>CM077095.1:75537722-76737722 GCA_039513925.1 Platanthera zijinensis | reverse complement strand
GATGGTGTATTGGTGAAGATCATAGTAGGAGACGAGGGAACGAAGGGAACAACAGGAGAATCAGAAGTTGGGGGAAGAGGAGAGGAGTCATCCGAGAAGTAGGAGGTATTCTCGAAGAAGGTGACGTCAGCAGATACGAACTGCTTACGAAGAACGGGATCAAAACAACAATAGCCTTTCTGAGTGGTGGAGCATCCCAGAAAGACACATTTGGTGGAGCGAGGGGAGAGCTTATCACGGGTGGCAGATGGAGCATGCACAAAGGCAGTGCACCCAAAGATTTGGAGAGGGAGAGGAAAAGGGTCCTTGCCCGGATACAGAATGGAGAATGGGGTTTTTCCGTGAAGAACCGTGGAGGGAATGTGATTAATAAGGTAGCAGGCAAGGAGAACAGCATAGCCCCAATAGGAGCGAGGAACATGCATCTGGGTCATCAAGGAGAGAGCAACATCGAGGAGGTGATGGTTTTTGCGTTCTGCCACATCATTTTGTTGTGAAGTGTAGACACAACTAGTTTGATGAATAATCCCATTTTGCATGCAGAAGGTAGAAAAGTCATGACTAAAATATTCTTGGGCATTATCAGATCGAAAAACTTTAATAGAAACATTAAACTGAGTTTTGATCATGAGATAGAAGGACGTCCATACAGAGAATAATTCAGAGCGATCTTTTAACAGATACACCCACGCACAACGAGAGAAATCATCAATAAACGTGACAAAATATGAACTACCCCGACCAACAGTAAGGGTAGGAGAAGGACCCCAAACATCGGAGTGGATGAGATCAAACGGATGGTAGATCAACGAACGTGCTTTGGAGGGAAGGAGGAGCGGCGATGCTTGCCAAGCTGACAGGCCTCACAGTTGAGGGGAGGACTTTGTGGAGGAAGGTGGGGCAGAAGTTGACGAAGAAAACATGGAGGAGCATGACCAAGTCGGAGATGCCATTGCAGAAGATCTGTGGAGTTGGAGGAGAATGTGGACAAAGCGGAAACATTATCAAGGAAGTATAGGCCGCCACTCTCAGTCCCAGTAGCAATCGTCCGTTGGGAGTCCGGATCCTGAAAGGAACAAGAAGTATAATTAAATGTGACGGAACACTATAATTGCCTGCATATAGAGGTAACAGATAATAAGTTGCACGGGAACTTGGGCACGTAGAGAGTATTCGCCAAGTGAAGAGACGAAGTGACATGAACCATTCCCGTCCTATTGACCGATGATGAAGAGCCGTCAGCGAGAATAATCGGGGGTAACCGATCATGTGTTTCTAGGAGAGAAAAACACTGGAGATTGTCGGTCATATGATTGGTAGCACCGGTGTCGATCAGCCATTTTCCTTGAGTAACAACGTGGGCACTACCATAAGACGTTACCACCGGGACGAACGGCTTTTAGGAGGATGTGAAAGCCATGAAGGGAGAAAAAACTACAGCGGTCACGGTGACAGCACACCAGCGGCAAGAAGGGCCACGACCAATGTGCAGAGCAAGGCAAAGGGAAAGAAGAGAGAAGAACAAGCTGCGCGACTAAAAAAGGAGGTCGCGGCGAATAATCAAGCAGAAGTGGTCAAAGGAGGGACCACACAGAGGAGGACAGGCCGCTGCGACTTAGAAGCAGGTCGCGACGAAAAGGGGCAAGAGCAACGAGAGAGGAAGCTGAGAAAAGGAGCACAGGTCACGACGACTTAGAGACAGGTCGCAGGGACTAAGAGAGAGAGCGGCAAAGGAAGAAGGGCAGAGAGGCCGCCAAAACAAGGAAGAAACCGCCCGAACAGAGAGAAATCGCAGCGGTTAGGAGAAAGAGATATGCAGCGGTCACGATGATAGACACCAGCGTCCAGAAAAGCAATGACCAAGCCGCAGAACAAAGTAGAGGGAAAGAAGTCGAGCGGCTAGAGAACAGCCCGCGCGAACAGAAGAAAGAGACACCACGCGAATAGAGAAAAGTCCGCTGGGAGGCAAACAGGGCAAACAAGTCGCGACAACAGGCCGAGGCGACAAGAAAAGAGGAGCTGAAAGTACGGAGGGCCCGGCGACTAAGCACAGGTCGCGGAGTGAAGAAAGGAGAACTAAGAGGTCGCCCACACAAAGGGCAACGACAAGGAGAGAAAGAAGCCGCGCGAACATGGCGCAAGCAGGCGGAAGAAACAAGCCGCGAGGACAAGTCGCGAGAAGAAGAGGCAAGCCGCGCGGATAGGTCGCGCGGTCAGAGAGGGCGCACAGAATCAGGAGGAAAAAACCTCCCTCTGATACCATGTTAAAGTTGCAAACAAACGACTAAAAACAAGCCGGAACTTTGAATAATTAAAAGTTTTATTATCCAAAAAGATAACTATTACAAAGGTATGACCTCCCTTTTATAGAATGGAGGAGAGAAGAGAGATTACAAATAAGCAATGTGGGACTAATAATTACAAGAACATGAAACTATACGAGCCGGAGAAGCCGTGCGGTTAGACTAACCGCACGGCCACAAAAAAGAGGAAGACAGTCGGCCAAGATCCTCAAGCCGCCAGACCGCCCAGACCGCCAGACAAACCGCCAGACCGCCCGGTCTCCAACCCGGCTACCAAACTGTTGGGACAAGCCACCAGACCGCCAGACCGCCCGATCTCAGCCGACAGACCGCTCGGTCTCAACACCATGTGCAAAACCTGTGTCACGCTCACCGTACCGAGTAGTGCCAAAGGAGATGGCAGAGTTGAAGTTACAGGTATAGGAATTGCTAGAGCAAGGCATTATACGTCCAAGTATGTATTCTTGGAGTGTACATGTCCTCTTTGTGAAGACGAAGTACGGAAGCATGTGTTTATGCAGTAACTATCGTGAACTGAACAAGCTGACAGAGAATAACAAGTATTCGATTCCGTGAATCGATTATTTGTTTGATCAGATGATTAGATTGAATGTCTATTCAAAGTTGGATTAGAAGTCTGGCTATTGGCAGTTGAGGATTTGGGAAAGTGATATTCTCAAAACGGTGTTTGGTACACACTATGGGCATTATGAATTTACTGTGATGCCTTTTGGGCTCACTAATGCTCCATTAATGTATATGGACTTGATGTACAGGACCTTTAGAGAGTATTTGGACATGTTTGTGATTGCCTTTATTGATGATATACTGGTATACTCTCAGTAAGAAGAGCATCATGCAAATCATTTGAGATTAGTTCTGCATACCCTAAGGAGGAATCGATTATATGTCAAGTTCTTTAAGTGTGAGTTTTGGCTATCTTCAGTAGCTTTTCTTCGTCATGTAGTTAGTGGAGAGGGTATTGTTATGGATCCAGCAAAGATAGTTGCGTTACGAGAGTGATATATACTTGTTTCTGTAGCAGAAGTCAGGAGTTTCCTTGGACTTGCCGGATATTATAGGCGCCTCGTAGAGAACTTTTTGAGGATTTTTTACCTCTCACTACATTGATAAGGAAGAATCAGAAGTTCATTTGGACTCCCGAGTGCGCGCAAGCTTCTTAAGAGTTGAAAATTCATCTGACCATGATGCCTATTTTGTGTTCGCTATGTTGTGCAGAAGGCTATGAGATCTATAGTGATGCCTCAGGGAGCGGCTTAGGCTGAATTCTTCTATAGTTAAGGAAGGTTATAACTTATGGCTCACACCAACTGAAGGTGCATGAGAGAAATTATCCAGTCCACGACTTGGAGTTGGCGGTTGTGATATTTACCCTGAAGCTGTGGCTACATTACTTTTATGGCGTGAAAGTTGACATCTTTACGGACCTTAAGAGCTTAAAGTATCTATTACATTAAAAGGATTTGAATCCGCGACAACAAAGGTGGATGGAGTTCCTAGGGGACTGTACCTTCAAAATTCATTACACTCCCGGGAAGAGAAATGTAGTCATAGATGCGCTAAGTCGCAAGGCTCCAGCACAAGGAAATTGGTTGTAGATGCATGATGAGCGTCTGATTCGTGAGTTGGAGGCTTTGGACATCTCTTGTATTAACAGGAGGATGATCGTGAATGCATGTTTAAACTCAGTGGAGGTGCAATATGAACTCGTGGATAGGATTCATTAAGTGTTGGAGCTGGATGACAGTATGAAATGCAATTTAAAAGACACTATGGATGGGTCAAATGCCCAATTTTTTGTTGATGATGTTCTCTTATGGAAGGACAGCCAGTTGTGCATCCCAAACGTTGGCAATTTGCTGGAGGAATTGATGTATGATGCACATTTTACAAAGTACTCAATACACGCGATGTCATAACCCACATTTTCTCGAGGTTTAAAGTATTATTAGAGTAGGAGAAAATACGCGCCGTGATGCAATGCCATGCAGGGGACAACTGCAGATGCTCAGGCAAGGACAAATTTCTGATCAACTTTATAAAAGACATATATTTTTATGGTTGAAAACTCTATTTGAGTTTAAAGTTCAAGACCGCGTCCCTCGGTTTAATGGATCAACTAGTCCACGGATGAGAAAAAAGTATTTTGCAGCGGAAAACCTCTATTTTACTACATTCATTTAACCTATGTGAACGTGAAAACCCAACAAACATGATAATGTGTGCTGTTTCTAAATTTAGTATAAGTAAAAAAGAAGTTTTATATCCATTAAAGTAGGTTGATATAATGTTGAAAGAGATGTGATGAATCTAAACAAAAATGCAGATTTGTTTAGTTAAAAAATAACTAACAAGCAATCTAAAATAACACATTCCTAGAGAGAGAAACACTTTAATAGTGAAATTACAGTAATAACGGAGATAGAAATACAGCAGTTTGAAGCACACGAAACTATACTTTGGGCACCAAAATACCGACACCAACCCATAGCAATACCAACAAAAGTTTGAACTTTTGAAGTCAAGGGGAGAAACACTTACCACTCCTCAATGGGGAGAGGGAGGGAAACAACTACACGAGACGGCTAAACACGCTCGGTCGGCACTACCTGCTATTGTCCTGAACCTGAGGCATTCAAAAGAAAAGAATGTCTTAGCAATAAAGAGCGGAAATGCGGCTTAAATATGAATCAAAATGTTTAATAAGGTAAGTGGGTTATCAACCCAACTACAAAGCTGTAAAACTACAGAAATCAACAACATAAGTGTAAGAAGAATGATTAGCTTGGCACAAAGCGGCCATATAAGGAAAAGACTTGCACTAAGTGCGAAAAGGACTCTTAGTGATGTACTAATCATAAGTATATATAATCGTAGAAATAATATTGATTAGTTTAAATAGTGAATCATCATTGCCGAACATAAAATGGTACTGAGGCGGTGGCTATCTTTCTAGCACAACCATCAGACCAACACAACCAAAGAAACAGACACTGAGGTGGTGGTCTTTTATCCACTACCATCCAAAAGTGCCAAATAATAAAGTCGTTGGGCATAATAATTCACAGCAGGCACTAAGGTGGTGGTCCTTTATCCACTACCAACCCAAGTCCAAAATCATAAAGTCGCCAGGCGTGATGATTCACACAGACACTAAGTTGGTGGTCCTTTATCCACTACCAACTCAAGTTCCAATGATAAATAAAAATACAAAACTTAGCATCAGATTGTCACAGCGACGCAAGGAAAAAAATCCAGAAATTTCTAAGGGTATACTCGGTGAATCTACTGCTCACTTGACGATTTCTGCTAGACTACACGAGAACACTCGACAAATTCACTATTCACTCGATGAATTCTACTCAGTCTCACGTGTTCACTTGACGAATTCTACTAGAATTCACTTGTACACTCGACGATTCAACTGTTCACATGAGGAATTTTACTCTGTCTCATGATTTCATTCGACGAATTCTACTAAACTACATGAGAATACTCAACGAATTCACTTATCCTCTCGACGAATCCTACTTAGATTATACGAGAATACTCGATGAATTCACTTATCCTCTCGACGAATCCTACTTAGATTATAAGAGAATACTCAACGAATTCCCTTATTTTCTTGGGAACATTCGACGAATCTACATAGACGAATTTTACAAATCTCCAAATCAAAATTTTGAACACCAAAGAGACAAAACACGGTCCTCTTGGATCTTAGATAGATATAAAAGAAGGGAGAAGAACAATAACAACAAAATAAGTTGGGTAGACTATCACTTGCCTCAATAAATTTTTGGCTTCCTTAGCACACCATGCCACAGACCGGCCCAAACAAAGGCTCGACAAGGAAAACCTAGGAAGAAAACGCAAGAACAATGCTTAGGGACATTTAACCTAACGCCAAAACTTACTTAAATCAAAAGTGCGTACCACTAATGCAAAGATCTCGGCATGAGCTTTTGGGATCTATGATCCACTGAATATTTCGCCCACCGGAGCTCCCGTGATGGCGATCAGAAAGCTCACGATGAAAAACTCTCCGTCTCTCTCTTGACTCTCTAGTTCGGTCTTTCTTGGGGAGGAAGAAGGAGATATGTTTGAAGGAAAACTTTATATACATATTATTACATTATAAATATATATAAACTAGGAAATCTTATTTGATGAGAGCGACTAGATCAACTTGATTTTTGATAAAATACGAACCAAAGCTAAATGACGGTGCTACGAATCCAACATTAAAGTCAAAATCAAAATCCGATGAATCGAACTCGGGATAAAATTACACGAAGTTACAAAAATAATAATCCTCTTAGAATTCACTGAATCTCAAATTTAGCTTGGACTGCAACAGAATATTACAAACACGTGTAGAATTAATTATTTTAATTTTCTATAAGTCAAATTATAATTCTGATGAGTTGAAATTTGATCGACGCTACCCAACGAATGTAAACACGCAGTAACAACGGCACGCCGTTAACTACAAGACAATGTAACGCCCTTATGTCATTATTATGTCATTAAGGAGATTTAAATAATTATCGAAAATTCAGGGGCATTACAGCAACTCCCCCGAAAGAAAAGTTTCGTCTCAAAACTTGATATGCAACTTGAATCCAAATGATAGAAAGGAAAAAAACCAAAGGTTAGCAGATGTAAACCGTCACCAAGGAGAATTAGGACAAAGATGGGGATGAGATTCCCTCATAGCAGATTCCATTTCCCAAGTTACGCTCTCGACGTCTTGGTTTCGCGAAAGAACATTGACCACAAGTATCGTCTTTCTCTGCAACACTCAATCTTGAGTCTCTAGAATACAAACATGCTCTTCGGTATACGAAAGATTAGGTTGCAACTGGGGCACTGAGTCAAGGATAAGACGGTCACTAAGCACACATTTCCACAACCGGCTCACATAAAACACATCGTGGGCACTTGGGAAAATAGGAGGCAAATCCAGCCTATAAGTTAATACTCTGATGCGCTCAACAATTTAGAAAGGTCCCACATACCCGGGATCCAACTTGTGGTTCCTTCTAACTTTCTTAACACCTGACATCGGATAAACCTTCATAAAAACAAAGTCCCCAACTGCGAATTCTAGACCAACCGTACACCGATTAGCGCTCTTCTAATAACGCTCTTGAGCCAAACGAAGTGAAAGTGTTAAGTTGTCAAACTAAATCACCTAGAGGGGGGTGAATAGGTGAATTGTATGTCTATAGGCGGAATAAAATTTTTAAAGAACTTGCACACACAATCAAGCAATCACAGACGACAAGAAGATTTATAGTGGTTCCCCAACCTTGGGTACGTCCACTTTCCCTCACTGATCTAGTAAATCACTAGACTCGGCTACTCTACTATCCCGGATTGAAATCCAATCCTACGCCTCAGAACCAAGTTCCTACAATCTCGATCCAAAAGGATCTACACTCAAAAGATGAAATCTTCCTACAACTCGGAGATTAGTCTCCTACAATATTTACAGAGAGATTTAAAAAATACAAACAGAAATTTGTCTCAGATCTGGAAAAAATCAACTCTAGGTCTTCTTCTTGAACTTGCGGCTTTTTCAGAAAATGTTGAAGAAGAGTTGAGAGATCTGATCTGAGAAATCTTAGACCTACTCGATCAAGGAGAAGATGAAATATCCTTGAATAGCAAACCTTTCTTGATCAAAAACAGAAGTGTCGATCTTCACGTTGAGCGGCGGCGGTGGCTGAAAGTTCTGTTCTTCTTGGAGAGAGACGGCCGATCACGATAATAGAAATGTACGATTTTCCGCTTAGGGTTAGTCTTAATGGAAAGACATTATATAGGATTTCCCCTAACGGTTAGAATTAACATTAATGACGACATGTGGACCAATAATGTCAAGTAATTTGAAAATCCCGTCGATCTGGACTTAAGTAAATTTTTCTGAAAAATGAACTGCAGTTCTCGAGAAGTATGAATGAGTTCTCGAGAACAAGGCTGAGTTCTCGAGAACTAGACTGTCTGGACTTCAAGTTAGTACTCGAGAACTGTGGGCTGAAACTTCTCGAGAACTAACTAGACTTCTCGAGAACTATTACTCGAAAGCCAAATCAAGTACTCGAGAACAATGCTGACTTCTCGAGAACTCGAGACTAAGTTCTCGAGAACTAAGATAGACTTATCGAGAGAGGGACTTAGAATGATTTTACGGCTGTCTCTGACTACTCGAGAAATAATGGCTGGGACTTCTCGATAACCTTAGACTGACTTCTCGAGAACTAGTCTCGGCTTCTCGAGAGCTAGAGGAACTTCTCAAGTTCTGCTAAGTCTACTTCTCGAGAACTATCATTGACTTCTCGAGAAGTGGACTTAGAGAAATTTTGGACTTTTACAATTTTCTCTTCTCTTCAAGAATCCTATCCTCATTCCTTGATCCAAGTGCTTGAATATGAAGTTTATCCCAATTGAGAGGCTACACATGAGTCAACAGCTTGGATCACGCAGTGAGGGAATACACTGTATGGTCCTGTGTTCATGACCTACTGTAGACTGACATTGGTCTACACCTAGCAATGATATTCTGCAAACACACAACTTAAACCATGATATCAAATACAACTTAATTCATCTTAGTTCAAGGGTGACCTCATGCAAATCTGGGTTATTGTGGATGAAATACCCAACAATCTCCCCTTATTTGTACAAGTCAGAACCCTCTACACTAAGGTGAATTATACCGAAAAAGAAAGAGCTGTAAATGAAGAAATAAAATACAAATGCAAGATAGAAAAATTAAACACACAATTAGCAAAACTAGAAATTGTATATATATAATGTTTTAGATTTCTAATTCAACATTCATTTCATCCATAGTCTCAAAAACAAATATCCACAGAAAAATCATTCCTAGCTCTGATGTTGTCTGTCATGATTCTCTTGCTGTCTCCTCTAATAGCTGAAAGGCTTTGGGTAGTATCTTGGAGGTTTTGGAGAAGCCTTGCGATTATTCTTGCCATACTCTCTGTCATATATCCTTCTTTTAGTCATGGACATCTCATAAAGTTCCCACTCAGAGGATCTGTAGTGGAGATTCCTATTTTTATTGTAGTCCATTACTAACTTGAGAGTATCAAGAATCAATGCTTTGGAGGTAGGACTCCAGACTTCAGCAAATTCTTGTGCTTTCCTTTTCTCTGAATTTGGCTTAGGAACACTTTTGCTAGCATAGGGGGCTTCCCCATACTTCCTTTTCTTAGAGGTGTTGATCTCAGGTAAACCTAGAGGAATAATATCATCCTATACTTGGTCATAAGAAGCAGGAGGAGGATTCTGATCTTCTAGCCTTGGAGAAAAGCAGGGCATCTGAGGTTATTGCATCTGAGCTGGCATCTGACTGGACCATCCTTCAGCCAGAGGGTTCAGGTTATGAGGAATGATATTAGGATCAACCTGAAATTCAGGGAATATTTGGTTGTGCATCCAGACTGAGGTGTCATAGGTATGAAATTTCACAGATTGAATTTGCTCTAAAACATTCTTATTGATTTCACTTATCTTGTCAGACCAAGCTGTGTTTGCAGTAGCAGTAAACTTATCCACAAGTTTTTCCACTTGTTCTTTCACCAGGCTCTCCCCCTTTCTGAATTCTACACATAGCTTTTCTATGACATCTTCCTTGAAGGTTCCCACTTCTTCACAGTTTTTCATAACATGTTCTTGGGCTTTCTTCTCAAACTGGATCTGATTGTTGGCAAGAGTTACAGATTTTTCCATTACCTGATCAACACTAGTAATGGTGTGGTCTATATCTTTTCCACCAATCTGAAACAATTCTTTGAGGGAGTCTGTGTTGTGCTGGATTTCTACAAATCCTCTGCTCATCTCTTTTTCTAGAGCAGTGACTTTGTCCTGGACTACCTTCAGAGATTCATCAAAATATTTCTATGTTCTGCCAACATGACTTCAAGCTTACTTAGAATGTTTGAATTTATAGGGGTTGCAGCAGCAGCAGGAATGACAGTAGGAGGGGTAACTAGAGGAGGATGGGGAACTACCCATTGGAGGGATCTCATCAACTACTACAGAACTTTTGACTCTGACAGTATGAGGAAATATATCACTGTCCTCACCAAGTAGGGAAGGGATGGATAAATCAAGTTTCTTTAGAGGAGCTTCAGCTTTCTCAGGTTCAGGTTCATCCTCTCCTGAGAGAATGATGGTCTCTGGTGGAGGTGATTCTTTCCTTGGAGATGGTTCTGGAGATGCTCTTGGTGAAGGTTCTGGAGATGGAGAGGGAGATGGTGATGGAGAAGGATCCTTTGATGGCTCTTCAACAGTTTCCTTGTATAGAGAAGGAAGAGGTTCATCTGAGGTCAGCTCTGTGAGCATACTATCAATATCTTCAGTAGTAGATTTTAGGGTTTCATGCACTTGCTCATCTGAGATGGTATTATCTGAAATGTCTGCCTCTAGGGAATTGGTTGGAGATCTTACTGGGCTTCTGATGGGGGTTCTGATGGGTGAACTGGCTGGTGTTCTGACTGTACTTCTAACTGGAGATCTAGCTGGAGGAGGAGAAGGGAGTCTGATATCTGGAACTAAGGCTGCAGGCTCTATTGGGTTTCTCTATGAGGTTGGCACAACACTTGTGCACGCAGCGGAAGTAATAAAATCTAGAACAACCCAAAGAGATTGGATCGGGCCATGCATGTTGAATCAAGAAGTTAATATAATAACTAGGCAAAAATTACCTCAGTGGCGTTGAGTCACAACTCAACGGAGATGCTCCAAGCTTCGTGTCCCTGTCGATGGCGAGTTCTACGTGGAATGATGTCCATGTCTCTGCAAAAATCCACACGAGCGGGAGAACACCGATCTTTCCGTCACACGGATAATCGGGAAGGAGATCGACCGCACCTTGCTCTTCCACGGACTGCTAGGTCCGCGCCAGGAATAGCAGTACCAGCGACTATCGCCGGAGAGGAGGAGGTCGACGGAGCGAGCACGGCGGCGGAACACTTCCGTCAGCGGGATTCGGGAATCGGCGGAGCGAACGAAGAACGTCGGAACCCTTCCGTCGGTTTCGTTTTCGGTCAAAAGGAAAAAGCCGATGTTCACTTTACTCCCAAAAACCCTAAGTATCTATTTATACTCAAAGCATAAATAAACCTAGGTAAAATCGCTATCCGCAGACCACAGAAAAATAGGGTTTCAGAATCGGCGAGAATCATCTCTCAGAATCGGCGAGAATCACTCGGCGAGAATCATACAGGATCGGCGAGAATCAGTCGACAAGAATCAGCTGCTGGAATCGTCGAGAGTCAGTCAGCGAGAATCAGCTGCTGGAATCACGTCGAACTTGGTTGACGATAATCGTCGACCTTGCGGTCGACGATGGTCGACCCGCAGTCGACGACACATAGTCGACTGAATAGTCGGCGAGAATCAAAGTACGATACTCAACAATTCACGCCGAACGTGGGTTGAAGATAATCATCGACCTGCGGTCGACGATCGTCGACCTTGCGGTCGACGATGGTCAACCCGCAGTCGACGATACTCGTCGACCTGCAGTCGACTATCTTCAACAACCCGCGGTCGACGATCGTCGACCTTCGGTCGACTTTCTGGTCAAACCTTCAAGGCAACATTTGCCCAATCCCGACGATCCTCTAAGGCAACACTTTGCTCATAACCCCATTCAAGGTCGGTGATTGGTAACCTTTACCAACACAGTCAATCATCCAACTTCTCCACTTCTCTTATGTGCGACCCTGCAGGCTCATATCGCATTGGCAGTGAGATTACATGTTTGACCACTTCTAATCACCATGGTAACTCCAACAGTCTCCCACTTGATCTTGAAAGTATCAAAACAAAAAACCTCACAAACAATGAGCGGCATCTAGCAATGCATCATTGCTCCCCAAGCAATAAGAGTTCATAACTCATAAGCCTTCATGACCAATGTATCAGCATTGTCTTTGTCCCTTTGTCCCTTACATCCGGAAAGAACTAGAGGCATGGACCGTGTCACCCTCGTAATAGCTCAATCCAAGTTTCTTGATTCAGGACGGACTTCCAGAGAATGGTGAGTCCAATATCACATATTGACTCAACCAAGCATGGCCATGCATTTCTCAGTCCAGTTCCATCAAGGGGCCCATGGATGCAACTCCTGTCATACAGGAGGACAAATTCCATATTTGCTCACACACAAACACCCAAATGATTCGTAACATGCCCAACAACCACCCTTATCATCAACCTTTCTCAAGGAAGACTTTAGATGGCATCAAAGCACGCTCTTCCTCACTTGATGAATGCTGTGACTTCAGGTCAAAGGACCACAACACCATTGTCAATTGAGACCTACTCGTGACACGATTGAATGACAATCCACAGAGTAGTCTCAGGTGGGGTCTGTCCAGTACAACTTGTTCACTAACAAGTACCCACGTGATGACTTGATATCACAATATCATGACCTGTGAGAACTGGTCATCAGTCAACGCACGTGCTAGTCTTAAGGTATCATCATCACCCTTAGTTTCTATGATGATACAACGACCAGGGACCTTTTAAGAATGAAGCTTCAAATAAATCATAGGCTCTCACATTCAAGTCACGTACTTGATGTCCTATGGAAGCGAACACTCTAAGGGTATTTATTATGTTACAATTTAACTATCACATAGAAAAATCACAATAAAAGAACTTGCCATTAATTGTAAAAAAAAAAACAATTGGCACACAATTCATCATATGAATAAACAATAAACAGCCAACAGAATATATGTTTACATGCAACCCACAAGACTCTCACTAGAGTTTATCATTCAGGTATCGCATACCCATTGATCTAGTATGACCATCATGCTTTCTCTACGCGAGAGGCTTTGTCAGTGGATCCGAATATTCTTCTCAGTCGGCACTCTGCAAATGTTCACATCTCCTCGTTCGACAATCTCACGAATAAGATGGAACCGCCGAAGTATGTGCTTGGAGCGCTGATGGGATCTAGGTTCCTTAGATTGTGCAATTGCACGATTGTTATCACAGTAGAGAACTACGGGACCAACAATGCTAGGAACTACATCAAGCTCGCCGATGAATTTCCTAATCCATACAGCCTCCTTCGCTGCATTAGCTGCAGCGATATACTCGGCCTCTGTTGTAGAATCAGCAACTGTCTCTTGCTTGGAACTCTTCCAGCTCACAGCTCCTCCATTAAGGCAAAACACAAAACCTGACTGAGACTTGGAGTCGTCCCTATCAGTTTGGAAGCTAGCATCCGTGTAACCACTTACAACGAGCTCTTCCTCTCCACCATAAACCAAGAACACATCCTTAGTCCTTCTCAAGTACTTCAGGATATTCTTGACTGCAATCCAATGACACTCACTGGGGTCTGACTGATACCTGCTAGTCATGCTCAAAACAAAGGAGACATCGGGTCGAGTACACAACATTGCGTACATGATTGATCCAATTGCCGAAGCATATGGAATCAACTTCATACGGTCCTTATCTTCACAAGATTTTGGACACTGGTCCTTAGAGAGATTCACACCATGAGACATGGGCAAAAAATCCTTTCTTGGACTCAAGCATGTTGAACCGCTTCAACACCTTTTCGAATGTACGTACTCTGGGTCAAACCCAACAACTTCTTCGACCTATCTCTATCGATCTTAATACCGAGTATGTAAGTTGCTTCACCCAAGTCCTTCATAGAAAAGCAGTTCCCTAGGTTGTTCTTAACAACTTTCAGGGTAGGAATGTCATTCCCAATCAAAAGTATGTCATCTACATACAATATCAGGAAGAAAACAATGCTCCCACTGATTCGCTTGTAAACACAAGGCTCATCTTCATTCTTGATGAAACCAAACTCTTTGATTTTCTCATCAAAACGAAGATTCCAACTTCGAGAGGCCTGTTTCAGTCCATAGATGGACCTATTCAGCTTGCATATTTTAGTGGCTTCATTTGGGGATACAAAACCCTCGGGTTGTGTCATGTACACTTCCTCAAGGATGTTTCCATTAAGGAAAGCCGTTTTGACATCCATCTGCCAGATCTTGTAGTCATAATACGCAGCAATAGCAAGCAATATCCTTATGGACTTTACCATGGCAACAGGGGAAAAAGTCTCATCATAGTCAATACCATGAATTTGCTTGAAACCCTTAGCCACCAGTCGCCCTTTGAATGTCTGTACATTCCCATCCATGTCGGTCTTCATCTTGAAGACCCACTTGCACCCTATGGGTCGCACCCCTTTAGGTGGTTCCACCAAGTTCCAAACTTAGTTTGCGTACATGGAGTCCATTTCGGATTTCATAGCCTCAAGCCATTTGTCAGAGTCCGGTCCATTCATAGCCTCTTGGTAGGTTGCTGGCTCATCATCATGATCCATAAGCAACACATTACCTATTTGAGACACGAGAAATCCATATCTCTCAGGCTCAAACCTCGGTCTACCAGATCTACGTAGGACTTGTGCTTCTTGAGTAGGTTCTCCAGCTACAACATCTTGTAGTCCTATCTCAGAATCCAATTCCGGTTCATTCACTACCTGTGGGTCTTGAACTTCTTCAAGTTCTACCTTTTCAGTCTTTCTTGATAAGAACTCTTTCTCCAAGAAGACACCAGTCCTAGCGACAAACACTTTGCCCTCGGACGGTAGGTAAAAGTAATACCCTTTCGTTTCCTTAGGATATCCCACCAGATAACATTTATCCGATTTGGGTTCCAGCTTGTCAGGCATTTGACGTCGCACGTATGCCTCACAGCCCCAAATTTTAATGAACGACATACTAGGACGCTTCCCAGTCCATATCTCATATGGTGTCTTCAGAACCGTTTTCATTGGAGCGCGATTCAGTGTCATTGCAGCAGTCTCTAAAGCAAAACCCCAAAAGGAAACAGGCAAATCTGCATGACTCATCATCGAACGTACCATGTCTAATAGAGTACGATTTCTCCTCTCAGATACACCATTATGCTGTGGTGTCCTAGGTGGAGTGAGCTGTGATACAATACCACACTCTTTCAGATGATCACGGAACTCATGACTCAGGTATTCGCCACCTCGATCAGATCGGAGTGCTTTAACCCTTTTACCCAATTGGTTTTCTACTTCATTCTTGAACTCTTTGAACTTTTCAAAGGTCTCGGACTTGCACTTCATAAGATACACATATCCGTATCTACTGAAATCATCAGTAAATGTAACAAAGTAGAAATACCAACCTCTAGCCATGGAACTCATGGGTCCGCATACATCACTATGTACAACACCCAAGAGATCCTCAGCCCTCTCAGTATAGCCCGTGAAAGGAGCTTTAGTCATCTTGCCTAACAAACAAGATTCGCATCGCTCAAATGATTCATAATCAAATGAGTCCAAAAGTCCATCTCTATGGAGCTTGGATATGCGCTTCTCGTTTATATGGCCCAAACGACAATGCCAGAGATATGTAGGGTTTGAGTCATTTGTTCTTAGTCTTTTATTATTTTCTACATTACAGATCAGATGGTCCAAGTTCAAAACATAAAGACCATTAAACAATTGGGCTATAGCATAACAAACATCATTCTTAAATATCGAACAACAGTTGTTCTTAATTATAAAAGAAAAACCAATCATGTCCAAACATGAAATGGATATAATGTTTCTAGTTATGGCCGGAACAAAATAACAATTATCAAGTTCTATTACAAGCCCATTGGGCAAAGAAAGACGGTAAACCCCTACGGCCACAGCAGCAACTCTTGCTCCATTGCCGACACGAAGGTTCACCTCCCCTTTACTCACCAATGTTCTCCTTCCCAGTTCCTGCACATTTGTACAAATGTGAGAACCACATCCGGTATCCAATACCCAAGATGAAGGAGCCAAAAGGTTTATCTCTATAACGTAAATACTTGAAGCGAAAGTCATACCTCCCTTTATTTTCTGCAGACCCTCAATGTATGAAGGACAATTCCTCCTCCAATGACCAGCCTTGCCACAGTGGTGGCATTTCCCCTCCTTCACCGTGCTCTTCTTCTTCATCAGTGCAGAAGACTTGGGCTCAAGATGTGACTTAGGTCCCACCTTCGTCTTCTTGAAGCCCTTGGCCTTGCCCTTGCCCTTATGCACCATCAGTATGGGGCAGGCAGGCTTGGCCTTCTTCATATTGATCTCGGCAGTTCTCAACATGCCTAGGAGCTCGGGCAGTGTCTTGTCTATCTCATTCATGTTTTAGTTCAAGACAAATTGCTCGTAACTGTCCGGCAACAATTGCAGGATCAGATCTGTGGCCAACTCTTGACCCAGAGGAAAACCCAGCCTTTCAAGCTTCTCTATATACCCAATCATCTTGAGTACGTGAGTCCCTACTGAGTCTCGAGCTCCCATCTTGCACTGAAATAACGCTTTTGTGACATCGAACCTCTCTTGACGAGCTTGGCCTTGAAACATTTTCTTGAGATGCTCGTCAATCTCCTTGCACCCCATGTTCTCATATTGCTTCTGAAGCTCAGAGTTCATGGTGGCAAGCATAAGGCTCTCGACGTCTAAAGCGTCATCAGTATACTTCTTATATGTATCCTTATCAGCTCGGGAAGAATTCCCGGTCGGCACCTCGGGGCTTCTTCTTCCAAGACATAGAGCTTTCGCTCTTGCCTGAGAACAATTCTCAGGTTCCTGTACCAGTCCATATAATTAGTCCCACTGAGCTTATCCTTCTCAAGGATGGCTCTCAGAGACAACGTGGAGTGCTAACCACTTGCCATGGAATTCTACAAGAATTCATGCAGAATAAAATCAGCACCAAAATTTCAAATACAATTTATTTTAATTTGGACTTCAATTAAAACTCCCACTATTTTATTCGAAATAATAGCCCTCACTATCAATTCAGAGAGTTCATGCGAGCTACTCTCTTAGTGGACAAGATCCGTATTTCACCAACACAATGAGTCAGCTTTGGCTTTCCTCTCACGATGCGGTTATTTAGGTAGGCAACGCTTGCCAATTGCATCCTCATGCAATTCTTGTTTGGTTGGTGAATAACTCCTTATCCGCATCCATCATATGGTACATGCCAACTCTATGCCTCTAGGCACTCATCTTTGAGGTCACCTAGTTAAGCTTGACCCGATGTCGACAGTGGGATAACACAATTATCCGCTCGCACCCTTACCAAGATAGATTAATGCACCTTGCTTTGGCAAGCCCACACTTCATCGATCGAGGCAGGAAGAGTGTCATCCATCGGAAGGCATCCGAACACTTAATATTTGATGAAGGGATTTTATTGTAATAGGTTAACAATTAACCAAGATCAACATTTGATCAATGTGCACATCCAAAGAAAAACACTTCACTAAAATCCTCATGCATCCCTTATGTGCACAACAGAACACTATCAGTATTTGATAGAGGAAAAGGGATAAATCTGAACATCTGGACACTTCGAAATCTTCAGGTTTACATGCATTGGACAAGGGACAAAGGCAACTCAACTTCAAGCAGTAGACAAGCTCATCTCTCCTTGTTGGATTCAAAATCCAAAACAAAATCGAGGGATGGTTACTGCTAAGGAGACAGTAATTCCTAACAATTAGAAATTACCACAAGATTCCAGACGATCCTGGCGGGGCCCAAGATTAAATCTAGACATTTAGAACACTTCTAAATCCCTAGGTTTACTCGTACTAGAATATCCAAACTTCCAAAACAACAAACATGGCCGAACCTGCCTCTGATACCACTATTGGGTTTCTCTATGAGGTTGGCACAACACTTGTGCACGCAGCGGAAGTAATAAAATCTAGAACAACCCAAAGAGATTGGATCGGGCCATGCATGTTGAATCAAGAAGTTAATACAATAACTAGGTAAAAATTACCTCAGTGGCGTTGAGTCATAACTCAACGGAGATGCTCCAAGCTTCGTGTCCCTGTCGGTGGCGAGTTCTACGTGGAATGATGTCCACGTCTCTGCAGAAATCCACACGAGCGGGAGAACACCGATTTTTCCATCACACGGATAATCGGGAAGGAGATCGACTGCACCTTGCTCTTCCACGGACTGCTAGGTCCGCGCCAGGAATAGCAGTACCAGCGACAATCGCCGGAGAGGAGGAGGTCGACGGAGCGAGCACGGCGGCGGAACACTTCCGTCGGTGGGATTCGGGAATCGGCGGAGCGAACGAAGAACGACGGAACCCTTCCGTCGGTTTCATTTTCGGTCAAAAGGAAAAAGCCGATGTTCACATTACTCCCAAAAACCCTAAGTATCTATTTATACTCAAAGCATAAATAAACCTAGGTAAAATCGCTATCCGCAGACCACAGAAAAATAGGGTTTCAGAATCGGCGAGAATCATCTCTCAGAATCGGCGAGAATCACTCGGCGAGAATCATACAGGATCGGCGAGAATCAGTCGACGAGAATCAGCTGCTGGAATCGTCGAGAGTCAGTCGGCGAGAATCAGCTGCTGGAATCACGTCGAACTTGGTTGACGATAATCGTCGACCTGCGGTCGACGATCGTCGACCTTGCGGTCGACGATGGTCGACCCGCAGTCGATGACACATAGTCGACTGAACAGTCGACAAGAATCAAAGTACGATACTCAATGATTCACGCCGAACGTGGGTTGAAGATAATCATCGACCTGCGGTCGACGATGGTCAACCCGCAGTCGACGAAACTCGTCGACCCGCGGTCGACTATCTTCAACAACCCGTGGTCGACGATCGTCGACCTTCGGTCGACTTTCTAGTCAAACCTTCAAGGCAACATTTTCCCAATCCCGACGATCCTCTAAGGCAACACTTTGCTCATAACCCCATTCAAGGTCGGTGATTGGTAACCTTTACCAACACAGTCAATCATCCAACTTCTCCACTTCTCTTATATGTGACCCTGCAGGCTCATATCGCGTTGGCAGTGAGATTACATGTTTGACCACTTCTAGATCACCATGGTAACTCCAACAGGCTCCCCCTCAGGTTCTGCACCATATGGTTCAGCAATATTATGAGTGGAGGGAGATGGGGTCCTGACCTCTTTAGTAGGGGCTGTAAGCTCTTTAGCCATCTGCTTTGGATTCTTCAGCTTTAACTCTCATCTATGAATGGAGGCTAGGGAGATCTTCTTTAGGTGATGGATTGGAGTGCCTTTAGAAGTCTTGAAGACAGTTGGATCAATCTCATGCAACATCAGGGAGATTATCCTAGCAAATTTTGGTTCTCTTATGCTGTCTCTAATCAAGTCAAAAATTATCAAACCATAAGGAAATCTTTTCCTGCAGACTATGACAGCCATGATATTGAAGAATTCATTTGTAATAAACCCTATTGACCCTATTCTGCACCACAGAATTTTGCCAATAATATCTACTAAAAGTTTGCTAACATCATTTAAAGAATTCCTCCTAAGAGAAGTAATGTCATCTGGAACTCCACAGATATGACAGGTGCTGTCATTGTCATCTTCTGTTATTTCATCTTCATCATCTACATGAGGTAATCTGAGAAGTTTGGACACTATGGTCCGGCTTAACTTAATTTTAATGCCCTTGACTTTGGACTTCAGGACAGTGCCATTTCTCCTTATCTTAACATTTCTGAAGAACTCTTCTACCTCAGGAAATAAAATCTTGCAAGGTTCTGATACAACGAATGTCAAACCTGCTGTGTCCAGGAGAAGAAGAAGATTTCTGAAATCCTCTGAAAGCTCTGCTATCCCTGCTACTACTAGCTCACTACAGACGCCAATTTTGAACTGCTGGGCCATTGAGATGACCGATGGAGAAGGACGGAGAGCAAGAAGGCTGCAGTGTCGAAGTTCTGGTCGGCGGAAGACGAAGAGTTTTCGAGAGAATGGATTTTGAAATGTCAGTTGATTTGAGATATCTAAAGTTATATATATAATCCTAGTAATGTTAATTAGGTTTTTAATTAATCTAAAATAATCCTTGGATTAAGGCAGAAATCGAGCGGTTTTTGAAACAGAAGAAATGAACAAAAATTCGAAAAGAGACGGGACATTTCTCGAGAGGTAGGGTTAGTTCTCGAGAAGTATAATAACAGTTCTCGAGAAGTGTAAGCCTTGTTTTCGAGAACTTTCAGCACTTCTCGAGAGATAGATTTGTAGTTCTCAAGAAGTAGACTTGAAGTTATCGAGAACTAGTTCTATACTTTTCGAGAAGTGATAGTAGTTCTCGAGAACTGCCTTCCACTTGAGAAATTTCTGACCTTTTTGAAGTATCCTCGATTCATGAGTTTTGAGGTGATCCACTTTTGTATATCCTTCTCTGTTCAGCAACCCAAGTTCAGTTTTGAAGAAATTGAACTTGGTCTCGTCCAACGGCTTTGTGAAAATGTCTGCAACTTGCTGATCTGTTGGCACGTACTACAGATCCACATCCCTTTGCTCCACATGCTACCGGATGAAGTGATATTTGAGCTCGATGTGCTTTGTCCGGCTGTACGAGACTGGGTTGTTTTCAATTGCTATTGCACTGGAGGAGTCGCAGAACAACAGAATGTCTTTAACCTTCATATTGTAATCTTCTATCTAGTTCTTTAGCCAAAGCAATTGTGCACAACAACTGCCGGCAGAAATATATTCTGACTCGGCCGTTGAGATTGCGACACAATTTTGCTTTTTGCTGCTCCATGAGATGAGCCTTCTTCCAAGGAACTGACATGTCCTAGAAGTGCTTTTCCTGTCATCTTTGCTACCTGCAAAGTCTGCATCTGAGAAACCAATTAGTTCGCTATCATTACATCTTGGGTATCATAAGCCAAGATTCGGTGTACCTTTAAGGTATCTCAAGATTCGCTTTGCAGCAGCATAGTGAGATTCCTTACAGTTCACTTGGAATCTAGCGCAGACACATATAGAGAACATTATATCTTGTCTACTGGCAGTAAGGTAGAGCAAGGATCCAACTATGCTTCTATATTTTGTTTCATCAGGTTTCCCTTTCTCATCCTTGTCTAGAGACATAGCTGAGGCCATTGGAGTCCTCATAGAGGTTGCATTCTCCATTCCGAATTTCTTAATCAATTCCTTGGTGAACTTCGTCTGTGAGATGAAAATTCCATCTTCAGATTGTTTCACATGAATTCCTAAGAAATACTTCAGCTTTCCCATACTACTCATTTCAAACTTCCCTTGCATAAGTTTATAAAAAATTTTGCAGAGGTTGTCGTCTGTAGAACCAAAAATAATGTCGTCGACATAGATTTACACTAGCAAAATCTTGCCTTTAATTTCCCTAAGAAATAATGTCTTATCTATCTTTCCCCTTGTGAACTTATTCTCGAGGAGAAAGGTAGATAGCGTTTCGTACCAAGGTCGAGGAGCTTGTTTCAAACCGTACAATGCTTTCTATAATAAATAAACATACTTAGGAAAGTTAGGATCAACAAAACCTTGGGGCTGTTCCACGTACACTTCTTCCTTTATGTCACCATTCAGGAAGGTGGATTTCACGTCCATTTGGTAGACAGTGAAGCCCTTAAGTGCAGTATAAGCTAGGAACAGTCTGATGGCCTCCAGCCTTGCCACTAGAGCGTATGTTTGGTCGAAGTCGATTCCTTCTTCTTGACGATATCCTTTGGCGACGAGTCTGTCCTTGTTCTTTATGATTGTTCCATCCTAGTCCAATTTGTTCCGGTAGACCCACTTCGTTTCGATGACATTCTTACCTTTGGGTCTAGGAACTAGTTTCCAAACTTTGCATCGCTTGAACTGGTTCAGTTCTTCTTCCATGGCCAAGATCCATGATGCTTCTAAGTTTGCTTCCTCAAACTTCTTTGGTTCAACCTGTGAGAGAAAACTTAAATATGAATTCTCGTTAGTTGTACCTCGACGAGTTCTGACACTATCCCGGGGATCTCCTATGATCTGGTCCAAAGGGCGATCCTTCAGATGTCTAAGCACTAGATTCCTAGCATCTGGAACTTCTTCATCCACTGGAGTGACTTCATCAACTTGGATGTTTTCCTCATCATAATCATCTGCCTCTCCAATTGGGGTTGGAGTAGTGATCTTGATGAACTTTTCTCTTACACCTCCAGTTGGTTCATCCAAGCTGATTTCTTTCAGTCTTGAATCTGCATCT
This sequence comes from Platanthera zijinensis, assembly GCA_039513925.1. Classification (NCBI taxonomy): domain Eukaryota; kingdom Viridiplantae; phylum Streptophyta; class Magnoliopsida; order Asparagales; family Orchidaceae; genus Platanthera; species Platanthera zijinensis. The sequence goes on along the minus strand of CM077095.1, from coordinate 76,715,275 downwards.
TCAACAAGCACACTAGACAATTTGCTTTGCAGCAAGCTCGTCTCATCAAATACAACATGTATGGATTCCTTTACAACCAGAGTTTTTCTATTGAAAATCTTGTATGCCTTACTATGGCTACTATAACCTACAAAAATACCTTCAAAACTTTTCTCACTAAACTTGGTAGTATGGTACTTACCATTGTTAAGAACAAAGCATTTATAACCAAAAATTCTAAAATATGAAATAGTTGGTTTCCTGCCTTTTAGAAGTTCGTAAGGTGTCTTATCATGATTCTTATTGATGAGTGCTCGATTTTGCACGTGGCATGCAGTATTGACGGCTTCAGCCCAGAAAAATTCCGGTAGTGAAGCATCACTCAACATAGTTCTGCAGTCCTCTATGAGTGTTCTGTTCCTTCTCTCAGCTACTCCATTTTGCTGTGGAGTGCGAGGAGAGGAAAATTCATGAAAGATACCTAGGCTTTAACAGAATTCTGTCATGGCCCCAGATTTGAACTCTGTTCCATTGTCACTTCTGATTTTGACTACGAAATAGTTGTATTCATTCTGGACCTGCCTGACAAAATTAGTAAAGATGTTGAAGGTATCTGACTTGTGTTTCAGAAAGAACACCCACTCAAAGCGCGAGTAATCATCAACAATAACAATGTATATTCCTTACCTCCCAAGCATCTAATTTGCAGTGGACCAAACAAGTCCATATGAAGTAGATGGAGACATCTACTTGAATTTTTGTCAATAATGCTTCTAAAGGTAGCCCTTGTTTGCTTGCCTTTTACGCATGCATGAAAAAGTCTATCTTTGACGTACTTGACATTCGGGGCATCACATACTAAGTTCTGGGAGAATAATTTATTAATAGTTTTAAAATTAATATGTGCTAACCTCTTTTGCCATTGGTCACCAAGAGACGAACTATCTTTTGCCAAAAGACACACTGGTGTAGAAGAATCTATACAAATGAAATTCAAACAAAATATATTCCTGCTTCGAGTGCCAGATAGAATCGTTTCCATATTGTCAACAAACTTTATCAGGCACTTGTCAGCGTGGAATTCAACTATGTATCCTTTGTCGCATAGTTGGCTTATGCTTATATGATTGTGTTCCAATCCCTGCACATAAGCTACATCTGAAAAGGATACACTACCGTTAGTGATCATATCGTAACATTTAGTTATCCCGCGGTCTGAACCTCCAAAGATGACCTTTGGTTCGTTCAACACTAGAGAATAATTCTGAAGTAGGCTTCTTGTCCCGGTCATGTGCCGAGAGCATCCACTGTCCAAATACTAGATTGGCGTTTTGGTGGCCTTTGGACATCCCTGCAATCATAATCAGTTTGCCTTAGGAACCCAAACATGTTTGGGTCCTTGGTCTCATGTTAGAACACTCCCCCTACAAGGATTAGCATTATGAGTGGTCATTCTCATGTTGGCAACTTGAGCAGTTTCAAAATTTCTTGGATAAAACCAACAATCGATGGAAAAATGACCAATTTTGCCACAACATCGGCAATCGAACCTATTGTATCTTTGTCTTAGGTACTCCTGCTTGACCTTCTAAGATGCTGGTCTAGCAGGTGTAGCATTCTTGGAGGAAGAAGTTCTATGATGATGGCAATCACATGATTTCTTCTCCATTATAGGCTTTTCTACAATGGTTTTTACTTTTGGTGCTTTATTAAAGTTATGAACATGATCATAAGGGCCATAGCTCTGAAGAATTACTTCTTCATAAGGTGCCTTAAAGACACTCTCACCAAAGTTTCTGAGGCGAGTCCATCTTTGGTAACGAGACTTTGGCTTTACATAAGTAGGCCTAGTCAAGTGGACGTAGGATGAGTCAAGATCAAACTCATTTGTTGGAAATATGACTTTCTTAAATATAGTCTGATCTTGAGGGGCTTTCCCCCTTTGCTTTGGCTAAGGACTTCTTAGCGGCCTTATTCCTTCTCTGAGCCTTATTCCTCCTAGAAGATTTACTAGGAGATCCTACATGGCCTAGCCCAGCACCCTTGGCCTGAGCGGAGAACTCAACAATGAGAGGAAGAACTATATTTGGCTTAGAGAAACCTTCAACAAGTTTCTTTTTGGCCTCTGGTAAGTCTTCCAACCCTTTGATGATTTCATCCTTCAGATCAAGGTGCTTGATAGCCTTGTTGAACTCATCAACAGCATTATCTTAGTCTTCTCTGAGTGAGTCCATCTTAACGACTTCCTCTCTCAGAGAGTTTTCTATGGCCTTTAGAGATTTAATCTCTTTTGCCTGAGTTTTCACGACCTTTTGACATTTGTCGTAAGCCATGATCAACTCCTTATACTGGGCCATGAGTTCAGACTCATCGTCAGAGGAGCTATCCTCATGATCATGCTCAAAAACTTCAGATTCTGAAAGAGGGGTGTGAGATTTTACCTCCCCAGTGAACTTGGGCTCTTGTTTATCATCTGATTGAACCATAAGTCCAAAGTAAGCTTCCTCTTCTTCACTTGACTCAGATGAGTCAGAGTCACTAAGAGTCTTGCCCTTCTTGGCTATCAAGCTCTTCTCTGTCCTCTTCTTATTGTACGAGGACTTCTTTTCTTCTCTCCTGCCACCCTCCTTCTTCTTGTGGGGGCAGTCAGCTATGACGTGACCTGGCTTGTTACAACAGTAGCAAATTATGTCAGTCAAAATATGTTTGTTTTGTTTAGAACCATACTTATCGTGGCTGCTTGAGCCTTTTCTGTGTCAATCACCGTCATGTCGTGATCTTCTGTGAGAGGCATCCTTGCCCTTCCATTGCTTTTTCTTATTCAAGAATTTCTTTAACTGTCGTGAGAGTAAGGAGAACTCTCCTTCAGATAGCTCAGATTCTGAGGTACTTGGCTCCGAGTTTTCTTCTTTACTAACTTCTGTGCTGGGGCTGGAGAGGTAGCCTTTGACTTCTTGGAGGTGTCTGCCTTTAAAGCAACAGACTTCTCTTTGGATGCAGACCTGCTCTTCTCTTCTTCAGCTTTCCTCGTGTTGAGTTGAAGCTCATACGACATCAGCTTCCCAAAGAGATTCTGAGGATCTGTCTCAGCTAGCTTTCCAAATTCCCTGATAGCACAGACCTTGTTGTCCCATTTCTTGGTTATGGATCATAGGAACATGTCATTCAGTTCCCCATTAGTGAAGACTCGGCCATATACTCTGAGGCCATTTACTATCTTGAAGAAGTTCTCAAATGTATCTGCAATGGTATCCTTTGGACCTTGCCTGAAGGCTTCGTACTTCTGGTTCAATAGGGATCTTCTATCATCCCGCACTTCTTCAGTACCTTCCATCAGAGTGACTAGTGACTGCCACATCTCCTTAGCAGATTGGCAGTGAATCAGGTTCTGTAGCATCGAGTCATCGACTGCACTTGCTATAATATTTTTAGCTTTCTTATCCAGAGAGACAAGTGTAATCTCGTCTTTATCTAGATCCATCAACTTCATTGGAACCTTCTTGGTTGGATCTATGTGGAGATGGTCATGGGAAAATAAGGACCTTCTTCAATAATCATGAAGATCCGGGGATCCACAGCTTCCATGAAAAATTTAATTCTCTCTTTCCACATGAGAAAGTATTTCTTTGTGCACAGGGGAAGCTTGGCAAAATCTTTAGCCTTGTCCATTGCTTGAAAATTCTCAAAGACAACTTAAAGAGGAAATTGATCAAGGTGTTAACCTTTTAACGACCAACCTGGCTCTAATACCAATTAAAAGCGTTAAGTTGTTAACCTAAATCACCTAGAGGGGGGTGAATAGGTGAATTGTGTGTCTATATGCGGAATAAAAATTTTAAAGAACTTGCACACACAATCAAGCAATCACAGACGACAAGAAGATTTATAGTGGTTCCCCAACATTGGGTACATCCACTTTCCCTCACCGATCTAGTAAATCACTAGACTCGGCTACTTCACTATCTCGGATTGAAATCCAATCCTATGCCTCGGAACCAAGTTCCTACAATCTCGATTCAAAAGGATCTACACTAGGAAGATGAAAATTTCTTACAACTCAGAGATTAATCTCATACAAGATTTATAGAGAGATTTAAAAAATACAAACAGAAATTTGTCTCAGATCTTGAAAAATTCAACTCTAGGTCTTCTTCTTGAACTTGTGACTTTTTCAGAAAATGTTGAAGAAGAGTTGAGAGATCTGATCTGAGAAATCTTAGACCTACTCGATCAAGGAGAAGATGAAATATACTTGAACAATAAGCCTTTCTTGATCGAAAAAATAAGTGTCAATCTTAACGTTGAGCGGCGGCGGCAGCTGAAAGTTCTGTTCTTCTTGGAGAGAGACGACCGATCACGATAATAGAAATGTACAATTTTCCACTTAGGGTTAGTCTTGATGAAAAGACATTATATAGGATTTCCCCTAACGGTTAGAATTAACATTAATAACGACACGTGGACCAATCACGCCAAGTCATTTGAAAATCCCGTCGATCTGGACTTAAGTAAATTTTTCTGAAAAAATGAACTGCAGTTCTCGAGAAGTATGAATGAGTTCTCGAGAACTAGACTGTCTGGACTTCAAGTTAGTACTCGAGAACTGTGGGCTGAAACTTCTCGAGAACTAACTAGACTTCTCGAGAACTATTACTCGAAAGCCAAATCAAGTACTCGAGAACAATGCTAACTTCTCGAGAACTCGAGACTAAGTTCTCGAGAACTAAGATAGACTTCTCGAGAGAGGGACTTTGAATAATTTTTCGGCTGTCTCTGACTACTCGAGAAATAAAGGCTGGGACTTCTCGATAACCTTAGACTTACTTCTCGAGAACTATAAAAAGGCTTCTCGAGAACTAGTCTCAGCTTCTCGAGAACTAGAGGAACTTCTCGAGTTCTGCTAAGTCTACTTCTCGAGAACTATCATGGACTTCTCGATAAGTGGACTTAGAGAAATTTTGGACTTTTACAATTTTCTCTTCTCTTCAAGAATCCTATCCTCATTCCTTGATCCAAGTTCTTTAATATGAAATGTATCCCAATTGAGAGGCTACACATGAGTCAACACCTTGGATCACACAGTGAGGGATTACACTGTATGGTCATGTGTTCATGATCCACTATAAACTGACATTGGTCTACACTTAGCAATGATAGTCTGCAAACACACAACTTAAACCAAGATATCAAATACAACTTAATTCATCTTAGTTCAAGGGTGACTTCATGCAAATCTGGGTTATTGTGGATGCAATACCCAACACGAAGCTTCTCACGAATAAGCGTTACCACCAAACTCATCTCTTCCAAGACCTCTGGACCTAACAACGACCTCTCACTGACTTCGACACAAAATATGGGAGTTCGACAATGCCTCCCATGCAAGGCTTCGAACAATAAAAACTCCTCCATTAAGGACTGCACAGAGAGGTTGAAGACATGCGTGGCTTTCCTGCACATGGCATCAACCACTATATTATCCTGTCCCGGATGGTAAACGATATCGACCTCATAGTCCGCAATATACTCCATCCATCTTCATTGGTACAAATTAAGCTTTTTCTGGGTGAAGACATACATCAAACTCTTATGATCCGTATAGATTTTGCATGACACTCCGTATAATAAATGTCTCCACAACTTCAAGGCATAGATGATCGCAGTAAATTCCAAATCATGAGTAGGGTAATTTCTTTCATGTATCTTAAATTGTCTTGATCCATACACGATCACCTTTCCTTCTTGCATCAGAATGCAACTGAGAATAACTCGTGAAGTGTCGACATAATGATAAACTCCACACCCTTAATGGGTAATGCCAAAACTGGGGCAAAACACAACCTCTCCTCAAATTCCTGAAAAGCTTCCTCACAATCGTCGCTCCAAACAAAAGTTGTGCTTTTCTTCATGAGTTTGGTTAAGGGTGCAGACATCACTGAAAATCCTTGCACAAATCTCCTTTAATAGCCTTCCAACCTTAGGAAACTCCTCATCTCCTTTGGCGATATAGGCCTCTTCCAATCCAAAACTGCACTTATTTTTTTTGTTGGGTCTACTGAAATTCCATCTTGACTCACCATGTGACCCAGTAAAGACACTTGAGCCAACCATAACTCACACTTACTTAACTTTGCAAACAACTTGTGCTCCCTCAGCGCGAAAAGAACCGAGCATAAATGCAAGGCATGCTCATCAACATTTCTAGAATATAGTAGAACATCGTCTAAAAAGACAACCACGAAGTGATCCAGAAAATCCTTGAACACTCTATTCATCATATCCATAAAAGTAGAGGGTGCATTCCTTAATCCAAAAGACATTACCAAGAACTCAAAATGCCCATACTGGGAATGAAAGGCAGTTCACAGAACATCCGACTCACGGATCCTCAACTGATGGTAGCCTGAACGAAGCTCAATCTTTGAGAACACAACACTACCTCGCAAATGTTCAAACAAATCATCAATTCGAGGAAATGAATACCATATCTTGATTGTTACTTTGTTAAACTCTCTATAATATATGCACAACCTCATAGATCCATCCTTCTTTATAAGGAGAACCGGAGCACCCAAAGGAGAAAAAACTGGGCCTAATAAAACCACACTGTAAAAATTCATCCAATTATATTTGCAACTCTTCTGACTCACGCGGATCCATACGGTAAGGCGCCCTTACAATAGGATGAGTACCGAGCTCAAGGTATATAACAAACTCTACATCTCTCATAGGAGGAAGACCAAGGACACTGACCAGAAATGTCAGAAAATCTCGCACTACAGAAATATCCTCGACATGCGGCAAATTACGAGCAACTTATAAAACTGAAACAAGGTAAGCAATACAACCAAATTCTAAAAGGTTTCGAGCACGTACCGCAGATATGATTGAGGAGTCCTGGCGCGAAAAACCAAACATGTTATGGGTTGTCCATTATCCATCCTGAAATCTAAATTCTTAACTTTGCATTGGATGACTGTATCATATTTGGCTATCCAATCCATACCCAAAATCACATCGAAATCTTCCAAATCTAGCATCATCAGATCGGTATACGCTAGAAATCGTCCTAAGAGAATAGGACAATTCTAGATACCCTGATTAGACACCACCGAATCACCGGATGGAAACTTAACACGAAACGGGTACCCAACATGATCAATAACCAAACTATGTCGATCTACAAAATTCCTAGCTATGAAGGAATGAGTAACACCCGAATCAAACAAAATGCGTGCCCAAAGATACTTATCTTAAACTTGCCTATAAAATCGTACATGTAACTAATATGACCACCAATAAACCTACGACTACTAGCAAGCACCTAGGCCGGAATCAAACCTGAAATCACTTGGGTTGAAGATTGAGCTTCTTCCTTGGTTACCATGTTCTGTTTCCCCTTTCCCACGTCCAACTGCTACAGCTGCGACGGTGGCAAAGCTTGAAGAGGAATTGGCTGCATCGAAGGTAGGGACTGCGGACATCTAGACTTCATGTGTCCCATCTGTCCACACTGATAGTAGGTATTGTCCTTTAACCAACAATGAGCGGAATCATGCCCATTCTGATTACAAAAGGTGCAGGTAAGTTCTCCCTTGGGTGCACTCTAAATCTCAAGCACATGATGTTGCTTCTAGGGGCCCAACATTTTGAAACACTTCTCATCGGGGTGGCCTGGACGACCACAAAAACTTCATACTTATCTGCCTCCTATCTTTGTAGCAGGGCCAGATACCCAAGGTCTTTCATTTCCTCAGCCTTTATCTTCTCTTTCCTCAGCAACAAGACGCGATTCTTGGCATTGTCGATAGCCTTGACCTTCAATGCAAACTCCACCTCTTCCATAAAACTCACAGATCGGTAGGTGCTGGCTAACTGCTAGATGTCACCTCGAAGACCACCCAAAAAATGCTTAACTTTTTCTTCCTCAGTGGCTACTATTTTTGGAGCAAACCTGCTCAACTTGCTGAACTCGATCTCATACTAGCCAACCGTGAGTTTCCTCTTCTTCAGATGTAGAAAATTGTTCATCAACTTATCTCGCTTCTCCATCGAGAGGAATTTCTTCAATATCATCCCCTTAAACCATTCCCACAAGCATCCATCTACAAGATTTTCCTTTTCCTTGATCCACTAACCTTTAACGAGGCCCTTCAATTGATAAGCAGCAACCATAACCTTTTGGTCCTCAAAAAATCTCGAATAGGAAAACATCTCCTCAATAGCAACGATCAAGTCATTTAACGCCATAAAATCATCCCTCCCATCATAAGTCAGGGGTCCTAAGCATTGGAAATGCAAGATGAAATTCATCTCAGGCTACAACAAAACATGAGGCATTAAGGGGGCAGAAAGTATAGGCACAACCTGATCCACCCCAGGGGGCTGCGCACCAGGCTGCTGCCCTAAGGTGGTAGTCAACAATGGCTATATCTGCACTTTCAACACTACCATCTGTATTTATAAAGTCTCGCTGCTCAGACACATCTCCTCTATCATCGCTTCATTATGCTCCCGAAGACTCACTCTCGGACTTGGGAGCCGATCTTAGTGTATGACTCTTCAGGCCCATCTTCTACAAATATGAATAATTATCTCATCAAGACTTAGCTAAATGCCAGAATTACTCGACTTAAAACAGACTAGAAATACACAAACATCTGCTCTTGCTACTATCTTCCTCTGGATTTTCTATGAATGATGTTATGCTTTAACTTAGGATGATACACCATCATCCACTTATTAAATCTTGTGCATAAAAGATGAATGCATTGATTCTTATATCTTTACTTTGAAACATTGTGTGTACGTGTATCATCATGTAGATCTTAACTTGGCACGTGTGCCCATGCTATATTATGTGGTGCATGTTGTGTTATGCATTCTAATAAAGGCCTTAATGCATGTTATGAGTGGCATACACATGAAATATTATGCATCCCATACTACATAATATTACATATAACGAAAGGTAAAATCTAATGAGCATCCAAGTGATGATTGTTAAGTCGCCCATTTCAACTTAACATTCACTTGTTGTTATACCTATGATAATCAAAATACAAACACATATTATGCATTCCATACTACATAATATGCCCCGTATACATCTGTCATACTTATCAGTGTAGTGTTCATGCTTTCTCCAGGACCAATTGATAACACATCTGTGGGTGTATGTGATGAAATGAAATAACCCAAAACCTTAACTAAAAGGAAATGGTTGTTCGGCTAACCTGCCAAGCCAACCAAACCAACCCTCTAATACCAACTGTCATAACCTGCATTTTCTCGAGGTTTAAAGTATTATCAGAGTAAGAGAAAATATGCATCGTGATTAACTTTATAAAAGACATGTATTTTTATGATTGAAAATTTTATTTGAGTTTAAAGTTCAAGACCATGTCCCTCGGTTTAATGGATCAACTAGTCCACAGATTAGAAAAATATAATTTGCAGCAGAATAAATCTATTTTACTACATTAATTTATCCTATGTGAACGTGAAAACCCAACAAACATGATAATGTGTACAATTTCTAAATTTAGTATAAGTAAATGAAAGAAGTTTATATCCATTAAAGTAGGTTGATATAAAGTTGAAAGAGATGTGATGAATCTAAACTAAAATGCAGATTTGTTTAATTTAAAAATAACTAACAAGCAACATAACATAAAACATTCCCAAAGAGAAAAACACTTCAATAGTGAAAATGCAGTAGTAGCGGAGACAGGAATACAATAGTATGAAGCATAAGAAACTATACTATGGGCGCCAAAATACTGACACAGATTTATAGCAATAACAACAAAAGTTTGAACTTCTGAAGACAAGGAGAGAAACACCAACCACTCCTCAATTGGGAGAGGGAAGGAAACAACTGCAGGAGATTGGCAAAACAAGATCATTTGACACTACCTGCTATTGACCTGAACCTAAGGCATTCAAAAGAAAAGAATGCCTCGGCAACAAAGAGAGCAAATATGGCTTAAACATAAATCAAAAGTTTTATTAAGGTAAGTTGGTTACCAACCCAACTACAAAGTTGTAAAACCACAGAAATCAACAATATAAGAGTAAGGAGAAAGATTAGCTTGGCACAAAGCATCCATATAAGGAAAAGACTTGCACTAAGTGCAAAAGGACTCTTAGTGATGTCCTAATAATAAGTATATATAATCGTAGAAATAACATTGAATAGTTTTGATGGGTATTGTATCCACAATAACCCTGATTTGAAGATGAGTCCCGTTAATCTAAGATGAATTGAGATTGAATTTGATGTTGTATTTCCAGTTATGTACTTGTAGGTCTACATTGCAAAGTATACACCAATGTCAGGTTATAGTGGGCAGTAAACACGGGACTATATAATGTAATCCTTCATTGTGTAGGCCAATGTGTTGATTCACGTGTAATATCTCTATTTTGTGTACTTATATCCCAAGTGCATGAGAAGGATCAAGGAAGGAGAGGGACTTGGAATTAGAAGAACAGAAATTTTGCCCAAGTAAAATTTGTCGAGTATTATAAGGGATATTCGTCGAGTATACTCGTTGATACTCATCATATTCATCGTGTATACTTACTAGCACTCGTTGAATTCATCATATTGTACCTGGGGTAAAGTCTGTGAGGGATGGAAAAACCGCTAAGTAAAAATCGTCGAGCATTCCCGTGTATACTCGTCGAATTCGTCAAATGTATCTAATGATACTCGCCGAATTCGTCGAATATACTAGTTGATACCCGACGAGTTCGTCGAGTCAATTCGATTTTACTTCTCTATATTTTCTAAGTAAAATTCGTTGACTATCACTGGGTCAGGCGTCGAATGCATCGAGTGAGCTAGCCAATACTCGTCGAATTCATCGAGTATGACTTCTGCCTGTCATCGAGTGGCAAGTTGGAACGAGTTGAATTTCTCTAAGTAAATTTCGTCGAATATCACTACTAGTTTGCCGAGTATACTTAACTATACTCGACGATACTAACGAAAATGACTTGGGTTATTTTTTCGTCGGCTATTTAAATCTCATCTCGGGTTGAACAATGGCCATGCACAATGATTTCAGAGGTCTTGTTTTGGAAGTTCTTTTATAACCGTTGCTTAGGAGGTTTTTTATAAATACCTATGGTGGTTTTTTATAAACCCTAATTGTGCTATCATACTCAAATTTCAAATCGAGAAAGTTAATGAATTCGTAGCCGTCGGTTCCCATACAATTCGTAATTTTCTGATTGGTCGATGCTAGCTCTGTACGATTCGATCTTCATATTCCGACTCAACTGGATCCTTGTAATATGAAGGTTCCTATTCTCCAAGATCTAGTCGATTCAAGATTTGAGATTCAAAGTCTTCAAGGTTTCGGATTTTCCGTGTTCTCCAAGTTATTCAAGTTCAACTTAATCGAAGAACGACAGATAGAAGACTTTAGATCTTGTCAAGATTGTTTGTAATACTTTTGTGTAATACTCTTTTACATTTGTAGTCGATTTTATCTCCGAGTTGTAGATCCGTATGTGGATCGAGTTATAGATCCGGTTGTGGATCAAGTTGTAGGAGAGGTTGTTCTCCAAGTGGTAGGAGCGTTATCTCCGAGTTGTAAGAGTTGAGGCTCCGAGGTATAAGATTTGTTGAAATCTGAGAAAGGTGAAGTAGGCGAATCTAGACCTTCGTGGTAGATAGGCGAGGCGGGACAGTGGATGTACCAAATACGGGGAACCACTATATATCTCTGTGTTCTGTGTGCTTGCATTTTTAAGTAATTTTTATTCCGTGAAAAGACACAGACATCACCTATTCACCCCCCTCTAGGTGATTTAGGTTGAGTCTAGATACTTTCAAGTTTAAAGAGGGAATCATTAGTGCCGGGCATAAAACGGTACTGAGGCAGCGATTATCTTTCTAGCACAAACCATCAGACCAACACAACCAAAGAAACAGACACTGAGGTGGTGGTCCTTTATCCACTTCCAACCAAAAGTACCAAATAATAAAGCCACCGGGCATAATAATTCCCAGCAGACACTGAGGTGGTTGTCCTTTATCCACTGTCAACCCAAGTCCAAAATCATAAATTCGCCAGACATGATGATTCACACGGACACTAAGGTGGTGGTCCTTTATCCACTGCCAACCCAAGTTCCAACAATAAATACAAATACAATAATAAATGAGAATAAAAGACCCAAGACTTAGCATCGGATTATCACAGCAATGCAAGGAAAAAGAATCTAGAAATTTCTAAGGGTATACTCGACGAATCTATTATTCACTCGACGAATTCAACTAGACTACACAAGAACACTCGACGAATCCACTTTTCACTCGACGAATCCACTTTTCACTCGACGAATTATACTAGACTTCATGAGTACACTTGACGAATCTACTATTCACTCGGTGAATTCTACTCGATCTCATGTGTTCACTCGATGAATTCTACTAAACTACACGAGAATACTCGACGAATTCACTTATCCTCTCGAAGAATCCTACTTAGATTATACGAGAATACTCGACGAATTCCTTTATCTTCTCTTGAACATTTGACGAATCTACATAGACAAAATTTTACAAATCTCCAAATCAAAATTTCGAACACCAAGGAGACAAAACACGTTCCTCTTGGTTCTTGACGAGAAAGGAAAGAAGGGAGAAGAACAATAATAACAAAACAAGAGGGGTAGATCGTCACTTGCCTCAATACTCTAAATTTATGGCTTCCATAACAAACCACGCCACGGATCAGCCCAAATGAAGGCTTGACAAGGCAAATCTGGGAAGAAAACGCAAGAACAACACTTAGGGCCATTTACCCTAATGCTGATAACTTCCCTAAATCAAATGTACTTACCACCAACGCGAAGATCTCAGCGAGAGCTTGCCGGATCTATGCTTCACTAAATATTTCGCCCACCAGAGCTCCTGCGGCGGCGATCAGATGGTTCACGATGAAAAACTCTCTATCTTTCTCTTTACTCTCTGGTTCAATCTTTCTATGGGAGGAAGAAGAAGATATGCTTGAAGGAAAGTTTTTTATACATATTGTTGGAAAAGCCCATATAAAGAGGCCCATGTTGGAGGCTATTTATTTAGTTTTCTTCTTCTCTCCTCTTTAGTCGCACATCATGTATATGGATCTCTTCTCTCTTTCTCCCTCCTATAAATGTGTATTCAGACCTTGTATTTCATGATTGAGATAGTATATATAAGTTTGAGGTTTTCTCTACATGGTATCCGACAGAAATCGGTGCTCTGAGCGGTTCACCTTTTTCTAACCGCGGATTCCTATGCAATTTAGCCCATCTCTAACCGCTGTCTCCTATACGGTTAAGTCATATCTAACCGCTCCTCCTGATCTCTCTTTCTCATGGATTCCACCTCCCGTTCTTCATCTTCCTCTTGGTCCTTTTATAACTCTCTCTCTTGTGGGGCCCTTTCCCCTTTCCCATCTAACCACGCAGTTTCTTCCTGTCTACCCGCCATGCCGTCAAGTCCTCGCCTTCTCACCGCTCTCTTTTTCTACCTGCCTTCTTGTTATAGTACTATCTCTCTTCTTACTATGACTTTTATAATACCTTCCCTGTAATGACCATATAATATGGGTCTGTCCGGGGCCCCACAACATATAGACGCCACATCTTGAGCATTATAAAGTGATATGAAGAACTATGTATCTCAAAACACAGACAATAAGACATCGGAAACACAAAGCCACCCCAGAAGTTATCCACAACCATAGGAGTCCAAAACAGCCTTAAGGCCTTATAACATTTAAATGTCAAAAGTTAATACAACAATCCACATAGCAACATGCCTTAGAAATCCTAGGCTACCTCGGTGTGCAAGTCTGATTACAGTTCAAAGAACAAAACATTTAATAGTTCATAAACTAATAGAAGAGAGAACACTTTGTAGCGCTTTGGTCTTTTTGGCTAGCGAGCTTGCTCTAGCGTGTGATCCTTGCCCTGTAAAAGTTTTGCTGTAATATGGGTCAGCAAAGGCTGACCTCAACTGTGTAATGACACATCTCCTCCTGTCTGTCCTTAGCGGACCCCAGGGCACTCCATCACCCTACAGGTCAGCACTTCGTATGCATATGCCATTAAACAAGAATAGACATAAATAAACATGAATCAATCGGTTTGGATGTCTCACACATCAACCACTTTTCTAAGTTGAGCATTTAAATAAATGGGGCCTACAATACAATATGTATGCAAACCTGGGTTTCACCCAAGGCACCCTATAGAGCGAAAGAATCTAACACATCATCACATATAGCATTTCACAATCAATCATACGGGTACTTCCAATTTCCCATCGACATTCAAACTACAACAAAGAACTCTTGCCTAGGCTCCACTCGCTCATTGGTCTCAAAAACCGGGCTTTCCTGCAAGCTCTAACTCACACATCTATTCCATTACACAAACAAATCGATGTTATGAATCGTTTCTTGACCCTGCCCGCTCGTGGGCTTCATCACCTGGGCTTGTACAAAAGCTTGGCGTTCTCGTCAGTTTTATAGAAGGAAACTTGTCTTGCTGGGACACTCTCCACGTATGACTTGCAACATCACGAGCTAGACAACCGACCACAAAAACAAAATCAAGCCTTCACATACAATTCACATTTCCTCCCTAAATCACCATTCATTCTCACACGAAACAGAGGGCATCGCAAATGGCATTTTTGCCGCAATCGGACTTCTAGCAAAATCCCTAATACTCGTCAAGGAACATAACCATATCCGACAACTAATCGCGATTATAGCTTCACCCACAATGCTTAATCCACTAACGCTGTAGATTTCTAATGCAACAAACATGCCAGGGACGAACTCAATCTTCCTGGTGGCTCCTCTTGAATCATGGCGACCCGAATCCCTCTCATTTGAGATATTCGGTACCTAAATGCTTGAAAGAAAACAAAAAATGCAATGGATACCATGCACACATTCTAAAATCTGAGAGAAGAAATGTCGTTACCTTATAACTCTTCTTCCTAGCCATGGGAAACTCTATTTGCACGGATGAAGGTGTGCGCCTCCAATCCCTCTCCGTGAATCTGGCCTTGGATAGAAGAACGGAGCTCCGAAGCTTCGTCAATGGCGCAAGATGCTCTCCTTCTCCCTCCTCCAAACTCTCTCTCAAAACCCTAAAAGATGAGAATAATGGGGAAGATGAACCCCTCTGCCCTTCTTAAGGCTCAAGGACGGAGGATCCTGAGCCATAAGATAAAATCCTAAGAAGATCAGACGACCAAAAATCAGCAATTTGATGACTAGTTTTAGTCATCCTTTTTTGGGGTAATTGAGTAGTCAAAAGTCCTAAGTTTTGTTATAATTATGTGTTTGTATGCTTGTTATGATATTCTTTTTAATATTAAGTTTTATGTTATGTTTTGTTGTTATTTTTTATGTTTAGTTTTATTTATTATAGTTTATTTGTTATGTTTAATTTAATGTCCTTTGTTTAATTTAATGTTTTATATTTAACTTGTGTTTTATTTTAATATTATGTATTATATTATGTTATGTTTGTCAAGTTTAAATAATTAATGTTATGATTAATGTTATGATTTATGTTTAGTTTGACTTAAATTTATATCATGATATGTTGTTATAATATGTGTCTAATATTTTATTTTATTTTGTTTTGTTTTGTAGGTTCAAACATGCAAGCAGCCCGACCTCCTCCATTACATGTGCAGCCGGCCCTCTACAATATGCAAGCAGCCCGGCCCTTCATTGGAGCAGCCCTACATGATGCACCCGAGCCCCCTCTTCATGGAGCAGCCCAAGACAAACCCAAGCATGCAGCCCTCAAGTCCAAGCAGCCCCTACCCGAACCCACAAAGCAACCCATGAAAATTTTCCTTGTTGTGGCCGGCCACTCTCATGCATCTTGCCACCTTCCTCTCTCTCCATATTTAATATATTTCATTCATGCACATGACCGGCCACTTCATTTAAAACTCATGCATGAATCCCTCCACTTTAATTAATTCCATCATGCATCCATTCTCCACATGGCCGAACCCCCCTTTCCTTCTCCTCCACATTCATTCTCTCTCCCTTCTACACACTTCCATTCATCCCCCCTCTCTTTATTTTATATTTTCCATTTCATTTTACATTTATTTCATACATTGCATGTACCCTCCTCTCTCCCCTCATTTAATGAAATGCATGAATCTCCTCCATCCCTATGGCCGGCCACCCCTTGTCCTCCCTCTTCTAGATCCTTCTCCCTCTCCTATAAAAGGAACCCCAACCCCTCCTTTTGAAGTTAAGTAGTTTTAGTTTAAGATAATTTTGGCAAGTAGAGAGTAGAGTTTTAGTTCTTTCCTTCTCCCTTCATTGTTGTATTAGTCTTTGTTTTAGTGCATTATTATCTTGTCTTGTTCTTATCTTGTACCTCTTTTATTTATATTAATGCAAATGAAATTTCTTTTCTCTTATTCTCAATCCCTTTCTATCATGCGTAGCTAACTTTATTTTGTGCCCGATCACGAGGATCTTTGCGATAAAATAATTCACCTTTATTTCTATGTTTGCATTTGTATTTTTTCTATTTTGATCCTTCCTTGATTTTTATCATATCGACTCCGTATTTCTCGTATACGGTAGTAGATTCCGATCTCGTATTTGAGTAGCCGAGAGGCTCGTGAATATGAAAGATCACTCAAGGAAGGAAGGAGTTGAACGCACCCCTAGAGATAGGATGACGTAAATCCTCCGGATTGGAGTCAAATCCAATAGTGCGGGTCACTTCGATAATGCTACTTTAGGCCTTTTTGACTTGAAAGAGATTTCGGTCGAAACATCTATAAGTTAGGGGATTTAATGCTCTAGCGAGATTACTTCCTAATATCGGATCCGTCACGGTCTTAATAGATTTACAAATGCTAAACTAATTTATTTTGTTATTTTATTTCAAAGTGAATTGTCGATCGAGCACTCTTTTTGCAATAGTTTATTTTCTCTTTTTAACTTAGTTTATTTTCATTTCAAAACTCATTAATCGTTTGGTAGAATAATAGAGTCGTTGTGAGTAATAGTACTTGTCTGCCCCGAGTTTTTATACGACCTTGATATTTTTCATATCCTATGCTATATTTTGATAGGTACACTTGCCTTAATCGAGCATAGATTGGAGAATACGATTTTCTCTATCAAGTTTTTGGCGTCGTTGCCGGGGAAATTTTTGGCAATATTACGAAAGCACCGAGTTTATTACTTCTACTAAAAAAAAACAAAAAAAAAATTTATTATTATTATTATTATTATTATTATTATTATTATTATCCACCCACCTCATCTAAATTCTACCCAACCTAAAATCTCTCGAAAAGGGTAAGGGGCTTTAAGCGCCACCATTTTACCTAGTACCGGGCGAACCCTTCACCGGGTAGTCCTTGGGAAGTTCGAGAGCCAATCCATTAAAAAAACCTATTTTAAAAAAAAAATATATATATATATATCTAAAAAAACAACAAATCAAAAAAAAAATTAGTTTTTCTTTTTCTTTTTGGTAGCAGTTTATTTTTTATGGAATCATCGTATTTTTGCGCTTCTTGCGGGTCGCCCGAGCACTTCTATTCGGAATGTCTTTCGGGAGCCCCTCCCTCTTTTGATTTTAATTTTTCTGGGGAAGGTCAAAATGGCCAATTTGACCCTTACTCCAATTTTTATCCAACTTGGGAGGCGGGGAACCCGTATTATTTTTCGCATGATTTTGCCCCGCAAAGCGCCGCGCCTCTAAATTTTGATTTTAATTCTATCGATAATGGGTATCTTGAATTGTAAACTTCTATTGATAATATTAGTTTGCATTTCAAGACCATTATGGATTGTCTTTCTCGTGAGGCCGCTTCTTTTTCTTCGTCTTCTTCTCCGTCTCCTCCAATTTCTTCATGTAATGAGTCACCGGATATCCCGGCTTGTCTCTTTCCTCTCGAGGAGGATAACTATTCGGATATCCCGGATTGTTTCCTTCCTCCTTTGGAAGACGCCTCTATGGATATTCCGGTGTGCTTCTTACCCGTTGAGGATGACGAGATGTCTCTTATTTCTCATTCCGAAGACGTTGATGATTCCATTACGCTTTCAAATTCAACTTTTCCTAATTTTTCTCTTTTTAGCGAATCTTCTTTTTCTTCTTCTTTTATTTTAGATAATTCTTCTTTAGTCCTCTCTACTCCTTCTTCTCCCGAAATTTCACAAGTCTCTCCTTCTTGTGAAATTTTCGATGATGAAAATTCTTTTTCTACTTCTTTTATTCCTCTTTCTATTTTTTCTTCTATTTATTCTTCTTCTTTTGACGACCCATTCTTCCCTGTTTTATATACGGCGGAGTTCTTCCATAACTCCATCCGTTCATTTTTGGGCGTCAATCCTTTGAAGATTTCACCGCATGTCGGTGCAATTCTTCATTTCTTCCTTTTTTTAGTTTACTCTCCTAAGCGCATACTTAGGGAGTTACCACTTCATTTCAGTTTTTATTTTCCATTTAGCTAACAAATAACGTCGAGCTCGGCCGACGTTAAACAGAGAGCGCTCTTGGGAGGCACCCCTTGCTTATCCTTTTTGTTTCTTTTTTTTGTTTATTTTGTTTTGCAGGAATAAAACCCCCGGCGGTTCGTTTAGCTCCATCATTTCATCTCTTCCTTAGGCCCGAGCCGGTGTCCAGCTCAAGCATGGGGGAGCGACATCTGTATTCGGCCTTACGACTCCGGGGAAGTCGTTTTCTTTTTTTTCTTTACTTTATTATATCCCCCCTCCCCTTTCTTCTTCATTTTTCTTTCTTATTTTTATTTTTCATTGAGGGCAATGAAAGGTTTAAGCATGGGGGAGGGTTTTGTTGTTTTCTTTCTTTTTTTTTTCAAAAAAAATATAAAAATGTTTAGTATAGTTTTATTAAGTTTTTTTATTAACTTTCTTTAGTACTACTTCTATTTAGCCTTATCAAAAATCCAAAAAAATTAGAAAAATCAAAATTCCAAAAAAACATAATAGTTCAAAAACCCAAAAAAATGAAAAATGTCAAAAAATCAAAAAAATATAATAAACCTCATGCTTAGATTTTTGTTATTTTCAGAAATTTAGTTTGAGTTAGTTTGCTAATCTTTATTTCATCATATTTAGTTAAATTTAACTTTTAGTGATTTTGTTTTGAGGATAATCTTATGATTTTAATTTAATTAGAGTAATTTATTTAGCACTTTTTCTCTTTTATTTTAAATAGTTTCAATTTTGTAGTAAATTTGCTAAACAATTTTGGATTCCAAGTATTATTACTTCATGCTTTTAGATTCTTAGGAAATCTTAATCTACTAGTAGTTGCTCTCTAGTATTTTAGTTTATTTTCTAAAAAAAAATTTTGTTTAACTCCTTTCCTTTCCCAATTTTCTCTTTCTTTTATTGTTAGATCATATGTCATGGGAATAAGGAGATGTTAGTTCCTTATTCTCTGGTACACATATGCAACCCAAATAAATGAAGAGAGGAATTAAAAAGTTCATATATGTCGGGGGAAGTGATAGGATGTTAGTCTATCATTTTCTGGTATCACATATATATTATTTAAAAAAACAAAAAAATGAGTGGGGTGAGAGGATAAAATTCATCACCTCCAATCAAAGACCTCTTCATGTTAATTTCCTCCCCAAACCCCTTAGCCAATATCATTGTCTTAGTTTTTAAATTAAAATATGTGGAGAGCATAAGTAGTAGGTTGTCTTCTTCCTTAAGTTTCTTTTAAGTCATGGTTTTTATAATCCCAATCTAACTTTGTTTGCACTTAGCACTGGACCTGGAGACAACAGATTGCTTCTTGCTCTTCCAACTTACCAGATTGCCCCCAAAAAAGGTACAGAAACCGGAGGTAGACTTGCGGTCCCCTTTGTCATCCGCGTAACTCGCATCTGAGTAAGCTTCAACCCTCAGATGATCATTCTTCTGAAAGAGCAATCCTTTCCCAGGGGCTGCTTTGACGTACTCCAAGATCCGCAAGGCGGACTGTAGATGGCACTCCCTGGGAGCTTGCATGAATTGACTCACCTTGCCCACAGCATAGGAGATGTCGGGCCTAGTCACGGTGAGGTATATGAGCTTACCAACTAGACGCCTGTACCGCGAAGCATCTGAAAGAAGAGGCGAATCATCTGTCCAGGTTTTGTCTTCTCCAACAGCCATGGGACATCGGGCAGGTTTGGCCCCAGTCAATCCTGCTTCTTTTAAAATATCAAGAGCATACTTACGCTGAGAGAGGACTAAAGAGTTGGGCTTCCGAGAGATTTCGATCCCCAAAAAGTACTTCGGAGAACCCATATCTTTCGTGACTAGATGTTGGCGAAGATGCCGCTTTGTCAAGGCTACCCCTTCCTGGTCATCACCAGTGAGAAGAATATCATCCACATATACTGCAAGAACCACCAGTCCCGAAGAGGTTTTGCGAATAAATAGAGAGTGATCAGCAGCGCTGCGAGCAAAACCAACGGCCGCCATCAAGGCAAGAGGGAAAAGGGAAAGGGAGAGGAGCACAGGTCCTCAAAAGACAAGAAAAAGGAGAGGAGTTACATCGCGAAGAAGCTAAAGACACTGAGTGAATCGGACACATCAGACACCAGCGATGACGAGGAAGCCTACTTTGGGCTAATGGGTCGCTGTGACTCGGAAGGAGATTGCCCCCCATTTACTGGGAAGGTAAAAGCTCACACCCCTCTCTCCGACTCTGACTCTGATCCTGAGTCTCAGGATGATGACCCTGAGGATAGCCCTTCGGCCCGTGAAGCTTAGCTCCTCGATAAGTATGAGCTTCTGCTCAATACTTTCGTGGAATGTCAAAAGAGACTGAAGGCTGAGAAAAAGGAAGTTAAATTCCTTAAAGGTGAGAGAGTATCCCTGAGGGAAGAGATCACCAGTTTGATCTCCCTCCGACAGGAGCACTTGGACCTGACTTCAAAGCATTCAGAGTCTCTTAAGCTCCTTGATCTTAAGCAGGAGAAAGTCGACAAGTTGGAAGAACTACTTGCGGCAGAAAGGAAGATCGTCAAGAGCTTCTCTATGCCAAAAACTGTTCTTCCATTAGTTGATACCTTCTCTGCTCAGGCTAAAGGAGCTGGCTTGGGGCATGTAGGGGTATCTGGTTCCTCATCCAGGAGAAACAGGAACCAGAGAAAGAATAAGGCTGCCAAGAAGGCCTCTGCTGCTGAAAAGGGAAAGGCCCCACTCAGTCTTGTTGAGTTCAGAAAGACTAGCTTTCCCTGCAACCAACATGACTTTGAGTCAACCTTTGGTCATCATTTCGGGCCCTCGGTTGCAAAGCCGAAGAGCCGATATGATGGTTGGACTTTTCCCCGCAACTTCGGTGAGAGTGTCTTCAAGGCACCTTATGAGGAAATCCACTTGGGAAATTATGGTCAATTCTCTAGCGGCCATAATAGAAAGCAGACACCAAAAGCCTAGCATGTTATACTAAAGGAACAGAAGGTGAAGAAATCATGTGACTGCAATCACCATGATGCCTCCACCCCTAGATCCAAGGCCCCAGCTGTGCCCACCATTCCCAGGGTGAAGCAGGAGCCTAGGAAGAGGTACAACAGATTTGACTGTTGGTGTTGTGGCAAAGTTGGTCACTTTGCCGTGGATTGTTGGTTTAATCCAAGGTATAACGAGACTCCTTATGTTATCAATGCGAGGCCGACCACTCGTAGGGCTAACCAATCGAGGGGGAGTATGCTAACAAGGAATCTAGGACCCAAGTTCGATTGGGTTCCTAAGGCAAATTAATTCTGTTTTGCAGGAATGTCCAAAGGCCAACAAAACTCCTATTTGGTATTTGGACAGTGGATGTTCCCGCCACATGACCGGGAAAAAAAGCCTGCTGCGGGAGTACTCTCCAGTCGAGAATGGACCCAAAGTCATATTTGGGGGATCTGATCGGGGAGTCACCAGAGGTTACGGTATGATTTCCAACGGTATACTCTCTATCACTAACGTAGCTTATGTTGAAGGGTTAAATCATAACCTGATCAGCGTAAGCCAGTTATGTGATAAAGGGTATGACGTTAAGTTCTGCAAGGATAAATGCCTGATAATATCATGTGATTCTTCGGAGACTGTATTAACTGGCATTAGGAGTAGAAATATTTTCTATTTAGATTTTCTTAGTTTAGATTCTTCTACCCCAGTATGCCGCATTGCAAAAGGCAGTACATCTCTTTGTGAACAATGGCACAAGAGATTGGCACACATTAATTACAAGACAATTAATATGCTGTTTTCCAAAGACTTAGTAAGGGATGCTCCCATTAGGCAAACTTCTTTTGCCTTCTTCTCTTCCTCATCTTCACTGGATCTTGATGAGGAGGATTCTTTATCAGAATCACTCCAGGTTTCAGCAATGAAACCTCTCTCCTTCTTCTTGTTTTTGTAGGAGGATGGCTTGGAGTGCTTCCTGTGTTGTTCTTTTTCTTTTCTCTTTTCTTTGTTCTTCTCCTCTGGACATTCTGGCAAGATATGTCCAGGCTTCCTGCAACCATAACAAATAATTTCTTTAGCAGGAGAGCGATCATACCTTGGTTTGTCTTCATAGCGTGAAGACTTCTTTCTGAACTCCTTTCTCACCATCTTGAGAAATCTTTTGGCAAACAATGCCATGAGTTCCTCATTAGATTGGCTGCCTTCAGAAACATCTGCAGCCTTAAGAGCTAGAGATTGCTCTTTTCTTGTTGGAGTGGGGGTCTTGGCTTCAGCTTTTGCTTCTCTGGTCTTCAGCACTTGCTCAAAAGACTTGAGCATGCCGAGGAGAGCTTCAGTTGAGATCTCATTAGTACTTCTGGCTTCCTTGATGGGCCAGATTCTTAGATCCCATGTGCTAGGGAAGCACATAAGAATCTTATCATTGACCTCTGTCAATGATATGTCCTTGTCCAGGGTCCTCAGCTCATTGATGATTGAGCTGAGCCTGGTGTACATAGCTTCAACTGATTCAGCATCAGTTTTCTTGAAGTTCTCATACTGTGAGATCAGGTTGGACCTTCTGTCCTTCCTTTCATCAGCTGAACCAGCTACAATCTGGTTCAGTGTGTCCCACATGGCCTTAGCTGAGGAGCAGTCAGCCACCTTCTGGAACACCTCATCAGACATTGTCTGAGCCAGTATGTTCATTGCCTTGGCATCTGCAATTTTGGCCTTCTTGTATTCATCATTGTAATCTGGAGGAGGCACTGCACTCATATCAGATGATGAGGCAGTGGCAGCAGCAGGTGCTCTTGGGGGACCTGACAAAATAGAAGCAAAAATACTTTCATCAATGGAATTCATATATAATTTGATCCTTGCCTTCCAGATGCCAAACTTAGCTAAGTTGCATGCTGGAGGTCTGGTGCTAGAATAATCCTTGGACTGGGCCATGATAGTG
Organism: Platanthera zijinensis; assembly: GCA_039513925.1. NCBI lineage: Eukaryota > Viridiplantae > Streptophyta > Magnoliopsida > Asparagales > Orchidaceae > Platanthera > Platanthera zijinensis. The sequence continues at coordinate 76,691,860 of CM077095.1, read as the reverse complement.
AATATCTATAAGCTCTTGGTATCTATCAGGATCTTGTGACTTAGGTGTTAGCCTATACAGTCAGTTAACCTCCCTCTGATACCAATTGAAAGTGAAGGGATAGATACTACTCTAGAGGGGGGGTGAATAGAGTTATCAAATTTTGCACAGACAAAACTTAATAGTCTACCCAACTCCCTTGGAGTGAAGTGCGGAATGAAAAGATTATAGATATTGATTTAACCTTAAAGCCTAACACAAGTGATGTGTACAAACACAAGCTAACTGTAATTACAGTTAAGCTTGGAAAACCTAATCAGCAACTAGCAACCTAGTTATATCTAATCACAGCCACAATACAGGAATTAAACAATGGAATCCAGACGACACAAGGAAATTTATAGTGGTTCCCCAAACAACTTGGGTACGTCCACTCTTCTACCCACACGGTAGGAATCCACTCAGGTTTTTGATCAGGTGCCCTGCCACCAACAGGATCTGCTTCAGGTAGATCCAGAAACCCTTTAGACTTTTGATCAGGTGTCTAAAAACCAAGCACAGGTTTTTGATCAGGTGCCCTGCCACCAAGGGATACTTTTGAAGGGAGTAATAACCCTGTACAGGAGGGGGAAGAAGGTTAAGATGTCTTCTCTATTTTACAAAGATTAGAGAAGCACAAAAACTTGCACTGAGCTAGAATGCTCTAAAGAATCAAGGCTCCCCCTGGCTCAAAGATGTCCAGGTGAAGTCTTGCTTCAGTGCAGAAGACTCTTCAGAAAGTTCTGAAGGAAAAGCTACAGGAATAAAGAAAATAATAAAATCAAAGATCTTCAAGCAGCTATCTTCTTCTTCTTCTTCTTCAAAGGAACACTGAGTTGAACTTCCTGAAAGCAGGAGAACTCAGGTGAAGAAGAGATGAAGATCTTAACACTTCTCAGTTAGATGGAAATTGCTGAGAGCAGAAAGCTTTTTCTTGATGAAGGCTTGAGAGCTTGAATGAACAACTGGTTAGCTATTAGCTAGCTTGAATCCTTCTTCAAAGGGTCCTTTATATAATCATCAGCAAGCAACGGCTCTCTTCCATTTGAATTATTTGTCTTCTTCTGAGCCTTGAGACCTGGGCTGTAAATATCAAGAAGACAGAGACATCTCTGCAGCAAAACATTCTATAAAAGGAATAAACCTCTTTCTAAGAAGCTGCAGGTTTAAATCAAATAACAGAAGGACTAAATAAAGTCACATCAGAAATAATCTCTTTATAGCAAAAAGAAGACTTTTCAGTCTAACGGCTATAAAGGGCTGACAATAGATAAAGTAATTTATAATGACAGCTAATAAGACAAACAACTTTATCTTAAAAAGATTTGACTCAGGCAAAAGAGATGGAGCAAATATTGCCTGGTAATTTTATCATACAGCTTAAAATAATGTGCCAGAAAATGTATTAATTAATTAAATATAATAAATAAATACAAAATACAACGGCAGACAGAAAAAATCGAACGACCCTCGAAGATCGTCGAACGACGCATGGAGATCGTCGAACTATCGGGCAGATAGTCGAACGATCCAGATAGTCGACCTATCGAAGAAGATAGTCGAACTACCCCGGCAGATAGTCGAACTATCAGAGGAGATAGTCGAACTATCAGATAGTCGATCTATCATGGACAGATAATCGAACTACCAAGCGCACAGAGATAGTCGACCTATCAAGCAGATAGTCGACCTACCTCAGAAAACAGATAGTCGATCTATCAAAAGATAGTCGAACTATCAAAACAAACCAGATAGTCGATCTATCAGCAGATAGTCGAACTATCAGATAGTCGAACTATCAGGACAGATAGTCGAACTATCAAAGGCAACAGATAGTCGAACTATCAACAGATAGTCGAACTATCAAGACGAAACAGATAGTCGATCTATCAACAGATAGTCGAACTATCAAGGCGGAACAGATATTCGACCTATCAACAGATAGTCGAACTATCAGATAGTCGATCTATCAGAACAGATAGTCGAACTACCTAGCCAAGCAGATAGTCGAACTATCAACAGATAGTCGAACTATCAACGCAAAACAGATAGTCGACCTATCAACAAATAGTCGAACTATCAGATAGTCGATCTATCAGAACAGATAATCGAACTATCAACGCAGACAAAGCGTCGACCAACTGATAGACGATCGTCGATCAGCCGATAGACGATAGTCGAGCGGCGTTCGACTATAGTCGAACGAAAAACCTACTTAACCAAATTCTCAATCTGGAAAAGTGAGGACTCTACAGCTAGACTTCAAACCATTGACCATAGATATTTCTTGGGTCAAGGGGCACAAAGGAGAGGACTAAACTCAAATCAAAACTAGGGTACCAACAGATCACAACCTAACAAGGATGCTGGGTGTAGGAGCAAACACCTTTCTGAAGAGAAATAAGAAGATCCAGATCAAACCTGTCTACTATATCAGCCCAATGCAATGAAGAGACTACTGGACCGAGAGCTGGTTCCAGCAGCTCAGGAAAAGAATCAGGGATAGTATAAGAGTCAGAAATAGAAGAATCAAAAATAGGAGGAGAAGAAAGCAGGGCAGGCTCCAAAAGATGTGTCGATACATTGGGAGAAGAAGAAGAACCATCAGAAAAAGGAGGAAGAGAGGGAGAAGAAAAGAATAGAGCATCCTAAAAGAAAGTAACATCCGCCGACACATACTGTCTCCTAAGAACAGGATCAAAACGACGATATCCTTTCTGTGTTAGAAAATAGCCCAAAAAGACACATTTTATAGAACGTGGAGAGAGTTGGTCGCGTCCAGAAGCAGGAGAATGAACAAAAACAGTACATCTAAAGACACGAGGAGGTAATGGAAATGGTGTCCCATCACGATATATAATAGAAAACGTAGTCTTGCCATTGAGAACCGAAGATGGAACGCGATTAATGAGAAAATAGGAGAGAAGAACCGCATGACCCCAAAAAGACCGGGGAACATGCATATGAGTGAGAAGACTACGAGCCACATCCAAAAGATGGCAATTTTTACACTCAACAACGTCATTCTATTGTGAAGTGTAAGGGCAAGTAGTTTGATGGAAAATGCCATGATTCAAACAAAATGAAGTAAACTGATGACTAAGATATTCCTTAGCATTATCAGTGCAAAGAGTTTTAATAGGGGTATTGAACTTGGTACGAATTTCATTATAAAATGCAGAAAAAAATAGAGAAAATCTCAGAGCGGTCTCGTAACAAATACAACCATGTATAACGAGAAAAATAATCTATGAATGTAACAAAATACAAACTACCCCTACCAACAGTTGGAAAGGGAGCAGGACTGCAAATATCCGATTGATCCAGGTCAAACGAACGAGAAGAACTGCGGTCATGCTTAGCTGAAAATGTTGATCGGTGATGTTTGCCAAACTGACACGCTTCACAATGAAGAGAAGAGTCATTGCGAGATAAATCCGGCATAAGATAATAAAGAATTCGAGGAGTAGGATGCCCAAGGCGAAGATGCCACTGAAGTAGAGAAGAAGACGCAGAAAAAGAAGAAGCAGTATCATGATAAAACAAGCCGCAGCTCTCAGTACCAGTAACAATCTTCTCCTTGGAATGAAGAATCTGAAAAGCACAAGTAAAGGCAGTAAAAATAGCTTCACAGTTCAACTATATAAAAAGAGCAGTAAAAAAAAGATGATTGCACAGAAAATTTAGGACTGAAGAGTGTCCTGTAGCTGAAGAGACTGAGTAACATGCACGGTGCCAAAACCACAAAATGGAGATGGAGAACCATCTGCAATAAGAACCGGAGGTAATCGGTTGCTCTTGTCAAGATAAGAGAAAAGACGAGAATTGCCCGTCATATGATTAGTAGCACCGGAATTAATGAGCCACCTACACGTTGTCGCCAAATGAGCAACACCCAAAGTAGGGAGAGAGAAAGTAGATTGCTTGGAGGAATCAACCGACGTTGGACGAAGATGAGGATGTTTGGTCCATAAAAAATCAACCAAGTGACCAGGGCGGGCACAATTAGAATAAAGATGCATAGAATAACCATGACCACCACCATGGACACCAAAACGACCACCATGGCCACAAGATATGTCATGATGAGAAAGATGAGAAACAGGATCAGGAGATAGAGAAGGAGATGGAATCAAAGGACGCTGAAGAAGAGTAGTAACAAAAAAATTCTGGTAGCAGAGGCATCTACAGTCAGAGTATCCGTGTAACGCCTCCACCCGTTCAATACTATATAATAGAAGGTTCCGCCGGGTCCCCACACTATATACCACAAACAGACGGCGAGGTCACAGGTTAATACCAAAAATACAATCGCACCCTAACTCAGAGCATGCTAGCGAAAGATTTTAACAATAACTTGAACTCAAACCAGGAATGTCCACTATATATCAACCACATTTATATATATCTTCTTGACGGAATATACAACAAATACAACAAAGGTTGGCCTTAATGTCTTACAGTTCCTCTTTTCAAAGTGTGGATTCCATACATCGGTGTGCAGGCCGGCCACACATGAATAAAACACAACAACAATTGCTTAGCCTTCACCGGCTAGTAGCAGTAGTAGCAGGAGCAGAGACTTCAGCCCTTCTTTTTCCGCTCAGCTCTCCTGCACCAACACAGGGATAGCCCACCCAGCAGGTGACGAATAAGGCAACGGTCAGCATTAAGTTGACCAATTTATAACAATCCTACCCCTTTCCCGGGGTAGTGGTATTCCTTCCCTACAGGCATAGCAATGCATACACAGATATATTATATCTTGTGCTCTCACGCACAAACAATATATCACAAATGACAGCCACGTGGCCCAAAGCTCCATCCACCCAGGGCACATTCTTGGTGTACCGGTGAACCAGGGTCCAACCACCGTTCAAGGTCCAAAGCCTAATTGTAAACTTTGAGCATTCAGTCTTACTGGAGCGCAGGCCTAAGACTCTCATTATGCGCTCCAACGAGACCAATCACTTAGGGCTTCCCATCAATCGGACATAACACAGGTACAAATCAACCAATCCCGTTGCTCAGTTCGCCTAGCCATCACCGAATACCAACGTATTCATGGCCAATCATAGGCGCGGGTCAGTATCACCTTTCCTGTTCGGCACGACGCCTTTTTAAGAGCACACAACTCACTATAGCCACACTGTCCACCAAGGACTGGCTTCACAATAGCAACACTATCCACCAAGGACTGGCTACACAGTCCACAAAGGACTGGCTACACTGTTGCCATAGGACATTTAATGGCCCGATTCGCGCTAGGCCCATTGTGCGTGCTTTTGAAGTCAGGAGAGCTGATTTGGGCCTAGGGGGTGCAGGCGATCAGACGCGCATTCATGCGAAAAAGGCAAATTGGTTGAGTACCTGTGTTGAGTATGACACGGGTAGGGACACGAGCTTGTCCCTACCCGTGTTCCATGGCATTGAGTACTTTGAGTGATATGGCATTGAGTGGCATGTACCGAGAAGGACACGGGTGGGACACGGGCGTGTCCCTACCCGTGTGTCGTGGAATTGAGTGACTGTGGCATTGAGTGAGCGGCACGAGGTTAAGTGGACATACCCGAGGAGGATACGGGTAGAGATACGGGTGTGTCCCTACCTGTGTGCCGTGACGTTGAGTGCCCACACGGGTAGAGACACGGGCGTGTCCCTACCCGTGTGCTCCAAGGCGAGCAAGACAAGGAGTGGCATGAGCAAGAAACGGGTAATGATATGGCCAGAACCACGGTCGTGTCACCTGGACATGGGTACAGACACATGCATGTCAGTACCCGTGTATGAGCACAAAATGACAGTCAAACCGTTGACGACGTTTCGCTAGGGCAGAACACGGGTAAGGACACGGTCGTGTCCCTACCCGTGTCACTTCTGTATAAAAGAGAAAAATGAAACCCTGGCTGTCTCATTCTCTTCCAAACCCAATTTTTTGGAGAGGTACTTATGAAGGAGATAGATCTTGCAGGAGCCAACGAACCCCGTGAGAAAATGCCACCGTCGTCAAGGAAAAAGCGATGCCAACGAGAAGGATGACAAGATCCATGGCCGGAAACGGTGGAACCGCTGGAAATGAGGTGAGCTTCCTCCCCTCTCCCTTGGTTCGATATCTATAGTTATTCTTAGGCGAGACATCGACTCAAATGAGTCTTGATGTGTAAGAAGAAGATTTCTAGGAGGGCCTTTCTAGAACTTGTGTTCTAATGTTTAGTCATCTTAGACCTCCCCTTCTTCAAAGTGATGATGGGGGTGGATTCGTGAAGAGGAATGGCCTTAAGAGGGTGTATAATGGTGGAGGAACTTCTGGTTGCGATTTGGGAAGATCGGGTTGCGGAGGAAGATGAACCGAGTCCATTCATTCCGCTTCAAGATGCGTGTAGAAATCTGTGTTCTGCACGCAGCGACCTTCTTGGCTATTTGCAGGCAAGAAAAGTTCAGATCTGGGCTTTTAACTAAACACGAAAGTTGTATCCCTTGAAATTACCTTTCCAACGAGTGGTTACACGCCTTTGAGTGAAGTCTGTAGCCATGGGAATGTTTGATCGAAGTTGAGTCTGTAGACTAAGTGCGCAGAAATTGTATTATGTACGCTGCAGGCTTTGGAGCAAATTTCATGTGGGATACATTCTTATCTGGGTTGCAGACAGAACATGAAAGTTGTAGCCCATGGAATGAACTTTCCACCGAGGGTTACACGCACTCTCTGGATTCCTATAGCCACAGGAATCTTCGGTTGAAGTTGTTGTCCAGCAGGTGTTCTATACCTAAAATTCCTAGGTTAGTTATATAATTGAATTTGCACTCGGAAGAGGTTTTTTAACAATCCGACATTAAGTCGTAGGCAAATCATAATATGTAGGACTGTGATAATTCAATGCATGATGAAACTATTGGATAGGCTTCACGTAAACTAATGGTGAGATGGCATGTGATTGAATGAAGTGACTTTATGGGGGATAGTGAGCGAATGATAATTAGTTGTCTAATAACGAGAATACTAGAACTTGTGTATTCGGTCGGTGTCGATTGATATGAACATGTGTTGTGATAATCGGATGAGTAACGCATGTGCCCACGATTGATTGGGTTGGTAAAATAAATGTTGTTGGTGTCGTGCGAAGAGTCATAAATAGAAGGTTGGGCTTGGTCCTCGGTGTTCATGTCCCGAGGCTCCTTACGTACCTAATGGTTGGTTGGGCTTGGTCCTTGTGCTCATTTCCAAGGATCCTTCCATACCACAGTGTGGTTGAGTGGCATGCAGTGTGAGTCGACACGTGGTGTCATAATTCTGGGTTAAGGATATTATGGCAGGTCTACGGGCTCACCAATCTTCACACCGATGGGAGTTGACCGCTAGAACTTGGGCGGTTGGGCTTGGTCCTCGTTGTTCATGTCCCGAGGCTCCTTTCGTGCCAAGTCAATGGTTGGGCTTGGTCCTCGTGCTCATTTACGAGGCTCCTTCAGTATCACACCTTAGGCCAGTTCGGGGATAGGATCTCGGTGCACATCTACCCGATATACCCACTGAGTCGTAGTACGCATGAGAGCTCTGTTGTTAAGTTCTTAGCGTTGAGGCATACGAAGGCCTAGGCTAGGTAGTGTAGAGACCATCCTTGTAGTGTAGATGCCCGCTCCACTGTCATCATCCGACCACGACGGTTGATGCCTGAGAGGTTAGCTACCTGCTCGAAAAGTGGGAACTACAAGTCTGTGTCGACATAGCAAGTACATGTGCGTGATCATGGGTGAGTCATTGCATTGCATACATATCATTACACTTCATTGCATACACAAGATCCTCATCATATAAGTTTGTATGGGCACTCCTATACGATGAGTTCTTTACTGCTAAACGACCCTCAACTTATATGTTTGCATGGGCATTCATATAAGTTGAGTTACATTCTGTTATAATATTATACTCTCATGCTGCTGTAGATGATAGAATTGCTAGAATAAGTTGTTGTTCATTTATTACAATACTTTATTTACATAGTGATATACCACCTATTTGTACCTATGTTTCATATATATTGTACTATGTTCCTTTCTCCGCCCGGTGTCGAGGAGTCGCCGGGGGAGCGGATGTGAAGCCACTTAGTCTTTATGTCGAACGGTTTCTATGTCTTCTTTTTTAGGAGGAAACTCCGGAGGTGGAGCAGCAAGTTATGCAGCTGGACAGCCAGGCCAAGACAAAAGGGCATGAGGGGACAGTACCGTCGCTACCGTCGGTTACTGATGTGAGTGTGAGAGGTTTTTGTTGTACCCTTTTTGAGAAAACTATTTACGTACTCTGATATTAGAAGCTTGTTAAAGCTTCTCTATTGTTAAGATATTATGGAATTTATGCTTTGTGTGGATTTGACTTCGGTATCTTATATTCTGGTTAGGTCGGCAATGAATGATATTGGTTGTGGACTGCAGAATAGGCGTCTTGTGGTACAGGCTAGCCCGAGTGTTAGTGCTACCGCAATGCGGCTATTCTAGGCATAAGACCCCTCTCATACCGTGTTTTGTGTTCCGGGAGGGGGGTCTTACAAATGGTATCAGCTTGCTACGATCCTTAACTGAAGAAGTAATTTAACAATGGTGCCACCCTTGTTCGATTAATCAGTTTTGGGACAAACTAACTTAGTGGAAGTAGTGGTGTGCCCATATGTAATTCACACTAAGTTTGTCCATCTTTGAACTTAGATTATCCGACCTAACCTTAAGTATGTACCTTACGTGTTGATCCAAGTAGATGTTGAGCCAGTGAGGGGCACCCTCGCCCCGTCCATACCTACATAATTCCAATAATCTGAGCTGGGGAAGATGCTTACATCTATCCTGGATGCCTTTAGGTCCCAATATAAGCAAGCCCCTATACAATAGCAGGGTCCGGGATGAACTTGGTTAAGCACTTTCCAAGCTCTCTCCCCTCCTTCTTACCTTTGGATGGAGTCGGCAGTGTGTACGGAAGAATGGCTCGACACTGTATAAGAACTATTGGCAGAAATAAGCGTCCCAAACAACACGGCGGTGACCCATTTAGTGACACTCTTAGAGTTGCACGCTAAAAAGTGGTGGAATTCCCTCATGGACTCCACTTTTCAAGGACGGATGTACACGGATATCAGTTGGAGCGAATTCTCTGAAGCCTTTTTAGAGCATTTTATCCCCTCGGCAGCTCGGGATAATCTTGAAGAGAGATTTTTGCAACTGAAGCAAGGGTCCAAGTTTGTGACAGAATACCAACAGGAGTTTCAGCACTTGGCTAGATTCGCTTACTCTTATGAGTTGGATGATAGAGGATACGCAAAATGATTCTACAAAGGATTGTGAGACCCCCTAAGGCAAGCCCTTTTGTTTATAGTGGACTCTAGTCTAGCCGATATTATTGACATGGTAAAGAGGTTGGAAGCGGACCACTTGGAAAGTGGTAAGAGGCCAACTGAAGGTGTGATTGAAGCCAGCCCCAGAAACCGAAGGAGATTTGATAATAGAGGAGGAAGAGGATATCGAAGAGGTGGCAGACGTTTCCCCCAGAATTTTAGAATGGAGCGCCCGGTTCCGCAACTGCCAGCATTGCCTCCACCTCAACAATTTCAACAACCCAGAGGGCGGCAGGAGAGAGTGTGCTTCGAATGTAACCAACCGGGCCACATTCGACGCTACTGCCTGCAACTATTTGGAAATGCGCCTCTCGCTTTCCCTCCGGCAGCTCCTCGAGGGCGGGGGCACATGCGTGGTTGAGGACGAGGACCACAAAGAGGAAACCCCGGGCCCGCTCAGGATGAGATGTATGCGTTGGACATGACTCAAGAGCAGAAACCTCGGGAGGTGATTGCAGGTATGATTACAGTTAGTCATTTTATTTTCATTAATATCCTCAAGTTGCTTAAAATATACTAGATGCCTAGCTTGAGAATTATTATTGACACTTAGGCACTGTAATGGTCGGCGGGAAACCGTCCTATACGTTATTCGACACCGGTGCCTCGCACTCTTTTGTGTCTAAAGACTTCATCAAAGATATAGATGGAGTGCAATACTTCACTGGTATTGGTCGAAGGTGCACCTTCTAGACGGATCGGAGATGACGGCAACCGCGAAGTGCAAGTTTGAGGTTCTCCTTGAAGGAAAGCTCTTCGACACCCCTTCCACAGTCTTGGGAATGCCAGAGTTCGACCTCATTTTGGGCATGGTATGGCTAGATCAGTACTATGCAAAGATTGACTACACGCAGAAGAGGATATCGTTGAGACATGGAGACTCAGGAGGTCATATTTCAAGGTATTAACTTCGCGCCCCGTATGATGTTATCTTCATTCCAGGATTTAAAAGCCCATATGAAGGGGGATGAAGTTTTCATGATCTATTTCGAGCTGAAGGAGTTGGAGTTGGATATCAAGGATGTGCGGGTGGTGCGCGATTTCCCCGAAGTATTTCCGGAGAAATTTCTAGGATTGCCCCCACACAGAGAAGTAGATTTTCAAATCAAGTTAGTACCAGGTGCCAAGCCTGTCTCCAGGACCCCTTATCGGATGGACCCAAAGGAACTCGCGGAGTTTAGGGTTCAATTGCAAGAGTTGGTAGAATTAGGATTTATTCGCCCCAGCTCATCACCTTGGGGAGCCCCTGTTCTATTCGTTAAGAAGAAGGATGAAACCCTGCAATTATGCATAGACTGTCGGGAGCTCAACCGAATGACGGTACAGAACAACAATTTGTTACCTCAGATCGATGAGTTGTTCGATCAACTGGTGGGAGTGCATTGGTTTTCCAAGCTAGATTTGCGCTCGAGGTATTATCAATTGAGAATACAAGAGGATGATATTTAGAAAATGGCTTTCAACTCAAGGTACAGCTTGTATGAGTTCACAGTGATTTCATTTGGGCTCACTAATGCCCCATCAGCTTTCATGAGCTTAATGAACAAAGTGTTTGAGCCCTATCTAGATTTTTTTGTCATTGTTTTCATCGACGATATCTTGGTCTACTCAAAGACGAAGGAAGAACACGCCGGGAATCTGGCCTTAGTATTAAAGAAGTTAAAAGAGCATGCCCTGTTAGCCAAGTTCAGCAAGGGTGAATTCTTGCTTAAAGAGGTTGTATTCTTGGGTCATGTGATCAGTGGGGCTGGGCTAGCTGTGGATCTTGCCAAAGTGCGTGCCGTGAAGGAGTGGTTTCCTTTGAAGTCAGCGTTCGATGTGCGGAGCTTCCTTGGACTTGCCAGGTACTACCGCAAGTTCGTAAAGGGATTCTCAAAGATTGATCTTCCTCTTACTTCCCTAACGAAGAAAGGTGTGTCGTATGAGTGGACACCCCAATGTGAAGCTGTGTTCCAAGAACTAAAGGATAGACTTACATCCGCACCCATTCTAGCCCTTCCATCCTGGAAGGAAGGATTTCAAGTTTACACGGACGCATCATATGAAGGAATGAGAGCGGTATTGATGCAACACGGGCATGTGATAGCCTATGCTTCAAGACAACTGAAGAAGCATGAAATCAACTACCCAATATATGATTTGGAATTGGGGCTGTGGTGTTCGCCTTGAAGATTTGGAGGCACTACTTATACGACGTTCATTGCGAAATATTCTCGGATCATAAGAACTTTAAGTACGCCCATACACAAAAGGAATTAAACCTGAGACAACGGAGGTGGTTGGTGTTTTTGTGTGATTATGAGTACACCCTGAACTACCACCCCGGAAAAGTAAATTCCGTAGCCGATGCTTTGAGCAGGAAGGTACCGGAAGCAAGTCCCGAGTCCCGGTTGATGTGTATGTAGTTAGCTCAGATTCTTTAGGAGATAGAGATCACCTTGGTGTATAAGGACAAACCGGATGGGTATACGGAGTACTTGGCCGCAATGAACATAGTTTGTGATGTGCGAGACCGGATTCGGGCAGAGCAAGAAAGGTATGAGGCTCTGGCCCCGGTAATAAAGTCAATTGAAGGTGGGACAACTAGCGAGTACTCTCTAAAGGAAGGCCTTGTTCATTTCCGTGGCCGGCTTTACATTCCAAAGGGCGGTAATATTCGGGAGGATATCTTGAGAGAAGCACACTGCTCTCAGTATTCCGTCCACCCTGGTATTTCTAAGATGTACTCCGACTTGCAGACTACCATGTGTTGGCCGGGGAGGAAGAAAGACGTCAGGTATTTTGTTACGCATTGTGAGTACTGTCAAAGAGTGAAGGCAAAATACAGGAGCCTCGGTGGATTGTTGGAGTCATTGCCCATCCCCGAATGGAAGTTCGAGGATGTTTCCATGGTCTTCATCCACGGTTTTCCTCGCTTCTGCTCAGGGAATGATTCGATATAGGTAATCATTGATCGCTTGACGAAGGTAGCCCGTTTCATACCTATGAAGAAAGAAGCATACGTAGATGTTTAGGTACGCCTTTTTGTGGAACAATTCGTACGGTATCATGGTGTGCCAAAGACGATCGTTTCTGACCGGGATGGTCGGTTTACCTCTAGAGAATGGAAGGCTGTGAAGGCATATTTGGGTCCGTGTCTTACCTTCAGCACATCGTTTCACCCTCAGACCGACGGGCAATCTGAAAGGACTATCCGGAAATTGGAAGACTTATTGAGGTTGTGTGTTGGATAGAGGAGAGTCATGAGAAAGGCTCCTACCCTTGGTAGAATTCTCATACAAAAACAACCATCAAGCTAGCATCGGGATGGCGCCCAATGAAGCCCTTTACGGAAGGAGGTGTAGAACACCCTTGTCTTGGGTGCAGGATGAGGATCCGAAGGCTTTGGGAATTGAATACATAGATGATGCTGATGCGGTCGTGAGGCTGATACGGGACCACATGCTCAAGGCTCAAAGTCACCAGGCAAGGTATTATGATGCAAAGCACCAAATGGTTGAATTTCAAGTGGGCGACAAGGTATTTTTAAAGATCAGTCCGATGCATGGAGTATCTCGGGTACGCGGGGTGAAGAAGCTCAGCCCAAGGTATGTTGGGCCCTACGTCATATTGGACAGGATTGGCCTTTTGGCCTATCGGTTAGAGTTACCGCCAGAGCTAGATAGCCTGCATTACGTGTTCCATGTGTCCTCACTTCGAAAGGCGTTGTATCGGCCTGAACAATATGTCTCAACCACTGACGGAACAATTGCGAATGATCGATCGGTGCGACTGGAGCCTGTGCGGATAGTGGACAGCGAAACGAGGACCTTGCGCTGCAAAAGTGTTCCTCTAGTGAAAGTACTGTGGTCCAATCATGGGAAAGAGGAGTGTATGTGGGAGCCGGTAGACTTGATGCAAAAGCGCTACCCGGAGCTATTTCATAAAGGTAACCTTTAAAAGCATATTTATTTTATGTCTAGTCATGTCTATTATATGTTTTTCTCTCCCCGTAGCCTTAACCTGATTTCGAGGATGAAATCTTTTATTTTGTTTATAGGATTTGTAACGACCCGATTCGCGCAAGGCCCCTTGTGCGCGCTTTTGAAGTCAGGAGAGCTGATTTGGGCCCAGGGGGTGCAGGTGATCAGGCGCGCACTCGTGAGAAAAAGGTAAATAGGTTGAGTACCTGTGTTGAGTATGACACGGGTAGGGACACGACCATGTCCCTACCCATATTCCATAGAATTGAGTACTTTGAGTGAAATGGCATTGAGTGGCGTGTACCGTGAAGGACACAGGGGGGACACGGGCGTGTCCCTACCCGTGTGTCATAACGTTGAGTAACCGTGGCATTGATTGAGCGACACGGCATTGAGGTGACTGTCCCGAGGAGGACACGGGTAGAGACACGGGCATGTCCCTACCCGTGTGTCGTGGCGTTGAGTGCCCACACGGGTAGAGACACGGGCGTGTCCCTACCCGTGTGCTCCAAGGCGAGCAAGACAAGGAGTGGCCCTAGCAGGACACGGGTAATGACATGGCTAGAACCATGGCCGTGTCACCTACAGACGGGTATAGACACGGGCGTGTCAGTACCCGTGTATGAGCACGAAACGCTAGTCAAATCGTTGATGACGTTTCGCCTGGCAAAAACACGGGTAAGGACACGGTCGTGTCCCTACCCGTGTCACTTCTGTATAAAAGAGAAAAATAAAACCCTAGCCATCTCATTCTCTTCCAAACCCTATTTTTTGGAGAGGAACATCTGGAGGAGATAGATCTTGCTGGAGCCAACCAACCCCGTAAGGAAACGCCACCGCTGTTAAGGAAAAAGCGATGCCAACGAGATGGATGACAAGATCCATGGCCGGAAATGGCGGAACCGCTGGAAATGAGGTGAGCTTCCTCCCCTCTCCCTTGGCGCTATATCTATAGTTATTTTTAGGTGAGACATCGACTCAAATCACTCTTGATGTGTGAGAAGAAGATTTCTAGGAGGGCTTTTCTAGAACTTGTGTTCTTATGTTTAGTCATCTTCAACCTCCCCTTCTTCAAAGTGATGATGGAGGTGGATTTGTGAAGAGGAATGACCTTAAAAGGGTGAATAAGGGTGGATGAACTTCTGGTTGCGATTTGGGAAGATTGGTTTGAGGAGGAAGATGAACTGATGTCGTTCATTCCGCTTCAAGATGCATGCAAAAATCTGTATTCTGCACGCAGCGACCTTCTTGGCTATTTTCAGGCAAGAAAAGTTCAGATCTGGGCTTTCTACTAAACACAAAAGTTTTCGCCCTTGAAATTACCTTTCCAACGAGTGGTTACATGCCTTCAGGTAAAGTCTGTAGCCACTGGAATGTCTGATCGAAGTAGAGGTTGTAGACTAAGCGCACAGAAATTGTATTCTGTACGCTGCAGGCTTTGGAGCCAATTTCATGTGGGATATAGTCTTATCTGTGTTGCAGACTAAACTTGAAAGTTGTAGCCCATAGAAAGAACTTTCCATCGAGGGGTTACACGCAGTCACCAGATTCCTATAGCCACGAGAATATTCGGTTGAATTTGCTATCCAGCTTGTGTTCTGCACCTGAAATTCCTGGGTTAGTTATATAATTTAATTTAGACTCGAAAGAGGTTTTGTAACAATCCGACATTAAGTCGAAGGCAAATCATAATATGTAGGATTGTGATAATTCAACGCATGATGAAACTATTGGACATGCCCCATATAAGCTAATGGTAAGATGGCATGAGATTGAACGAAGTGACTTTGTGGGGGATAGTGAGCGAATGATAATTAGTGGTTTAATAACGAGAATACTAGAACTTGTGTATTCGGTCGGTGTTGATTGATATGAACATGTGTTGTGATAATCAGATGAGTAACTCATGTGCTCACGAGTGATTGGGTTGGTAAAATAAATGTTGTTGGTGCCGTGAGAAGAGTCATAAATGGACGGTTGGGCTTGGTCCTCGGTGTTCATGTCTCGAGGCTCCTTCCGTTCCTAATGGTCGGTTGGGCTTGGTCCTAGTGCTCTTTTCCGAGTCTCCTTCCATACCAAAGTGTGGTTGAGTGGCATGCGGTGCGAGTCGACACACGGTGTCGTAATTCTGGGTTAAGGATATTATTGCAGGTCTACGGGCTCGCCAATCGTCACACCGATGGGAGTCTACAGCTAGACCTTGGGCGGTTAGGCTTGGTCCTCGGTGTTCATGTCCCGAGGCTCCTTCCGTGCCAAGTGAATGGTTGGGCTTGGTCCTCATGCTCATTTTCGAGGCTCCTTCCGTATCACACCTTAGGCCAGATCGGGGCTAAGATCTCGGTGCACATCTACCCGAGACACCCGCTGAGCCGTAGTACGCATGAGAGCTCCGCTGTTGTGTTCTTAGCGTTGAGGCGTACAAAGTCCTAGGCTAGGTAGTATGGAGACCAGCCTAGTAGTGTAGATGTCCGCTCCACTGTCACAGTCTGACCACGATGGTTGAAGCCTGAGAGGTTAGCTACCGTCTCGAAAAGTGGGAACTACAAGTCTGTGTCGACATAAAAAGTTCATGTGTGTGATCATGGGTTAGTCATTTGATTGCATACATATCATTACACTCCATTGCATACACAAGATCCTAATCGTATAAGTTTGTATGGGCACTCCTATACAATGAGTTATTTACTGCGAAACGACCCTCAACTTATATGTTAGTATGTGCATTCATATAAGTTGAGTTACATTCTGTTATAATATTATACTCTCATGCTGCTGTAGATGATAGAATTGCTAGAATAAGTAGTTGCTCATTTATTACACTACTTTATTTACATAGTGATATACCACTTGTTTTTACCTATGTTTCATATATATTGTACCATGTTCCTTTCTCCACCCGGTGCCGAGGAGTCGCCGGGGGAGCGGATGTGAAGCCACTTGGTATTTAGGACTAACGGTTATTACGTCTACCTTTTTAGGAGGAAACCCCGCGGGTGGAGCAGTGTGTTATGCAGCCGGAAAGCCAGACAAGGACGACAGGGCCTGAGTGGACTGTACCGTCGCTACCGTCGGTTACTGATGTGAGTGTGAGAGGTTTTTATTGTACCCTTTTTGGGAAAACTATTTATGTACTTTGATATTATAAGCTTGTTAAAGCTTCTCTATTATTAAGATATTATGGACTTTATGCTTTGTGTGGATTTGACTTCGATATCTTATATTCTGGTTTGGTTGGCAATGAATGATATTGGTAGTTACCGGCATAATAGGCATCTTGTGGTACAGGCTAGCCCGAGTGTTAATGCTACTGCAAGGCGGCTGTTCTGGGCATAAGACCCCTCTCATGCCGTGTTTTGTGTTCCAGGAGGGGGGTCTTATAAATGGTATCAGCTTGCTATGATCCTGAACTGAAGAAGTCATTTAACAATGGTGCCACCCCCATTCGATTAGTCAGTTTTGGTACAAACTGACTTAGCAGAAGCACTGGTGTGCCCATATATAATTCACATTATTTTTGTCCATATTTGACCTTAGATTAGCCGACCTAACCTTAAGTTTGTACCTTACGTATAGATCCCAATACAAGTTGAGCCGGTGAGGTGCACCCCCGCCCCGTCCGTACCTATACAATTCCAACAATCCGAGCTGGGGCAGATGCTCACAGCTATCCTGGACGCCTTCAGGTCCCAATCTCAGAAAGCCCATGTACAACAGCAGGGCTTGGGATCCACTTTGTTAAGCACTTTCCGAGCTCTCTCCCCTCCTGCTTACCTTGGGACGAAGTAGGCAGTGTGTACGGAAGAATGGCTCGACACTGTACAAGAACTGTTGGCAGGAATAAGGTGCCCAAACAATATGTCGGTGACCGTTGTAGTGACACTCTTAGAGCTGCACGCCAAAATGTGGTGGAAGTCCCTCATGGGATCCACTTTTTAAGGATGGGTGTACACGGATATCAGTTAGAGCGAATTCTCTGAAGCCTTTTTAGAGCATTTCATCCCCTCGGTAGCTCAGGATAATCTTGAAGAGAGATTTTTTTCAACTGAAGCAAGGGTCCAAGTCGGCGAAAGAATACCAATGGGAGTTTCAGCACTTGGCTAAATTCGATGACTCTTATGAGATGGATGATAGAGGATACGCAAAATGATTCTACAAAGGCTTGCGAGACCCCTTGAGGCAAGCCCTTTTGTTTATAGCGGACTCTAGTCTAGCTGAGATTATTTACATGGCAAAGAGGTTGGAAGCGGACCACTTGTAAAGTGGTAAGAGGCCAGCTGAAGGTGTTATAGAAGCCGGCACCAGCAATAGAATGAGATTTCATAATAGAGGAGGAAGAGGATATCGAAGAGGTGGCAGATGTTTACCCTAGAATTTTAGAATGGAGCGCCCGGTTCCGCAATTGCCGGCATTGCCTCCACCTAAACAATTTCAACAACCCGGTGGGCAGCAGGAGCGAGTGTGCTTCGAATGCAACCAACCGGGCCACATTCGACACTACAGCCCGCAACTATTTGGAAATACGCCTCTCTCTTTCCCTCCGGCAGCTCTTCGAGGGCGGGGGTATATGCGTAGTCGAGGACGAGGACCACGAAGAGGAAACCCCGGGCCCGCTCAGGATCAGATGTATGCGTTGGACATGTCTAAAGAGCGGAACCCTTAGGAGGTGATTGTAGGTATGATTACAGTTAGTCATTTTATTTTCATTAATATCCTCAAGTTGCTTAAAATAACTAGACGCCTAGCTTGAGAATTATTATTGACACTTAGGCATCGTAATGGTCGGCGGGAAACCGGCCTATATGTTATTCGACACCGTTTCCTCACACTCTTTTGTGTCTGAATACTTCATCAAAGATATAGATGGAGTGCAATACTTCACTGGTATTGCTCGAAGGGTGCGCCTTCCAGACGGATCGGAGTTGATGGCAACCGCAAAGTGCGAGTTTGAGGTTCTCCTTGAAGGAATGGTCTTCGACACCCCTTCCACAGTCTTGGGAATGACAGAGTTTGACCTCATTTTAGGCATGGTATGGCTAGATCAGCACTATGCAAAGATTGACTGCACGTAGAAGAGGATCTCGTTGAGATATGGAGACTCAGAGGTCATCTTTCAAGGTTTTAACTTCGTGCCCCGTATGATGTTATTTTCAGTTCAGGCTATAAAAGCCCACATAAAGAGGGATGAAGTTTTCATGATCTATTTTGAGCTGAAGGAGTTGGCGTTGGATATCAAGGATGTGCGGGTGGTGCGCGATTTCCCCGAAGTACTTTCAGAGATATTGCTAGGATTACCCCCACACAGAGAAGTATATTTTCAAATCAAGTTAGTGCCGGTTGCCAAGCCTGTCTCCAGGACCCCTTATCGGATGGCCCCAAAGGAACTCGTGGAGTTTAGGGTTCAATTGCAAGAGTTGGTAGAATTAGGATTTGTTCTCCCCAGCTCATCACCTTGGGGAGCCCCTTTTCTATTCGTTAAGAAGAAGGATGGAACCCTGCGATTATGCATAGACTATCAGGAGCTCAACCGACTGACGGTACGGAACACCTATCTATTACCTCGGATCGATGTGTTGTTCGATCAACTAGTGGGAGCGCATTGGTTTTCCAAGCTAGATTTGCTCTTGGGGTATTATCAATTGAGAATACAAGAGAATGATATTCAGAAAACGGCTTTCAGCTCAAGGTACGGCTTGTATTAGTTCACAGTGATGCCGTTTAGGCTCACTAATGCCCCATCAGCTTTCATGAGCTTAATGAACAAAGTCTTCGAGCCCTATCTAGATTTTTTCTTCATTGTTTTCATCGACGATATCTTTGTCTAGTCCAAGACGGAGGAAGAACACGCCGGGCATCTGGCCATAGTACTGAAGAAGTAAAAAGAGCACGCCATGTTCGCCAAGTTCAACAAGTGTGAATTCTGGCTTAAGGAGGTTGTCTTCTTGGGTCATGTGATCAGTGGGGCTAGGCTAGCTGTGGATCCAGCCAAAGTGCGTGCCTTGAAGGTGTTGTCACCTTTGAAGTCAGCGGCTGACGTGCGGAGCTTCATTGGACTTGCCTGGTACTACCACAAGTTCGTAAAGGGATTCTTAAAGATTGTTCTTCCTCTTACTTCCCTAACGAAGAAAGGTGTGACGTATGAGTGGACACCCCAATGTGAAGCTGCATTCCAAGAACTAAGGGACAGACTTACATCCGCACCCATCCTAGCCCTTCCATCCAGGAAGGAAGGATTTCAAGTTTACACGGACACATCATATCATGGAATGGGAGCGGTATTGATGCAGTACGGGCATGTGATCGCCTATGCTTCAAGACAACTGAAGAAGCATGAAATGAACTACCCAGTATATGATTTGGAATTGGGGATATTTGTGTTCGCCTTGAAGATTTGGAGGCACTACCTATATGGCTTTCACTGTGAAATATTCTCAGATCATAAGAACTTAAAGTACGTCCATACCTAGAAGGAATTAAACCTGAGACAACATCGATGGTTGGAGTTTTTGTGCGATTATGAATACACCCTTAACTACCACCCCGGAAAAGTAAATTCCATAGCCGATGCTTTGAGCAGGAAGGTACCAGAAGAAAGTCCCGAGTCCCGGTTGATGCGTATGGAGTTTGCTTGGATGCTTGAGGAGATGGAGATCACCTCGGTGTACAAGGAACAACCGGATGGGTATACTGATTACTTTACCGCAGTGAACATTGTTTGCGATGTACGAGACTGGATCTTGGCAGAGAAAGGAATGGATGAGGCTCTAGCCCCGATTGAATGCAAGAGCCCCAGCATTGAGTGGACTGCCCGAGGAGGACACGGGTAGAGATACGGGAATGTCCCTACCTGTGTGTCGTAGCATTGAGTGCCCATACGGGTAGAGACACGGGCGTGTCCCTACCCGTATGCTCCAAGGCGAGCAAGACGAGGAGTGGCCCGAGCAGGACACGGGTAACATGGCCAGAACCACGGCCATGTCACCTGAACACAGGTACTGACACGGGCGTGTTAGTACCCGTGTATGAGGACGAAATGCCAGTCAAACCATTGACGACATTTCGCCATGGCAGAACACGGTTAAGGACACGGCCGTGTCCCTACCCATGTCACTTCTGTATAAAAGAGAAAAATTAAACCCTAGCCATCTCATTCTCTTCCAAACCCTATTTTCTGGAGAGGAACTTCTGTAGGAGATAGATCTTGCTGGAGCCAACCAACCCCGTGAGGAAACGCCACCGCCGTCAAGTAAAAAGAGATGCCAATGAGAAGGATGACAAGATCCATGGCCGGAAATGGCGGAACTGCTGGAAATGAGGTGTGCTTCCTCCCCTCTCCCTTGGTGCTAGATCTATAGTTATTCTTAGGAGAGACATCGACTCAATTGAGTCTTGATGTGTGAGAAGAAGATTTCTGATGACTAATTTTAGTCATCACTTTTTGGGTTATTTGAGTTTAATTATCCTAGGATTATGTACTAAATTTATATATTTTATGTATACTATAGTTTAATATTTATATAATATGATCTAATTTGTTATGTTGCATTGAGTTTTAATTTTTATTTTGATGTTATGTTTTATTTCATGTTTGTGTGTGTGTTTGTTTGTTTGAGTGATGGGTATATTATTGCATGCATTATGTTATGATTTTATTTTACTGTTACATGTTTAGTTATATGTTTGGTTATATTATAAAGCTAGTGGTTTATTTATTTTTTGTAGGTACACTTGAATGGTTGGCCCCTCCCTTTTGTGCAGCCCACTTCCTCTTTGATGAAGCCATGGTGCAGCCCACTTGAAGAAAGCATCCCTCTACACTAAAACCAAGCAACCCACATGCATTTGATGCAGCCCATGCATCACCCAAACATAAAATCTGACCCATGCAGCCCACAACATCAAATCCCACTAAATATAGCAGCCCATTGATGCCCAAGAAGTCCCCTTCATGTCAAACCCGACCACATGCATGCAATTCTTCATGCATGTGGCCGGCCCCTCTCCCTCTCTCCTCCTTTAATATTTTTCCCTTTTTATTTCACATTCACCCCTTCTTTCCCTCTCTCTCATGCTAATTTAAGACTCATCCATCCCCCATCTCTCATGATAAAAAAATCTCTTTTCATTTCCTAAAAAATAAAATGCATTGAATCCCTCTCTATCTCTCCCCTTCATTAAATATCATGCATGAACCCTTCCACCTACATGGCCGGTCACCCCCCCTTGCCATTTCATTTTATTCCCATCTAGAATCTTCCCTCCTCATCTATAAATGGCACCATGGTCTCATGCTTTGGAAAGGAGATTTTGGAGAGAGAAAGTGGAGAGTACAAGTCAAGAGAGCTTTTGTTTCATTGCAATTTTATTTCTTAGTTTACCTTGTTGCAATCTCGTTTCGTTTAAGTAATATAGTATCGTATTGTTTTAGCATTGTGTACTCTTTCATTTAGTATCAATAAAAATGAAATTTTCTTCTGTTTATATTATTGTTTCCTTTTCCAATATGCGTAGCTAATATTCTTTTAGCATTTGATCATGAGGATCCATGATTTGAGATGAGAATTCTTTTTTACTTCGTAATTTTATTTTTGTTAAATTTCGCTTGATCCCTCTTTGATTTATTTTGTGCCGACTCCGTATTTCCGGTATACGGTAGTAGGCCTTTGATCTCATTTCATAGTAGTCGAGAGACTCGTTGATTTGAAAGATCACTCAAAGAAGGAAGGAGCTGCACGCAATCCTAGAGATAGGATGACGTAAATCCTCCAGATTGGAGTCAAATCTAATAGTACAGATCACCTCGATAATGAAACTTAAGGCCTCTTTGATTTTTAAAGAGATTTCGATCAAAGCGTCTATAAGTTAGGAGATTTAATGCTCTAGCGAGATTTTGACTTATTTTCAGATCCGTCACGGTCGAGTTTAATTCGCAATTATAAAATTATATTTTTATTTCTCTTATCTCTTTTCATGGTGAATCATAGATCAAGTGCTATATTTTAATCCATAGTTTCATTTTAATTTCATTTCAGTTTATTTTTAATTTTTCAAAACCCCCACCAGCAATCGTACGGTAGGATAATAGTTGAAGCGTGAGTAATAGTACTTGACAGCCCCGAGTCTTAAATACGACCTTGGTACTACAATTCGATAGGTACACTTGCCTTTACGGGTTAATATTCGGTTCAATCCACCAAGTTTTTTGTGCCGTTGCCGGGAAACTTCTTCGTCAATATTTTGAAAACGCTTTCGCTATTACTTCTGCAAAAAAACCAAAAAAAAATTATTATCTTTCTCGTATTCAAGTTTTTATTTCCTTTCTTTTCTTCCCTCCATTCTCTTTCATTTTTTTTAGTGCATGACCCGCACGAATCCATCGCCAGCTACTTCTTGATTTGGACCTAGAAATCAAACGCTCCTTTCGGAGACAACTACGATTCGGTGCTTCCACTTCTCAAACAGCAGTTGAGGATTCCGACGGTGATTGTAATTTTAATTCTTAAATGGGAGATCCCAACCCAGGAATGGCTCAGCAAAGGATCATGTCCGATTATTCTCGACCCAACCTGGAGGGTACAAAAATAAGTTTTGTTCGACCTGCAATTGCGAACAATAACTTCGAGCTTAAGCCTAGCATCATACAAATGGTGCAGCAATATGTACAGTTCGACGGATTACAAGATGAAGATCTGAATATACATATTGCTAGTTTTCTTGAAATCTGTGACACCTTTAAAATCAATGGTGTTTCAGACAATGCGATTAGGCTAAGGCTTTTCCCCTTCTCCCTAATAACTAAAGCCAAACAGTGGTTGAGTACTCTTCCAAGAGGATCAATCACTACTTGGAACATTCTAACTAAAAAATTTCTAGCTAGGTATTTCCCTCCCGCGAAAACTGTGAAATTAAGAAATGAAATTACTTCTTTTTCGCAAATTTCTTTTGAGACCCTCTATGACACTTGGGAGAGGTTCAAGGAACTCTTAATACACTGCCCACATCATTCTCTGCCTGTATGGTTACTGGTCCAGAAATTTTACAATGGGCTAAATCAAGAGACTAAGCAAATGATAGATGCCGCTTCCGGTGGTTCTTTGGACCGTAAAACTCCGGAAGCCGCTATTGAGCTTATTGAGGACATGGCGATGAACACCTATCAGTGGAATTCGCCTAGGACTCGCCCAAATAAACATGCAGGTATCTATGAAGTGGACTCTGTATCGCAACTGGCGCTGCAAGTGGAGATGTTGAATAAGAAGATATCGGAGATTACTGTTTCCTCCGCCCCTCATGTATTTGAAAGTGCAAATGCTGCTGCTGCCGAGCAGGTGGATTATCTGGGGAACATACCCAGGCCTGCTCAAAATAATGCTTCAAATTTTTCTGCTTTTTCTAATTTTTCTGCTCCGCCTGGTTTAGATTCTTCTTCAAACTCATATCACCCTGGATGGCGTAACCATTCAAATATTTCTTGGAGTAATCCCGAGAATGCCGCACGTCCACATCATGATTTCACTCCACCACCACCACCACAACAACAAAATCAACATTTTCAAAAACCTTTCTCTTTGGAGGAAATGCTTTCAAGATACATAAGCACCAATGAAGTGACCATTAAAAATCTAACTGGCTCAATGAAAAATTTAGAGAATACGGTCGGTCAATTAGCAAAGATGGTTTCCGAGAGGCCACCTGGGACTCTTCCCTCAAATACTGAGCCAAACCCAAGGGAGCACACGAAAGCGATTTCCCTTCGGAGCGACGAAGTAATTCACGAGCCCACCATAAGGGAAGAGCCAAAGGTGATTGCCTCTCCTACTACTGAACGAATTAGTGATGAAGAAATAACAAATAAAAATTTTGTAAAAGAAAACTCAACTTTTGAAAATGAACAAGAAACATCTATTTTGGAAAAAGAAAAAGATGGTTTTAAAAATAATGATCTCAAGAATTTAAAAGAATTCTTGCCACCTCCCTACCCCGCTAAGCTTAGGAAAGATAAGCTAGATGATCAATACCAACGCTTTCTTGAAATGTTTAAACAAATTCATATATATTTTCCATTTCATGAAGCGATTAGCCAAATGCCAAAATACGCTAAATATCTTAAGGACCTGTTAACGAACAAAAAGAAATTAGAAAACTTATCTCACGTAACGTTAAATGAAGAATGCTCGGAGGTCATAAAAAATTCCAATCTTCCTAAAAAGATAAATGATCTGGGTAGTTTTTCGATTCCTTGCATTTTTTGTGATCTTTTTGTAAAGCATGCGTTAGCGGACCTAGGTGCGAGCATCAATTTGATGCCTTTTTCATTATTTAAGAATCTAGGATTGGACACTCTCAGCCCTACGCGTATGAGTATTCAATTGGCTGATTGATCGATTAAGTATCTGTTAGGTATCGTTGAGGACGAGCTAGTGAAGGTCGACAAATTCATCTTCCCGGTGGATTTTGTCATTCTTGATATTGAAGAGCACATCGATGTCCCTCTTATCCTTGGTCGTCCCTTCCTAGACACCTCTTGTGCAGTCATCGATATGAGTAACGGGAAACTTTTGCTTCGCATGGGAGATGATGAGGTAACGTTTTCAATAAATCAATCAATGAAAAATTCTTTTAAAAATGACGACTCATGTTTCTTCCTTGTTGTTTTAAATGAACACTCCTCTATTTCTCTTTCAAATGTTTCTTCCAATGATTTTTCTTCCTCTTTTTATGATTTTTCTACAAATATTTTTGAAGACACGGTTATGTCCGCACAAGCCAACTTTGCAAATGAACCAGTGTTTAGCAAAAAAATTACGAAAATATTGTTTTTGAAAATGAAAAATTTTAAAGAACTCTTACGATGAACCACCCAACTTAGAACTAAAACCCCTTCCCGAACATCTCCAATATGCCTTTCTTGAATAAAATTCTAATTTGCCTGTTATAATCTCGTCTTAGCTTTCTCAATCCGAAAACAATCAATTGATCGAACTACTACAAAAGCATCGCCGAGCTATAGCGTGGCAAATTTCTTATATTCCTTGCATAAGCCCCTACTTTTGCACCCACAAAATATTTTTTGAAAATAATTCTAAGGGTGTAGTCTAACCTCAAAGTCGTCTTAATCCTAATATGAAAGAGGTTGTGAAGGGCGAGGCTCTTAAGTTATTATATGTATGGATAATCTATCCTATTTCCGTTAGTAAGTGGGTAAGTCCGGTACAAGTTGTACATAAGAAGGGTGGGATCACGGTAGTAACAAATGAAAATAATGATTTAATTCCAACTATGAAGGTAACGGGATGGAGGATGTGCATCGATTACCATAAATTAAATGATGCCACTCGTAAAGATCACTTCCCCCTTCCCTTTATAGATCAAATTTTAGAACGCTTATCCGGGCATAGTTTTTATTGTTTTCTCGACGGTCTTTCGGGATACTTCCAAATACTTATTGCACCGGAGGACCAAGAGAAGACAACATTCACTTGCCCTTTCGAAACTTTTGCCTACCGTAGGATGCCTTTCGGGCTATGCAACGCACCACCTACCATTCAGCAGTGCATGCTGGACATTTTTGATAAATATGTAGAAAACATTATGGATGTGTTTATGGACGACTTCTCAGTTTTTGGCGACTCGTTTGAGTTATGTTTAAGGAATTTAGGAAAAGTTTTAAAACGCTGCGAAGAAACAAATTTAGTTTTAAATGGGAAAAGTGCCACTTTATGGTACGTGAAGGCTTTGTCCTTGGCCACAAAATTTCCGTTAAGGGAATTGAAGGGGACAAGGAAAAAATCGAAGTAATTGAAAAGTTACTGCCGCCTATGAATATCAAAGCGATACAAATTTTTTTAGGGCATGCGGGTTTTTATCGAAGATTTATGAAGGACTTTTCAAAAATTACTAAGCCTCTCGCCCACCTTCTCAAGAAAGACGCTCCTTTTGTTTATGACGATTCTTATTTAGCGGCGTTCGACTTAATTAAATCCAAACTTATAAATGCTCCGATTATGATCGCCCCAGTTTGGGATTTACCTTTTGAAATTATGTGCGACGCAAGTAGTTTTGTGGTCAGACCGGTACTATGACAATGTATAGATAAGAATTTCCACCCAATCTATTACGCTAGCAAAATGCTTAATTCAGCGCAAGTAAATTACACAACAACAGAAAAGGAACTCTTAGCTGTCATTTTTGCTTTTGATAAATTCCGACCGTACATCACTCTTTCTAAGGTTATCATTTTTACGGATTTTTCCGCTTTGAAGTACCTCCTTTCTAAACCGGATGCCAAGCTGCATCTTATTCGTTGGATCCTATTACTTGAAGAATTCGACTTGGAGATCCGGGATAAGAAAGGAGCGGAAAATTTAGCGGCTGATCATCCTTCATGCCATGAAAATCCTGAAATTGATATTTTTGATGAAAATTTACATATTTATTCTTTTTCGAATGGAAAAAATTTAAATGTTTCTTCTTCTACCCCCTGGTTTGCCGATTTGACCAATTATCTGGTGGCTCACGTCCTCCCTAAAGAATACTCCTCTCAGCAAAAGAAGAAATTCTTTTCTGAGTTGAAGTATTATTTTTGGGAGGATCCATTTCTATTTCGCATTTGTGCCGACCAGGTGGTAAGAAGATGTGTCTTTCGGTAAGAAGGTCAACAAATTTTAAAGCATGTTCATGAAGGTCCGACTGGCGGGCACTTTCAAGCAAACCGCACCGCACACAAAGTTCTTAGTGCTGGCTTCTATTAGCCAAGCATATTTAAAGATGCACAAATATTTGCGGGCGGGTGTGATCGGTGCCAGCGGACTGGAAACATCTCTAATAAAAATGAAATAGAACAAAATTATTTTCTCGAATGCGAAGTTATTTATTTGTTGGGAATAGACTTTGTTGGCCCATTTCCCTCATGTTTAGGAAATAAATACATTTTAGTCATCTTAGTTAATGTCTTTAGGTGGCCGGAGGCCCAAGCTTTACCAAGTAATAACACTCGCGTAGTCATAAATTTCTTAAAATTTTTTTTTCTCGTTTTGGTTTTCCTCGAGCGATCGTTAGTGATAATGGGAGCCACTTTTGTAATTCCCAACTAGCTAAGGTTTTAAATAAATATGGCATTACGCATAAATTATCAACCGCTTATCACCCCCAAACTAACGGTCAGGTCGAGGTAGTCAAACTAGAACTAAAAAGAATTTTTGAAAAAACTATTTCTACTTCTCGTAAATATTGGTCCTTAAAATTAGACGATGCTCTTTGGTCCTATCGGACAGCGTATAAGATCGCCATCTATTGTACTCCTTTCCGATTGGTCTATGGAAAATTGTGTCATCTTCCGGTAGAAGTAGAACACCGAGCGTATTGGGTGATAAAATTTTTTAATTTTGATCCGTACTCAGTCGGCGAGCATAGGAAATATCAATTGAATGAACTCGATGAATAGAGAGTGTACGCTTACGAAAATAACATACTTTATAAAGAATGCACGAAACTTTATCACGATAAGAACCTGCGCTACCCTAAAACGTTTAAACAAGGCGATCAGGTTCTTCTTTTTAATTCGCATTTACGTCTCTTCCCTGGAAAACTGAAATCTCGTTGGTCTGGACCTTTTACGGTCAAACAGGTTTTTCCTTATGACACTGTGCTACTCTCGCACCCGGATAAGGGTGATTTTAAAGTAAATGGCCATTGCTTAAAGTTATATTTTTCAAATGATTATGTATCTCCTGCTGCGGAACAACTTTTATTTATATCGTAATGTTTTCTTTCATGGAACTTTCTTTTATGTTGGACATTACGTTTTATTCTAAGACATTTATTATTATTATTATTCGAACTTTAAATTGTTGTAATAAAGAACAATCTTGGGCACCTACCCACAGACTCTATTTTTCTTCTTTTATTTTGCTCTTCCTTCCGGAGGTCAACAAAGCAAGTTCGGGATCGCCTCTCCAACGTTGTTGATTTCAAGTTGGATCAAGTAAAGTCTGCTGATGATCAGGTGATGTAAAGCGCAAGAATGGGGGAGCAACATCAACATTCGGCCTCATAACCCCGGGGAAGTCCTGTTTTTTTTATTATTGTTTTTACTTTCCTGCACTTTCTCTTTTTCTCTTTCTCCTCCTCTTTCTCATTTTTTTCATTGAGGGCAATGAAAACGCTAAGCATTGGGGAGGGATTTTGGTTATTTCCTTGTTTCCTCTTTTCTTATCGAAATTTTGAAAATCTTTTTCTTTAGCTTTATCAAAAATCCAAAAAAAATAGAAAATCCAAAACCCAAAAAAATTATAAAAATCAAAAATTAAAAATAAAAAAAAGTTTCAAAAAAAATCTACTTGAAAATCAAAATCAAAAATTATTTTCTATGTTTATTTTTATGTTTTCTCTAGTGGTGTGTATGCCCTTGCGGTCCTTTAGTTCAAAGTAGAATTTCGTGAATAGGTTTCTTAAATCTCCTATTCTAACATAGCTTAGTTTACTAGTTTCTAGTTCTTAAATATAGGCATCCATTTTTACGTTATAGGTTAGCAATTTGTAGTTTTTCTTCTTATTCGGTTAGTTGCGTATGAATGGTTGCTAGGAAAACATTATCACTTTTTCATTTGTGGGGTAATACTTTTTTGGTGTCTAGAACTTATCCCTATCTACTTTTGAAGCATTTGCGCCTTTTTAACGAACTTTAGAAATGATTTAGGCCACCTTTTGAGCCGTTTGAGCCTTTTTGCCCACCAAAACGCCCAATACCGTTGCTAAAACTATTTTGGGCCTTTTCCCTTTTCTTTGTTTAGTTCCACTTTTTTATTTTTCACCAAAGCCAAAAATGCCCTTCCTATTACACACTAAACCTTGAGCTTCATTTTAAAAATCATTGTGTGATAGGGTGTTTCTTTTTGAAAAATGAAAAGGAATTTTTATCTTACATTTGGAGCTTTCCAAAATATTTGTGTTTCAAAAAATGAAAAAAAATGAAAAATCAAAATCGAAAAAAAGGAAATGAAAAAAAAAAAGTTAATGTTTGGAAAAATTTATGGCCTTGTTTTGTGCCTTTGTTTTAATTGGAGAAATGACATACTTGTCATTTCTCATTTTGGTTATGGTTTATTTATTTTGAGCTCAACCTTGGTTTAGTGTGTCTTAGCCTTCATTTTTTATCTTTGCTTTTCACTTCCTAATCATTTGCCTAAGCCAAGTCATTTTGCATATTTAAGTCCTTTTGATCTTTAGAACGTGAATTGGGTAATGGCGAGAGTGTGAACGGACAAGCCTATTGCCACCACCATTGATGGATTCTTTGGAGGTTATCTTGAGGTGACTTAGGGGTAATTGTTATTCTAGCAACCTAGTAGTTCGTTTAATGCGCCGTTTAATTAAAACGTTTACTTTTGCTTAACTTATTTTCTTAAAGTTATGGATGCTTTGTTTTAAGATTTAGAAATGTGTAAATTTTTCTTATGTTTTAATGAGATTTTTAGGTCTCCACTTTCAAAGTTTTCTATTATGCACTTCTCACCCCACTAGTTGTCAATATAGAAATTATGATAGTTAAATTTTTTCATGTTTTGGTTTTCTTAACTATGGAACTTAAAAAAAATAAAATATATCTTTTGCTTTCTTATCTTTTTAGTTTTTCCCTAGTTTTTATTTCTATTTGCTTGAGAGCAAGCAAATGTCTAAGCATGGGGGATTTTGATGACTAATTTTAGTCATCACTTTTTGGGTTATTTGAGTTAAATTATCCTAGGATTGTGTTCTAAATTTATATATTTTATGTATGCTATAGTTTAATATTTATATAATATGATCTAATTTATTATGTTGCATTGAGTTTTAATTTTTATTTTGATGTTATGTTTTATTTCATGTTTGTGTGTGTGTTTGTTTGTTTGAGTGATGGGTATATTATTGCATGCATTATGTTATGATTTTATTTTACTGTTATAAGTTTAGTTATATGTTTGGTTATATTATAAAGCTAATGGTTTATTTATTTTTTGTAGGTACACTTGAATGGTCGACCCCTCCCTTTGGTGCAGCCCACTTCCTCTTTGATGAAGCAATGGTGTAGCCCACTTGAAGAAAGCATCCCTCAACACCAAAACTAAGCAGCGCACTTGCATTTGATGCAGCCCATGCAGCCCCCAAACATCAAATCCAACCCCATGCCGCCCACAACATCAAATCCCACTAAATGTAGTAGCCCATTGAATCCCAAGAAGGCCCCCTCATGTCAAACCCGACCACATGCATGCAATTCTTCATGCATGTGGCCGGCCCCCTCTCCCTCTCTCCTCCTTTATTATTTTTCCCTTTTTATTTCACATTCACCCCTTCTTTCCCTCTCTCTCATGCTCATTTAAGACTAATCCATCCCCCTTCTCTCATGATAAAAAAAAATCTCTTTTCATTTCCTAAAAATTAAAATGCATTGAATCCCTCTCTCTCTCCCCCCTTCATTAAATATCATGCATGAACCCTTCCACCTACATGGTCGGCCACCCCCCCTTGCCATTTCATTTTATTCCCATCTAGAATCTTCCCTCCTCATCTATAAATGGCACCATGGTCTCATGCTTTGGAAAGGAGATTTTGGAGAGAGCAAGTGGAGAGTCCAAGTCAAGAGAACTTTTGTTTCATTGTAATTTTATTTCTTAGTTTACCTTGTTGCAATCTCGTTTCGTTTAAGGTATATAGTATCGTTTTGTTTTAGCATTGCGTACTCTTTCATTTAGTATCAATAAAAATGAAATTTTCTTCTCTTTATATTATTGTTTCCTTTTTCAATATGCGTAGCTACTATTCTTTTAGCATTTGATCATGAGGATCGATGATTTGAGATGAGAATTCTTTTTTACTTCGTAATTTTATTTTTGCAAAATTTCGCTCGATCCCTGTTTGATTTATTTTGTGCCGACTTCGTATTTCTGATATACAGTAGTAGGCCTTTTATCTCATTTCATAGTAGTCGAGAGACTCGTTGATTTGAAAGATCACTCAAAGGAGGAAGGAGTTGCACGCAATCCTAGATATAGGACGACGTGAATCCTCCAGATTGGAGTCAAATCCAATAGTGCAACTTTAGGCCTCTTTGATTTGTAAAGAGATTTTGATCAAAGTGTCTATAAGTTAGGAGACATAATGCTCTAGTGAGATTTTGTCATATTTTCTGATCCATCACGGTCGAGTTTAATTCGCAATTATAAAATTATATTTTTATTTCTCTTATCTCTTTTCATTGTGAATCATAGATCAAGTGCTATCTTTTAATCCATAGTTTCGTTTTAATTTCATTTCAGTTTAATTTTAATTTTTCAAAACCCCCACCAGCAATCGTACGGTAAGATAATAGTTGAAGCGTGAGTAATAGTACTTGACAGCCCCGAGTCTTAAATACGACCTTGGTACTACAATTCGATAGGTACACTTGCCTCTTTGGGTTGATAGTCGGTTCAATCCACCAATTTCTAGGAGGGCCTTTCAAGAACTTGTGTTCTAATGTTTAGTCATCTTCAACCTCCCCTTCTAAAAAGTGATGATGGGGGTGGATTCGTGAAGAGGAATGGCCTTAAGAGGGTGAATAAGGGTGGAAGAACTTCTGGTTGTGATTTGGGAAAATCGGCTTGAGGAGGAAGTGAACCGATGTCGTTCATTCGGCTTCAAGATGCGTGATGAAATCTGTGTTCTACACATAGCGACCTTATTGGCTATTTTCAGGCAAGAAAATGTCAGATCTGTGCTTTCGTCTAAACACGAAAGTTATAGCCCTTGAAATTACCTTTCCAACGAGTGGTTACGCGCCTTTAGGTGAAGTATGTAGCCATGGAAATGTCTGATTGAATTAGAGGCTGTAGACTAAGCGCGCAGAAATTATATTCTGTACGTTGCAGGCTTTGGAGCCTATTTCATGTGGGATACAGTTTGATCTGGGTTACAGACTCAACATGAAAGTTGTAGCACATGAAATGAAATTTCCATTGAGGGGTTACACGCACTCACCGGATTCCTGTAACCACAGAAATCTTCAGTTGAAGTTGCTGTCCAGCAGGTGTTCTGCACTTGAAATTCCTGGGTTAGTTACATAATTTAATTTGGACTCGTAAGAGGTTTCGTAAAAATCCGATGTTATGTGGTAGGCAAATCATAATATGTAGGATTGTGATAATTCAACGCATGATAAAACTATTAGATAGGCCCCATGTAAACTAATGGTGAGATGGCATGTGATTGAACGAAGTGACTTTGTGGGGGATAGTGAGCGAATGATAATTAGTGGTCTAATAACGAGAATACTAGAACTTGTGTATTCGGTCGGTGTTGATTGATATGAACATGTTTTGTGATAATCGGATGAGTAACTCATGTGTTCACGAGTGATTGGGTTGGTAAAAAAAATGTTGTTGGTGCCGTGAGAAGAGTCATAAATGGACGGTTGGGCTTGGACCTCAGTGTTCATGTCCCGAGGCTTCTTTCGTGCCCAATGGTCGGTTGGGCTTGGTCCTCATGCTTGTTTCCGAGGATCCTTCTATACCACAGTGTGGTTGAGTGGCATGCGGTGTGAGTCGACACACGGTGTCGTAATTCTTGGTTAAGGATTGTGTGGCAGGTCTACGGGCTCGCCAATCATCACACCAATGAGAGTTGATAGCTAGACCTTGGGAGGTTGGGTTTGGTCCTCGGTGTTCACGTCTTGAGGCTCCTTCCGTGCCAAGTGAACTGTTGGGCTTGGTCCTCATGATCATTTCCTAGGCTCCTTCTGTATCACACCTTAGGCCTATTCGGGGCTAGGATCTAGGTGCACATCTACATGAGACACCCGCTGAGTCGTAGTACGCATGTGAGCTCCGCTATTGTGTTCTTTGCATTGAGGAATACGAAGGCCTAGGCTAGGTAGTGTGGAGACCATCCTAGTAGCGGAGATGCCCGCTCCATTTTCACCGTCCAACCACAACGGTTGACGTCTGAGGGGCTTGCTACTTGCTCGAAAAGTGGGAACTACAAGTCTGTGTCGAAATAGAAAGTGCATGTGCGTGATCAAGGGCGAGTCATTGCATTGTATACATATCATTACACTCACATGCATACATAAGATCCTCATCGTATAAGTTCTTATGGGCACACCTATACGATGAGTTACTTACTGCTAAACGACCCTCAACTCATATAAGTTGAGTTACATTCTGTTATAATATTATACTCTCATGCTATTGTAGATGATAAAATTGCTAGAATAAGTTGTTGCTTATTTAATACACTGATTTATTTATATAGTGATATACCACCTATTTGTACCTATATTTCATATATATTGTACCATGTTCCTTTCTCCGCCCGATGCCGAGGAGTCGTCGGGTGAGCGGATGTGAAGCCACTTAGTATTTATTACTAACGGTTGCTACGTATTCCTTTTTATAAGGAAGCCCCGCAGGTGGAGCTGTAGGTTATTCATCCGGATAGCCAGGCCAGGACGACAGGGCATGAGGGAACAGAACCGTCGCTACCGTCGGTTACTGATGTGAGTGTGAGAGGTTTTTGTTGTACCCTTTTTGGGAAAACTATTTATGTACTCTGATATTAGAAGCTTGTTAAAGCTTATCTATTGTTAAGATATTATGGACTTTATCCTTTGTGTGGATTTGACTTCGGTATCTTATATTCTGGTTAGGTCGGCAATGAATGATATTGGTTGTGGACGGCAGAATAGGCGTCTTTTGGTACAGGCTAGCCCGAGTGTTAGGGCTACTGCAAAGAGGTTTTTCTGGGCATAAGACACCTCTCGTGCCGTGTTTTGTGTTCCAGGAGGGGGGTCTTACAGCACAAGTAGTACAAGGGTATTTTCCTGGAATTCCTCATTCAAGTGCTTCCTGCTACTCCACTTTACAAGCACAACCCATTGACTCCACAAACTACACGTTTATACGCTGAGTCTTATACGGTGCGCAAGATGCAACATCACCAATCCTGACCAACCTGTCCAGATGGGCTTCACACAGCATGCATACCCCGTACTACACATTTCCGGGTCTAAATGCAGACTCAACCGTGGATAACAACTATCAACACAGTGGAATCACTTACTCTTTCCACCTTTTGGTGGAGGATTCCATGCTCATGCATAATGGAGGACTTCACTTGTACAAGAAGGAAGATTGTTACCCTTGACGATTTATTTGGAGCCATAGAAATCTAGCCGGTTGGAAAGCACCAAAGCAGCCTTGCCACCACAAAAATGGCCTCTGATCTCGAATCGGAACTCGGAAGCTACACCGGCGCCCGGTTCTTCTCCTCCTCCTCTTTGCTCTCTATTCTCTCTACACTTTTAGAAAGAGGATGGCTAAGCTTTGAATGAAAACTTTCATTCAAATTCAGGGTTAAACCCAGCAGGGAATAGCCTGGGCCACGGATATTGGTTTAAGGAAACGAACAGCCACATATCGCCCTCAAAATTTTATTTTTTTGGGCTGACATGTCCTATGACACGCCCGTATCACAGGGCGTGTGCTGCAAGCGGTACATAAATCGACTAATCCAGAACAGGACACGTTCATGTGACACGCCCATGTAAGTGGTCATGGGCCATGTTCACCAGGCCTCAATGCCCTAGACAATTCCAGAGAAGGACATAACCCTTTGACACGCCCGTGTCACAAGCCGTGTGCGAAGACACGGCTTCGGACACACCCGTGTCCAGCCCGTGTTCAATAGGCCACACAAACTCGAGTAGGACACGCCCGTGTCATTGGCCGTGTTGGGCTACCTGGCCAAATATAAAGAAGGACATGGCCTAGGACACGCCCGTATAAGTGGTCATGTGCCCCAACACAGAGTAGGACACGCCTTGGGATACGCCCATGTCCCAGGCCGTGTTTCCCTGCCTTAACTCCATTTAAGGGTTTTTGGGTGTTAAAACCCTCCCCTCCTTACAATAAATTTCGTCCTGAAATTTGCATACAGCAAGGAAACCCAGCAATCACCATGTTATAACTTCACAAATATATTATGTTACAACAAGAGATACAATATACAATAGTTTAAACAAACAACTCGGGAAATTCGGCTCGTATGGTATGCTCCCGCTCCTATGTTAGCTCCTCACGGCCACAATTGTCCCACCGGGCTTTGACCATCCTGATTGTCTTGTTCCGCAACTGTTATCGGCTCTATCCTCGATCCAAATGGGTCTAACCTTTGTCGTAAGCCCATATTCGACCGATACGCGGTCATTCTCAATCACTTGAGCTGGATCCTTGACTGCTTTCCGGAGCACGGATATGTGGTTCACATCATGCAATCCACGCAAATTCGTCGAAAGAGCTTGCCGATAGGCAGCTTCCCCAACTCGCTCCACCACTTCAAACAGACCAAGATATCTCGGACTTAGCTTTTTCCAACGCCGAATCCGGGAAACGGCTTTGAAGGGTTTGATCGTCAAATATACCCAATCGCCCACCGCAAACTCCATGTTTCGGTGCTTGGCATTGTAGTACTTTGCTTGTCGATCCTGGGCTATCAGTAGCCTCTCCCGAATAGAGCGCATTATCGGGTTAGCCTCTTCGACTTCCTTACGCTTATACATCTTGGATTCGCCTGCCTCTGCCCAAGCTAACAGTGTACGACATTTATGACCATAAAGAGCTTCAAACGGCGCCATACCGATGCTTGCTTGGTAGCTATTATTGTAGGCAAACTCCACCATATAGAGATGATCTTCCCATCTCTTACCAAAATCCAGGGCGCACATTCAGAGCATATCCTCCATCATCCTGTTGGTCCTCTCAGTCTGGCCATCTGTTTGGGGATGAAAGGTCGTACTGAACGCTAACTTTGTTCCCAAACACTGATGGATTAACCTCCAATTATTCGAGGTGAATCGCCCATAACGGTCACTTACGATGCTCCGGGGAACACCGTGCAATCGGACAATCTGCTCTACATAGAGTTTTGCCAAGGTTTCCACTGAATCGTCCCTCTTATTCGGTAGGAAGTGAGCAACTTTTGTCAACTGGTCTACAATCACCCTGATCGAATCATTCCGGCTTTGAGATCTCGGAAAATCGTGCACGAAATCCATTGAAATATCATCAAACTTCCATTCTGGAATAGGTAACGACTTTAGGTAACCTCCAGGCTTCTGGCATTCCGCATTCACCAATGCACAAGTTTGACATTTGTCCACATAATGTGCAATGTCTTTCTTTAGTCCTGGCCACCAGAATAATTTCTTCATGTCCTTGTACATCTTTGTGCTCCCAGGGTGAATTGAGTACTTTGTAAAGTGAGCTTCATACATCAAATCTTCTCTCAACTAACACATACTTGGGACGCACAACCGGCCATCCTTCCGTAACAAGCAATCATCCCAGGAGAATTGGTCATCTTACCCATCCCTTTCATATCGTTGGAGACTTTTATCAAGCTCCATTGCTTGCCAAACCCTGTCCGTATGGTCATACTGTACCTCCATCCAGTTCAAGCATGCATCGACTATGGAATTCTTGTCAACATAAAAAATCTCTTATGCTTCCAACTCATGGATTAGAAGCTCATCATGCATCTGCAACCAACTTGCCCTTACCGGAATCCTACGAATTTAGGCATCTGGGACCACGTTTCCCTTGCCGAGAGTATAGTGAATATCGAAGGTGTAGTCCCCAAGGAATTCCATCCACCTTCGTTGTCGCATATTCAGATCCTTCTTATCCAACATATATTTTAGGCTCTTATGATCTGTATAGATATCCACTTTGACACCATATAGATAGTACCGCCATAATTTCAGCACAAAGATCACCGCCGCCAACTCCAAGTCGTGGACGAGATTGTTCCGTTCATGCATTTTCAACTGGCGTGAGACATAAGCAATCACCTTGCAAAACTGCAGAAGAATGCAGCCTAAGCCGCTCACTGAGCATCACTTTAAATCTCATAGCTGTCTGTACCACCTGGCGATGT
Organism: Platanthera zijinensis; assembly: GCA_039513925.1. Classification (NCBI taxonomy): domain Eukaryota; kingdom Viridiplantae; phylum Streptophyta; class Magnoliopsida; order Asparagales; family Orchidaceae; genus Platanthera; species Platanthera zijinensis. The sequence continues at coordinate 76,654,557 of CM077095.1, read as the reverse complement.
CAAAATAGGCACCGTGTTCAAACGACTCTTCAGCTCTTCAAAATCTCGCGTGCACTCCGGCGTCTAAACGAACTACTGATCTTTCCTCGTTAACGTGGTAAGAGGCAAAGCGATCCATGAGAAGTTTTCCACAAACCGTCTGTAGTAGCCTGCAAGTCCAAGGAAACTTCTGACCTCGGCCACTAACGACATCACTGGCCACTCTCGTATGGCACTTATCTTTGACAGATCCACTGCTATGCCCTCTCCACTTACCACGTGGCCATGAAAAGCCACAAATGACAACCAAAACTCACACTTTGAGAACTTGGCATAGAGCTTATTCCTCCGCAAGTTATGCAACACCAACCGCAAATGGTTTGCATGATCGGCTTCTGACTGAGAGTACACAAAGATATCATCGACGAACATAATCACAAACAGATCCAAGTACTCTCGAAATGTTCAGTGCATTAGATCATGAATACCGAAGGCGCATTACATAAGCCAAACGACATTATGGTGAACTCATAATGACTGCAGCATGTTCCAAATAATGTCTTGGGAATATCACCTTCCCTAATCCTCAACTGGTAATATCCAGATTTTAAATCCAATTTGGAATAGACGGTTAATCCCACTAGCTGATCGAACAAGTCATCTATCCGTGGAATCGGATACTTGTTTTTCTCCGCCAGCTTATTCAATTCGCGATAGTCAATACATAATCGTAAACTACCATCCTTATTTTTCACAAAAAAGAACAGGTGCGCTCCAAGGTGACATACTTGAGCGTATGAATCCCTGCTCCAACAATTCTTGCAATTGGACTTTCAATTCAGCCATTTCTTTTGGCGCTACGCGATATGTCGAGCGGGCCACAGGTTTCGTACCTGGCACAAACTCAACAGAGAAATCGATCTCCTGCTGGGGTGGTAACCAAATAAGATCCTTAGGAAACTCATCAGCAAAGTCTGACATAATCGAAATATCATTCACACTGGCCTTTGGCTCAACAGCCTGAATTAGCGTGAAGAATAACTCTACGCCCTTCTGAACATCATTGACGACTTGGAGAGCAGACATCAAGGTCCCACCTACTCCTCACATACCAGCGAACTTAGTCTCAAGCTCGGTATTCTGGCCTAGTGTGATCTCCTTTAAATTACAATCAATAAACGCACGCTGCGCCGAGAGCCAGTCCATACCAAAGATGACATCAAATTCCGATATCGGTAGTACAGATACACTCATACCGAAATCTCGACTTCCTATTTGCACTTCCATATCGCATGCCCTATCTGCAAGCATCACACACCCATTCGATAATAGCACCTTTATACTATCTGTCATCACATGACTCGGTACTCCAATTGGAGTTACAAAGTCCTTAGACAGAAATGAATTTGAAGCATCCGTATCAAACATTGCTCTCACCGGATTGTTCAAAATCAGGACAAAGCCTGTAGCACATACATCATGCACAAGCTACATACAAAATATGCAATAACAAATTCAAGCAAAAACTTAAATCATACCAGTGACGACGTAAATTTGCTTTATAGATCCTGCTAGCCAAGATTATAAACTCTAGGCTGTGCCTGGGAGGCAGAGGACTCCACCACTGCCTTGCCCTTATCATCATAAGACACGCCTGTCTTCTTTTCCCCCTTTGGCGGAACGACCCTAAATTCACGGGCTATAAGCCCCACTCTGCCACCGGTAAAGCAGGTACGAGACTCCTGCCTCGAAGTTGCTCCCGATGTAACTGTCGCAGAAGATTGCCCAGAAGGCTTGGACCTCTTGCCCCACTTCTTCTGGTAGTATGATTTTCCAGGGAGGGGTGCTTTGAACTCTTGCTTTGTCCCTTCCAAGTCCTTTTTGCCTTGCACCCGTTTCATGTCCCTCTCCAGCGCACACGCAGTATCGACCAACACTTGAAATCCTTGGTTCACCGAACTCGAGAGAAGGAATCTCAACTCGTCCCGCAACCCTTCGTAGAACCTAATGGTTTTCCTTTGTTCATCCGCGAAGTTTGACCTCGCGTACTGTCCCAACCTTGTAAATTCATGCGAGTATGTATCAACGCTAATTTCTCCTTGTGTTAACCGTTGGAACTCGTTTTACATGGTGATGTGTAGTGCCGGTGGCAAGTGCTTTACCAAGAACATTCGAGAGAACTCCTCAATCGAAACTTTTGTTAACTGCCTGCCTGCTAAATAGTGTAACTCTACCTCGTCGAACCATAACCGAGCCTCTCCTTCCAACATGAAGGTGGCCATGATGACCTTCTGATTTTCCTCTGTCCGGATCGCCGTCAATATATGCTTGACTCGGGATAACCAATCCTTTGCCTGCGTGTGGGATCCCACACCCGTGAACGTAGGTGGATTGAAGCTCAAAAATTGCTTCAACTATCTTTCAGCTACTCGCGGATCCACAGCCTTAACCGGTTTGGGTCTTACACCAACATGATCTGACACCAATGCTGGTTGCGCCTAACCGGTCTGCTAAATCATGGAAAATAGGGCCTCAGCAACAAAGCGAACTGTTTCCGCAGATGGAGGAGGTGGAGGAACCTCAGCTAGTGTCGCACTCTCATCAGAACGCTGGGGCTCAAACTGCCCAACACCACTACGAGTCACCTATAGGTGAACAAGACACACATTAGCGACCTAGCACAAACAATAACAACAAGTTACGAATGCATAGGTTCCTCAAACAAGTGTATTTGCATTCCTTAGTTGACATTCAAGAGTGTTAAAGTGGTTCACACGTACACGTGCTCGCCACCCCACAAAATAATTCGACCACAAATTCGAAAGAGGAAGACCGAGATAAGATGATACCAAAATATAATGCCTCCACCCGTTTAATACAATATAATAGAAGGTCCGGCCGGGGCCCCATATAATATGCCACAAATAGATGACGAGGTCACATGTTAATACAAAAAATACAATCGCACCCTAACTCAGAGCATGCTAGAGGAAGATTTTAACAAAAACTTGAACTCAAACCAGGAATGTCCACTATATATCAACCACAGTTATATTTATCCTCTTGACAGAATATACAACAAATACCACAAAGGTTGGCCTTAAGGCCTTACAGTTCCTCTTTTCAAAGTGTGGATTCCATACATCGGCGCGCAGGCCGGCCACACATGCACAAAACACAACAACATTTGCTTAGCCTTCATGGGCTAGCAGCAACAACACCAACAGAGACTTCAGCCCTTCATTTTCCGCTCGACTTTCCAGCACCTGTACAGGGACAGCCCACCCAGAAGGTGGCGAACAAGGTAACGGTCAGCATTCAGCTGACCAATTTATAACAATCTTACCCCTTTCCAGTGGCAGTGGTATTCCTTCCCTGCAGGAATAGCAATGCGTACACAGATATATTACATCTTGTGCTCTCATGCACAAGCTATATATCACAAATGCCGGCCACGTGGCCCGACGCTCCGTGCACTCAGGGCACATTATTGGTGTACCGGCAAACTAGGGTCCCACCACCGTTCAAGGTCCAAAGCCTAATGGTAAACTTTGAGCATTCAGTCTTCCTGGCGCACAGACCTAAGACTCTCATTATGAGCTCCAACAAGACCAATCACTTAGGTCTTCCCATCGGTCGGTCATAACGCAGGTACAGATCAACCAATCCCGTTACTCAGTTCACCTAGCCATCACTGTATACCAACATACTTATGGCCAATCATATACGCGGGTAAGTATCATCTTTCTTGTTTGACACGAAGCCTTTTTAAGAGCACACAGCTCACCATAGTCACACTGTCCACCAAGGACTGGCTTCACAATAGCCACACTATCCACCAAGGACTGGCTTCACAATAGCCACACTGTCCACCAAGGACTGGCTACACAGTCCACAAAGGACCGACAACACTGTAGCCACAGCACAAGTACAAGGGTATTTTCCTTGAATTCCTCATTCCAGTACTTCCTGATACTCTACTTCACAGGCACAACCATTCGACTCCACAAAATACATATTTATACGCGGAGTCTTCTCTGGTGCGTAAGATGCAACATCACCAATCCAGACAAACCTGTCCAGATGGTCTTCACACAACATACCTATCCCGTACTACACATTTCTGGGTCTAGATGCAGACTCAATTGGGGATAGCAACTATCAACCCACTGAAAGCACTTACTCTTTCCACATTTTGGTGGAGGATTCCATGCTCATGCATAAAGGAGGACATCACTTGTCCAAGAAGGAAGATCGTTACACTAGACGATCTATTGGGAGGCATAGAAATCTAGCTGGTTGGAAAGCACCGTATCGACCTTGCCTCCACAAAACTGGCCTCGGATCTCGAATCGAAACTCAGAAGCTCCACCGGCAGTGGGGTCTTCTCCTCCTCCTCCTCCTTGCTCTCTCTTCTCTCTACACTTTTTCAAAGAGTATGGCTAAGCTTTGAATGAAAACTTTCATTCAAATTCGGGGTTAAAACCAGCAGCGAATAGCCTAGGCCACAAGATCCAGGATAAAGGAAACAAACGGCCATAGATCGCCCTAAAAGTCTATTTTTTGGGCTGGCACGGCATGTGACATGCCCGTGTCACAGGCCGTATACTGCATGCAGTACAGGAACTGACTGATCCATAACCGAAAATGGCCATGTGACATGCCCGTGTCATAGGCCCTGTCAGTGACACGGCTTCGGACACGCTCGTGTCCGGGCCATGTTCACCACGCCTCAATGCCCTGGACAATTCCAAAGAAGGACACGGCCCTGTGACACGCCCATGTCACTGGCCATGTTCCCAGACACGGCTTCAGACACGCCCGTGTCCAACCCATGTTCAATAGGCTGCACAATTCCAAGGAGGACACGGCCTCTGACATGCCCGTGTCATTGTCTGTTTGGGGCTCCCTGGACAAATCTAGAGAAGGACACGGCCTAAGACACGCCCGTGTCCGTGGCCGTCTGCCCCAACACAGAGCAGGACACGCCTTGGGACACGCCCATGTCCAAGGCCGTGTTGCCCTCCCTTAACTCCATTTTGAGATTTTTAGGGTGTTATAATCCGCCTCTCTAAGAGTCTGTTGATGGATAATATCATAAGAGTCTGGTAGGCGAAGAAGATAGCAAACAATAAGAAGTTCCTGAAAATGCTTATGTTGTTCAGCCAGATCAACAAAAAGGTCTATTTTGAAGAAGTTTAGCACCAAGAGCCTGAACTTCCTGATAAGCAGAAGCAGGAGTCATGACTGGACGAGAAAAAAGTTCGGCATACAAAGTATAAATGCGCGAAGTTTGAGCTACCTTTGAATATAAAGTGGCAAGATGATTCCAAGTAGACTTGACGGTCGGATCATGTCGGATGGCAGGAAGGCACTCATAAGACAAACTATTGGCCAACCAGGTACACACCAAAGCATTAGAAGCATCCCAATCATCAAAACCAATAGAGCCAAAAGGAGGGGGATCATCAGTCAAATGATGACACACTCTAGTCAGGGTAATTGGGTCCTGTATTCTTCGAAGAAGTACCCAAATTACCAGAAGCAGAAGAAGGGGAAGTAGAAACAGAAGAAAGGGTAGAGATTGTAGAAAAAGAAGATAGAGTAGGAGTGTCCATAGAAAACAACAAGAAACCGCATGGGTAGAGAGAAACAAACCGCGAAAAGTGAACAAGTTACAAAGACAAGCGACTAAAAAGGGAGGATGAAAACAAGCCGCAAGGAAACCATGCGAACAAAACAAGCAAGGGAGGGAAACCGCGCGAACAAAAAAGAAGTTGCGCGAACAAAAAAGAAGCCTCGCAAAATGGAGCAAAGGACTCATTATCTCTGATACCATGTAAAAAGAGCTTAAAAATGGTAAATTTTTTTGTTTCAAAAAGATAATTATTTCATAGGTATGCCCCCTTATTTATAGAAAATAGGGGAAATTAGAGAGTACAACAATCGATGTGGGACTAAATACAAGTCGGGCAGCTTATGCAGTTTGACATTGTCAAACCGCACACTATACAACGAATAATTGAACACTCAGTGACAACTAAGGAAATCCTCCGCATAGCTAGGGAAGACAGCTCCTTCAGGCCGCCAGAATGCAATGGTGGGTTTCTACCAGACCGCAGTTGCGGCTAACTATCAAACTGCAGCTGCTGTAATCCACAAGATTGCAACCACGGGTTTCCACTATACTACAGTTATGGTTAACACTCTGTACGCTGATGCGGCTTCCTCTAGACTACTACGACTAACAAACACTCTGCTGCTACGACTACATCATGGCTACTATGGCTAACCTCCAGACCACTACAGCTAACATCCACTCTACTGGTGCGGCTACACCTAGACTGCTGCGGCTAACCTCCATACCGCTGCTGTTGTTAATCACCAGACCGCTGCTGTGACTATCCCTCAAACTGCTACTACTGCTGTCCACCTGACCGCTAGCTGAGGTTCACCATCGGACCGCTGAGCCAAACCTCCACACCGCTGAGAGAAGCAGACCGTTGCAGTTAGACATAAGATCGCCCGGTCTCCTCAAGCTCCAACACTGAGTAAAGGGGAGGTGGACCAGCGTGTTGTCAATAGAGCAAGAGTTGCTTCTATCGCCGTAGAAGTTTACAGTGTTTCTTTTCCCATTGAGCTTGTATTGGAACTAGATAATTGTTATTATGTTCGTGCGATAACTAGAAACATCATTTCTATTTCATGTTTGGATATGATTGGATTTTCTTTTATTTTTAAGAACAATTGTTGTTCTATATTTAAGAATGATGTTTGTTATGCAGTAGCACAAATGTTTAATGGTTTGCATGTTTTGAACTTAGACCATTCGATCTATAATATATAAAATACTAAAAAACTAAAAATGAATGACTCAAATCCTATATACCTTTAACATTATCATTTGGGCCATATTAATGAGAAATGCATATCCAAGCTCCATTAAAATGTACTACTGGACTCATTTGATTATGAATCATTTGAGAGATGCAAATCATGTTTATTAGGCAAGATGTCAAAAGTCTCTTTCACTAGTGTTAATGATAGGGGTTATGATCTCTTGGGTATAATACATAGTGATGTATGCAAACCCATGAGTTTAATGTCTAGACGTAACACCTCCATCCTTCAAATGAAATATAACAGAGGGTCTGATCGGGCCCCACGTCATATTCCACAGACAGTAAGAGGAGTTACAAGTTAAACATCATAAGACAAAATGAATCCTAACTCAGAGCATTCTAGCGAGAGCTTCATGGGTTAAATAGAACTCAATACTTGTGAATGTCCACTAATATATATAATAGGAATGTTTTACAAAATACACACAAGTTACGGCCTTAAGGACTTACAAATGTTTTTCCCCAAAAGAGTGGTTTACAAACATCGGCCCTCAGGCCAGCCACACATGATAAACACTTAAAGCTCGTTGCTTGGCCTTCGAGGGCTGGCATAGCATCAAAGGGATGCAACCCATTATTTCTCGCACGGCTCTTCAGTACCTACACAGAGATATTCCACCAGATGGTGGCAAACAAAGAAACAGTCAGCTTTAGCTGACCGATTTATAATGACCCTACCCCATTCCCAGGGCTGCGATATTCCTCCCTACAGGCATAATATTCATATACAACATATATAGATATATCACAAGAAACTTCAACTTAAGTACTATTCAATATATCACAAACGTCTGCATCAACTGCCAAACATTCCGTGCACTCAAGGTATATTATCGATGTACCGGATAGCCAGGGCCCCACCACCGTTAATAGGTCTGAGACAAAACGGTCAATTTTGAGAATTTCCTATTCGACATATAGCCAAGAATCTCCTCCCTCATACCAATGGTTTTTAACACCATGACTTAGGGCGGGTACAGTTCAGCCTTTTCCGGTTGCTAAAATTGCCATGCCATAGCCAAAAGATGAGCTTCCATGGCTAAATGGACAGATGCGGGTCACATCACCTTTCCCAAGGAGTTAAACATAACCGTGTTACATTTAATAGATGAATCTTATGGCTGTTAGAGCTAAGCACCAAGCATACAACTCACAAATAACCCACACGATCTCCGAGAGGCAGGCTTGGTAATAAAAATGCTATTTGGGAGCTATCACCAATGATAACAACTACAACAAAATTTCTCTTTCTGTACCCAGACTCAACCCCAACTGGAGCATCTGTCTAAAAAACCTGCAACATCCTGTAGTGCCAGAAAAACTGGGCTTTCACAAAATATAGCTCATCAAGAACTATCACCAGCGATAGTCACTATCCTCAAGCGATATCCAATGATTATCACAACCGTGGTATTTTCCTGGTATTTTCCTAGAGATTGTCTCTAGTACTTCCTACTACTCCCATTCACAGGCACAACCCATCAGACTCCATAAACTATCTATTTATACTCGGAGTCTTCTCCGGTGTTCAAAATAAAACATCACTAATCCAGACCAACCTATCCGGATGAGCTTCACACATCATGCTTATTCCGTACTATGATTTCTGGATTCTATATGAAAAACTACCCGGTGATATCATGGATCAACCCATCAGAATTCCTTCACTTTTTCCACCTTTTGGTGGGGTGATTCCATGCGTATGCAAAAAGGTGAACTTCACTCGTCCAAGAAGGAAGATCATTACCCTTATCGATCGCTTGGGAGCTATGCCAGTGTTCTTTGATCCGAATGGAACTGATCGTTACAGCTTCCTCTTCATGGATCTAGCGTCGACATGTAATTCCGATCACAAGCACACCTTGGATCACTTCTCCTCATAGCCTCCTAGACTTTCTTCCTCCTCTTCCCTCAAGAAGCTCAAGAACCAAGAGAGAGAGAGAGTGTGTGTGAGAGAGGAAAATGAGAATGCAATCTCAATTCCAACCCTTAACAGCGAGATACTGCTGCGTGGTATCTACTACCATCGCGCGGTATCAAAGGCGGTCACCGTTTGGGCCAATGGACATCGCTCTGTTGCCCAAAACAGCCTCCATTTTACTGCCACGTGGCAAGATACCACCGGTGTTAACTTACTACCATCGAGTGGTACCTTCCTGAGGCATATGTGAAATTAATCCTCTATCGCCACGCATTAGACCGCTACCACCATGCGGTAGTCACTCAACGATTCGTCGAAAGCGTTGAGTGTGTCGAGTGATAGCGCCATGCACTAGATCACTACCGCCTCGCGGTAGTCTCTCAACGCTTCTTTGAAAGCGTTGAGTGCATCGAGTACATCGAGTGGTATCGGCACGCATTACCTTTTTACCGCCCTGCGTTAGATACTCGAGACATTAGTCGATTTAATTCCATAGCAAATGATGGCATTAACACTACTGTCGCATGTTAACTTCCAATCCTTCCTTGTTCAGGTTTTTTTTGGCATTACAATTCTCCCCTCCTTTAAAAAATTTCGTCCCGAAATTTTATTCATTGAAAGGAAATCAGTACATAAACATACACATGATTTTACAAAAACAACTCGGGAAATTCATCTCGCATTGTTTTTGCACGCTCCCATGTCAATTCTTCATAGCCACAATTATCCCAACAGACTTTGACCATCCCGATTGCTTTGTTACGTAGTTTTCTAATTTTCGTATCCTCGATACGAATGGGTCTAACCTTCATCGCCATCCCACCATCGACTGGTACCTGATTATTAGCCACCACTTGTGTCGGCTCTTGCAAAGCTTTCCGTAGCACCAATATGTGAAACAAATCGTGCAAGCCACTTAGCTTAGTCGAAAGATCTAAACTATAGGGAGCTTCTCCAACCCGCTCAACCACTTGAAACTAACCAAGATACCTCAGACTCAACTTTTTCAAGTGCTGAATCCTAGACACGCCTTTTAATGGCTTTATCTTCAGATATACCCAATCGCCAATCGCAAACTCCACATTTCGGTGCTTGGCGTTGTAGTACTTAGCTTGCGTATCCTGGGCCACCAATAGCCGATCTTGTATAATATATATAGTCTAATTTGCATCTTCGACTTCTTTACGCTTAGAAAACTTCGATTTGCCTTTTTCCGCCCAAGCTAAAGGAGTACGGCGCTCCATACCATATAAAGTTCGAAGGGCACCATCTTAATCCTAGCTTGATAGCTATTATTATACATGAACTCGATCATATGGAGATGGTCCACCCACCTCTTTCCGAAATCCAAGGCGCACATACGGAGCATATCCTCCATTGTCCTATTAGTTCTCTCGGTCTGACCATCCGTTTGCAGATGAAAGGACAACCTGAACTTCAAATTAGTACCCAACAACTGGTGGATTAGTCTCCAATCATTAGAGGTAAAACGCCAATCTATGTCGCTGAAGATGCTATGGGGCACACCGTGCAACCTTACTATATTGTCAACATACAATTTATCTAATTTTTCAACTGAATCATCCTTTTTATTCGGTATAAAGTGCGACACCTTTATCAACCGGTCAACGATCACCACGCGACATCATTCCCGCTCAGTAATCTTGGTAACCCATGCACAAAATCCATAGAGATATTATCGAAATTCCACACTGGAATTGGTAATGACTTCAGGAAACCTCTCGGCTTCTGACATTTTGCTTTTACAAAGTCACAAGTTTGGCACTTTGCCATGTAAAGAGCTATGTCTTTCTTTAAACCCGGCCACAAGAACATCTTTTTCATGTTCTTGTACATTTTTGTGCTCCCTGGGTGGATTGAGTATTTAGTAAAATGTGCTTCATACATCAACTCCTCCCGCAGTTTACTAACATTTAGGACGCAAAAACGACCGTCCTTTCTCAAAAGACCGTCATCCAAGGAGAATTCGGAATTTGGCCCATCCGCTGTATAGCTCTTCATACTTTCATCGAGTTCCATTGCTCGTCGAACTCTGTTCGTGTGGTCATATTGCACCTCCGTCCAGTTCAAGCATGCAATTGCGGTGGCATACTTGTCAACACTATAAATGTCGAAGGCCTCTAACTCCTGGATCAGATGATCATCATGCATCTGTAGCCATCTTGCTCATACTAGAGTCTTACGGCTCAAGGCATCTGCGATGACATTTCCATTCTCGGGAGTGTAATGTATCTAAAAGGTGCAGTCCTCCAGGAACTCTAACCATCTCCATTGTCGCATGTTCAGATCCTTCTGATCTGTTAAATACTTAAGGCTTTTATGGTCTGTGAATATATAAACTTTCACGCCATACAAGTAGTGACACCACAGCTTAAGTGCAAAAATAATAGCCTCCAACTCCAAGTCATGGACTAGATAATTTCGCTCGTGCATTTTCAACTAGTGTGAGACATAAGCTATAACTTTTCCGAATTGCAGAAGAAGACATCCTAAGCCGCTCCCTGATGCATCACTATATATCGCATAGGCGTCTGTACCACATGGCGAATTTAAGATAGACTCCGTGGTCAATCGACTCTTTAACTTCTCAAAAGCTTGTGTGTAATCTGGCTTCCAAACGAACTTATGATCTTTCCATATCAGTGTAGTAAGAGGTAAGGCTATCCGAAAAAAGATCTTCATGAAGCTCCTGTAGTAGCCAGCAAGTCCAAGGAAACTCCTGACTTCCACTACCGTAGCAAACACAGGCCACTCTTGTAGTGCAACTATCTTCGCCGGATCCACCGCAATTCCCTCTCCACTGACCACATGGCCCAGAAAAGCCATTGACGACAACCAAAACTCACACTTTGAGAACTTTGCATAGAGTTTATTCCTTCTCAGGGTGTGCAAAACCAACCTCAGATGTTTTGTATGTTCCTCTTCTGACTGAGAGTATACCAGTATGTCTTCGATAAAGACATTCACAAATAGGTCCAAATACTCTCAAAAATTCCTGTGCATCAGATCCATGAATATTTATGGCGCGTTTGTTAGCCCAAACACATAATAGTGAACTCATAGTTACCATAGCGTGTACCGAACATTGTCTTGGGAATGTCACATTCCTTAATCTGCAACAGGTAATGGCCAGACTTTAAATCTAGCTTTGAATAAACAGTTGATCCCCCAGTTGATAAAACAAGTCATCAATCCGTGGAATCAGATACTTGTTTTTCCCCGTCAGTTTGTTCAATTCTTGATAATCAATGCATAGACACAGTCTTTCGTCCATCTTCTTTACAAAGAGCACTGGTGCACTCCACGGTGATATACTCGGATGTACATATCCTTGATATGGCAATTCTTGTAACTGAACTTTCAATTCTGCCATTTCCTTTGGCGCTACTCGGTACGATGAGCGTGACACAAGTTTTACACCTGACACCCACTCAATAGTTAATTCAATCTCTCGTTGGGGTGGAAGCTCAGGGAGATCCTTAGGAAAAACATCAGCAAATTCCAATATAATAGGAACGTCACTCAAACTGGGCTTTGGCTCAATAACCTCCAAAAGCATGAAAAAAAATTATTAGCTCTTCCGAACCGCTTTGACTACTAGAAGAGCAGACATCATTACCTTGCTCGATCCTCGCATACCTGAGAACTTAGTCTCACGTTAAGTGTTCGGTACCAATGTGACTTCCTTAGAGTTATAATCTATATAGGTACGCTGCTCCAAGAGCTAGTCAATACCAAATATTACCTCAAACTCTACGATCGACAATACAGATGCTTCCACGCCCAAGTCATTAACAAAATACATTCTACTCGTGATCACCCTTTATTCTTATGGTAATAATATGACAATCACATATTTATTTACCATAGTTATTACCCATCTCCTATCATTGAAAGGGATATGACATACCCAATCAAAAGATTTCTTAAATGTTTAAGGAAATAACAGGTGCATACATGCATAGTGTGCCATCTTACATAAAGTAAAAGGTAAAGTAGTCTATTACAACCACTTACTTATTCATACTTGTCATATCATTTCAGTTTGCTGTCATCGAAGGGCAGTCTCGGCATTCCCAAGCATAATGTCCCTCTTTTCCACACGTGTAGCAAGTAAGGGGAGTTTGCCCTACTGCTACTCCAAACTTAGCATTCTTGGTCCTTGTGTAACGCCCCCATCCATCGTATAGTATAGGACAGAAGGTCCAGCCGGGGCCCGATGCCATATACCATAGACAGTTAAGGAGATTACATATTGTTTCGAAATCCAAGTTCATATATGAACGCACCCTAACTCAGAGCATTCTAGAGTAAGCATTTTAGTTTATGAACCCATAACAAAAGGAATGTCCACTACACAGTATGAATGATATATAAAGACATATAACACATATTTCAGCCGTAGACTTATTACAACTGTTTTATTTAACAAAAAGTGGTTACATACTTCGGCACGCAGGCCGGACACACATGAAAATAGTAAATGTTCACTTTTTGGCTTTCAAGGGCTAGCCAATTTCAACACATGAGCCTCAGCCCGCTACTTTCCACTTGGCTCTCAAGCACCTGCACAAAAAGGGCCCACCAAAATATGGCAAACAAAGCAACGATCAGCATTTTGCTGACCCGTTTATAACGATCCCACCCTTTACTCGGGACAACATTTCTCCATCCTTGCAAACAAGGATTCATACATATATCTCGTGGCATTTATAATGTGCACTTTAAGCACCATTCATCACAAACGTCGGCTCAACGGCCACACACCCCGTACACTCAGGGCACATTTTTGGTGTCCACGACTTCCCGTGTATCACCACCGTTCAGAGGTACTTCACGGTTAACTTTTTCGTTCAGAGGTCGTCAACTTAACGACTACGTTGTTCAGAGGTAATTAACTTAATGAATAACTGCCCATTCAGAGGTACTTAACTTAACGACTCTGTCGTTCAGAGGTACTTAACTTGATGGCACAGTAATTGTATTTTAGGACACAATTCATCATTTACCATTTCAGGCTGGTACCCACCATTGCTGGGCAATTTAATCTCACAGCTTTGCATATACATACAATGTCCCCCAGGTCTCATAGAGACAGGCCTCACAAGATTGTATCTCCATTGGAGCTATCCCCAGCGACAGTCACTGTCACCCGACGACATCCACAGTTCTCTAGACTGGGATCTTTTCTTGGTCTTTTCCTGGAAATGTTTCTTGTATCATGATGCAACATTTTGCACACCCCTAGACCCCGAACTTTACGCGTACATCACACGCATATCCACGGAGTCTTCTCTGGCACACAAATTAAACATCATCATCTATACCAACTTGTCTAGAAGGGCTACTCACAACATGCCTATTCTGTACTCTACATTTCCGGATCTATATGCAGGAATATATGAGGATCAAATGATCTACCAATTGGAATCCACCCTTTTTCCTCTTTTGGTGAGGGGATCCATGCAAGTATGCATATTGAGGACTTCACTTGTCCGGGAGAAACTCGTTACCCATATATTTCTCTTCGGAGCCATGGCGAAGCTTTCTTCGTGGATGGAAAGGATCATGTCGCTCTCCTCTTCACGGATCTATCCTCGGATCTTAACTCCAACCACAAGATCTCCTTCGGCGAGCTCACAAAGCTCAGCCCAGCACTTCCTTAGCTTCTTCTTTATTTTCACTCAAGGAAAATCAAGAAATGAAGAGAGAGAGAGAGAGAGAAAGAGAATGAAACCTCCATCCTATTCTACTCTGGTTAAGTAGATTCAGGATTAATACCAGCCACATGATCTCTTATTCAAAATAAAGCAAAGGCCAGGATTTGAGTTGACTGGTCAACTTTGGCGCTATCGCCTAGCAATATCGACTGACGCTACCTGGAGATATCGAGTTCTCCTCTTTGACCACTTTAACCCAGGTTAACCACAGTGTATTGTTCGCTTAACAGCCAATCCGACATGTGTCTCACGCCACGCAGCACTATCGCCCGGCGATATCCACTATTGCTCGCAATATCAAGCCACTCAACGCTTTCGGGCATTAAGTGCGTTGAGTGCCGACTTGATGCTTATCGCTATCACCATCTGGCGATACCAACTGTCTCCCCCCGATGATATCATTTCGACGATTCGTTGAATGCGTTGAGTGCGTCGAGTGCAAATCGATGAACTCTTCGCCCTATCTCCATCAGGCGATACCCAATATCGCTTAATGATAGTGACAAACTTTTTTCTATCAAATTTGGGGCGTTACACCTTGGGACACCACCATGACATTCTCAGGCAAGGTGCCCTTTCTTTCTACATGTATAGCAAACACACAGAGCTTGACCCATCCATGACGTTGCTCCAGACGTAAGAGAAGGAGCTGGTTCAGAAGTTTTAGACTTCTTATTCCACCGTCGATACCCAGACTTTGAATAACTAGGTACCTTGAACTCTGGCTTCAGGTGGACTTTTGCCAAGTCCATGTCCAAAGATCTAGCTAAATCCACCAATGACTGGAATCCAATCAACTTTGGACCCACCAACAAAAGTCGTAGCTCATGGCGCAGACCATCATAAAATCTGTTGATCTTCGTTTCCTCAGTTTCAAATAGAAACTTTGCATGTTGTCTCAAAATAATAAATGCATACAAGTACTCCTCCTCTGTGTACATTCCTTGCATCAAACACAAGGGAATTAGCTACAAGGGAATTAGTGCTACTAACTCCTTCCAAAAATTGAGGAAGGAGTTGAACGCAATCCTAGAGATAGGACGACAGAGGAGTTGAACAATTACTTGCATGTTAGTTGCATGCAAACTTTTTCAATTACTTGCATGTTATCTCAAAAGAAGGAAGGAGTTGAACGCAATCCTAGAGATAGGACGACACAATCACTAAGTTGAAACTTTGAAACGGTGCCAAAAACTTGGTGGGCCAAAACCCGAACAGGCAAGTGTACCTGTCGAATTGTAGTACCAAGGTCGTATTTAAACACAGGGTTGTCAATTACTACTACTCACGCTTTAACTATTATCCTACCGGAAAACTGTTGTGATTTAAGAAATGAATTACAATTAAACTGAAACGAGATTAAGACGAAACTATAGATTAAGAGATAGCACTTGATCGATGAATCACCATGAAAAGAGATAAGAGAAATAAAGATGTAAATTTATAATTGCAAAATAACTCGACCGTGACGGATCCGAAAATAAGACAAAATCTCGCTAGAGCATTAGGTCTCCTAACTTATAAACTCTTTGATCGAAATCTCTTTACAAACCAAAGAAGCCTAAAGTTGCATTATCGAAGTGATCCGCACTATTGGATTTCACTCCAATCCGGATGATTTACGTCGTCCTATCTCTAGGATTGCGTTCAACTCCTTCCTTCTTTGAGTGATCTTTCAAATCACGAGTCTCTCGACTATTATGAAATTAGAATAAGGCCTACTACCGTATACCAGAAATATGGAGTCGACGCAAAATGAATCAAAGAAGGATCAAGCGAAATTTTAGCAAAAATAAAATTACGAAGTAAGAAAAATCCTCATCTCAAAACATGGATCCTCATGATCAAATGCTACAAGGGAATTAGCAATGCATTTTGGAAAAGTAAACAACAAAATAAAGAGAAGAGAATTTCATTGATTAATCAAAAGAGGTACACAATGATAATAAAAAGATAACAATATTATACTAAGAAGAAAATTACAACAATGAAAAATAACTATAACAACAATGAAGAAGAATACTTGTACTAGAACTCTCTTACTCGCTTGCTCTCTCTCCCATCCAACTCAACACTTAAACTTTGCTTAGAACTTCCCTCCTAAAATTTGTAATCCTTTGGCTTGAGGGTTGGGGTGGCTTATATAGGGGATGAAGAGGATTCTAGAACATAAGAAATATGAAAGGGCACAAGGGGGGGGGGGGGCGGCCACATCATGGGGGAATGGTTCATGCATGCATTAAATAAAGGGGAGAGAGAATAGCTACATGCATTGTACAAAATTTATGGAGATGAAAAATAAAAATATAAAATGAAGGGGAAAGAGGGAGGGGGCCGACAATGTAGGGCTGGATTCATACATTTCATTAAATGAAAAATATAAAATAAGAAGGGGGATGAATGGAAACTTGTAGAAGGGGAAAAAGAGGGGGGCCAGCCATATCAAGGGGGAGATTCATGCATGCAAATTAATGGAGAGAGAGGGAAGGCATAGTGCATGCCTGAGAAATAAAGGGTGGCCGGCCATGCATGAAAGTATTCATGCATGGAAATAAATGAAAGAGGGGGGGGGGGCTGCTTCAATGAAGAGGGTCGGGCATATAATGGGCTGGATGCACATGGGCTCGGGTAGGGGGCTAAGGAGAGCTTTGTGGGCTGCTTGCTTGAAGAGGTGGGCTGCTTGCTTGAATAGGTGGGCTACTCCAATGTTGTGAGGCTCGGGTTGCACAAGGACTGCTTGAGGGGCTCGGGTAGACCATGTTGGGCTGCACCAAGTAGGCCGGCTGCACCATGGATTAAAGGGGCTGCTCCAAGATCAATCTTGAACCTACAAAACATAAATAAAACATTAGCTCATAATAAAATAACATGATATTAAACTAATCATAATAATTCATATTATTAAACTAAATTTAACATAAAATATAAGAACTAAACAAAATAATCATATCATTAAACTAAATTATAACGAATATAATGATATTTATAAACTAAACATAATAATATAAAATATAAAATAACAACAGTACATATAATAGAACTATAATAACACAACAATATTATAACAAACTTATAATAAAACTTAGGGATTTATGCTACTAAATTACCCCAAAAAGGATGACTAAAACTAGTCATCAAGCACACCTTGGATCGCTTCTCCTTTTAGCCTCCTGTACTTTCTTCCTCCTCTTCCCTCAAAAAGCTCAAGAACACAGAGAGAAAGTGTGAGAGAGGAAAATGAGAATGCAATATCAAGTCCAACCCTTAACAACGAGCTACCGTCGCGCGGTGTCTACTACAGCCATGCAGTATCAAAGACGGTCGCCGCTTGGCCAAATGGACATCGCTCTGTCACCCAAAACAGCCTCCACCTTACTGCCATGTGGCAAGCTACCGCCGGTGTTAACTTAATACCGTCGAGCGGTACCCTCCCGAGGCATATGCAAAATTAATCCTCTATCTCCGCGTGTTAGCTCGCTACTGCTGCGCGGTAGTCACTCAATGATTTTTTGAAAGCATTGAGTGCATCAAGTGCGTCGAGTGATAGAGCCACATGCTAGTTATTACTGCCCTGTGGTAGTCTCTCAATGCTTCGTCGAAAGTGTTGGGTGCGTCGAGTGCGTCGAGTGGTATCGCCACGCGTTACCTTTCTACCGCAACACGGTAGATATCCGAGACGTCAGTCGATTTAATTCCATATCTAACACCGGTGTTAACAATACCGTCGCATGTTAACTTCCAATCCTTCCTTGTTTAGGATTTTTGGGGCATTACACTAGAGGTGAGTACTTCTTCTATGTTACATTTACTTATGATTTTAGTAGATACAGATATGTGAATCTTATGAAGTGTAAATCCGAAACCTTTAATAAGTTTAAAGATTTTAAGAATGAAGTAGAGAACAAGCTGGGTAAGAGGTTTAAAGCACTCCGATCTAATCGAGGTGGCGAATACCTAAGTCATGAGTTTTGTGATCATCTGAAAGAGTCTGGTATTGTATCACAACTCACTTTACCTAGAACGCCGCATCATAATGGTCTGTTTGAGTGGAAAAATCGTACTATGTTAGACATGGTGCGATCGATGATTAGTCATGCAGGTTTGTCTGTTTCCTTTTGGGGATTTTCTGTAGAGACTGCCTACTTTTACACTAAATCATGCTCCAACAAAAACGGTTTTAAAGAAACTATATGAGATATGGATTGGGAAGCGTCCGAGTATGTCTTTCATTAAGATCTGGGACTGTGAGGCCTACATGAGATGTCAAATGCCTGACAAGCTTGAACCCAAGTCAGATAAATGATATCTTATGGGGGTATCCTAAGGAAACTAAATGGTACTACTTTTACCTACCATATGAGGGCATAGTGATTGTCGAGAGGACTAGTGTCTTTTTTGAGAAAAAGTTCTTATCCAGAAAGACTACAAAGGTAGAACTTGAAGAAGTTCAGGAACCACAAACATTGAATGAATCAAAATTAGAACCGGAACAAGGACTATAAGATGTTGTAGCTATTGAACCTGCTCAAGAAACACAAGTCCAACGTAGATATGGTAGACCAAGGTTTGAACATAAGGTATGAATTTATCATGTCTCAATTTGGTAATGTGTTGCTTATGGATAATGATGATGAGCCTGCAACCTACCAAGAGGTTCTGAGTGGACCGGACTTCGAGAAGTGGCTTGAGGCAATGAAATCTGAAATGGACTCTATGTATGCAAACTAAGTATGGACCTTGGTAAAACCACCTGAAAGGGTACGACCCAAAAGGTGTAAGTGGGTCATCAAGAAGAAAATCTACATGGATGGGAATGTACAGACATTCAAAGGGCGACTAGATGCTAAAGGTTTCAGACAAATTCATTGTGTTGACTATGATGAGACATTTTCCCCTTTTATTATGGTTAAGTCCATCAGAATTTGGCATGCTATTATTGCGTAATATGTCTACGAGATCTGGTAGATGGATGTCAAAATGGTCTTCCTAAATGGAAACCTCTTTGAGGAAGTGTACATGACACAACCCGAGGTTTTTGTATCTCTAGGTGAAGACACTAAAAAATACAAGCTGTAGAGATCCATTTATGGGTTAAAATAGGCTTCTCAAATTTTGAATATTTGTTTTTATGAAAAGATTAAAGAGTTTGGTTTTATCAAGAACGAGGATGTTCCGTGTGATTACAAGAAGATTAGTGGAAGTATAGTTGTCTTCCTGATATTGTATGTAGATGACATACTATTGATCGGGAATGATAAACCGATCCTACAAGTTATTAAGAATAACCTAGGGAATTGCTTTTCTATGAATTATTTGGGCAAAGCGACTTGCATACTTTGTATTAAAATATATAGAGATAGATCAAAGAAGTTGATGGGTTTGTCCCAAAGTACATATATTGAGAAGGTATTGAAACGGTTCAACATGCTTGAGTCCAAGAAAAGATTCTTACCCATATCTCATGGTGTGATCTCTCTAAGGACTAGTATCCAAAATCTTGGGAAGATAAGGACCAGATGAAGTTGAATCCATATGCTTCAACAATTGAATCAATCATGTATGCAATGATATGCACTCGACCAGATGTTTCTTATAATTTGAGCATGACTAGCAGGTATCAGTCTGATCCCGATGATAGTCACTGGGTAGCCGTCAAGAATATCCTAATGTACTTAAGAAGGACTCAGGATACGCTATTGGTATTTGGTGGAGAGGAAGAGATTTTTGTAAGGGGTTACATGGATGCTAGCTTCCAAACTGATAGGGATGACCTTAAGTCTCAATCAGGGTTTGTATTTTGCCTAAATAGAGGAGCTGTTCGTGGGAAAAGTTCAAAGCAAGAGACAGTTGCTGATTCTGCAACTGAGGGTGAGTATATCGCTATTGTTAATGCGACGAAGGAGGCTGTATGGATTAAGAAATTCATCAGCGAGCTAGATGTAGTTCCTAGCATTGTTGATCTAGTAGTTCTCTACTGTGGTAATAACTGTGCAATTGCACTTTCTTCGAAACCTAGATCTCATCAGCACTCCATGCACATACTCAGTCAGTTCCATCATATTCGTGAGATTGTCGATCGAGGAGATGTGAACATTTGTAGACTGCCGACTGAAGAAAATTTTGTTGATCCACTGATAAATTCTCTCACACAGATAAAGCATGATGGTCATGTCAGATCAATGGGTATTAGATACCTGAATAATAAACTCTAGTAGGAGTCTTGTGGTTTGTATGTTTGTCAGTTGTAATAATTTATTTGATGAATAGAGTACTATACATTTATTTTTATATTTATGGAAGGCTCTTTTAATATGTCAATTTATTTCTATGTGATAGATTTATTAACGTGATAAATGCCCTTAGAATGTTTGTATCCATAGTATTCAAGTAGATGACTTGAATGTGAGGGCCTATGTTCTTAGAAGCTTCATTCTTAAATGGTCTTTTGTCAATGTATCGTCTTAGAAGCTAAAGGAGATGATGATATATCAAGACTTGCATATGCATTGACTAATGACTGGTTTTCATAGGTCATGATATTGTGATATCAAGTCATCACATGGGTACTTGTTAGTGAACAAGTTATACTAGACAGACCCACCATGAGAATTCTTTGTGGATTGTTATATGAACGTGTCACAAGTAGGTCTCAAGTGGCTATGGTGTTTGTGGTTCTTTGACATGAAGTCACAATATTCATCAAGTGAGGAAGAGCGTGCTTTGATGTCATCCAAAGTCTTTCTTAAGAGATGTTGATGATAAAGGGAATAATTGGGAACGTTACGAATCATTTGGGTGTTTGCATGTGAACAGAAATGGGATTTGTCCTCCTATATGAAGAAAGTTACATCCATGGGCCCCTTGATGGAATGGGACTGAGGAATGCATGGTCATGCTTGGTAAAGTCAATATATGATATTGGGCTCACTAATTTTTAGAAGTCCATTCTAGATCAGGAAACTTGGGTTGAACTATTATGAGGGTGACACGGTCTATACAACTAGTTCTATCCGGATGTAAGGGACAAAGGGACATGACAACTCTAATACATTGGTCATAAATGACTTAATGAGTTTTACATTCTTATTGCTTGGGGAGCAATGATGTATTGCTAGATGCTGCACATTATTTGTGAAACTTTTGTTTGATACTTTCAAGATAAAGTCGGAGTCTGTTAGTGTTACTGTACAACCCCATATTTGCTGGGTGAGACCTAGATTCCCGAAGGACAAGGGTTGAGTAAGCCTTGGGGTAGCTTTAGGCTAGAAGTCGGATCAGATAGGTAGATAGTCAAGAGGGTTCCCGCCTAGGGCATGCGAGAATGCTTGCGCCTTGGTAAGCAGGATGCCCTCAGAGTTGGCGTTGAGTGAGGCTTTGCCACTCAATTCCCTGCAGTTCTTAGAGTAGAGTGAGGCTTTGCCACTCAATGACCTTTTGCCTTTGGCATTGATTGAGGCTTTTCAACTCAACGCCCGACAGTTCTTGGCATTGAGTGAGGTTTTGCCACTCAACACCCTTTTGCCTTTGGCATTGAGTGAGGCTTTGCCACTCAATGCCCTGCAGTTCTTGGCATTGAGTGAGGCTTAACGACTCAACGCCCTGTAGTTCCCTTCATTCAGTGAGGTTTTGCCACTCAATACCCTTTCGCCTTTGTCGTTGAGTGAGGCTTTACCACTCAACGCCCTTTTGCTCTTAGTATCAAGTCCTTTTCCGCTACTCAGCGCTCTCAGCGCTTTGCGGCTTGCCCTAAGTTTCGCATAGGGTAGGCGAAAATCTTACAGAGTAGCGGAAGAGCTTCTGCCCAGCAGGGTCCAGAGGTAAATTACCAAGATGCCCTTGGGTATGCATTTAGCTCCTCAGAACAGTGAAGTTACGATGTTGGCAGACCAAGGTTGGATGCAAATATCCTTTTAGAACAGCGGACTTACGCTATTGGCAGACTATGTACTGGGAGCCTATAAATATGACCCACAGGGCACTTAGAAGGCAAGCTTTCACATTTTCTCAAATCAGTTAGTGATTTCTAAGGAAATCCTAGCCTAGCAATTGGCTAATGCTGGGAAGCGCTCAGAGATCTTCCAGGTTAGTGGAAGGACCTCCCAGCTGGCGCTTAGGGGAAGTTCTTTGTTCCTTATTAATAGTCAGGGGTCTGGGTTTGGGAGAAGTAGGAGTCGGCTACACCCTAAGGTCTGAACTCTCGTTGAGGCCAATTTTTGGCTTCAACATTTCTAGTGCAGTGAGCGTTAATCGTAGCTGATATAAGAAAATCTCAAGCTAAGTCTCATGATTGGAGGTAAAGGCGAAGGAGTTGGTTAAGGATGTTCTACCTCTCGGGGAAGTTGGGTGACGTTGGGGATGTTGAGGAATTCAGGAGGGAAGTCCTGTAGACTATCAACTTGACCTTCTCAGCAAGAAGCGAGTGGGAAATGCCCTCCATTTCGGTGGTTGCAGCCCCATCACTAGGCGAAAACTCTCCCAGGCAGCGTCCTGGGAAGGAGGTTCCAGCGGAGCTTGCCGAGAGGGATGTTGTCGGGTAGGAACTTTTTCCCGAGTTGGTCAGTGCGGATAGGGATAGCGAGCCAAGGTCGCAGGACGTGCCCTCTCAGCAGGCTATGGGTGAGAGCCCTTTCAGTGAGTTTATCATCTCGGCTCCGGTTCCAGATAGGTTTTGGGAGACAAACATGTCCGACTATAAGGGCCAGGATGACCCAGTGCAACATGGGTAGTGGTTCTAGGATGTCGTCTCCATAAGACAAATGTCGGATGCCTTCAAGTGTAGGCTCTTCGCCATCACTTTGAAGGATAAAGCATGGGACTGGTTCCACCAGTTGCCTGCGAGTTCAATCTACTATTTTGAGGATCTGCGGCGGGGGTTCTTGCTGAGGTTCTCGACATCGAAGAAGAGGAAGAATAGTGTGGAGTGCTTATTTTCCATCAAGGAAAAGCCAGAAGATGGGCTGGGATGCTATGTGGATAAGTTCTAGGAAGAGATTTTTCAGGTTAAGGAGATGTCGGGATATACCTTGATGCTTTCTTTCACCCTAGGGTTGAGGCTAAGCTTATTAATCATGGAGCTGAAGAGAGTTCCCCTCTCTCCTTCGAAGAGCTGATGGAGAGGGTGGCGAAGAAGATCAAGATCGAGGCAGCCATTCCGGCATTCGCAAAGAAGATAGCTAAGTTGGAAGAGGATGATGGGAAGGAGTTAGGAGCAGGGAGATAGAGGGAGCAGAGAGAAGAGAGAAGAAGTAAGGAACCCCTAGGACACGGGCAATGCTAAAGTTGGGGGAGCATGAGCTAAACAACTGGTTGGGCTGGAGTCCATATGATGGTCACCCCCAGGGAAAGGTTGGTGGTCTCCAATGAATGAACAACTTCCACGAGCAAAGGAGATTCAATCAGCCATCTTGGAGATAGGTACATAGGCCCCCCTCCCGCAATAGTAGGAGGCTATGGAGATAGTCAGAGGAAGAGGAGGAAGGAGAGGAGATGGAGGAGGAGCGAGGAGAAGAGAAGGCAGGGTGGCATTTCCCTTTTGTGACTTCCACCAGGAGGAGGGTCACGCAACGACCACCTGCCCCAAGTTTTTGGAGATTAGGGGGGGTCCTGGGGCAAGTTCAGCAGCCGCCTCCCATGAGGATTAAGGAGGTTCTGCTAAGAGGATGAGAGGATAGGCGTGAGGATGGGGAAGATGTGGGGGACCGAGGAGGGATCAGGGTGATCCACTGGGGAGTTGGGATAGAGGCCACCCATAAGGGGACTATCCAAAAAAAGCAACCAAAGGGGCGTCGCCTCGACCTCCCAGACTCCCCCAGGAGGAAAAAATCACTTTCTTAGTGAGGTACATGCCTGACTACGAAGACCTGTTCTATAACGCTTTGGTGATCAAGACAATAGAAGAGAATTTCATAGTCTCCAACATTCTGGTAGAAAATGGGAGCTCCATAAACATAATCTTTAAAAAAGCTTTTGATGAGATGAAGGTGGAGGCCCGGAGGGTTCAAGCCTTGGATGGGCAATTGTTTTGGTTCTCGGGAGAGAAGAATGAAGTCAAAGGGGGGGGGGGACTGCATGTGACATTGGGGGGGGGGGGTCGAGGAACTGTCGGTTCATCATCGTTGACGCTCCGAGCAGCTACAACGCAATATTTTGTCACCCTCTCATAAGCATCTTTTGTTGCATCCCCTCCTCATTTCACCAATGTCTCAAGTTTAGAAGTGTAGGAGTGAAGGTTCGGATCAGTGGCGATTCAAAGGTGGCGAGGCAGTGCTATGTAAGTACCATCAACACCATTTCTTGCATGACTGAGGCGGAGATGCTAGAGAATGAGATGGCGGCACAGGAGGAGGTTGTAGAGGAAGGAAAGAGCCAAGGAGAAGTTGGGGGCGATGCCTGGTGAGGCATAGAGGTGGATCCCCAAGAGAGCCTGGTAGAGGCCGTGGAGGTTGAGGAAGCAAGAGGGGAGGAAGAGTTGGGTTAGGAGGAGGAGCAGAGGGCGGATGGGTAGTAGTCTCGGTTGGATCTGACAGAGGAAGTCATGGAGATTGAGGTCTTCACCAAGGTGGGGAAGGTGGAGAGGGTACATATCAGCGGTGGCATGAGCCATTAAGACAAGGCGAGGATGCGGGAGTGCATCCAAAAGAGTATCTATGTCTTTTCCAGGAGCGCGGCAAACATGCTGGGCATTGATGCGGATGTGGCATACCACCATCTGAACCTTGACCCCAAGACGCGTCCCATCCGCCAAAAGATGAGGACCATCGCCACCAAGCTGGAGAAACCCATTTGCGAGGAGGTCAAGAAGCTTCTCGATGCAGGTTTCATCTCTGAGATCCATTATCTTGTTTGAGTTTCCAATGTAGTAATGGTAAAAAATGGGATGAGAGGTGGCGTATGTGTGTGGACTTTTCTTTATTAAATATATCATGATATAAGGATTGCTACCCCTTGCCTCTGATCGACACGCTGGTTGATTCAGCCGTCGGTTTTTCTATTATGAGTTTTTTGGATGCTTTTTCAGGTTTCCATCATATTCGAATGCACCCTCCCCCCGATGTCAAAGATGTCTTCTTCATAATAAGGGAGGGGTGCTTCAGCTATAAAATTATGTCTTTGGGTTAAAGAACACAGGGGCTACCTATCATCATATGATGGATTGGGCGTTCAAAAGTCAGAGGGGTAGGAACCTGGAGGTTTATGTTGATGATCTAAAGGTAAAGAGTAGGGATGCGGGTTCACACCTACTCGACCTATAGGAGACATCTGCGACCCTGCAGAAGTTTAAGATGAGTCTGAACCCCCAGAAGTGTTTCTTTGGGGTAAGCCCAGCCAAGTTCTTTGGGAACCTTCTGACCCCAGCAGGGGTAGAGCCTATTCCAGATAAGATGAAGGTAATCATGGAGTTGGAATCACCGCACAATGGAAAAAAATTTCAGCTTTTGACGGGCAAACTTGTCGGATTTAGTTGATTTCTCTCCCGAGCCGGGGAGATGTGTTCACCATTCATCAAGGTTCTTTGGGGAAACCAAAAGTTCGAATGGACAAAGGAATGCGAGGAGGCCTTCCATGCATTGAAGGGTAAACTCTCCCAAGCGCCGCTACTTCAGATCCCGAAGGAGGGGGATGATCTAGCTTTTTATCTTGGGTAAGGGGTAGAGGTCATAAGTTCTATGTTGGTAAGGGAAGAAGGGAAGAAACAACTATTAATCTACTATGTCAGCAGGATCTTGAAGAAGACGGAGCTCTGCTACCCCATCTTACAAAAGTTGGCTTTCTGCCTGATCTCTTGGCAAGGAATCTTAGGCCGTATTTCCAATCCCTTTCAATTAAGGTGGTGACGTATCATCCCGTGCGCAAGATTTTTGAGGGGGTGGAGCACTCGGGGCGGTTGGCCAAGTGGTCCATCGAGCTCAGTGAGTTTGACACCACTTTTGTGCCAAGGCTCTCCATAAGGGCACAGGTAGTGGTTGATTTGTTGGTTGACTATGTCGTAGAGGTGGAGGGAGAGACGGCACTACCGCGAGAGGCATGGAAGATGTTGGTTGATGGAGCCTCAGGGAAGCATTCCCTAGGGGGAGGGGTAGTATTGGTAAGCCCTCAAGGGGTCACCATTGAGCAGGCGATGGTGCTGAACTTCCCTATCATAAACAATGAAGTGGAGTATGAAGCCATCATAGCTAGGTTATGATTGGCCAGCAAGCTCCGGATTCATGACGTAGAAGTGGTTACAAATTCG
This sequence comes from Platanthera zijinensis, assembly GCA_039513925.1. NCBI lineage: Eukaryota > Viridiplantae > Streptophyta > Magnoliopsida > Asparagales > Orchidaceae > Platanthera > Platanthera zijinensis. The sequence goes on along the minus strand of CM077095.1, from coordinate 76,627,782 downwards.
TTAGTAGTAGCGTCGCAGATCAGAGGCGAATACGAAGCCCGGAAGCCAACCCTCATGAAGTAATTATCTAAGGTGGGGGTGATTGTTTGTGTAACACCCCAAAATGTTGTAGGAGCGACGGGGATTGATTTTGGCCAAGACAAGATTTTGGTGCAGGTGACACGGGCCCCGACACGGGCGTGTCGGAGGCCGTGTCGGGCGTGTCGAGCTGGCCGTGTAGTCGACCAGTTCAGGTCGACGATGGTCATGTGGTGGAACACGGCCTAGGACACGGGCGTGTCCCAGGCCGTGTCACACCTGGGCTGTGCGATTGGGTACACGAGTAATGATACAGGCACGAACACGGGCGTGTCTAGTTTGACACGGGCGTGTCTGATGCCGTGTCACCAAGCCGTGTACCTCTCTGACTGCGAAGTGTTGATAAATTGCACACGGGGGGCGTGACACGGGTCCCGACACGGGCGTGTCGCAGGCGACACGGGCGTGTCGGAGGCCGTGTCACATGCAGTGTTGCTGGTTTTCAATTTTGGTCGAGACGGCGAATGAGCTACACGGCCAGGCACACGGCCGTGTGTGAACCCGTGTTCGGCCCAGTTTTTGGGATTTCAGATCTAATCCTGGCCGTTCGTTTCCTTGGCTTTAGATCCGATGGTGGGGGGCTGCTCCTGGGTGGTTTTAGCCAGGAATAGGGTTTTGAAACCCTTATTTCACTTGGGCACTCTCTCTCTAAAACCTAGAGAGAAGGGAGAGCTTGGAGGAGGAAGAAGGAGGTCAACTCCGGCGGCCGGTGGAGATTCGGAGCTCCAAATCGCGAGCCGTCTTCGGATCCGCGGAGGCAAGGAGATTGCGGTGCTTTTCATCCGCATAGATTTTCATGGCACCGCGGAAGAACGCAAGAGTAACGATTTCTCATCCTTGGGCATGTGAAGCCCTCTTTTCCTTTGCATAGGAAGCCCTCTCTCGCGAGTGAGCGAAGAGTTGAAGCGTTCCTTGGGGTAGATATGTGAAGTCCCCCTTGTGTAGAGTCCGTATGCGTAAACGGACATAGGCATTGTGTGTGAAGCCTATCTGGACATGTAGAGCCGGATCGGTGATGTTGCATTAAATTTGAACCGGGCAAGAATCCGGATGTTTGGGTGTTTTCTGGTTTTCTACGTGGTAGATTGCATCAGGGAGCCTTGGAGATTAACTCCAAGGTGCACCCGGAAAACTGGGCAAAAGCGGGTTTTGCCAACACGGTGGCCGGGGGCCAACGTGAACATAACCGGGTTATGTGATTATTGTGGTGGAAACGGGACTCGGTGATTCTTGGCCTGCGCATATGGCTTAAATTGTCGTTGCGATGTGAGCACGGGTCAGGCGGAACCGTACCCGGTCTATGTCGTTCGATAGGACCATTGGCATGGATGAGGGTCTTCGGCGGTCTATGGCTTAAATTGCCGTGACCAAGGCCAGGAAGGCAAAATGCTCATATGGATGACCGTCCAAGAGGCGGTGGTGGATTGGGAACATCTATGGCTTGAATTTACGTGACGTTGGCCGGTTCACCGAGAATGTGCCCTGAGTGCACGAGGTGTGTGGCCGTGCGAGCCTACGCCTGTGGTGAAGTGCAAATACTTTATATAATTGCCTATGCTAATAAAGTGCAGGAAAAGAGCATTGCCGCCCCGAATGTGGGGGCGGGATCGTTATAATTTGGTCAGCATTGCTGACCGTTGCTGTTGTTTGCCACCGGGCGGTGGTTTGTGGCTTGCAGGTGCTGCGGAGCAGAGCGGGAAATAGCGGGCTAAAGCCCTTGTTGCTGTGCCGGCCCTCGAAGGCCTCATTGCTTATGTTTCTTTCCCGTTTTTCATGTATGGCCGGCCTGCGAGCCGAAGTATGAAAACACTTCTTTTGTTAAGTGAACAGTGTAAGGCCTTAAGGCCATTTCCCTTTTGGTGTATGTTTACATTCCTGAGTTTGTAGTGGACATTCATGCTGTTGTGGCTGGGTTCTTATTTCTTTTGCAACCTAATAAATTGCTTCCGCTAGGTGTTGTGTAGGACGACATGATTGGTTGAATGGTTTCAACGCGTAACCAACCGGTCTGTCCGTAGTATATGGCGTCGGGCCCCGACCGGACCTACTATAGGGGTGTTATAAATTGGTATCAGACTTCTGGTTTCGGTCAATCTTAAATGAATTCGTGGGCGAATTCACTTTAAGGGGTGGTGAGCACATGTGTGTGCATCATCATTATAACAAGAAAAGAACCCATGAATGTCCACTTAGGAATGAAAATACACATGTTTGAGGAACCTGCGTGTTCCTATTATTGCTATTTGCAGTAATTTTTGGTCGCTTATCGGTGTTTTGCACGATTATAGGTGACCAGGAGTGGTGCTGGGCCGTCTGAACGGCCATGTTCTGAGGCGAGCAGTGCGCCAAGTGAAGCGCCTGCAACACCTCCGTATGCCGAGACCATTAGATTGGTGGCAAAAGCTGTCTTTGCTATGATCAATGCGCAGCCTGCAAGGCAGGTGCAGCAGCCTGCTCCTGCTGTGGAGCAAGTACCGCTTCAGACGGCAGAGCAAAGGAGGGTTGAGCAAGTAGTTTTGGAGCCAGAGTTTCCTAGGAGAGCAACTAAAAGACAACTGAAGCACGTGATGGGCTTTCATCCACCGGTATTCACTGGGGCAGAAACCCCGACTCATGCAGAGGATTGGCTCTCAAGGGTCAACAGGGTGATGACTGCGACAGAAATGGAAGAGTGGCAGAAGACCACTATAGCGACTTTCCTTTTGGATGGGGACACAAGACTATGGTGGGAAGGCCTAGAGCTACATCAGTTGTAGGGAAGGCCGTTGGCCGAAGTTTCGATGGAGGAGTTTGCGAGACTGTTCATGGCTCGATACCTCCCCTCGGCGCAGAGAATTGCGCTAGAAAGTGAATTTCAGAAGTTGGTGCAAGGGGATTGCACCATTGATGAGTACCTCCACGACTTTACTCAGTTGGGGAGATATGCCGGCGCTACCTTCGCAGACGAGGAGCGCAAGACGAGCCACTTCTATGAAGGGGTAAGGGATGATTTAAGGTTGCTACTGTCGGGGCCCAAGGTGCAGGGTTTCATGACCCTGGTCAGTTCGGCCCGGTCCTTGGAGAAGGACATGAAGAATGTCCAAGCGAAGAAGGAATCCGGTAGTAAGAAAGCGGAGTTCAAGGCACTGACTACGTCGAAGTCGGGCTATCGAAAATTCTTCAAGAAGGCTAGGACGTCAGGTCCAGCTTCTTCTACGGGTGCCTCGGGGGCAACTACCAATCGAACCCCAGGCGCTTGTTTCACGTGTGGAAAGACGGGGCACTTTGCCCGTGATTGCTGGAGTGGACGCTCAAAGTCCGAAAGGAAATAAGGAGCTACCTACGAGGAGAAGGGCAAAGCGGTGGAGTCGACCGCGTCCCACTATGCTCCGACTCAGCCTAGAGTCTATAACTTGGGCCAGCAGGAGGCCATCAAGCAAGCGGATGTGGTGACAGGTATGAGTTAATTTATAGCAAGTTAGCTTTAATACCATTATCTATTGCTTGTTAGCCTAATATTGTTTGTATAGGCTTTGTTGTGATCAGTGATAGTCCGGCACGGGCACTGTTCGATACGGGAGCTTCACATTCCTTCTTGTCCGAAAGTTTCATATCGCGCATCGAAGTCCCTTCTTCGATGGCGAAGGACAAGTTGGATATGCTGCTACCGAATGGGTGCTCGATGCGTGTGGACAGAGTGTGCGCTGTAAAGGTTCGCATTGGGAGCCAAGAGTTCGACTTGCTAGCGTCATTATTGCCGCTAGTAGAGTTCGACGTGATCTTTGGAATGGATTGGCTTTCGGAGCAGAAAGCTTGGATTGACTGTGACCGGAAGGAGGTCAAGCTGGGTGTAGGGCGGGAGACTACATTCGAGGGGCTGAAAGGGTCGAGCAAGACACTGATGTCTGCTCTTCAGGTGGTGAAGGCAGTTCGTGCTGGTGCAAAGCGGTTCTTCACAATAGTGGGGGCTGTGGAGCCAAAGTCCACTTTGGTTGAGATTCCCGTGGTTTGCGAATACCCCGATGTGTTCCCGGATAGTCTTCCCGGAGCCCCACCGGAGCGGGAGATCTATTTCACCATCGAGCTCGTGCCGGGTGCCAAGCCCGTGTCACGTGTTCCTTATAGGTGGGCGCCAAAGGAGATGGCAGAGTTGATGGTTCAGCTGGAGGAGCTGATGGAGCAAGGTTATGTGCGTCCAAGTTCTTCGCCTTGGAGCGCACCGGTCCTCTTCGTTAAGAAGAAGGACGGAAGTATGCGGCTGTGTATCGACTACAGAGAATTGAACAAGCTGACGGAGAAGAATAAGTACCCGATCCCGAGAATTGATGATCTCTTTGATCAGTTAGTCGGATCGTCGGTATACTCCAAGTTGGACTTAAAGTCGGGGTACTATCAGCTGAGGATCAGGGAGTGTGATATCCCGAAGACGGCGTTCAGCACAAGATATGGGCATTTCGAGTTCATGGTCATGCCGTTTGGACTGATGAATGCGCCATCAGTGTTTATGGACTTGATGAACAGGACGTTCCGAGACTTCCTGGATTGCTTTGTGATCATCTTTATTGACTATATATTGGTGTACTCGCAGTGCGAAGAAGATCACTTCAAGCACTTGCACCTGGTGTTGGAGACTCTGAGAAGGAATGAGTTATACGCAAAGTTCTCCAAGTGTGAGTTCTGGCTACCCTCGGTAGCGTTCCTTGGTCATATAGTGAGTGGGGAAGGTATAGCGGTGGATCCGGCGAAGATTGTTGCGATACGGGAGTGGCCTGCATTGTCTTCTGTCGCGGAAGTTTGTAGCTTTCTCGGGCTTGCCGGATATTACAGGCGCTTCGTAGAGAACTTCTCGCGGATAGCTTTACCTCTCACCAAGTTGACAAGGAAGGATCAGAAATTCTTGTGGACGCAAGAGTGCGTGCAAGCTTTTGAGGAGCTGAAGAGACGGTTGACCACGGCGCAAGTGCTTAGTTCGCCGAGTGGGACCGAGGGCTTCGAGGTGTATAGCGACGCTTCGGGTAGTGGCTTGGGCTGCGTGTTGTTGCAGTATGGGAGCGTGATAGCATATGGATCGCGTCAGCTGAAGGTGCATGAAAGAAATTATCCGGTGCACGACTTGGAGTTGGCGGCCGTGATATTTGCACTCAAGTTGTGGAGGCACTACCTTTACGGCGTAAGGGTCGATATATACACCGATCACAAGAGCCTAAAATACTTGTTGGATCAGAAGGACCTTAATATGAGGCAGAGGAGGTGGATGGAGTTCCTAGGGGACTTCACCTTCAAAATACATTATGTACCTGAGAAGGGCAATGCAGTTGCGGATGCGCTGAGCCGCAGGGCTCTCGCCCAAGCCAACTGGTTGTCGGTGCATGATGAGCGGCTAGTACGGGAGTTGGAGGAGCTTGAGATCTGTTGCGTTGATAAGCAGACGAGCGCCAAAGCAATGTTAAACTGGACAGAGGTGCAGTATGACCTGGCTGACCGGGTTCGGCAGGCATTGGAGTTAGATGACTCCATGAAGGAGCTTTTGGAGGCCGCTCTGGATGGGTCAAATTCCCTGTTCTTGGTGGAAGATGGTTTATTAAGGAAGGATCATCGGTTGTGCGTCCCGAGTGGGGGTAACCTCCGGGCAGAGTTGATGTACGAGGCTCATCATACCAAGTACTCAATCCACCCAGGGAGCACGAAGATGTATCGTGATCTCAAAAAGTTGTTTTGGTGGCCGGGGCTCAAGAAAGATGTGGCGTTGTACGTGGCTAAATGCCAAACGTGCGCCTTGGTGAAGGCGGAATGCCAAAAGCCGGGAGGATTTCTGAAGTCCTTGCCTATACCGGAGTGGAAATTCGACGACATATCTATAGACTTTGTGCACGGGTTGCCAAGGTCGCAGAAGGGGAACGACACCATCTGGGTGATCGTAGATCGGCTAACTAAGGTGTCGCATTTCATTCCGTATAGGAAGGATGATCCAGTAGAGAAATTGGCAAAGTTGTATGTTGACAATATTGTTAGGCTGCATGGTGTGCCCCGTAGCATTGTGAGTGATCGCGATGGGCGGTTCACGTCAAATGATTGGAGGTTGGTGCAGCAGATGCTCGGAACAAAGTTAAAGTTCAGCACAGCTTTCCATCCGCAAACGAATGGGCAGACCGAGAGGGTCAATAGAACGATGGAGGACATGCTACGCATGTGTGTTCTAGATTTCGGTAAGCATTGGGAAGACCACCTGTATTTGGTGGAGTTCGCGTACAACAATAGCTACCAAGCAAGTACACAAATGGCGCCCTTCGAGGCCCTGTATGGTAGGAAGTGTCGCACGCCGTTATCGTGGCTTGAAACAGGTGAGGCAAGGTTGTACAAGAAGCAGGAGGTGGAGAGTGCTACCTCATTAGTGCGGATCATTCGGGAGCGCTTGTTGATCGCTCAGGACCGGCAGGCGAAGTATTACAATGCTAAGCACCGGAACGTGGAGTTCGCGGTAGGCGATTGGGTATATCTGAAAGTGAAGCCGTTCAAGGGGGTTTCGCGGGTGAGACGCTTGAAGAAGCTGAGCCCAAGATACATTAGACCTTTTGAGGTTCTGGAGCGAGTCGGCGAAGCGGCATACCGTCTGAGGCTATCGGAGGAATTAAGTGGATTACATGATGTGTTCCACATTTCTGTATTGCGGAAGGCGGTGCAAGAGCCTTCGCAGGTGATCGCGGCTGATCAAGTGCCGGTGGACGAAGGGTTGACGACTAGGGTCAGGCCCATTCGTATTGAAGATGTTGAGGTCAAGAGGCTTCGTAACAAGGAGATCTGGATGGTTAAGGTCCGGTGGGATAATTGCGGGCGTGAGGAGCTCTCTTGGGAACGGGAGCAGACTATGCTCGAGGAGTACCCGAAATTGTTCCGCTCAGGTACTGTTTTACGTTAAGTCATGTTTTTCCTTTATTAATTTCGTGGACGAAATTCTTTAAGGGGGGTAGAATTGTAACACCCCAAAATGTTGTAGGAGCGACGGGGATCGTTTTTGGCCAAGACAAGATTTTGGTGCAGGTGACACGGGCCCCGACACGGGCGTGTCGGTGGCCGTGTCGGGCGTGTCGAGCTCGGGCCGTCGAGCTGGCCGTGTAGTCGACCAGTTCAGGTCGACGATGGTCGTGTGGTGGAACACGGCCTAGGACACGGGCGTGTCCCAGGCCGTGTCACACCTGGGCTGTGCGGTTGGGAAAACGGGTAATGACACGGGCACGAACACGGGCGTGTCTAGTTTGACACGGGCGTGTCTGATGCCGTGTCACCAAGCCGTGTACCTCTCTGACTGCGAAGTGTTGATAAATTGCACACGGGGGGGCGTGACACGGGTCCCGACACGGGCATGTCGCAGACGACACGGGCGTGTCGGAGGCCGTGTCACATGCCGTGTTGCTGGTTTTCAATTTTGGTCGAGACGGCGAATGAGCTACACGGCCAGGCACACGGCCGTGTGTGAACCCGTGTTCGGCCCAGTTTTTGGGATTTCAGATCGAATCCTGGCCGATCGTTTCCATGGCTTTGGATCCGACGGTGGGGGGCTGCTCCTGGGTGGTTTTAGCCGGGAATAGGGTTTTGAAACCCTTATTTCACTTGGTCGCTCTCTCTCTAAAACCTAGAGAGAAGGGAGAGCTTGGAGGAGGAAGAAGGAGGTCAACTCCGGCGGCCGGTGGAGATTCGGAGCTCTAAATCGCGAATCGTCTTCGGATCCGCGGAGGCAAGGAGATTGCGGTGCTTTTCATCCGCATAGATTTTCATGGCGCCGCGGAAGAACGCAAGAGTAACGATTTCTCATCCTTGGGCATGTGAAGCCCTCTTTTCCTTTGCATAGGAAGCCCTCTCTCGCGAGTGAGCGAAGAGTTGGAGCATTCCTTGGGGTAGATATGTGAAGTCCCCCTTGTGTAGAGTGCGTATGCGTAAACGGACATAGGCATTGTGTGTGAAGCCTATCCGGACATGTAGAGCCGGATCGGTGATGTTGCATTGCATTTGAACCGGGCAAGAATCCGGATGTTTGGGTGTTTTCGGGTTTTCTACGTGGTAGATTGCATCAGGGAGCCTTGGAGATTAACTCCAAGGTACACTCGGAAAACTGGGCAAAAGCAGGTTTTGCCAACACGGTGGCCGGGGGCCAACGTGAACATAACCGGGTTATGTGATTATTGTGGTGGAAACGGGACTCGGTGATTCTTGGCATGCGCATATGGCTTAAATTGTCGTTGCGATGTGAGCACGGGTCAGGCGGAACCGTACCCGGTCTATGTCGTTCGGTAGGACCGTTGGCATGGATGAGGGTCTTCGGCGGTCTATGGCTTAAATTGCCGTGACCAAGGCCAGGAAGGCAAAATGCTCATATGGATGACCGTCCAAGAGACGGTGGTGGATTGGGAACGTCTATGGCTTGAATTGACGTGACGTTGGCCGGTTCGCCGAGAATGTGCCCTGAGTGCACGGGGTGTGTGGCCGTGCGAGCCTACGCCTGTGGTGAAGTGAAAATACTTAATATAATTGCCTATGCTAATAAAGTGCAGGGAAAGAGCATTGCCGCCCCGAATGTGGGGGCGGGATCGTTATAATTTGGTCAGCATTGCTGACCGTTGCTCTTGTTTGCCACTGGGCGGTGGTTTGTGGCTTGCAGGTGCTGCGGAGCATAGCGAGAAATAGCGGGCTAAACCCCTTGTTGCTGTGCCGGCCCTCGAAGGCCTCATTGCTTATGTTTCTTTCACGTTTTTCATGTATGGCCGGCCTGCGAGCCGAAGTATGAAAACACTTCTTTTGTTAAGTGAACAGTGTAAGGCCTTAAGGCCATTTCCCTTTAGGTGTATGTTTACATTCCTGAGTTTGTAGTGGACATTCATGCTATTGTGGCTGGGTTCTTATTTCTTTTGCAACCTAATAAATTGCTTCCGCTAGGTGTTGTGTAGGACGACATGATTGGTTGAATGGTTTCAACGCGTAATGTAACACCCCAAAAAGGCCCCAAAAGACTCAACTTGAAATTTGAGTAGCAGGTCAGGTTACACGGCCTGGGACACGGGCGTGTCCCAGGGCGTGTCGGGTGACACGGCCTGGGACACGGGCGTGTCCTAGGGCGTGTTCTATTTATTTTGCAAAATTGGCCTATTCCGGGCAGAGCCGGACACGGCCTTGAACACGGCCGGGAACACGGGCGTGTCAGGCTGGACACGGGCGTGTCAGCTGCCGTGTTCCGACCCGTGTTCTGGTTGCAGCTCGATGGAGCAGGAGACACGGGCGTGTCTCAGGTTTGACACGGGCGTGTCAGGTCCGACACGGGCGTGTCGATGACCCGTGTGGTTCAGTCGGTTCAAGCTGTGTGCACCGCTGAAGGGGTACACGGCCTGTGACACGGGCGTGTCACAGGCCGTGTCGGCCAAAAAGTGAAATTCTGGGGAAATCTTGGCCGTTCAGTTTCCTCTCTTTTGATCCAAAGGCTCAGGTGGTTTCTTGGGCTGGATAAGTCGTGAAAGAGGATTGAATCTTCATTCTTCATTATTCTTAAGGAAGAGAAAAAGAGAGAGGAAGAGAGGAAGAAGGAGGAGGAGACCAAGCCACCGGCGAAGCTCCCGTGGTCCGATTCGCGATCCGAAGCCGGCGTTGTGACGGCAAGGCTGCTGCGGTTCTTTCTCACCGGCTAGTTTGCGATGGCACCGAAGAGATCGACAAGGGTAACGATCTCCCTCCTTGGACATGTGAAGTCCTTCTTTTCTGCATTGCATAGGGAAAGCCCTTCCCCGCGAGTGTGCGGTGGGTTGTGGTGTCCCTTGGGGTAGATATGTGAAGTCCCCCTTGTTAGAGGCCGGAATTGGAGTACGGCTCTAGGCATGCTGTGTGAAGCCCATCTGGATGGAATCTGGATTGGTGATGCTTGTTTGCATATCGGAGAAGGCTCCGTGATAATGGCTTGTGATGCCTATGGCTTGTGATGCCTTGTTCCTACCTGTTGCTTGGTGCGGCAGGAAGTACTGGACGATGTCCAGGAAATGAAGAGGGTTGGCGGCAACTCTTGTGGCCGTGCGTTGCCACTTTGTGAGTAGTTGAGCCGTTGGGCTGCAACTCGTTGAAAAGGCTGTGTGCCGAACAGGAAAGGTGAAACCGACCCGCGCCTATAAAATGCCATGGATACTTCCGTATTCGAGGTGGCTAGGCGACTTGAGCAACGGGGGGTGGCTGATCCGTACCTGCGTTAGGTCCGTCCGACTTGGAAGCCTGGTATAGGTTTTGTTGGAGCGCCTAATGAGAGTCTTAGGCCCGCGCGCCGGAAAGACTAGAAATGCTCAATTACCGTGTAGACGGTGGTGTTGACCCTGGTATTCCGGTACACCGAAAATGTGCCCTGAGTGCACGGACTGTCGGGCCGGGCGGCCGATGGTTGTGATGGCTTGAATGTGCCTGCGCGCACATAGTTGCTATTGTTGATGCCATGCTTGCAGGGAAAGAATGCTCATGCCCCGAGAAAGGGGTAGGATTGTTATAATTGGGTCAGCTGAATGCTGACCGTTGCATTGTTTGCCACCGGTTGGGTGGAATTGTTCCCGTGCAGGTGCTGGAGAGCCACGTGGTAAGTGATGGGCGGGAGAGCCCTACTGCTGTTGCTGCTGCTGCTGCGGCTAGCCTGGAAGGCCGGCGGTGCCAGCTGGTTTTATATATTGGACATTCCGGTTAAGAGTTCAAAGTTGTAACTTAAAGCTTCCGCTAGAATGCTCTGAGTTAGGATTCGTGTTTGATTTGGTACTCTCCTGTGACCTCACCGTCTGTTTGTGGCATATAGTGTGGGGCCCCGGCCGGACCTTCTACTATACGTCATTTAACGGATGGGGTCGTTACACGTAACCAACCGGTCTGTCCGTAGTATATGGCGTCGGGCCCCGGCCGGACCTACTGCTATATTCTATGCGACGGATAGGGGTGTTACATTTTGTGGGTTCCGAGCATTCTCAATCCAGCATGTCCCCAGGGAGGAGAATGAAGCGGCCGATCAGTTGGCCAAGTTTTGACCTCGAGGCGGGGGAACCTTTATCGAGTTGTTTCATCCGGCGATTGAGCAGGGGGAGTTGATGGAAGTGGATCGACAACCCTCGTGGGTGGATCCCTTCATAACCTTCTTCACTATAGGCAACCCCCTGATAAGACCAACGATGTGAAAGGCTTTAGGCACAAAGCAACACACTATCTAATGCATGAAGTAGGGTTACATCAGAAGATGTTGTCAGGGCTCTTGACACGATGTGTAGCAGAGGAAGAGATCCCAAGGATCCTAGAGGAAGTGTACTCGGCCGAGTGTGGTAGTCACTCAGGGGGAAGAGCTTTCGAGGAAAGGGTGGTTAGGAAGGGGTAATTCTGGCCATCCATGTGGAAGGATGCATCAAAGTTTGCAAGGAGTTGCCAAAAGTGCCAGCTATACGCCCCCTCTAACTCTTTCCCGCTCAAAGGCTCTAAAGAATGACGGTGCCATGGCCCTTTGCCATCTGGTCGATGGATTTAGTTGGGTCGTTTCCTACGGTAAGTGGGCAGAGAAGGTTCCTTTTAGTTATGATTGACTACTTTTCAAAATGGCTAGAGGTCAAGGAGTTGGCCAAGGTAACCTCCCAAGTTATTAAGAATTTCGTATGGGGAGAGATCATCTGTATGCAAGGGTTGCCTCATGCCATTGTAACGGACAATGGGCCGCAATTCACTAGTGAGGAGTTCATCAAATTCAGCACCCAGCTAGGAATCGACCTCAGATTTGCCTCAGTCCACCACCCAAGGAGCAACGGCCAGGTGGAGGCGGCAAACAAGATCATTGTAAACCTGATCAAAGAGAAGGTGGAAAACTTGAGGGGGAGTTGGGTGTAGTAACTCACCTCGGTGTTGTGGGCTTTGAGGACAACCACAAAAACCGCCACTAGAGAGACCCCTTTTAAGATTTTGCATGGCTGTAAGGCGGTCCTGCCCGTGGAGTTTTATGTTCAATCCCCGCGAGTTGCAGCCGCCAGCAAAGGAGATAAGAAATGGATGGAGGAGAATGAAGAGGAGTTGTGGCTCTCACTAGAAATAGTGGAAGAGCTTCGCGACGTGTCCGAAGTCAGGCTGGAGGAAATCAAGCGGCGAATGTCTAGGTATTTTGATAAACACGTCAGAATCAAGCAGTGCAGGGAAGGGGATCTAGTCCTGAAGAAAGTCGACGCCGCAGGAAGGTTAGCAGTAGTTGGTAAGCTAAACCCCAATTGGGAAGGACCCTACATTGTAGAAAAGGCCTTGGGGTCAGGTGGATAGCACCTCCAGAATACGGAGGGGGTGCCCATCGGCCACGCCTAGAGTGGCGACGATCTAAAATGCTTCTACCCATAGGATGGGTAATTTTGTGTATACCATTGTAATATGTTATTTTAAGAATTGTTACTCAGTGAGTTATGATGTATCTATGGTTTTGATGGCACCGAGTAGACCCGCTGTCCAGGATCCCATCAAGATGGCAGGGCTGAAGGCTCGCTCGGTGGCCAGAAAAATATGATGGTAGTTTGCAAGACCCCGAGAGGATCCCACTACACATGGTCCAATTAGCTGGCAGGGATAGAAGGCACAAGTAGACCCACTATAAGGCTCTTACTCCCTAGCAGGGCTATAGGCTCACTTGGGGGGGGGGGTAAGAGAATACCTCGAGAGGATCCCGCTGCTCAGGCAACCATTAGTTGGCAGGGATGGAAGGCGCACTCGGCCTCAAGTAGACCCATTGCCAGGCTCTCTCTAACTAGCAAGGCCGTAGACTCGCTTGGGGGGAGGGAAAGATAATGGTAGTTTGCAAGACCCCGAGAGGATCTCTCTAAGCAGGCTCCCATCAGCTGGCAAGGCTGGAAGGCACACTCAGCCCCGAGAAGACTCGATATCAAGATCTCACTAACTGTCATGGTCGTAGGATCGCTTGGGGGGGGGGTAAGGGAATTCCCCGAGAGGATCCCATTGCTCAGGCTCCCATTGCTCAGGCTCCCATTAGCTGACAGGTTTGGAAGGTGCACTCGGCCCCAAGTAAACCCGCTGCCAGGCTCTCTCTAGCTGGAAGGGTCGTAGGCTCTCTTGGGTAAATGGAAAGATGATGGTAGTTTGCAAGACCCTGAGAGGATACCGTTGCGCAGGCTCCCATTAGCTGGCAGGGCTGGAAGGTACACTCGGCCCCGAGTAGACCCGCTGTCAAACTCTCACAAGATGGCAGGGCCGTAGGCTCTCTTGGGGGGGGGGGGGTAAGTGAATACCTTGAAAGGATCCCGCTGCTCAGGTTCCCATTAGCTTGCAAGGCTAGAACGCGCACTCGGCCCCAAGTAAACCCGCTGCCAGGCTCTCATCAGCTGCCAAGGCCGCAGGCTTGCTTGGGGGGAAAGGGATAGGATTTGTGATTATAGGTGGCACCAAATGGGCCTACCGACCAGGCTCCCACCAAGCTGGCCGGGGCTAAAGGATTGCCCGTTGACGAAGAAAAAAAGGATGAATAACCAAATTGGGGGGTCACTCCAGCCGCCAGGCTCTCGCCTAGTTGATGGGGCAGTGGGGCCCAGGGCGAACGTCACGAAGAGTCTCACTAGCAAGCTTTAGGGTAGCTAATATCTGTTCCTAGTTGAGGGGCCCCGGTAAGCCCATGGACTCTAAGCACATAGTATCTCGGCAGGGCACGACCGAAGCTTTTCTCGCTCGACATGGGCTTATCGGCGCGCCTATTCAGCACACTACTCTCGGCGAGGTTTACTTGGATAACCCGCATTGCAAATTGGCTGGCGGTTGTAAACTTAAAAGTTTAGGGCGTATGCGAAAGCACCAAGGCGCGTGCAATGCTCATGAAATCAGAAAGCTGAGGGGACAGGACCCTCTCTGTAAGGGCCTTTTGTAGAATGCCTTTTCAACATGGCATGCTCAATGAATTCCCACTCGACGGTGAAGGGACCGTCGTAATCGCCTAAGAGCTTAGGGTTCTAGCAAAAGTGCGGAAGCCTTCCACCAACAAAAAACAAGAAAAATTGTACAGTTATAAAATATTATGACGAAAGTAAAAGAAAGTTAACTTTTATATATATCGCAAAAAAATCCCATGGTCACAAGGGGTCTCGCCCCATACATCAGTTCAAAGAAAAATTCAAAAAGGAAAATTACAAAGCGAAAAGGGAAGCTAGGCGAGAGGCCGTTTGGAGGTCCCGCTGGAGGTCCTGCTAGACGTTTCACGGGAGGAACAGCCACAAGACTCATCGCCCTGGCCAAGCTCTGGTACATCTTCGCCCGGAGAGCCTCCCTCTCCCGCGAGGTTTTGGATGGGCTCGAACAGCCAAGGAAAGACCCCACGCGCGGTAAGGGTCTCGCCACCTTCATTCAAAAAGCCTGATTACCGTAGCACCTTGTTCACCATCGCAGTCTCCTCCTGTGCGTTTTCTTGCATCATCACTTCTATCTCATACTCTGAGAAGTGAAGAATTTTGAGCCTCTCGTCTAGTGGTGGCGGGACTAACACCTTGGCTTCTTGCTCAAGCTTGAGCTAGGCCTAAAGTAGCTTAATCTCGTATTCGAGACCAACCACCCTTGTGCACGACAATTGGGCTTGGGCGGAATCCTGCAAAAAAGTCCTTTGAGCTATGGAAAATAATAGAAAAGCCTTGTATACCTCAATTGTCGGGCAAAGGGCAAGAAGCTTTTGCGAGACTGCCAGACCGGACTTCATTGGGACCGCCTCAATCGCAGATTGATCCCATGACTTCTTTACGTCGCCTAGGTCTTGCTCTATATTGAGGTCGCGGCGCGCGCACATGTTAGTAAGCTCAAGCACGCGCATCTAGGCTCGTACAACCTCATGAGAGAGACCCTTCGTGGTCGCTTGGTCGTAGATGCTCGCCTCCTCCTGGCTTCATATTCTGAAGCATACCATATAGGCCTCGCCGCTGGAGGTTTCTTGTTCCAGCCAGGAGGGGAAAAGTGACGAGAGGGTGACCTTGTTGGTTTCTAGGTCACACTATAGGAGGGGTCGGCCCTCTTCGTCTAGATGATTCCCTCACAGGCCAAAGTTTCGATGCCCTTTTAGCATGGGCTAGGCGGGAATCCCCTTCAAGACTTCTTGACCCTCGGCGGAGACACTGGATCCCCTTACTGAAGCTGGGAGCGTGGTCGAGGTTTCGGCCGGAGGTCTAGTTAGGATCTCGGCAAGGTACATGCCCTTGTACACCACAGACAGTTTTATTTTCTTGGGAAGAGCTGTAGGGGGAGTTGGGCTTCCGCTTTCGGGCACTCTATATCGAAGAGGAGTAAGGTTCCTTTCGGCAAGCCAGGGCGGCGCAATTGGCGAGAGCTAGGGTGCTTGCAAAATCCCTAGCCTCAGCGAAGGGCTGGTGGAGGGGAATTTCCCGTTCACCTACGAAAGGTTTAACAGTTAAACTCAAAATCTTAGACGAAGGGTTGCAGAAATGGGTCGAAAAGGTACCTTCACCAGGAGGGATTGGCGGAAAAGAGTTCAAGTCTCGCCGAAGGAAATAGACATCAAAGGTATTTGTTCCGAAGAACTCGAGAAGGGCTCCCTCATGCCCCCTAAGGGCGGGAGGCTTGTAGGTCGCCTCGTCATATTGGACCGACACGAATGGAACATTGTCGAAGTTCCCAGAAATAAAAATGAACTTATGGGCCCTATTGTGGTTCTTATTGGCGAGACCACAAGTCTTCACCATCTGGCCCGAGAAGAAGACCACCCCACACTTCGCGTGGAAGTTGAACAGCTTCTGGAAGATGGACAAGTTGAATTCAATCCTTTCCACCTTCATGTAATAGGAAAAGCTACCAGGATCACGACAGAGTTAGGGTTGAGCTGGGCCGGTACCACCCCATAGTACCGGAGGGCCTGGCACACTTCTGACCAGAGGGGGAGGGGGAAGCCCACCTCTAAATGTTCCAGGGGGATGGCGAGCTCCCCTACCGGTGTGAAGTTGACTATATCATCGTTCTCGAGGTTCTGCGCAACGAACCCCGAGGGGATGAAATCTGCGACTATCGAGAGGTATTCCTTCTCGATCAGTCGACATGGCAGGAATTTGTGGTTTAGGATGGATTGCGCGCACTTGGAACGACCTTCGGTCTTGCCAGACATCTTGAAGAAAGGGAAAAAACGGAGAGAAAGGGCTAGAATGCGAGAACTTCTGAGTTGCAGATAGCGGCGGGAGAAAGGAAAAGAAAGACAAAGGCACGGAGTTATAAAGAAATAAATGTGGTTGGTGGACTTGCCTATTTATAGAGAGAGGTAATCATTAGGGATTTCCTAGGCGGTGGAAGTGCGGTTATCAAATTTAATGTTTAATCTTCGTATTCCACCCCTGCCTCGTCGACACCTCTCGCACTTGCAAACGGCGAGAGCTTCCGGGAGGGATCCCGGGTAAGTGCAAAGTAGCATACAAGTGTGAAAAGTAAAAGTGGTGCGAGAATCAAGCACTCTGCAAGCAGAATATATGAGAGAGAAGGGATAGATCACACTAACTTTAGAGGGGGGGGGGTGAATAGAGTTTTAAAAACTTTTGATTAATTTTTATTGTAGATTAAAATAAGTGAAAACTATATATAGAATGGCAGAAAACAAAACATAAAAATAACAGCACAACAAAATAAAAAAAAAGAGCAATCCAGACGACACAAAGATTTTATAGTGGTTCCCCTTAACTTGGGTACATCCACTCTTCTAGCACCCTGGTAGGAATCCAATACAGGTTTTTGATTAGGTTCCCTGCCACCACTTGATCTATTTTCTAAGGGAGACCATGCAACCCTTTGAGCTTTTGACCGGGTGCCCAAAAACCAAAATAAGTCTTTTGATCAGGAGACTTGACAACCTAAGATAACTTTTGAAGGGAGTTAAAAACCCTTTTATAGTGGTGAAAGAAAATAAAGATGATGTTCTTCTCTGTCAACAATCTGAGAGAAGACTAGTGGATTGTGTTGTTGTTAAAGCTCCCCCTGAGATGTAGAATGGTTCTGGAGAAAGAGAGCTTTGCTTTGGGTGTAGGCCTTCAGAATGCTTGAAGATCTTCAAGAAACTTTCAAACAGATTTTGATGATTTTGTCTCTTGAAGATTCCTGAAGTAAGAATGTATTCCTGACTGCCTTTTTATGTGTGTTCTTATTTTTTGTATGTATTACTGCTTTTCTTATTCTATGTATTATAATCTGTCTTGAAGAAGAAGAAAACCTTATATATTCCTTGTAGATTATTGCATTTGAATTTTGAATTCCTTATCCTTGATTGACAGCAGAAATCTGGGAGTTGAACGGCTAGAATTTGTATTAAATGAATTTCCTCAATTGTCCCTGTAAATAAGTCAAGTAATAACTCTATGAAAACCATAATTAATGATGCCATGGAACGGCTATATTCATAATAATATTGAGCATTAATTACCAGAGCATTACAGACATAATATAGTATAATTTGAAAAACTTCTGCCTTAGTGAAACTGAAACTGAGAGAAAATAGTCGAACTGAATCTGGGTGAATATAGTCGAACTCAACAAATTTCGTCGACCTGAGATCAGATATCGTCGAACTTAAGATAGCAGATAAGAGGTAGAAAATCGTTGAACGGAGCTCCAAATTTTTCGAGTTGAGATAACACTTTGGCGAGCTTAGTTTCTTGTATAAGCTGGTAAATTGTCGATCTCATCTGAACTTTCGTCGAGCTCAACTCAGAGAAGAAACTCTGAGTTCGTCTAACTAAGATCGATGATCGTGGAGCTGAGTTAAGCTATCGTCGAACGCTTTTTCTGACTCTTAGAAAACTGCTTTCTCTGGAGTTCTTCTGTCTCTAAGCCTTCTGAAGGTGAAAACCAATCACTCTATGTTTGATGACTTGACCGAGACCCTGATAAAGACTTATGACCCTAGACTATACAATGTGGCTCATCTGAGAGTACTAATAGTGAACCAAGCCCAAATCAACCCTAAACAAGGTGGGGTTCAAACAATCTCCCCCTATTTGGGCGAGGTCACTATGAACAACAATAAAAGAAAAATCACAAAGCCGAAAAAATATCCGGCAGAATAATAAAGTTTTAGCATATATAAACAGAAGTGTCTTGTGACATATTTACAACAAATAATAGTTAAGTCCAAAAACAGAAAAGAAAAACTGTCAAACTCTTTTGGATTTATCTTTAGAAGTCCTAGTTGAAGGTTTAGTGAAGATGATTTCTCTATTGGGATCAATAGCTTGCTGTTTTGATATCTTCATATCTTCTTCTCCAAGAATTATCACTGAAGCAGCTCTAGGTGTAACTGCTTCAAGGTGCAAAGACATATATGTATCAACATTAAAGAGATTTTGTACCTGATATTATTCCAGCTCTTTCATCCTGCTAGAAGACATAGCAGTATATTGAGAAATATCTTGTCCTTCTTCTTTAGCTTTCCTGATTTGAGAAAGTCCTATAAGTTATTTTAACCTGGCCATCCTAGAATTAGGATCCATCTCTGGATCATATACTGGAGATAAAGGCCTTTCAAGACTGGATTTCTAAATATCTTGAGCTTTTTGTTGGCTACTTAGATTGTCAAGTTGCTGCTGCTGTAGTTGTTTTCTGCTAGACTAAGTATGAGATCTAGAGGGCCTTTCTTTGCTGCTTTGAGTTGATCTGGATTGATAGGAGCGTGAAGTAGATCTTTGACCTTGATAAACATTTCCTAAGGATCCAGCTGCTGGAGGAGGAAGATAAGGAGGACCTCTCCTGAATTTCGGTGGAGGAGAGTATCTCCTACTCTTCTTCCTTACTTTCATTTCATTCTTAGAGTATCTCATCCCGTTGGGGGAGTTTGGAGTGAGAGTTATGTTATGCAGAAATAATAAGGAGTATCAGTAGTTGTATTTGGCTTTGGAGCACCCTTTGGAGGAGCCTTCTTCTTTGCTTTTCTCTTCTTGGAACTCGTGTCCTCAGAGTCATCAAAATCTTCATCATCATCATCAGAATCATTTGATGGATTATCATAGAGAGAATGAATTTATCAAAGCATATCATCAGAAAGAATTGGATGAGACTGAGGCTGAACTTGAATTTCTGGTTCTACAAGTTCTGTGACAACTTGAGTCTGAACATGATCACTCACTTCTTCCGTATCTTGAAACATGATCTCATCAAGATCTGACGTGGGAGACTCAGCCCAGCCAAAGGTTGGAGGAGAGAAAGCTTTTTGATCTGAAATAGTTATTGGCTCTATAATAATATCTGAAACTGAAAAACTTGTCCTATGTTATTCCAAAACTTCAGGACTGATTGAAGCTGAGTAACATATTATAGCTTTAGACAAATCTAGAACTGAATCAAGAAAAGCTAGAAGATTATTACTGTGAACTGAATCAAAAGAATATATTAAAGAAACTATATTAACTGTGGGATTTATAATAAAATCACCAACAGTGTTTATTTCTGTATCTACTGATTAATCTTCAAAATAAATCAACTATGTATCTTCATCCAGAATCTCAATGATCTCCACTGGAATTTCTTCTTCTAGAATTGCTGCTGCTGGAGGAGCTGGAGCTCCTGCTTCTAAAGGAGTTGGAGCTGTTGCTACTTCTGGAGCTTCTTCCCAAAACATCTCCCCCTCCCTAGATTCAGAAGGCCCTGAACTCAAGCCCCCAAAAGAAGGGACAGAGGATGAATCAGCAAACTTAGTAGAAAGAAGTGAGATAGAAGCAGAGAGAGGAGCAATAGCCTCAGCTATTAGCTGCTTAAGAGAGGGAGTTATGAATTGAAAAAGGTGTTTAGTAATGTATGAGAAATTTAGATAGAGGGGTTAAGGAGTAGATAGGGTATAGGTGGATTGGTGACCACAATTTGAACAGACAGAGAATCCTTGAGGGAAGTCTGTTTGTTGGAATTCTGGAAATGTGGATGGAAAGTTGGATGGAAGATTGGTTTGAGAGATGGTATCTGGAAGTTTATCCTGAATGAGTGAATGTTGTGGAGATGGTTGAGGAGATGGATGATAATACATTTTGTAGACTAAACTATTATAGTATTTTCTAGTTTTGTAGGCGCTAATCTTGCCTTATTAGCTTACTTTTTATCTTTCTTATGTAAATATTATTGCCAGTAATATTTTATTGTCTTTTTGAAGGTTTCCAGAAGTTTGGCCAAAAATTATCTGACACGCCCCCCTATCACGCCCTCCCTAGGCATGACCTAGGGTGTGTAAATCGATCCCGATGAAGCTTGCTAACAGATAAAAAATACCAGGAAAAATGGCTGTCATGCCCCCCTGAAACGCCCGACACTGGTGATGGGCCAAAACCCGAACAGGCAAGCGTACCTGTCGAATTGTAGTATCAAGGTCGTATTTAAACACGGGGCTATCCTTGTAGGTGGAAATGTTCATGCATGTAATAAATGAAGGGGGAATGGATGGGAAGATGCAATGTATTTAATTTATGGGAAGTGAAAATAGAAATATAAAATAAAAAGGGGGAATGAATGGAAGTGTGTAGAAGGGAGAGAGAGAGAGAGTGGGGTTCAATGTAGATGGAGAGGGAGAAAGGTGGCCGGCAAAGCATAGGGGAATGAATGCATTTGGATTTAATGAGGAGAGAGGGAGAGAGAGTTAATGTGGAGGAGGAAGATGCATGCATGAGAGTGAAAGGTGGCCGACCATGCTAAGGGGAATTATTTCTTGGGCTCGGGTAGAGAGGAAAAAGGGCAGCTTGGTTGGCTTTAGTGGGCTCGGGTATGCTAGGGGCTGCACCAAATTGTAAAGGGCCGGCAACATGCATTGAAGGCTCGGGTTGGAGAGAAAGGGGCTGCTCTTGATGGGCTTGAATGATGAACTTCAAGGGCTGCACTTGTAGGCTCGGGCTGCACATGTTTGAACTTGAAGAGGGATGCTCGAAGGGCTCGGGTAGGGCTAGGCTTGGACTGGAGCTGCTCCAAAGGTGGGCTTCATCAAGAGGGCTCAGGCTGCTCCTTATTTGAACCAACAAAATAAAACCAAACAACACAACATTAGCTAAATTTATAATAACAAAATAATTATAACATTAATCATAATAACATATCATTGGTTGTGTGAAACCAAACTAAAGATAAATATAGTACTATTTATAAATTAAACGTAACTATGTCATAAACATAACATAAAATAACAAAAAAACATAAAATAAAACTATAGATTCCTATTTTATAATAATAATAAAACAACATCATAACAAGCATACAAAAATACAAAATTATAATAAAACTTACGGATTTTAACTTATTTATTACCCCAAAAAAGGATGACTAAAACTAGTCATCAAACTCCCCCATGCTTAGACATTTGCTTGCCCTCAAGCAAATAGAAATAAAGAACTAGGGAAAAACAAAAGACATATATTTTATTTTAGGTTCCATAGTTAAGAAAAGCAAAATATGAAAAATTAAACTATCCTAATTTCCATGTTATCAACTAGTGGGGTGAGAAGTGCACAATAGAAAACTTGAAAGTGGAACCCTAAAAATCTCATTAAAACATAAGAAGAGCTTACACATTTCTAAATCTTAAAAACAAGGCATCCAAAATAAATGAAGATAAGGAAAACAAAAGTAGAGGTTCTAAATAAACGGCGCATTAACAAACTACTAGGCTACTGGATAAACATTAACCCTAAAACACTCCAAGGTAACCTCCAAGGAAATCCATCAATGATGGTGGCCATAGGCTTGTACGTTCACACTTCCTCCAATACGCGAATTTACGTTCTAAAGATCAATAAGACTTCTAATAGGCGTTAATTCTTAGCTTAGGTAAATAATTAGGAAGTGAAAA
Source organism: Platanthera zijinensis (assembly GCA_039513925.1). NCBI lineage: Eukaryota > Viridiplantae > Streptophyta > Magnoliopsida > Asparagales > Orchidaceae > Platanthera > Platanthera zijinensis. The sequence goes on along the minus strand of CM077095.1, from coordinate 76,605,911 downwards.
CAAGGATAAACATGAAGGCTTAAAAACTAAACCAAGGTGAGCTTAAAAATAAAAATAAAATCATGATAACAAAATGAGAAATGATAAGCAAGTCATTTTTCCAATTCAAACTACAAAATTAGGCCATGAAATTTTCTTTTATAAACTTGGCCAAACAAAAACATTTTCTTTCAGTTTTTTGATTTTCATTTTTTCATTTTTTTTTAATAACATTTGGATAAGAAAACTCCAAAAATAGGCTTGAGAATTTCCTATTCATTTCAAAGATAATACCCCCTCACAAAATAATTTTTAAGCTCAAGGTTAGAGTGTGAAAAATAGGAAAGGCATTTGGCTTTGGTGAACATAATGAAATGAAAGGTGGAGCTAAAACAAAGAAAACAAGGAAAAGGCCCAAAATTGTTTTTGCAATGGTAATGTTTTTGGTGGGCAAGAAAAGCTCAAACTAGACAAATGGTGGCCTAAATCATTTCTAAAGAACGTAAAAACGACGCAAATGTTTCGAGAGTAGCTTAGGACAAGTTCTAGACACCAAGAAAGACTACCCCGCAAATGAAAAAGAGCTAATGATTCCTAGAAACCATTCATAAGCAACTAACCGAATAAAAAGACATAACAACAAATTGCTAACTTATAACGTAAAAAACCGGATGCCTTTATTTAAGAAAAAGAAACTAGTAGAACTAAACTATGCTAAAATGGTAAGTTTAGAAAACATTTTCAAAGTAATCTACATAGAACTACAAAAACCGCACGGGCCAACACATCACTAGAAGAAACATAAAAATAAAGATAGAAATAATTTTAGATTTTGTTTTTCAAATAGATTGTAGCACATTCTTTTTTTATTTGATTGTTTGTTTTTTCTAATTTTTTTTTGGGTTTTATATTTTATAATTTTTTGGATTTTTGTTTTTGATGAAGTTAAAATAAAGTACTATACTAATTTAAAACATAATTTTTCTTTTTTAAAAAAAGAAAGAAGAAAGAAGGAAAATAAACCCTCCCCCATTCTTAAACTCTTCATTGCCCTCAATGAAGGAAACAAAAAGAAAAAGAGAAGGGGACTGAGAAGAAGAGAAAAATAAAAAAATGCAGAAAGTAAAGTAAATAAATAAAAAAACAGTACTTCCCCGGGGTTGTGAGATGAAGGCGGATGTCGCTCCCCCATGCTTGCTTTTTAGTGCACTTGTTCGTCAGCAGGTTTGACTTGATCCATTTGATATCAGCAGCGGCGGAGCGGCGACCACGAACTTGTAATTGATTTGCCTCCGGTGGGAAGAGCAAAATAAAAGCAGAAAAATAATAGAGTTTATGGGCAGATGCCCAATAATGTTCTTTATTACAAAAATCCAAGTAAAAGAGTTTCATAATAATAATAAGAAGTAGTCCAAAAATAAAAATGTCCATAATTAAATAACAATCTAAGAGTCCAGAATAAGATTCTCCTTTGCAGGAGACACAGAATCATTAAAAAAATAAAGTTTAAGTCTATGGCCATTCACTTTAAAATCCCCCTTATCGGGGTGCGAAAGTAACACAGTGCCGTAAGAAAAAACATCCTTGATCGTAAACGGTCCAGACCATCTAGATTTAAGTTTTCCATGGAAGAGACGTAAACGCGAATTAAAAAGAAGAACCTGATCGCCTGGTTTAAACGTTTTAGGATGGCGCAGGTTCTTATCGTGATACAATTTCGTGCGTTTTTTATAAATTTTATTATTTTGATATGCGTACGCTCGCCACTCGTCCAGCTCATTTAGTTGGTGTTTTCTATGCTCGTCGACCGAGTGTGGATCGAAATTAAAAAATTTTAACGCCCAATACGCACGGTGTTCTACTTCTACCGGAAGATGACACGATTTTCCATAGACTAATCGGAAAGGAGTACAACCGATGGCGGTCTTGTACGCTGTCCGATAGGTCCAAAGAGCATCGTCTAATTTTAAAGACCAATCCTTACGAGAAGTAGAAACGGTTTTTTCCAAAATTCATTTAAGTTCTCGATTAACTACCTCGACCTGACCGTTAGTTTGGGGGTCATAAGCAGTCGAAAGTTTATGCGTAACGCCATATTTAGTTAAAGCTTTAGCGAGTTGGGCGTTGCAAAAATGACTTCCCCTATCACTAACGATCGCTCGAGGAAAACAAAAAAGAGAAAATAATTTTTTAAGAAAAGCAACAACAAAGCGAGCATCATTATTTGGTAAATCTTGGGCTTTCGCCCACCTGGAAACGTTATGAACTGCGACTAAAATATATTTATTACCTAAACTGGAGGGAAATGGGCCGACGAAGTCTATGCCCCACAGATCAAAAACTTCACACTCGAGAAAGTAGTTTTGTTCCATTTCATTTTTATTAGAGATATTACCAGTCCGCTGGCATCGATCGCATCCGCCCACAAAGATTTGTGCATCTTTAAATATGCTTGGCCAATAAAAGCCAGCACTAAGTACTTTGTGTGCGGTGCGATTTACTTGAAAGTGCCCGCCAGTCGGACCTTCATGAACATGTTTTAAAATTTGTTGACCCTCTTCCCTGGAAACACATCTCATTACCACCTGATCCGCACAAATGCGAAATAGAAATGGGTCTTCCCAAAAATAATACTTCAACTCAGAAAAGAATTTCTTCTTTTGGTGAGTTGAGTATTCTTTTGGAAGGACCCGGGCCACAAGATAATTGGCCAGATCGGCAAACCAGGGGGTAGAAGAAGAAATATTTAAAAGACGCTCATACAGAAAAGAGTCATTAATAAAATTTTCATTTAAAATATCAAGATTGGGATTTTCAAGTCGCGAAATATGATCAGCTGCGAAGTTTTCCGCTCCTTTCTTATCCCGAATCTCCAAGTCGAATTCTTGAAGTAAGAGGATCCAACGGATAAGATGTGGCTTGGAATCCGGTTTAGAAAGGAGGTACTTCAAAGCGGAATGATCCGTGAAAACAATAACTTTAGAAAGAGTAACATACGGTCAGAATTTATCAAAAGCAAAAATAACCGCTAAGAGTTCTTTCTCCGTCGTGGTGTAATTTTCTTGAGTAGAAGTTAGAGTTTTACTAGCATAGAAAATCAGATGAAAGTTTTTCGCAATTCGCTGACCTAGAACCACACCTACCGCATGATTACTCGCATCGCACATAATTTTGAATGGTAAACCCCAAACTGGGGCGATCATAATAGGAGCATTTATAAGTTTTGATTTTATTAATTCAAATGCCTCGAGACAAGATTCATCAAAAACGAAAGGAGTGCCTTTTTCGACAAGGTGGGTGAGAGGCTTAGTGATTTTTGAAAAGTCTTTAATAAATCTACTATAAAAACCCGCGTGCCCTAAAAAACTTCTAATCGCTTTAACAGTTGTAGGTGGTGGTAACTTTTCAATTATTTTAATTTTTTCCTTGTCCACTTCAATTCCCTTAGCGGAAATTTTGTGGCCGAGGACTAAACCTTCACGTACCATAAAGTGGAACTTCTCCTAATTTAAAACTAGATTCGTTTCTTCGCAACGTTTCAAAACTTTTCCTAGATTATTTAAACATAATTCAAACGAGTCACCAAAAACTGAAAAGTCGTCCATAAAAACTTCCATTATATTTTTTACATAGTTATCGAAGATGGCTAGCATACACCGCTGAAAGGTAGCTGGTGCGTTGCATAGCCCAAAAGGCATCCTATGGTAGGCAAATGTTCCAAAGTGGCAAGTGAATGTTGTCTTCTCTTGGTCTTCGGGTGCAATATGGATTTGGAAGTATCCCGAAGACCGTCGAGAAATCAATAAAAACTATGCCCGGATAAGCGTTCTAAAATTTGATTGATTAAGGGGAGGGGGAAGTGATCATTATGAGTGGCATCATTGAGTTTACGGTAATCGATGCACATCCTCTATCCAGTTACCGTACTAGTTGGAATTAGATCATTATTTTCATTTGTTATTACCGTGACCCCACCCTTTTTATGAACAACCTGGACCGGACTTACCCACTGACTATCCGAAATAGGATAAATTATCCCCGCATCTAATAACTTAAGAACCTCACCCATCATAACCTCTTTCATGTTGGGATTAAGAAAACGTTGAGGTTGGACTACCCCCTTAGAATTATTTTCAAAAAATATTTTGTGGGTGCAGAAGGAGGGGCTTATGCCAGGAATATCAGAAATTTGCCATGCTATAGCTCGGCGATGTTTTTGTAGTACTTGGATCAACTGATCGTTTTCGGATTTAGAAAGATAGGCCGAGATTATAACGAGCAATTTAGAATCTTTTGCAAGAAAGGCATATTTGAGATGCTCAGGAAGTGGTTTTAAATCAAGATGAGGTGGTTTGTCATAAGAGTTTTTTAAATTCTTTTCTTTTTCAAAATGAGATTTTCATACTTTTTTCTACCAAAGACGGAATTATTTTCAAAATTTTCTTGTATTAACATCACCGTGTTTTCAAAATCAATTGAAGAAATTTCAGAAAAAGAAGAGGAAAATTCGTTAGAAGAGATGTTAGAAAGAGAAAGGGAAGAATCTTCATCTAAAACATCAATAAAGAAGCATGAGTCATCATTTTTTAAAGAATTTTTCATTGATTGATTAATAGAAAATATGACCTCATCATCTCCCACGCGCAAGAACAACTTTCTGTTACTAACATCGATGATCGCTCGAGAGGTGGCTAGGAAGGGTTGGCGAAGGATAAGAGGGACATCGACGTCCTCTTCAATATCAAGAATGATAAAATCCACCGGGAAGATGAATTTGTCGACCTTCACTAGGACGTCCTCAATGATACCTAATGGGTACTTTATGGACCTATCAACTAATTGGATACTCATTCTTGTAGGGCTAAGAGTGCCCAATCCTAGTTTCTTGAATACAGAAAAAGGCATCAAATTAATGCTCGCTCCTAGATCTGCTAACGCATGTTTAACAAATAAATCACCAAAGACGCAAGGAATGGAAAAACTACCCGGATCGTTTATCTTTTTAGGAAGATTAGAGTTTTTAATGACCACCGAGCATTCTTCATTTAATGTTACATGTGATAAATTTTCCAATTTCGTCTTATTTGTTAATAGATCCTTAGGGTACTTCGCATACTTAGGCATTTGACTAATCGCATCATGAAATGGCAAATTAATGTGAATTTGTTTGAACATTTCAAGGAAGCGTTTGTACTGATCGTCTAGTTTTTCCTTCCTAAGCCGAGCAGGATAAGGAGGTGGCAAAAATTCCTTTATAACAGCTTGAGCATCATTTTGAAAATCAGAAAGAACAGAAATATCTTTTTCTTTGTCAAAAATAGATTTTTCATTTTCAAGAGTTGATTTATCATTTTCCGTGGGGATAATAACAGGAGGGAGAATCACCCTTGGCTCTTTCCTTATGGTGGTCTCGTTAACAACCTTACCGCTCCGAAGGGAAATCACATTTGCGTTCTCCCTTGGGTTAGGCTTAGTGTTCGAGGGAAGAGTTCTAGGTGGTCTCTCAGAAAAAGCCTTGGCGAGTTGGCCGACCTGATTTTCTAAATTTTTCATTGATCCTGTTAAGTGTCTAATAACATCATCGTTTGAGCTTATATACTTAGCAAGGATCTCTTCCAAAGGGGAAGGTTTTTGAAAATTTTGTTGTGGTGGTGGTGGTGGTGTAAAATCATGCGGTGGGCGTACAACATTAGCGTTATTACTCCAAGAAAAATTAGGATGGTTACGCCATCCAGGATGATAAGTGTTCGAAGAAGAAGGAAAACCAGGAGGAGAAGAAAAATTCGAAAAAGAAGAAAAATTATTGGCAGAATTATTTTGAGCAGGCCTGGGTATGTTCCCCAGATAATCCACCTGCTCGGCAGCAGCATCATTTTCATATACCTTAGCGGCGGAGGGAGCAGCCATCTCCGATATCTTCTTATTTAGCAATTCCACTTGCAGGGCCAGTTGCGACACCGAATCAACTTCATATATACCTACAGGTTTAGATGGGCGGGTGTAAGTTCACCTAGTGTCAACTACCTTCACCTATGGGGGGGATAGGTGACTTTTGTCGCTTTTGCCGAATTAAAAACGGTACCTGCAGAATCAAAACAAACCACAAAGCACAGAAAATAACACAGGCAATTTATAGTGGTTCCCCGATTTGGGTACGTCCACTTCCCCCTTCGACCTATCTCCCAACCAGGGACGACTCGGTCACTTCACCAACAGGATTGAAATCCAATCCTTGCACTATCGGAAGGAACCCTTCCACACGTAGGAGTCAACACTCCCACAACACGGGTTGCACCCAACCCTACAACTAGGAACCAAATGTTCCTTTACAATGAAAAAGAAATTGGAGTGTATAAGAAATACAAACAACTTGAAGATCTAGGTTTCCCTTTTCGTTAGACTACTTGTTCTTGTAGGCAACGAAAAGTCCACAAACCTTGATCTTTCTTGGAGAAAATCTCCCCGAGACCGGCGGCGGCAAAGGGCGGCGGCAAGGCTCTCGGTGTTGGCGGCGGCAACTGAAAACAGCAGCGATGCACTGGAGATTCAATCTTCTTAGCGAAGTCGGCAAGTTCTTCTAACGGTCACACTAGGATCGATCGTCTCGATCGTTTCGGACGGGGATGGATTTCCCTATCTCAAATCAAGAGACAAAAGATCTCTGGTTAGACGCGTGAGACGCTGTGCAAGACTTGGCTTCTATCACCGGGGATATGGAGGAGATCGAGATCAGCTACGGTGACCATTGCACGAGCGGCGGCGACGGAGGCGAAGCTGGTTCGTGATTTTAGGGTTAGTCGGCGGCTCGGCTTTCGTATTCTGTATCCGTGAACCACTGTACACAAATACCTGTGTATTTATACAATAGGTCATGGATATGACCGTTGTGGGCCCCACCAAAGCAAAGACCAAAGTCCGGTTCAAATAGTTGCAGGTAACATGGACCGGTCCAGGAATTCGGAAAAATCGCCCAAGGCAAAATCGGCGAGAATCGTAGGTGATTCTCGACGAATCGGCGAGAATCACTTACGATTCTCGCCGAATTCTACTTGGCAAATTCTGGCTGCACAGGTTATAGAGGACGGGGAGAATCGGCGGGAATCACATTTGATTCTCGCTGAATCGTCGAGAATGCAAAGTCATTCTCGATGAATCGGCTAGAATCACTTAGTGATTCTCGACGATTCTGCCTTAGAGAATTTTCTGACTGCGTCGAGACAGCCGGCCCAACCCGGCGAGAATCATCTAGTGATTCTCGACGAATCGGCGAGAATCACTTAGTGATTCTCGATGATTTACACTTAGATGATTCTCGTCTTTCAACCCGTGAGCTGGTCTTTGGCCCATCCTTGCTCCTTGTCTGCTCATGATCTTTCATGACCCTGTGCTTGGAAATAAGTACACTCCAATAGAGAGAGTACACGTAAGCCAACACACTGATCTGCTCAACGAGGGATTACGTTGCACAGACCCGTGTATATTGACCTACTGCACCTTGACATTGGTGTGTACTTAGAAATGAATAGCTGCAAGCACAACTAGAAGAAATTCATCAAATACATAGTGAATTCACCTTAGCTTGTTCAGGGGCTTCTTCAAATCAGGTACATTGTGAATACAATATCCAATAATCTCCCCCTATTTGAAGAAGCCTAAACCCTACAAGCTAAGGTGAATACAACGGCTTGGAAGAACAGAACTTAAAATAAAAAGTTGAAATTCCATACCGTTATCTTTAGAGCTTGTGGAGCTATCACCTTAGCACCTTAGCCGAGAGGGTAATGGTAATCTCCCCCTTTTCGGCTTCTGCAAATCGGGGACTGAAGCATGAGACACCATGCTCCCCCTCAGTTCTAGTACCTTTGCTTTCACTAAATTCCTAGCAGAGGCTCCCCTAGAAGCATGAGCCTTGAGCTTCTGTAGTCTTCATTCCTCGTAGTTTAGCATCCCCAATTCAGTTTTGAACCTACTGAACTTGGCCTCATCAAGGGGCTTTGTGAAAATGTCTGCAATCTGCTTGTCAGTGGGAACATAGCAGAGAGAGATGTCCTTGTTCTCCACGTGCTCCCGAATGAAATGGTAACGCACTTCAATATGCTTCGTTCTGCTGTGCGATACCGGATTGTTGGCAATAGCAATTGCACTGGAGGAGTCGTAGTACATCGGTACTTCCTTGAACTGGAGATCATAGTCTGCTAACTGATTTCTGATCCATAGAAGACGTGCGCAACAGCTCCCAGCCGAAATGTATTCTGATGCCGCTGTGGAGGTTGCAACATAATTCTACTTCTTGATATTCCATGAGATGAGCCTTCTTCCGAGGAATTGACACGTCCCAGAGGTGCTTTTCCTGTCATCCCTACTTCCTGCAAAATCAGCATCTGAAAAACCTATTAGCTCGACATCATTGCTTCTCGGGTACCATAAGCCAAGATTAGGGGTACCTTTAAGGTATCTAAGAATTCGCTTTGCAACGACATAATGAGATTCCTTAGTGTTCACCTGATATCTGGCACAAACACATGTGGAGAACATGATATCCGGTCTACTTGCAGTAAGATAGAGCAGGGATCCAATGATGCTTCTGTATTTGGTTTCATCAAAAGGTTTCCCTTTCTCATCCTTATCCAGAGACATGGTGGATCCCATTGGAGTCCTCATAGAGGTTGCATTCTCCATTCCGAATTTCTTGAGGAGTTCATTGGTGAACTTTGTCTGAGAAATGAAAATTCCTTCCTCAGACTGTTTCACTTGAAGTCCCAAGAAATACTTTAGCTCTCCCATACTGCTCATTTCAAACTTTCCTTGCATAAGTTTAGAGAACTTTTTGCAAAGATTGTTGTCCGTTGAGCCGAATATAATGTCATCGACATAGATTTGCACCAGCAAGATCTTGCCTTTGACTTCCCTAAGAAACAATGTCTTATCTATTTTTCCTCTAGAGAACTTGTTCTCAAGAAGAAAACTAGACAAGGTCTCATACCAAGCTCGTGGAGCTTGTTTTAAACCATATAGAGCTTTATTAAGAAAATATACATGAGTAGGATAAGTAGGATTGACAAAACCTGGGGGTTGAGCGACGTATACTTCCTCTTTCAGGTCTCCGTTCAAGAAGGCTGATTTCACGTCCATTTGATAGATAGTGAATCCTTTGTGCGAAGCATACTCCAGGAACAATCTGATGGCCTCGAGCCTTGCCACTGGTGCAAAGGTCTGGTCGAATTCAATCCCCTCCTCCTGTCGGTAACCTTGAGCCACTAGCCTGGCCTTGTTCTTTATGATGACACCATGTTCATCCAGTTTGTTTCTGAAGATCCACTTGGTGCCAATCACATTCTGCTTTTGTGGTCTGGGAACCAGTGTCCAAATGTTGCATCGTTCGAATTGATGCAATTCATCTTGCATGGCCAAAATCCATGCAGCATCTTTGTTCGCCTCGTCGAACTTCTTTGGCTCGACCTGTGACAGGAAGCTAAGATGCAAAATCTCGTTAAGAGTACCTAGGCGAGTTCTGACACCGTCTCGGGGATCTCCAATGATTTGATTTCTGGGATGATCCCTCACGTGTCTGAGCTCTAGAAGTCTTGCATCAGGAGCTCTAGCAATTTCTGGGGCCCCTTCCTCTTCAGGGAGGACCTCTTCATCCTGACCGTCATCCTCCCTGTTCGGTGTTAAGGTGGGGACCTTAACGTACTTCGGAGTTGCATCTTCCACGGGCTCATTCAGGTGTAGCTTGTCGAGTCTGGCACCTGTATCTTCAAGAAGACCGCTGGAAGAGTTGTAATTAAGCAAACTTCCTTCATCAAAAACAACATTAATTGATTCCTCTACCACTAGGGTTTTCTTGTTAAAAACTCGATAAGCCCGACTGTGGCTACTATAGCCCATGAATATGCCTTCAAAGCATTTTCACCAAACTTAGTACGAGGGTACTTCCCATTATTCAGTACATAGCATTTGCAGCCAAAGATCCTCAGATAGGACATGGTTGGTTTCTTGCCTTTCAGTAGCTCATAAGGAGTCTTATGATGGCTCTTGTTGATCAACGCTCGGTTTTGTACATGACAAGCCGTATTGACAGCCTCGGCCCAGAAGTATTCTGGGAGAGAAGCGTCATTCAACATTGTCGTGCACACCTCAATGAGTGTTCTATTCCTCCTCTCCGCCACTCCATTTTGTTGAGGAGTGCGAGGGGAGAAGAACTCATGAAAGATACCAAGTTCTTCACAGAACTCTGTCATAGCCCCAGACTCAAACTCTGTTCCGTGGTCACTTCTGATTTTGACAACTGAGCAGTTAAGTTTATTCTGTATCTGCTTAACAAAACTGGTGAAGATGTCAAACTTATCAGACTTACGCTTTAAAAAGAACACCCACGTAAACCGAGAGTGATCATCTACAATCACTAGCGTATACGAGTTCCCTCCTAAGATATGAACTTGCATAGGACCAAACAAGTCCATGTGCAGAAGATAAAGACATCTGGAGGAATCTTTGTCTGGGATGCCCTTAAAGGTAGCCCGAGTCTCCATTTTGAATACTAGTTAATTTATTAGAGAATTTTTGGCTAAATATTTCTCTCTTTTCACTTTAATTTCATAATTTAGGACTTGATTCTTAAATCCCTAAATTTTAGTTTTGGCTAGATTTTGATGATAATAAATTTTTAGTTTGATTGAAAAATTTCATAATGCCTTATAAATATTTCTTTTCCTTTTGCTCTGGAATAGCAAAAGGCTAAGCATGGGGGAGTTTGATGACTAGTTTTAGTCATCCTTTTTTGGGGTAATTGAGTAGTCAAAAGTCCTAAGTTTTGTTATAATTGGACTGCCTTCCCTCAGGAATCCTGCTGGGAAGACTAACATTGCCTCGAGGATGTGGAAGTCCCCTTGCCATTGATACAGAATAGTTGTGCCAACAATCTATGGCAAAATGACCCACTTTACCACAACACCAACACTCATGAATGTTGTATAGCCGTTTGTGACCTAAACGGATGACAGAGGTAGTCATAGTTCTAGGTCTAAACGGAATAGAGCCAGATATGCTCACAGAATTGTCTCTTCCACTGTGACTATTGGAAGGGTGGAAGGAATGCATATGGCAGGCGTCATGAGGCCTGGGAGGTGGTGCCTTCTTTTCAGTCAGCCCCCTTCCAAGGACCTCATGAGTCCTAACAACATGATTTCTATCCCCCCTTTCCAGAGTCCTAGGGAGGTGAGAGGCGCATTGTGAGCTGATGCTGGCAGATTCATGACGAGTAGGGGCTATGGCCGAGAATACAAAGGGCTTGGTGGAATCCGGAGGTATTCTCTTCTGGGTGGCCATGACAGCCCTTGCATTTTGGGTGCCTCCACATGAGGGCAGATCACCCTTGCAGTGACCACGGTTGTTCCTGTGATCATACCTGTAGGCATGATGAGTACCCTTCCTTCCTGGTGTGGGGGGTCTGAATACCGTTTCCCCATTTCTCCATGAATTGATAATTCGGGAGATCCATCCATTTTCTTCCTATCTCTTGATAGCATCAACCTTGGAAAAGTTGGATACTATCCTCTTCTCATTCTCTAGACTACTCTCTAGATCTGACATTTTGGAGTCCTTAACCTTGTTGGATGCCAATTGGAGAACCAACAAGATCTTAAGCCGAGCAATCTCCTTAGCTTGCTCCTCAACAAGTAGGTTGCTTTGCTGAAGGGCTCTCTTCAAGGAATCAGGATTTTCTGAAGGGCGGTCATCCAAACTATTCCTGTCTTCTGGAACTTGAGGAAGAGAGGGGCAAGGTGACGAAGTTACCTAGTCCTGACTTAGCTGATCAGGGATAATGGTAGAATTGACTGGGGCAGCTGAGTCATCTTCAACTAAGCAGTCTTCCTCAACTTCTTCCTCAGTCTCTGATAAAGACACAGGTGCCCTGATACTGTGAAATTGGTCATCACTTTCTTCTTCAGAAATGCTGACCCCCATATATGCCTCATCCTCTTGCTGGCTACTTGTCCCTGTTCTGTCTGATCCCTCCATGAGGTCTGATACAGTTTACTACAAGGACTTGGCCGTCCTACACTTTTCAAGTTTTGACCGGGAAGGTCCAGTACAGACATCCAGGATGATTTTACGAATCATTTTATCCAAGTTGAATAGAGAGAATTCAATCTCAGACATTTCAGTAGTCTCCTTGGGGATCTGCATATCCTTTCCAGAGCAGGAGGCCTTCATGGGAATGAATGGACCCTCTTCCAAGATGATTGATGCGCGAGGGTCGATGGCCTCCAAATAAAAGGATACCCGCATCTTCCAGATGGGATAATAGTCCTTTGTGCACACGGGAAGTCTTAGCGGAGAGATCCCATAATCCAGCTCCATGCTTTTGACACTGGTGGCAGGATTCTACTCAAGGTGTGAACCTTTTTGTTGAGCAACCTCCCTCTGATACCACTTGAAAGTCCACCTAGTGTCAACTACCTTCACCTATGGGGGGGGGGGAATAGGTGTCTTTGCAGCGTGTTAGCGGAATTGAAATTATATCTGCACAAGAAAATAAAACAACAAAGCACAGAGAGGACACAGGAAATTTATAGTGGTTCCCCGATTTGGGTACGTCCACTTTCCCCCTTTGACCTATCTCCCAACCAGGGACGACTCGGTCACTTCACCAACAGGATTGAAATCCAATCCTTGCACTAACGGAAGGAACCCTTCCACACGTAGGAGTCACCACTCCCATAACACGGGTTGCACCCAAACCTTACAACTAGAGACCAATCAGTCCTTTACAAAGAAATTGAAACTAGCTTGTAAGAAATACAAACGACGTTTGGAGACTATGGTGTCCCTCTTCATTTGACGACGTGTTCTTGAAGTCAACGAAGAGTCCACAACCCTAGATCTCACTTGGATTGAATCTTCCCGAAACCGGCGGAGGCTTGGAGCGGCGGCAAGGTTCTCGGAATAACCGGCGGCGACGGAGAGCTGCTACTGTGCTATCTTGATTTAAACTTCGTAGCAAGGGAAGCAAGGTCTTCCAACGGTCACACCAGGATCGGTCGTCTCGATCGATTCGGAAGGGGAAGGTTTTTCCCGATCAACGAATCAAGAGACAAGGGATCTCTAGTTAGACGCGTGAGACGCTATGCTAACCTAAGCTTCTGTCGCCGGTGATCTGGAAGAACTTGAGATCAACAACGGCGACTACTGCACGAACGGCGGAGACGATCGGCGGAGCAAGATCGGGGATCTAGGGCTCGACGGCGGCTCGTCCTTTTTGAATTCGCGTTTTTTTCATGTCTATCCTTTTCATACATATGGGGTATATATATATTAGGTCAATAGATGATCGTTGTGGGTCCCACCCAAGTAAAGACCAAAGTCCGGTTCAAACAGCTGCAGGTAACGTGGACCGGTTCAGAAATTTCTGAAAATTTTGCCAAGTCAAAATCGGCGAGAATCGAAGGTGATTCTCGACGAATCGGCGAGAATCACCTAAGATTCTCGCCAAATTCTACTTGGTGAATTCAGGCAACACAGGTTGTAGGGGCCGGGGAGAATCGGTGGGAATCACTTTTGATTCTCACCGAATCGTCGAGAATGCAAGGTCATTCTCGACGAATCGGCGAGAATCATATTGATTCTCGACGATTTTGCCTTGGATAATTTTCCTATCTATATCAAGACAGCCGGCCCAACCCGGCGAGAATCAACTAGTGATTCTCGACGACTCGTAGAGAGTGATTCTCGACGAGTCGGCGAGAATCACCTAGTGATTCTCGACGAATTACACTTAGACGATTTTCGTCTTTCGTCCCGTTAGCTGGTCTTTGGCCCATCCTTGCTCCTTGTCTGCTCTTGCTTTATTATAACCTTGTACTTGAAATTATGTACACCCCAATAGAGAGAGTACACGTAGGCCAACATACTGATCTGCTCAACGAGGGATTACGTTGCACAGACCCGTGTATATTGACCCACTGCACCCTGACATTGGTGTGTACTTAGCATGGAATAACTGCAAGCACAACTAAAAAATAGTTCATCAAATACATTGTGAATTCATCTTAGCTTGACAGGTGGCTTCCTCAAATCCAGGTAATTGTGGATACAATACCCAACAGTTAGATCTGAAGTTAAAAGAGATTAGTAAATTGAAGAATATAACTGTTATTCAGATGGATACCATTACTTTTAAGAATAACCATATTAGGAATCTTGAAAGTAGACTCCAAAAGGAGAGGGAGCTAGTGGCCATGTTCTCAAAATCTAGTTCTGTGTTACCTTTGATAGATTCCTTCTCTTCCACAAAGGGTAAGAAGGGATTAGGTTTCAAAGGAAGAATAAGAGCTGCCAATTCCAATAAGAAAGGCAAAGCTCCAGTTCAGCCTCTTGCTTCCAAGCCCCCAATTAATTTTAAAAAGGTGGTTCAACCTTCTAATATGTATGACCATGATAGTATTTATGGTAACTATGAGCAAGGAAGTAGAAATGGCAAGGGTACTACTGTCTATTGGGCAGTCCTTGAAAAAACCCAAATGGCCCATAATTGACCATTTGTGTTTGGTGTACCAGCCCCAACGCTCAAGGACAAGGTAGAAACTGACTCACAAAGTCTGCCAGTTTATTATCAAGCTAAAGGAAAGTTTGTTAGCAAAGCAGACTTAGGAATATCTGAAGCTATCAGGTGTATGCATTCTTAAAAGAAGGCAACTGCAGATAGGGTTCAAGATATCCCAAGTACTTCTACTGCTAGAAAAGACCCTAAGCAAGCCTTGGCTGAAAGAATTAAGAAAAGAGCTGATGTACCAGCTGATTTAAATGCTGCAAACAACATTGTTGTTAAGCCAGTTCTTAAACGAAGGTACAATGTGCATGAGTGTTAGTGTTGTGTCAAAGTGGGTCACTATGCCATTGATTGTTGGCACAATGAGAGTATCTAGAGAATAATAGTAGCTTACCTTTCAGAAGAACTACAGGTAGGCATGTTCTTTTTAGTCTAACTTACACTTAGGACCCAATAAAATTTGGGGTTTTAAGGTTAGATAATATATTTATTGCAGGTAAGTCCAAGTGGCCATACCCCTACATGGTACTTAGATAGTGGATTTTCTAGGCACATGACCGGAACAAGGAGCATGCTAAATGAATACACTTCTATTATGAATGGTCCCAAAGTTATCTTTGGGGACACAAAAAAAGGGGTAACTAAAGATTTAGGTAAAATAACTAATGACATAGTAACTATCACACAAGTAGCATATGTAAAAGGTTTGAAACATAACCTTATAAGCATAAGTAAACTATGTGATCTTGGCTATGACAATTCTTTCCTCAAGGATTAGTGTCAAATTAGAAGGTCAAGTGACCAAGGGGTTATCTTGACAGGCACTAGGAGAGGAAATGTTTACTGTCTAGACTTTGAGTGTGAGAGTGAGGACTCTTATATTTAACTTGTTGCAGATGAGAAAGTTTCTCATTGTGTCTAATAGCACAAGTGGCTAGCTCACCTGAACTACAAAACCATAGGAAGACTCTTTAGTGAAGAGTTGGTGAGGAATGGTCCTGAGGTTAAGTACATCAAGGAGGAAATCTGCTCAGCTTGTCAAAAGGGCAAGCAGACCAGGTCTTCTATCCGAAGTCTTGATACCAAAGACTCAGTGCGGTATTTATACCTCCTGCATATGGATCTATTTGGTCATATGCCAGTTCATAGTCTAGGTAAGAAGGTCTATACCATTGTGGTGGTTGATGACTTTTCCAAGTTTTCTTCGGTATTCTTCCTAAGGAGAAAATCTGAAACCCCTGATATCTTCCAGACTTTTGTCAAGTAAATTCAGAATGAACTTAATAGTTATTTTTTCAAGATTAGAAGTGACCATGAGACTGAGTTTTAGTCTTAATGCATGACAAAGTTCTATGAAGGGCTTGGGATTCATCAGGAATTCTCCTCACCTAGAACTCCCCAGCAAAATGAAATTGATAAAAGGAACAACAGAACTCAAATTGAGGCAGGTAGGACCTTGTTTAATGACACTTCTCTCCCAGAATATTTCTGGGCTGAGGCATTAAATACTACTTTTCATGTTCTCAATATAGCTTCCATCACCAAAAGCCACAAAAAGACTCCCTATGAGATTCTGAAAGGCAGAAAACCTAATTTATCATATTCAGGATTTTTGGTAGCAAGTGTTATGTATTTAACAATGGTAAGTCTCATTTGACTAAGTTTGCTGCCAAGTACAAAGAAGGGATATTTGTTAGGTACAGCAGCAATAATAGGGCATATTGGATCTAAAACTGGAATACACAAGTTATAGAAGAATCTGTCCATGTTATCTTTGATGAGTCTAAGTTGATTAACTGTGAGTTGCCAAGCAATTCTTCTAGTCATGCACGTTTAAAAGATAAGATAGACAATCTAACCATCAGGGAAGATAAACAAGCATGCAAAGAGATTGAAGATGATGGATGCTGTCCAGGGGGAGCTCAAGACATACAAGCTGAGAATGAAGAACAACCAGCTGAAGACATTGAGGATCAACAAGCTGAAGGAAATGAAGAACAACAAGCTGAAGAAAGATTGCCTCTAGCTAGGAGACATTTAAGAGACCATCCAACTCACCAAATCATTGGTGATTCAAGTCATGGTTTAATGACCAGAAGTAAGAGCTTGAACTTAGAACTATGTTCAAGCTTCTCGTCTCAAATGGAACCAAAAAAGTTTGAAGAGGCTATCCAAGACTCATACTAGATTGGTGCTATGTTGGAAAAGCTGAACCAATTCAAGAGATGAAAAGTCTGGAAACTGGTTCCCAGACCTAAGGGACATAATGTCATAGGGACTAAGTGGATCTACAGGAATAAGTTAGATGAAAATGGCATTATTGTCAAGAATAAGGCCCGATTGATTACAAAAGGCTACAGGCAGGAAGAAGGAATAAAATTTGACCAAACCTTTGCCTCAGTAGCAAGGCTGGAAGCAATAAGACTATTCCTTGCCTATGCAGCTTATAAAGAATTCAAGGTCTTCCAGATGGATGTCAAGTCAGCATTCCAGAATGGAGATTTAAAAGAGGAAGTATATGTGGATCAACCATCAGGTTTTGTAGATCCTCACTTTCCTGATCATGTTTACAGTCTTAAGAAAGCTTTATATGGGTTGAAACAATCCCCTAGAGCATTGTATGAGACATTGTCTACTTTCCTTATTAAGAACACATTCTCAAGGGGGAAAATAGACAAGACCCTATTCCTGAGGGAATCAAAGGGAAAGATCATCCTAGTCCAGATATATGTTGATGACATAATCTTTGGATCTACTGAGAACAGCCTTTGTAGAAAGTTTGCCAAACTTATGCAAGGGAAGTTTGAGATGAGTAGCATGGGTGAGCTAAAGTTCTTCTTGGGACTCCAAGTAAGATAGACTTATGATGGCCTGTCCATATCCCAGTCAAAGTTCACTAGGGAGTTGATTAAAAAATATGGCATGGAGACTACCTCCAACATGAAAACTACAATGGGGTCAAGTATGCCTATAATTAAAGATGTGGCAGGGAAACCTGTTGATGAGTCTTTGTATAGTTGGATAATTGGCACTTTACTATACTTAACTACAAGAAGGCCTGACATCATGTGTGATACATGTGTCTGTGCTAGATACCAGACATGCCCTAAAGAGTCTCATTATTCTGCTACAAAGAGAATTTTAAGATATCTTAAGGGCACACTAGATCTTGGTCTATGGTACCCTAGTAATAGAGATTTTCTGCTAACAGGGTTTTAAAATGGAGGCTTTTGCAGGCTTCAAGGAGGACATGAAAAGTACAATAAGTATATGCAAATTCCTAGGTGGAATATTGGTTTCATGGAGTAGCAAAAAGCAGACAAGTGTTGCTATATCCGCAGCAGAGTTAGAATATATTATAGCTGGGTGTTGTTGTGCTCAGTTCTGTGGATAAAACATCAACTTGAAGATTATGACATCAAGATAAGTAGAATTCCATTATATTGTAATTCTACTAGTGTTATATCAATTTCTAGATATCCAGTTTCACATAGCAGAACAAAGCACATTGAAATTTAGAACCATTTTATGAGAGAATATGATGAGAAATAGGACATAAGTCTAGAGTTTGTTTCTACTAATAAAGAAGTAGCTGACATATTCACAAAACCTTTAGATGAAAGTAAATTCAATTATTTTAAAATTGAATTAGTCATGATGAACCTGGAATAAGATGATAGGTTAAGAATAGTTCTACTCAACATATGACTAAGTAAAATATGTGTCGACATATTATATATATCGCGACACATTATAAATGTCTCGAAACAAATATGTAATGTGTGTCAAAACCTTAGTAGTCTGTGTCGACACACAG
Organism: Platanthera zijinensis; assembly: GCA_039513925.1. Classification (NCBI taxonomy): domain Eukaryota; kingdom Viridiplantae; phylum Streptophyta; class Magnoliopsida; order Asparagales; family Orchidaceae; genus Platanthera; species Platanthera zijinensis. Next base: position 76,587,564 of record CM077095.1, on the reverse strand, counting down.
AAGTTGGTGTCGACACATAGATTTGTCGAGACTCTAAACCCTCTGTCGAGACTTTAGCAGTCAGTGTCGACACAAACAAATTTGTGTCGACATACAGAACTCTAATTTCAGCGCGCCTTTTGACCTACCCTATTTAGAAAAATGTAAATATGAGAAAACGAGACCTTGTCGACTACTCTCTCAGAAATCTCGTGACTTAACCATCAGTGTCGACAAGAAATTTTTCTTCTCTCTCTTCAACTTCCACTTCTTCTCTCTCCAATGGCACCCAAGATGGACAACCATATTAATGAAGGTTATGAGCTTGTCCGAGACGCGTTGAATAATGCTCAACAAGAAATCAAGGAAGTTGTGGGCCTATTCTAAGCCGTTGGACTGGATTATCTGATTTCTTAACCAACAAGGATTTGGAAGAAGGAAGTTCTAGAATTCTATTCAAATGCTTCATTAAATTCTAAGGGACACAAGATTAAGTCTACTGTTCATGGAGAAAAGATAAAAATAACTCTCAAAAGTCTGAGAAAATCCCTTCAACTTCCAAGGATTAAATAAGAGTCTGAGATTGATTCTACTTTAACTACTGAAACCTTACAGTTTTGTGGGCCGCCCTCAAACACCAACATTGGATCATCTATGACTAGAAAAGGGATGAACTCCAAAGGAAAGTTTTTATCAATAATTATTGGAAAAGTAATTATCTACAAAACTGGGTTGTCATGATAGGATCTCTTCCTACATTTTTCGCCTTATGACCAGAGTCATCTTCCAGGTGAAGATTAACTGGAGTGTTATAATCTTTAATAAGATTAAGGAAAGTATTAAGAAGCCAAATCTAGGCAGAATCTTAATTCTGTATCTGGCTGTCAGCATACCTTATGTACTAAACCAGATTGCTTGTTCCAAAATTAACCATTTGAGGAGAATGGATATAAGAATCCTGTCTAGGTGGGATAGAGTACTGTCCAAGGAAGAACCTGCTCGAAAGCATAAGTCCACACAGGTCACTAAAACAAAGAAAGCTCTTGCCCAACATGTAGAGTCCTCCTGTGACTTAGAAGAAAGGTTTGAGTTCAGTTCCGATGATGATAACACTGAAATACCAAGGAAGTCTCCTAATCAAACACCTGAAACTGAAGCTCAAATCCAGGGGGAGACTGACCATCTGACAGATTATCAAGAGATATCAGTCCCACGGGGAAATATCAATGCAGCTGAGCTAGACAGTGAGACTGCAAACCTCACTGTTATGGAAGTGGTTCAGGAAATCAACACAACTATTGAAATTTCTGACAAAGAGGCACAAGATGTGCATATTCCTGATCTAACAGCACAACGTAGGAATCCTGTACATGCGATAGTATAAGAACTGGAAACTGACTTACAGGGGGAGCATGAACAAGTAAACAAGGAAGGCACTCCTGCTGATATTTAACCAGATGCAAGGGTTGAGGGGGAGGCACCTGACTTAGCCCTAGGATAAGGAGCAGATGCTCCAAAAAAACTAGTGGAACTTGATAATTCTTCTGATTCTGCTGATGAGCAAGAAACCTCTAAGATAAAGGAAAGGAAGTTTATGGAGCTAAGGAAAGAGAGCTCTAGATATAAGAAAGCATTAAAGGCTGGATCCTCATCTACTGCTCCTATAATGGACTTTAGTTCTTTGTTAGTGCAACTACAGGTCAAGCTTTATGAGCAAAGACTTACACTAGAAAAGTATGTGGAAGAAAGCCACAATGAGTTGCAGTTCAGTCTTGCACAAGACATCAAATCAATATGATTTGAAGTAAATTTGCTTAAGAAGGAAATGATAGATTTCTTCCATAAGGGAGGCAATGCTGTAGTCTATATTGCCATGCAACAGCAAGAGACAAAGTCTTAGGTAGATGATCTGTTTGTCAAGCAATGGTATGTGCTATAAAACCAGCTAAGAATGAATGATAATTTGATCTACAGGCATTCAATTACTTTGACAAATGTGGCTGACCAAACAACTACAATACAAACACATATGAACACCAAAATGTCTGCTGTAGAGGCACAAAAAAACTGGATCTGGCGGCAGTTGATACTGGTATCAAAACTTCTAAGTCTGCAATTTCAGCTCAAGTAAAGAAGTTCAAGGACTATTATACAACTGGGAACTATCATATTATAGATCAAATAAGGTTTCAGAAGAATGATCTCAGAGATCATATTAATAGAGAAGTCATAAATGGGGAGAGAGTATTAGTTCAGGCCAGCTCTAAACTTGCAAAATGGGTATCTAACAGTAACCTTTGGATATCAACCCTTATGTGATGACAAAAATACTATATAATCTGGATGCCAACTTGCATTCCTGAAGGGGATGCACCATAAAGTAGCTCAAGTCAGATATCCCCCTCCTGAGTATGAAGAAATTCAACAGGCAGTCCATACTATGTACAACCCTCCACTAGAAAAATTGCCATTAATTTCTGAAGAAGTGGATATGGCTGATTCAGCTTTGCTTAAAGAGCAAGAGGCTCAGTTAACCAAGAAAAGTTTCAGAGAACAGGTTGAGGCTAGGCCTAATTTTGAGAAATGGAGTCCAACCTCCATAGGTAACATCTTAACTGCATGGAATGCAGTTACTGATAATCAACATGACAGGGGTAAGTGGTACTCCAAACAAGAATGGGAAAAATATCTTGCACAACAAGAAGTAATTTACAAATTAACATATGACTCGAAGGATGGAAAAATACCTGCAAATTTCATAGAGCCTTGAAAGTACTTCCCTAAACCATTCCACTACTTTGAAAGGCAAAAGCTTAAAGCTACTCAACTTAAGGCCAAAGACATCTAAGGTAAGAAGCCTGTTGCTAATGCTAAAGCTGAAGTCAAAGCTACTATTCAGACAGATAAAGAAATTGTCATCAAGGAACCAGACCAAGTTTAGCTTTAGACTAACTAGGTTTTAGAATAACTATGTAAAATTTTTGTTGTTCTTATAAAAAACATGTAATCTTATTCTGGTTAAATGATATAAAGAAATCCTTGGTTGACAACAATATATATATGTCTCTGAGTTGCATGTTTTTTCTTTATGTTGTTTCATTTTGGATATTTGTGTGTAACATGCTATTTCTGCATGTGAATAACCATGTTTGAAATGTCTGTATACATCATGCTTGTTACTTTTGTTATATTGGTGTATATCGTTGACTATGGGTTATGACTTCTCCAAAAAGGGGGAGATTGTTGGGTACATTGAAAATTGTGTACAAGATTTGGAGATGCCTCACATAACTAAATGATATATGTCAGTTTGTATTTGATGGCATTTTTAGTTTACTTGTGCAGGCTAAAGATTGCAAAAAAAAAAATTTAAGTACAAAAGTGTCGAGACACTTATAATATGTCGACACCTTTGAAGGAGCAGCGTAGAGACTAGAAGCAAGGCTGTATCGACACACTGGACTTGTGTCGACACACAGAATTTGAGTCGACAACAGCTGTGTCGAGACTCAGGACTAGTGTCGACACACTTTTACTAGAAGTGCTGACATTAGCAGAAGAAGCTGTGTCGACACACATAATTTAAGTCGACATCAGTTATAAATAGAAAAGCTATGTCGACACACATAATTTAAGTTGATATCAGTAATAAATCGAGAAGTTGTGTTGACACACAAGACTTGTGTCGACACATTCTACAAATGTTGCGTCGAGACTGAATAAAGAGCTGTGTCGACAAATTCTGAAGATGTCGACAACATCAAATAGGCTGTGTCGACACCAAGGAATTGTGTCGACACACATTTAATTTTTATCGACACATTCTATATTTGTGTCTCGACACATTCAGCTGAGTCAAATAACTCTAAGTGCCAGATCTCAAGACTAAAGACTTGACATCTGTCAGAATCATCAAAGATGTCAGATATGTTAGAACTGTCAGAAGTCAGTTAACTACCGGATCAACCAGTTGCCTCTTACGAGATCTATAAAAGGAGTTGATCTATCACAGAATAGATATGAAAAAAGGGAGGGAAAATAAGAAGAAGGTGAATCACTCCAAGAAGAATTCACATAATTCTATACGACTAGAAGATTCTGATTCAAGATCAGAGAAGTAGACAACATCTCATCAAATCTGTCAGTGTTTGCAGATTTAATTCTATAAGGAAGAAGAAGCTGGATCTATACCAACTTCTCAAGAAGATTCAACTTAGGTTCTCTCTTTCAAGAAGCTTTGAATAAGCTAAGTCAGGTTGAATCAGATTCATTACATCAAAGGTTAGGAGAAAGCAGATCCATCAAGATCCGATCAAGATTCCCTCACCTCTCTCTCTCTATCTGGGTGAAGGAAGAAACAAACTCTTTAATCAATTTTCTGTAAGATCTATTTTTAGATATAAGTGTAAGAGATTTCAATCTCTAAGTTGTAAGCCTGTAATTATAAAGGCTGAGGTAGATCTATTTACTTGAGGTAGGAGATTAAGTTCTCTAGGCTGTAGGCCTGGTAATAAGGGCTGAGGTAGGGATTGATATCCTGAGTGGTAGGAGTGAGGATTCACACTGAGGTAGGGTTATTAGGAAGAGACTGAATTGAAGGACTTGTTGAAGTCTGAGTTGTAGGAACCAATTTGGGTTCTGAGTTGTAAGATTTTAGTATCTGAGAAGATGGAATGAAGTTTCGCCGAATCTAGTGTACTTCTAGATAGGCAAAAGGGGAAAGTGGATGTACCCATCATTTGGGGAACCATTATAAATCTGTGTGTATGCTGTGATTGTATTATTGTATGTTGTGGTAGCTGTAGAATTTATAACAGTGTTGTGATTAGTTTATTAACTGCCTAAGTAAATTGGAATTGAACCTATTCAACCCTCCTCTAGGTGTTTAGACATTCTTGAAACCGATTCCTTTAGGAACCACTATAAACCGACTGTGTCATCTATGATTGATCTTGAAAGCCAAACAAACATAATTACTAAGCATAGTAAAATCAATTAAGGTCTAAATAAATCAAAAGGGACCAAAAACCTATTCACCCCCTCTAGGTGTTTAGCTAACCTTGAAAACAAGACTTTTAAGTGGAATAGGAGGGAGGTTGCTCTTTGAAGACTCAACAGTTTGAGTAGATTTCCAAGGTCAGCAAGAAAATCTATCCTTATGGGTTCAAGAGTGAACTATAAGGAGCTGGTGCAATGAAGCTTCCAATCTATAGGATGGAAGGATTTGACATCTGGAAGGAGAGGGTTAGGCTGTTCATGGAGGCAATGGACCCTAGGATATTTATCATAGTCAAGGAAGGGACTTTCATCCCATTGAAAGTGTCAGCTCTGGATGCAAATGTCAAGACACCCAAGACCTACTCTGAAATTTCAAAGGATGAAGTCATCCTTGCCACTATGGACAAGAGGACACAAAATATAATTATTAGTGCCATAACTAACTCCACCTTAAAAAATCTAGTACACTGCAAGACTGCAAAGGAGATGCGGTACACACTAGTGGTCTACATAAAGGGTACAGATTAATTAAGAGTTTATAGAAAGTCCATGCTCAATCAAGAGTATGAGGCCTTCAGGTAGAGTAAGACTGATAACATAACTGAGTGTTGTGAAAGATTCTTCAGGATTATCAATAAGCTGAGGATATATGGAAGAGTCTTCAGCACTTATGAGCTTAATGACATGTTTCTCAATTCTCTAACTAGAGACTGGGATACTAAAATCTACTCTATTAGAGAGGTGGCAAAGCTTGCTGACACTCCACTAGCAACTCTATTTGGGAAGCTATTGTCCTATGAAATGCAGCAGATAGCCAGGATAGAGGAGGAGAAAGTCAGCAAGTCCCAAGCTAAAAAGAAGAATATGATATTCAAGGCTGAAGCCTCAAGAAGGAGTATAAGGAAGACCCCCTTTCTTCGATGGAGGGATGCTGAATCTGACTCAGAAAAATCAGAGACCAGCACATCATACTACCATATGCCTGATGAAAACATTGCTGCCTTCTCTAGGCAGTTCCAGAAGTTTATGAAGAAGAAACACTAGAGAAGCAGGCCCTCCTCCTTCTCTAATCCCAAGGAAGACTACTACAAAGGCAGGAAGAAAACTTTTAAGGAGGACAGGTATGGTTCTAAACCCCGCAAACATTTTTCATCTAAAGTGGTTTGCTATTATTGCAGCAAGCCAGGACATGTGGTAGACGAATGCCTTATTAAAATAAAGAAATCAGGTAAAAAGAAGGACAACAAACAAAAAGGCAAGAAGGAGAAATCCTTCATTGCGAATAAGCAGAGGAGCTGGGCTGACTCCTACTCATTAGAAGAGGAAGATGAAGATGATGCCTACATAGGGCTGTACTCTACTGAAGAAGAAGTTGAAGAAGCAGCCTTCATTGAGATGTTGGATGCTATTACTGAAGAAGCTGATGATGATCTTCCTCCTGCTAGGACTGAATTCAGGGCCCCTCTATCACACTCAGATGGTGATATAGAGGTGGATGAAGTTATAGATGAAGACAGCTTCTACTATAGGCTGATGGCTAGGACTGATGAAAAATCTGATCCTGGTCAACAAGAGGTACACTCCCTATCTAAATATTCTTCTTAATCAAGCTATGAGACCAGCCCAGATTATAAAGCTCATTCATCAAGAGATGAAGGATATTATGAATCTGAGGAAGATGTCAATTCTATGATTGAAAAGAATGGTGTCTTGTTGAATGCCTTCAACAAGGGCAAGTTGCTGTCTAAGAAGCAGGCTAAGGAGATTTTCCCTTCAGCTTTTTGCTTTCCATCATGCTGATTCAACTTCACTAAATCAGAAATTGAAGGAAATCAGTGAGCTTGAAATAATCTCATTCATCCAGTTAGGCACCGTAGAGTACCAAGAAAATAGAATAAGTGACTTGGAAGTGCTGCTGGAGAGAGAGAGAAGAGGATAGTGGTTAGTTATTCTAAGCCAAATTCAGTGCTTCCCTTGATAGACACATTCACTTCCCAAAATGGTAAGAAGGGGTTGGGATTCAAGGGATCCACTAGAGTTGCCAATCCTAAAGGAAAGGGCAAAGCTCCAACACAACCACTGGCCTCCATGCCTCCTGTTCCATTTAAGAGAGTGAATCTACCATTAAATGGATATGACCAAGAAAGTATCTTTGGTCATTGGATGAATGGTAAAACCACTAGTGTGAGCAAAGTTGCTCCACACTATGTTGGCAGATATAGCAAGGGTGCAAGTGCCTTTAAGGCAGGCCATGAGGAAATCCAAATGGTCCATCATGGACCATTTGTGTTTGGTGCACCAGCCCCTTCACTTAAGGGTAAATATGCATACTATTATAAGAATATTCCACCCCACTCAAAGACCAAGGGCAATTCTGTCAATAGACCTGACTTGGGAATCTCTGAGGCTATCAAGAGTGTGCTCTCTGAAAAGAAGTCAGCTACTGGTATGGCTCAATATATCCCAAGCACTTCTACTGCCAGACTCACCACTAGTCAGACTGGGCCAGGGAAACAAAAGAATAGGACTGCTGCTGCACCTTCTATACAAAGTACTTCTATCAACATTGCCAACAAGCCTTCTCATAAAAGAAGATACAATATCTTTGAGTGCTGGTGATGTGGCAAGGTGGGCTGCTATACTATTGATTGCTAGAATAATCGAAGTGTGCAGAGAGAAAATGTCTGCTTGCCTGTCAAAAGAGCTGCAGGTAGACATTATCAGACTAACATGCACCTTGGACCCAATAAGTATTGGGGTCCTTAGGTTAACTTACTTATGTCTTGCAGGTTATTCCAAGTGCCCATACCCCCATATGGTACTTGGAAAGTGTATGTTCACGACACATGACTGGAACAAGGAGCTTGCTGAAGGAATATACTCCAGTAAAGAATGGACCAAAGGTTATCTCTGGTGGCTCAAAAAAAGGAGTGACTAGAGGTTATGGTAAGATCTTTAATGACATAGTCACCATCACAAAAGTAGCCTATGTAGAAGGGTTGCAACACACCTGATAAGCATTAGTAAACTCTTTGATCTTACCTCTGACATAGTATTCCATAAGGATGAGTGCTATATTAGGAGGTTAAATGACCAAGAGGTAATCTTAACAGGAACTAGGAGTGGAAATGTGTATTGCTTAGATTTCCAATGTATAAGTAATGACTCCTCTGTATGCCTAGTTGCAGATGAGAAAGCCTCTTCTTGTGTCCAGTGGCATAAGAGGCTAGCTAATATGAATTATAGAACAATAGGCATGTTCTTTAGTAGGGAGAAGTCAGGAATGGTCCTAATTCAAAGTGAACTAAGGAGGGTATCTGCTCTGCTTGCTAAAAGGGCAAACAGACCAAGACCTCCTTCAAGAGCATTGGCACCAAAAACTCGTTGAGGTGCTTATACCTACTGTATATGGATCTGTTTCGTCCTATGCCAATTAAAAATTTAGGTAGGAAAGTATACACCATTGTGGTTGTTGATGACTTTTCCAGATTTACCTGGGTGTTCTTTCTAAGGAAGAAATCTGAAACCCTTGATGTCTTCAAGACATTTATCAAGAAAATTTAAAATGAATTTAATAGTACTGTGGTCAAAATCAGAAGTGACCATGGGACTGAATTTCAGTCTGAGTGCATGACAAGGTTCTGTGAAGAGCATGAGATTCATCAAGAATTCTCCTCACCTAGAACACTAATGCAATGAATGGCAAGAGTACCGGTCGCACTAGTAACATAAAATGGGCGAATTTTCCCAAGTATCGATCTCGAGGGAACACAGCAAGGTGGATTTAATATTATGGAGGACTTGAGATTGAAGTCCAACAGTCTAACCTACAAAAGAGGGGTTTTGGTTGTTTGCGGATGAAGAAAATTAAATCCTAACAACTACTCCTATGCAACGCCGCTATGTGATGCTTCGCCAGACAGGATGGAAGACTACACGGGCTGTTATGCACCGAATCGCTGGGCGGATAGACGAGTAGGCTTGCAGATGAGGTGGTGAGAATGGAGGAATGAGGGTCGAGAGCACCTCTTTGCTACACAAACCTCTAGCAATCGCTAGAGCGGCAAAGTAAGTTGCGGTGGTGGATGGAAAAATAAGCGCTACTCATGCAATTGAAGCAGTAAATCCATAGAAGCTTACATAGACATGAAACTAATATTGATTACAACTAAAGTGCACATCATCAACATAAATCGATTTAAACACACGTATTCAGCAAGAAAGCAAGAACTAGTCAAGAGATCGACCGAATCTGAAGGCTCGTCGAGGGGTCACGGAAGGAATCGTCGGGTTGTCACAACCATCTAATGGGCCCGTCTTCTTTGTGTCACGATGTGGAAAAAAGTTGAAGCTTCCCTTTCCTTGATGGATATAGCGCCAAACAATGAAATGTTGCTCAAAAGATGAAGGAGAAGGTCGAGAGCAAGCACCGACAAGTTATAGGCTTCGCGAGCATGGCCGGAGCTTCTCTCCTTGGTGGAAGATGAAGGGCGGAGGTGGAAGGGCGGAGCTTTGCCCTAAAACGGCGGCTGGAATGGCTCAAGATGAAGCTCCCCCCAAATGGAGAAAAATCTACGCTTTAAATAGAAGCAGGTCAGAATATTAGGAACGCACGGTTTGGCACACGACCGGGTGTAAATCGTGCATTATTAAACTTCTAGGCCAAGCTTGTGGTTGAAGATGCGTTGACCCGCACATTTTACTAGCGCACGGGAGATTCAGCCCATGCATGAAGGAAATCGCACGGGTAACGACAGAGCACAAGAATGCAGGAGTAAACAGAGGAACCATGCATTTTACCCGCGCACGGGCGCTGCCGCCCGAGCATGAACAAATCACATGATTAACCACAAAATGGTGGCAAAATGAAAGCTACTGGAAAACCGTGCATTTCCTTCTCGCACGGTTTGGTCGAAACTGTATGTTAACCATGCGTTTAAAATCATCAAGTTCACCTCGACAAAATTCATCGAAATCCACTCGACCAACAAAAATGCACGATTAGGAAAAAACCGTGCACAAAGGAAATGCATGACCGTGCGTTTTCCACAAATCAGAATTCCTGCCTTAGGAAAAACGCACAATCTGCACAGCAATAACCAAAATTGGAGCAAAAGATCCCAACAATAAAACACAACAAAAATGAACCAAAGGACCATGGGGAGAACCATGTGCTTACCCCTAACAAAAGAATGCGCAATTGCACACCTAAGGGCTAAAACAATTCATTTTTGGTGAAGTGAAGATCTAAACAAAAATATAACTTTTCCGTTTGAAAAATTAGTGCACATGCAAGATAATAAGCCTAGATGAGTCCCCAGAACCCTATATAAATCGGACTCATCACACACCCATACTTACCTATTTGCGCGTCCCGAGCAAAAAAAATCTATGCAGATAGGGAAAATGATTTAACTAACATGGAAATTGCGATATGGAGTACCATACGAAGTTGCATGCTCGCACACGTAAAAATATAATAATGGAAATTTTTAAGTATGCAAAATAGTTTATACTTTTCACAATGCGTATCAAAATTTTATTACTACTCCAAAATGGAATCACAGTGAATCACCCAGTCATGCATAGGAAGAAATAAGGCAGGCCACCAAGGTGAGCTTTGCCAAAGACCGGGGCTCAAGATCACCTCCAAAGGAATCCACCAATGTCGGGGACCATACGCTTGCCCGTTAATACTCTCTCTATGGTACTAGTTCGACTCAAGCGTGAATTCGTAGGACTTTAGGTAAAGAGAAGCTGCTTGGGTTTCAGTGAGGTAAATAAAGATAAATAAGAAGGCTACGCACCTAACCCAAATGAGCAAGCATAAAAAAGAATCTATCCGCTAACCAAAATACATGCTGGTACAGCACACCCCCTTACTTAATTTTTAAAATATGGGTGTGTGCGCCGCCTACTCAAAATACAAACTCATTCAAATAGAATTTTAAATTATACTTTTTCTTTTCACTTTTTTTCACAGATATTTTTTTTTCTATCATCTTTTTATTTCCACAATTTCAGCAAATATAAACCTTGGAGCACATCCACATATTCACTTGGAATATCACCACATCAACACCCCAAAATGAAAATGTAAAACACTAAAGCTCGACTTGGATGTGCGACTAGGATTGGTTATGAGGCTTTGGTGAAATAAAGGTGGAGCTGAATCAAAAGAAGGGGTAGGCACAATGGGGCTTAGAGAGGATAAGACTTTAGGAATGGTACAAAGCTCAACCGGTCCAAAAATTATGGCTTACATCACGCTCACGCTTGACTAACCAAGCACCAATGCTTCGAGATTAGCTTGGGGCAAGTTCTTAGCCATCGATAAAGATGATCCTTCCTCCCGACTCAAGCAAAATGAGTCTAGTGACGGCTACACAAATCCCTATACTACCGTTCGATTCACACCTGATTAACTTATTTTTGAGTAGAATAAAAAGTCTTTATGCAAATAGAAAAATATAAAACTATAAGCATACAGAAAAATTAAATCTACTCCAATTTCTACACGAGACGAAAGCACTCGACTAGGAGCACAGCAGGAGTCAACATTTTACTCCGTCTCACAATCTTATGCTAGCTTAATTTTTTTCACAAATCATACAAAACAAACGAGTTTAACTCGTAGCTTGCTAACAGCTAAGCACACGCTCATGTAGGTGCAGTGGTGTGCGATGCAATGAACTAAGTAAAATATAACAATAAAAGCTTCTAGTATGCACATGAAATGTGGCATGCAAAAGGTAACTAATAATGGCTCTCCCCAAGACTTAAACTAAGCTACACAACATATAATATTGAGATTAAAATCAGAAAGTGATAAGGGAAGAGGTTAACCAATGCTCAGCTAATGAGTATACCAGAAGACGCGTGAAAAACCTGAAGCCAAACCTGTACAAATATATAGCTCACCCCGCCACGCAAAGGAGAGGAAACCTACAAAAGAGCTCCAGTAAAAATGTATACCCAAAGACATAACAAATTTAACCTAAGCAATACTTGCAAGTTATTGAACACAATCATCACATATATAGGATGAAACTAAACACATCAACACAAGATGGAAAGGCATTGCAAACAAAATATCTAATAATCACCCTGGGGACAAAGCCCAAGCTGAATAGATTAAAGTATACAATCAACCACACCATCAAAAATACAGACATGAGGAAAAATAACAAACAACCTCATCCGAGAAGAACAGAAGCAGTCACTCCGTCTGGTCAGGAAAAGATGGAGGAGGAGGGGGAGTACGGGCACAAGAAGTAGAGGCTCGAGCAGGGACAGCAGGGGCACCCCAAGAAACTCAACAATGCGCTCAGTTATGCAATACTGCTGGCAAATCAGCTCTTCCATCTACAAATGCCACGCGTAGTAGTCGGGATAATCCTCCGCGAAACTCCTACAGTGAGAGGCATGGGCAGAAGAAGACACTAGGGCCAAAGCCATAGTATGGACTGGAGAGGAATCGTCTGGCCCGCAGGACTCTGAAGAAGATCCTACGGCCGTAGATGAAGCCCTAGCTGGTTGCTCACGCTCAACAAAACAAATAATGTATCGACATGTACCGCCAAAAGAAACACGATGTACCAACCTGAAGGCAGTCATCATGGTTGCAGGAATGAACTTGCCACGTGAAATAGGAGTCATGGCGGGAAGAGCATCAAAGACTACTAATCCCTTGGCGATTCACGTAATAAAATGCGAACAACCGATGGCCTTCAGAGGCACGTACATGGCTTGGTGAAGGAAGTAATCTGCAAGAACCCGTCCAAGGTGGAGAGGGACACCATGATGCATGTTGTAGAGGTAAAGAAGATCCGAACACCCATCTACATTCTTGCTCATCAAGCGGGCGTTGATGTTGTGCCTGATCAAGAGATGAACATAGCGGAGTGAAGGAGAAATGATATGGGACGACTTGGCTGACCGCGCCTCATACTACTGTGGCAGCCCAGTGATCTCCTGCCATAATGCATGGGGAGACGCACCAGTTGGGAACTCAAAGGGTCGGGTAAGAACATCTGACTCCGTAAGCTCATCAACAGTGTAGATCCCCGCATAAATAGCAAGCATGCCCACAGTAAAAGGGTAAGGGTGCAAGTTATAAGACCCCTTTTTTTCTTTTTAAACACCGGGGTCTTAGGCCCAGAACCACAGTTTTTCGGTGACACCTTCACACCCTGAAGGGTCATCACTGCAAAACGCCGATTCTACCTGCCGATTCGATCACAGAAAAGCAACAAAAGTAGAGTAAACACAAGTAGGTAAAAACTCTAACCAAAAGTCCACAATAAAATCACATCAGAGTAATAATATCTCCACGAAGAGAGTCCACAAAATATAAATGTACTTAAAATAAGTGCTTAAGCCCGATACATCAAATCCTTACTACATAGTCACTCAAGCGGAAGCAAAATAAAACACTACTAAGGTCAGGGACTCACAGCCCCAGCTGTCTGAACTCCTGAGATAGACTACCCTGTCTCCAAACAGGCCGATCTTCAGGGCTGCTCCTCTATGTTAGGCTCCACGATTCCCTAAATGATGTGGTCCAAAAACCGCTAGTCTATAAGACTAAGTCCTAAAATCCCCCACCCCTTCCCCAATGGCTCCGAGGCACCGAGAGGGGAGGAAGAAAGGAAAGGACATGAAGGTTGAGGATAATCAAGTAACAGATGACGACGAACCTATGCTAGTAGTTCTATGAGTATAATGGCAGTAAGTGAAATATAAAAGTAACCTTAACTTATATGAGAACACATAAGATAAGGGATCTTTTGCAAGGGTCCCATCGTATAAAAAGTCCCATACCAATTTATACGATGGGGTGTCGGTTTACAAGTGAACAATATTTATCATAGGAAAATAACCATAACTTATGAGCATGCCTACGCAAGCCCATAAGCTAAGGGGTAATTTTGTAGTTCCTATTGTATAAAGCGTCACATACAACTTTATACAATAGGTGTCATGGTTAAATGCAATGGTTATGCTATGACATGCAATTATGTCATGATGTGAACATGCAAGTGCAACTCACCCACCCGACTCTGTGTACACAGACCTTTAGTTCCCCCTTTCTGTTGCCGAACTTCCCAGGATACCTCCGTAGTGGAAGACAGAAGCGGTGGATTGGGCCTCGCCCACCTCTAAACCAGTAATTGCACTACCGGTCAGACCTATCGTACACCTCAACGCTGGTTCACAAAGCGCACTCCTACATACTCTTGCCGACTTGCACACCGGACTTTATTTGGCAAAGTGCTAAACCACACTTGCCGAGTCAACGTATTGGTTTCGGTGCATCGACCCTCCAATACCGAAGACCCACCACCTTTCCTTTTATGCACATGCAATAGTTATGAATCCAGTTTCCGAGCCAGAGCTCGCCGGACTATCCCATCCATCTCAATCACCAACCGAGCCAAAGCTCCCTGGGCAAACCTGCCCATCTCAAAAACCCCCAGGGCATCATCCCATATGAACCAAACTAGTATTCTGAGACATCAAGGTGTGTGAAAGTGAATCCCTAATTATGCTATTTACTCTTGCAAATTAGTTTTCCTACAATTTAGGTTAGCCCAGGACTGCCCCCGGTATACCCCGTGAAGGGCTCTCAAAGGGCACTAGGAACTATGATGATAGCTGAATCCCATCGTTCCTATTCGTAAGGCACTTACTATTATTAGTTGCTTCCTTCTACCCATTCCCCTTTTGTATTATGCTGGACTAAACCTAGTGTGATTTTTACTCTACCTCCCTTCAGGAAGGGCGAACTTTCGTCGATCCCGAGCACCACCTAGCACTAACCAACACCACGCCTTTATCAACCTATTCTCCAAAAGTGACCCCAATTACTTATCCAAAACCACCAGACTATTGGAATCCCAAAGATTAGTCCTACTCACCCTCAACACCTATTTACTGTCCTTTTAATAATTGCAAACCACACTTAGTGACACGAAGCACATATTGGGTAGCACTACAAATAATAATCTAAATTCCTCGAGATAATTAATGGGGGTCTATCATGACCTAAATAGGCTATATCCAGTAATTTTTATTTTTCCAAATTAATCAAGCATTTATTTTATTTTCCTAAAAGATGCATGTGCAACCAGTTTGAACAGGAAGTGTCCTTTAAAATCATGAATGATGCTTGACAAAATTAAGGAAAATATTAGGACAGCTCAATATTATAAATCCAAAATATAACCATTTTTCTATTATCTATAGGTCCCTAAAACTATTTTGGTAATAAATCCTATTTCCCTTCAATATTGGAGTAAGTACAGCAAATAATCATCCAAAAATAGTGAATTAATTTTCTTATGCAACTACTATCTTTCTAACATTATATACAAGGTTTCATGTATTTTCAGTAAGAAATAAGCTCTGGATAAATTAAACATCCAATTCCCAAAATGATGGGTTCGTAAAGTAAGTACCTCAAATAGTCTTCTAAAACTCATGAATTAATTTTACCAAGTAGTTATTGATCTAAAAGCAACAGTGACCTAATTTTCATAATTTTTGCAATATGATATTAGCTCTAAATAATTCATTGATCATAAGTGCCCCTTTTTAATCTTGTGAAGAAAGTACTGAAAAAAAAACTAAAATTTATAATAAAATTCAGGGGTAATTATCTTGACCAAAAATGTCTCCAGCCCAAGTTTCATAGGATTTTAATGAACAGAGAGATCCTAATAAATAATATACTATTTTGGGTCATACCATTTATATCAAGTGAAGTGCTTGAAGTATTGTTCCAAAAATTCTAATAAATTCACTAAAGGTTCTATCTAACCTAAAATCCATGCTACTTATGTTTCACATCCTTTTTGTTAGTTTTGGTGGGTTATTCTACTCTAATAGTGATTATGCCCTAATCTAGGGTTAAGGGCTTGGGGTATCTATCTCCCTCTAAACCCTCCAAGGTTCATACCATAGGTATTATTTTACTCATTCATCAATTCCACCAAGTTACAATATCACACAAGTCCATTTGTCCCCATATCCTTCACAACCCTCAAAAGCCCCTCCTTAGGGTTTGAGTTTGAGTCCAAGGGAAAAACTACCCTAGACCACCCCATAATCCCTATAAGGGTGATTGTGGCCAAGCAAAGTTAGTGGTAAAAATCTCAGCCCCTGTTGAGATGATTTGCCCACCCAAAGCCAAAGTACACTCTTTATTTAAGAATCCTTCACTAAGGAAGAGTTAGGGTTAGGTCATTACCTATCCTAAACACCTCCAAATGAGGTGATGTTTTATACAGAGCCATATCATGAAGCCAGGGACCTCTCACCAAAATTTTGGAGGGTTTGGAGGTCATTAGACCACTTAATTAAAATACCCTAGTATTATTAAATAATAACAAAAACCATAGGACAAAGTATCCCCAAAAATTCCCATTTTTGGACTGGCCCTAGGTAAAACTAAGGTTGACCCCCTGCCCAAAGTTCAGGTCATTTGGACAAGGGATGAAGTGTGGGCACCCTTTTGAATCTCAGGATAGCCCTAGATATAGATCCCACCAAAATGGGTGTCGTGGTCCAACCAGAGGTCTAAATTAGATCAAATTAATTTTGGATAAAAGTAGACCCATAGAACTACAAAGTTCATGTTGATGACTTTTTTACTAGAGGGGCCTATGTATTTTTAAAAATTAAAACCATCTACTGCAAATAGTGTGACACAAATGAAATTAAAATAAAAATAAATTATTAATCTGGTGCACGAATCTTGGCGCAAATCCAAGGGCTGCCAAGTCGTCTTCCTCCTCTAGCCAACGGACCCGATTTCTTGTGCCTGGGCTGACTTCAAACCGCCGTTGTCGGCCATCCGGCCACTTCCCTGCCCGGCCACCGCCACCACCACCTTCGTGGAGGTGGTGGCTACCTCCACCCGGCGGCGTGGCCGCCAGTGACGACTATTACGGCGATCCCACCAAGAAAATTTTCGGCCAAAAACCATGAAAACCAGAGATTGTTTTGGGCTAAATTGAGCCTTAATCTTGAACCTAAACATCCCTATGATCTACCCATGATGTAAGGAGAGGAGGAGGACCTTGTCAGAGGACTGAAGGCGCGACGATCGTCGGGAAACCATTTCCGATGGTGGCGCCACTCGACTTATACAACAATACAGCGGGAGGGCTCGAAATATTCAAGTAAAGGCTGCGAAACGTTCCTCTTGGGCCACTGGTTGTATTTAATGGCTCGGTTGAGGAGGGGAGAGGACAAAACTTCAATGGCCATTAATGCCATTGAAAGCATGGCTCAGGTTAGGAGCAGGGGCTGAACCAGCCCCTTGGTGGCTGGGAAATGGCTGGAAACTTTTCCCCTTCCCCAGGGGAGTTGAATCCAGCAATTAAGAGTGGCATTTGGCCACCCTTGGCCGGGTTTTACTTGCCCCTTCATTCCCACTTTTTCTCTCTCCTCCATTACCATGGAATGGAGCTCACTCTCTCTTTCTCCTAATCATCAAGTTGACTTGGTCAACCTTAGGGTCTATTGGAAGCACACATATACACATAATATTCCTAATGAAGCTATATGATGAGGCTTGAGCTTATGCTAGCTCATTTGGGCTAGGTTGACCCAAAGTAGGCTTGGGTTGACTTTGGTCTTTTTGACATTTTGGGTTGCCCCTAATGGGTCCCTGGTGATCCATTGATCTCTCCTAAGGCTTAGGTGGGGTGGGGCAAGACTAACGTGGCACCTTGAGGGTCATATAACCCTTATTAAGGGCATCTTGACCAAGTTGGGGTTCGAGTTGGCTTGGGTCAACTCAAGCTTGGGGGTTGACCCCATTGAGTACCAGGTGACCCATTGACACCACTTTATGTCTAGGAAGACCTGGGCAAGGTTGATTGGGCACATTAGAGGCCAACTTCCCTTAGATAGGGCACCTTCCCCAATTTAGGCCTATGGTGGTCCTAGGTCAAATTGGCCACTTTGGGTTGACTCTAATGGACCCTTAAGGATCTAGTGGACCCTCTAATAGGTTAGTGATGTTGTGGTGGTGTCATGGAGTCATGGTGAAGCCCTAAGTTAAATCCCTAGGTTTGGTGATGAGGTTGTGCCATAGACAGACCAAGGTGATTCTCACCTTGGCCTTTGATCACTTGGCCCTTTTTAGCTTCCTAGGGTTTTGTCATGACCTAGTCATGACCAAAAACACTCTTAGGGGTCTAGTTTGAAATGAGATGTTATAAATCCCAATAAACAAAACCAAAATTTTGCCCCCGAAATCAAGGTTAAGCCTACGGGAAGTTCTATCGAGAAAAAAAAAGAAACTTGTAACATCCAATAAGAAGTGAAAGATTACGTCACGACGCCTTGTTTGTTAAGTGAGGTTTAAAGGGAAAACTAAATCTATGACTAATTCACCCAATTGGCAAAGCCAAGACCCCAATAAACAAAAGATTATCCTCTACTCTTCCTAGGGCAGTCCTAATTGTTTAAAACAGGAAGGTAAATTGAACATCCTGAGAGGTTGTGAGGTATACCTGACTGAACAGCTCTTGATAATTTTGTTACATCAGGTCCTGCGGTTCCTAGGTTTCTCCTCCTTATCATGGTTCCTCCACAGAACTTTGACTAACGGAACCTTCTTGCGACGCAAGATCCATACTCCTCTTTATCGATCCGAACCGGCTCCAAGTGAACTGACCGGTCTAGAGCTACCGGCCCATCTGTGATCGAAATCTACTGCTCCGGGCATAGTAGAGCCCTCCTAAGTTAAGAAATATGGAATACGTCGTGTAAACCTGCCAATTCCGGTGGAACCTCCAGCCTGTAAGCTAGGGGCCCGATCCGATCCAGGATCCTGTAAGGGCCCATATACCTAGGGCTGAGCTTCTTCTTCTGACCACGCACCCGTGAAACTCTGTGCATGGGCCGGATCTTCAATAAAACCCGGTCTCCCACCTAAAACTCTACCTGACAGTGTCGGGTGTCGTAATACTTAGCCTGTCTGCTTTGCGCTTCCAGCATTCTGTCCCGTATCAGTCTCACCTGAGCCTCGGTGTCATCGACAAAATCCCATCCCAACACCTTCGGATCCTCATCATGAATCCATGAAAGCGGAGTCCTACATCTCCTTCCGTATAAGGCTTCAAAAGGAGCCATCCCTATGCTGGATTGGTAGCTGTTGTTATAGGAGAACTCAACCAGTGGTAAAAGCTTCTCCCAAGGTTTGTTTCAATCCAAAATTCATATCCTTAGGAGGTCCTCCAATGTTCGGTTGGTGCGTTCCGTCTGCCCATCCGTCTGGGGATAAAATGTTGTGCTTAAGGTCAGCCGCGTGCGTAAGTAAGTCTGCACGGATCTCCACTCCCTGGATGTGAACCGACCATCCCAATCCGACACGATCGTCCTGGGCACCCCATGGTAACGAATGAACTGCTCTACGAATCTCCGCACTAGTACCCCAACCGATTCATCTTTTCTGATCGGAATGAATTTGGCCACCTTCGTCAGCCAATCGATGATGAACCAAATTGAATCGTTTCCCGTCCGTTATTGGGGGAGGCCATGAATGAAATCCATCGCGATGTCCTCAGATTTCAACTCCGGCACCGGAAGTGGCTGTAGCAATCCTGTGGGGTTTTTGCACTCCGCCTTCACCAGCTGGCATGCCTCGCAATGAGTCACGAAGTATGTAATGTCCTTCTTCATCCCCGACCAGACCATCGTCTTCTTCAAGTCTGCTATCATCTTGGTGATCCCCGGGTGTATAAAATATCTGCTATAATGTGCTTCCACCATGATGTCCTCCAAACACAGACCTCCTGCGGGTATATAGACACATCCTCTGAAATATAGCAATCCATCTCTCTGTGAATAATCTACCGTTGAACCCTCCTCCAAGGCTTGGAATATTAACTCTGCCCATGCATCTGTCTTCTGTCCGTCCTGAATGTGTTACCGAATATCGTCTATGGAAACCATCGATGCTAGATACTCTATATACAGCTCTGGATCATTCTCAGACACTAGGGATATCTGCATATCTCTGAAATACCGAATTAGCTCCATGGACATCAGTTGGGGTCCCTTCCCTAAGGTATCTCCTCTCCGGCTCAGAGCATCTGCCACCACATTCACCTTCTCAGGATGGTAGTGCATGGTATTCTAGTAATCAGACAGGAACTACGCCCAATGTCTCTGTCTGATGTTGAGTTCCTTCTGTATATCCACGTATTTCAAATTCTTGTGATCTGATAAGATGTCACAGTGAAACCCGTATAGGTAGTGTCGCCAAATCTTTAGAGCAAAGATCACTGAACCCATCTCCATATCATACACCAGATAGTTCTTCTCATGTATCTTCAGCTGTCGGTAGGCGTAGGATATTACGTGCCCGTTCTGCATCAAAATGGCACCCATCCACTGATAAGAGGCGTCCGTGTACACCTGGAATCCCTCCCTTCCCGACGGAAGAGCGAAAATGGGAGCCAAGGTAAGCCGACCTTTCAACTCCACAAAGGCCGCCTCGCACTATGGCATTTAAACGAAAGGGGATTCCTTCTTCGTCAGGGATATAAGAAGGAGTGCAATCCAGGAGAATCCTTCGACGAACTTCCGGTAATATCTGGCAAGTCCCAGGAAGCTCCGTACATCCGTGGTTGTCTTCAACGGTGTCCAATCCTGAACTGCCTTTATCTTGGCCGAGTCTACTACAAACCCAGCACCGCTGATAATATGGCCTAAAAAGGCCACATCCTTTAGCCAAAACTGGCATTTGCTGAACTTCGCATATAGCTGGGGCTCCCGTAGCCTCTCTAGAGTCAAAGTCAGGTGTCTTGTATGCTCCTCCTCCGTCCTTAAGTAGATGAGGATGTCGTCAATAAATATGATGACAAATACATCCAAATACCCCTCAAATACCCTATTCATGAGGCTTGTAAATGCTGACGGAGCATTTGTGAGCCCGAAGGGCATCACTATAAACTCAAACAGTCCGTACCTACTACTGAAGGCGGTCTTCGGAATGCCCTCCTCTCAAATCTGTAGTTGGTAATAACCTGACCTCAAGTCAAGTTTTGAGAAGAAATGTGCTCCTTCCAGTTGATCGAACAACTCGTCAATCTGTGGCAGCAGGTATGTATTCTGGACCGTCAGTCTATTCAGCGCTCGATAATCAATAAACAAGCGGAGACTTCTGTCCTTCTTCTTGACGAATAACACTGGGGCTCCCCATGGTGAAGAGCTTGGCCGAATAAACCCTGCCTCTACTAGTTCCTGCAACTGACTTAGGTACTCTGTCAACTCTTTCGGGGCCATCCGGTAAGGGTCCCTAGATGCCGGCTTGGCCCCCGGCAAAAGCTGTATCTGGAAGTCCTGCTCTAAGTGCGGAGGTAGTCCTGGCAGTTTTCAGCAAAATCTCGCAGCACCGGGATGTCTGTCATAGACTCCATGTCCTCCACCATCTAAAATAAGATTTGATAGACGACCTCTCCCTGCAGATGTGCCTTAATGCCCTGTACTGAAGATAAGAGTATACGAGAGGCAAGTCTTATACCTTCGATGATAATGAAAGAGTCCCTGTGCCTCACAGTGATCCTCTTTGCTTGGCAGTCAATCTGTGCCAGGTTCCAGTGCAGCCATACCATGCCCAGGATCAAGTTGTGATCCATCAACTTCAAAAGCGTCGCTGGAGCCTCGAACCCCTTTCCACTGATTTCTACCTCCATATTGTAGTGGTACGAGCTAAGGAGTTCAGACCCATCGGGTAGTCGCACCCTCATCTTCGAGCCCGTGAATCACTCCACGCCTTCCAGTTCTTCTACGAACGTCTTCGACATAAAGGAGTGAGTAGCTCCGGTATCGAAAAGCGTGTGGGCAGGCTTGCCGCTGATGAAGACTATACCTGGGGCGATTAAATGTCTTAGGATTCTATAATGAGTTTTCTTTCCTATTTATTCTATCTAGTGCAGTTCTACAAATTTGACAACTGAGAAAGGGAATTCTATTTAAACAATTAAACATCTTGGCATACCAGCTATGACCGGCTATGGGTTCAGAGGTTGTGCCAGGTCCAAAGCATACACCTGCTCCCTTTCTTGTCTACGCTCCCAACCCTAGTATCCACATCCTCGGCCACTTCCTCGACCTCCAAACTACTGAGCATACAGGGCAGCCTGTTGTGCTGGTAGGGGTGCTCTCCTCATGGGGCAGTTACTCTGGATGTGCCCAGTCTGGTGGCAGTTGAAGCACTCCGACGGTGGAAATGCCATACCCCCGGGTCTCGGTGCCTCCTGCATCTGAAGAGGTTGAGGATCCACTACCACAAGCTCCCTTGGCTCCTGTCTCACCCCGTGATGAGGCTGGTCCTCTGCTCTTCTTTCCTCTCTCCCATCAGTGATGTGGCCCCGCCGTTGATAATTTCTGGTTCCCCGGCCCTGGTCCTCCGTTTGCCTCTTCCGACCTTGAGTCGTGTGCCAGTCGGCCTAAATCCTCTTGGCCATCTCAAAGATCCGAGGTATTAGCCTGTCAGATACGAACAGAAGGGCCTCCCTCAACTCCACCCACAGGCCCTTATAGAACCTCTTGGTGTATTCTGCCTCATCCAAATGATAGGAGTTCGCAAACCGGGCTAAATGGTTGAACTCCCGGTGGTACAATACTACTGTCTAATTGCCCTGCTTCAACTGCAGGAACCTTTCCTCGAGCTCATCCCTAGCAGACTGTGGAACAAAATGCTTCAGTAAAGCGGTCCTGAACTCCTCCCAAGAAATCTCTGCAACCTCCATATCCGCAAAAGTTAAAGCCAGCGACGTGTTCCACCATCTCTTTGCGTGAGACTCCAAACAAGAGACAACCAATGACACCCTCTCCTCCCAGGAGAACCGAATCCCGGTCAACATCTCGTATATAATGTCAAGTCATTCTTCCGTCCGAACAGCTGACTCTATCCCTAAGTATGATGGGGGAGAGAGTCCACGGAAGATGCTCAGCCAATTGGCCCTCAGGTTTGGCTGTGGAACTGGAACCTGCTGGGCCCTAAAAGCCTCCAGAATGGCAGTCAGAGTCTGCCCCATCTCTGACTGTAGGAACGGAGTGCGGACTGGGGGAGGTGGTGCAACATTCGGAGTCTGCTGGACTGTGCCTTGTTGTGTAGGCTTCTCTAGAGGCTGCATATCAAAAACCATCTATAAGCAATTGACTCAAGCCTAATTAGTAGTGGACAATTACATGTGTCCCCACATGGGCACACCACGCTTCTGCTGCTTAGTTTTTCCTCAAGCTGAACCTGCGCGGGGGTGACCCAGGGATTTATGGACTGGTACTTTTCTTGATCGAGGTTGCCTCTGATACCACTTGTAAGACACCATTTTTTTTCTTTTTAAACCATTGGGTCTTAAGCCCAGAACCGCCGCTTTGCGGTGACACCTTCACGCCCTGAAGGGTCAGCACCGCGAAACGCTGATTCTGCCGGCCGATTTGATCACAAAAAAGCAACAAAAGTAGAGTAAACACAAGTGAGGTAAAAACTCTAACCAAAAGTCCACAATAAAATCACATCAGAGTAATAATATCTCCACGAAGGGAGAGTTCACAAAATATAAATGTACTGAAAATAAGGGCTTAACCCCGATACATCAAATCCTCACTATATAGTCACTCAAGCGGAAGCAAAATAAAACACTACTAAGGTCAGGGACTCATAGCCCCAACTGTTTGAACTCCTTATCTAGACTACCCTGTCTCAAAACGGGCCGACCTCTGGGGCTGCTCCTACATGCTGGGCTCCACGATCTCCTAAATAATGTGGTTTAAAAACCGTTAGTCTATAAGACTAACTCCTATCATCCCCCACCCCTTCCCCCATGGCTCCTAGGCACCGAGCGGGGAGGAAGAAAGGAAAGGACATGAAGGTGGAGAATAATCAAGTAACAGATGACGGCGAACCTATGCTAGCAGTTCTATGAGTATAATGACAGTAAGTGAAATACGAAAGTAACCTTAACTTATATGAGAACACATAAGCTAAGGCATCTTTTGCAAGGCTCCCATCATATAAAAATTCCCATACCAATTTATACGATTGGGTGTCGGTTTACAAGTGAACAATAATTATCGTAGGAAAATAACCATAACTTATGACCATGCCTACGCAAGACCATAAACTAAGGGGTCATTTTGCAGGTCCTATTTTATAAAGCGTCTCATACCACTTTATACAATATGTGTCATGGTTAAAGGCAATGGTTATGTTATGACATGAAGTTATGCCATGATGAGAATATGCAAATGCAACTCACCCACCCGACTCTGTGTACACAGACCTTTAGTTCCCCCTTTCCTGAGCCGAACCTCCCAGTATACCTACGTAGTGGAAGACGGAAGCGGTGGGTTGGGCCTCGCCCACCTCTAAACCAGTAATTGCACTACCGGTCAGACCTATCGTATGTCTCAATGCTAGTGCACAAAGCGGACTCGTGCGTACTTTTTCCGGCTGGTGCACCGGACTTTATTTGGCCAAGTGCTAAACCACACTTGCCGAGTCCACGTATTGGAGTCGGTGCATCGACCCTCCAATACCAAAGACCCACCACCTTTCCTTTTATGCACATGCAATAATTATGAATCCAGTTTCCGAGCCAGAGCTCGCCGGACTATCCCGTCTGTCTCAATCACCAACCGAACCAAAGCTCACTGGGCCAACCTGCCCATCTCCAAAAACCCCAGGGCATCATCCTATATGAACAAACCTAGTATTTCGAGACATTTAGGTGAGTGAAAGTGAATCCATAATTATGCTAGTTACTCTTGCAAATTAGTTTGCCTACAGTTTAGGTTAGCCCAGGACATCCCCCGGTATACCCCGTGAAGGGCTCTCAAAGGGCACTAGGAACTATGATGGTACTTGAAGCCCATCGTTCCCTTTCGCAAAGCACTTACTATTATTGGTTGCTTCCTTCTACCCATTCCCCTTTTGTATTACACTGGACTAAACCTAGTGTTATTTTGACTCTACCTCCCTTCGGGAAGGGCGATCTTTCGTTAATCCCGAGCAACACCTAGCACAAGCCAACACCGCGCCTTTATAAAACTATTCTCCAAAAGTGACCCCAATTACTTATCCAAAACCACCAGACTATTGGAATCCCAAAGCTTAGTCCTACTCACCCTCATCACCTATTTAGTGTCCTTTTACTAATTACAGACCATACTTAGTTACACGATGCACATATTGGGTAGCACTATAAATAATCATCTAAATGAATCGAGATAATTAATGGGGGTCTATCAAGAGCTAAATAGGTATATCCAGTAATTTATATTTTTCCAAATTAATCAAGCATTTATTTAATTTTCCTAAAAGATGCATGTGCTACCAGTTTGAACAGGAAGTGTCCTTGAAAATCATGCATGATGCTTGACAAAACTAAGCAAAATATTAGGACAGCTGAATATTATAAATCCAAAATATAACCATTTTTCCATTATCTATAGATCCCTAAAACTATTTTGGTAATAAATCCTATTTCCCTTCAATATTGGAGAAAGTACAGCAAATAATCATCAAAAAATTGTGAATTAATTTTCTTATGCAACTACTGTCTTACTAACATTATATACAAGGTTTCATGAATTTTCAATAAGAAATAAGCTCTGGATAAATTAAACATCCAATTCCCAAAATGATGGGTTTGTAAAGTAAGTACCTCAAATAGTCTTCTAAAACTCATGAATTAATTTTACAAAGTAGTTATTGATCTAAAAGCAACAGTGACCTAATTTTCATAATTTTTGCAATATGATATTAGCACTAAATAATTCATTGATCATAAATGCCCCTTTTTAATCTTGTGAAGAAAGTATTGAGAATAAACAACTAAAACTTATAATAAAATTTAGGGGTAATTATCTTGACCAAAAATGTCTCCTGCCTAAGTTTTATAGGATTTTAATGAAAAGAGAGATCCTAATAAATAATTTACCATTTAGGTTCATACCATGTATATCAGTGAAGTGCTTGAAGTATTGTTCCTAAAATTCTAATAAATTCACTAAAGGTTCTATCTAACCTAAAATCCATGCTACCTAAGTTTCACATCTTTTGTGTTAGTTTTGGTGGGTTATTCTACTCTAACAGTGATTATGCCCTAATATAGGGTTAAGAGCTTGGGGTATCTATCTCCCTCAAAACCCTCCAAAGTTCATACCATAGGTCGTAGGTTACTCATTCATCATTTCCACCAAGTTACAATATCACACAAGTCCATTTGTCCCCATATCCTTCACAACCCTCAAAAGCCCCTCCTTAGGGTTTGAGTTTGAGTCCAAGGGCCAAAACTACCCTAGACCACTCCATAATCCCTATGAGGGTGATTGTGGCTAAGACAAGTCAATGGTAAAAATCTCAGCCCCTGTTGAGTTTATTTGCCTACCCAAAGCTAAAGTACACTCTTTTTTATGAATCCTTCACTAAGAAAGAGTTAGGGTTAGGTCATTACCTATCCTAAACACCTCCAAATGAGGTGAATTTTTATACAGAGCCATATCATGAAGCCAGGGACCTCTCACCAAAGTTTTGGAGGGTTTGGAGGTCATTAGACCACTTAATTAAAATACCCTAGTATTATTAAATAATAACAAAAACCATAGGACAAAGTATCCCCAAAAATTCCCATTTTGGACTGGCCCTAGGTAAAACTAAGGTTGACCCCCTTCCCAAAGTTCAGGTCATTTGGACAAAGGATGAAGTGTGGGCACCCTTTTGAATCTCAGGATAGCCCTAGGTATAGATCCCACAAAAATGGGTGTCGTGGTCCAACTAGAGGTCCAAATTAGATCAAATTAATTTTGGATAAAAGTAGACCCATAGGGCTACAAAGTTCATGTTGATGACTTTTTCACTAGAGGGGCCTAAGTATTTTTAAAAATTAAAACCATCTACTGCAAATAGTGTGACAGAAATGAAATTAAAATAAAAATGAATTATTAATCTGGCGCACGAATCTTAGCGCAAATCCAAGGGCTGCCGAGTCGTGTTCCTCCTCCAGCCAACGGACCCGATTGCTTATGCCTAGGCCGACTTCAAACCGCCACAGCCAGCCATCCGGCCACTTCCCTGCCCGGCCACCGCCACCACCACCTTCGTGGAGGTGGTGGCTACCTCCACCCGGCGGCGTGGCCATCGGTGATGACTATTCCGGCGATCCCATCAAGAAAATTTTCGGCCTAAAACCATGAAAACCAGAGATTGGTTCGGGCTCAATCGAGCCCGAACCTTGGACCTAAACCTCCCTAGGATCTACCCATGAAGTAAGGAGAGGAGGAGGACCTTGCCGGGGGCCTGAAGGCGTGACGATCGTCGGGAAACCATTTCCGATGGTGGAGCCACTCGACTTCTGCAATAGTACAGTGGGAGGGCTGAAAATCTTCAGGTAAAGGCTGGGAAACATTCCCCTTGGGCCACTCTTGGTGTTTAAAGGCTCGGTTGAGGAGGGGAGAGGCCAAAACATCAAATGCCATTAATGCCATTGAAAGCTTTGCTCGGGTTTGGAGGAGGGGGATGAACCAGCCCCTTGGTGGCCGGGAAATGGATGGAAACTTCTCCCCTTCCCCAGGGGAGTTGAATCCAGCCATTAAGAGTGGCCTTTGGCCTCCCTTGGCCGGGTTTGATTTGCCCCTTCATTCCCTCTTTTTCTCTCTCCTCCATTACCATGGAATGGAGATCACTCTCCCTCTCTCCTTATCATCAAGTTGACTTTGTAAACCTTGTGGTCTGTTGGCAGCTGACATATACACATAATATTCCTAATGAAGCTATATGAGGAGGCTTGAGCTTATGCTAGCTCATTTTGGCTAGTTTGACCCAAAGTAGGCTTGGGTTGACTTTGGTCCTTTTGACCTTTTGGGTTGCTATGAATGGGACCCTGGTGATCAATTTATCTCTCCTAAGGCTTAGTTGGGGTGGGACTGGACTAACTGGGCACCTTGAGGGTCATATAACCCTTAATAAGGGCATCTTGACCAAGTTGGGGTTTGAGTTAGCTTGGGTCAACTCAAGCTTGGGGATTGACACCATTGAGTCCCAGGTGACCCATTGACACCACTTTAGGTCTAATTATACCTGGGCAAGGTTGATTGGGCACATTAGAGTCCAACTGCCCTTAGTTAGGGCACCTTGCCCAATTTAGGCCTATGGTGGTCCAAGGTCAAATAGGCCACTTTAGGTTGACTCTAATGGACCCTTAAGGCTCTAGTGCACCCTCTAATAGGTTAGTGATGTTGTGGTGGGGTCATGGAGTCATGGTGAAGCCCTAAGGTCAATCCCTAGGTTTGGTGATGAGGTTGTTCCATAGACAGACCAAGGTGATTCTCACCTTGGCCTTTGATCACTTGGCCCTTTTTAGCTTCCTAGGGTTTTTTCATGACCTAGTCATGACCAAAACCACTCTTTGGGGGCTAGTTGGAAATGGGATATTACACAAGTTCATCCAGAATGCCAGCATAGTGGGCTCGCCGGTAGCTACGTCGCGTCGTTCTAAAATGCCGAAGGTAGAGAAAAATTCGAGAGTGAGTTCGCAAAATCTGTTCACCATAATGGAATGCAGATGACGCCAAGAACCCACGTCGAGTAATCGGTCCACCTCCAACTTCAGACCAACGCCCACGAGCTCCTCGTCCAAAATGAAACGAAAATCCAAAAATGGTTTTTGGACCAAGTGCTCAAACCTTGTGACCATCTCAGGTCTCCCAAATTAGAGCATCCGCTCTACATCTTTAGTGTTCACCGGAGCATCCGGCACATCTTCTGGCTCCGCCAGAACCGAAGCTCGTGTGGAAGAGGAAGAGGCACCACCCAAGCTACACACCTTACTAATCACTTTCTTGTAACCCATGGCGATGATGAGGAAAGAAAGTGGAAGAGAAAGAGAGGAGGAATGGGGGAAGATTTGGAGGAGGAGGAAGAGATCTTGCCAAAGATGAAGAAGGCGAAGCGGACAATCGCAGCAGACACACAATAATTAGAGCCAGCGTGCGTAAAAAATGCTCGGCCTGCGTTTTATATAAAAGAAAAATGCACGATCGTTCGTTTTTGTCCCGCACATTTTCCCCAACATTGCGTTTTGCAAAAACATCCCGATTTGCATCTCTTTCTCCGCGAAGTCTCTTCCTGCAAAAATAGCGAAAAAAACAAAAACAAATGGAATACAGAACCTCCTGAGTTACAAGGCAATCTTCCCAAATTAGGCGCAAGCACACAAAGAATAATATCGCAAGCATGCATTAAGGCAAAACAAAATTAACAACAAACAAAGCTATTTTAAAACAGTAACAATTAACTAACTAATCCAACTCCTAGATAAGTACTCGGGTTATTTTCATCCCAGAACGACTTATTCGAAAAATGAAAAAAACTAGCTCATGGGCCTATGATATAAGAAATGCACAGGTAACCAGCCTAATATCTGTTGCGATAGCGGGTGCCGATATAGAGATAAAACAGTTACCACTCTACCTAAATAATGATACCTGCACAACACAGGTAGAGGAAATTGGAAATAAGAAGAGGAGGAGCGCTGGTCCTCGCTCATCTTATCACAAAATAAATCCTTGCCTAGCAAGGCATCATCCACCACCGGTTTGTAGGAAGCGATGGAAACGGCGTGGGAACCAGGCTCATCATCATCCCAACGTACCCGTGGAGACTCAACCTTCACAGGCTCAGATAAAAAAGGGGGTCAAGTAACAAAAGAGTATAAGAGCTAAAAGAATCAGAATATGGGAGAGTGATCCCGGTATCACTCTCAGCGAGATCCAAGAATAGATCTTTATCGGTATAATACGAGTCGTATCGTGGGGAATCCGAGAACTCAAGGCCCGCAGTGGTAAGGGGAACAACCTCATCCAATAAAGAAGTGCAAACCTCCGCATTGGAAAGAGAATATCATCCTACCTTGGTGCAACCTCAGGCACCGAATCATCTAAAATTACGGCATCATTAGCCGACTCACAAGAAAAGGTGTAGAAAACTCAGGCAAAAATTGCCGAGGGGAAAAATTGATTTCAAAATCAAACGCTGAATGAGCAGGCTCCATCGCAAAATAATTCGCAGATGAAATCCCATTGACAGGAATAATCTCAACGTCCCATACAGGAGCACCCATGAGTTCCTGATCCTCTTTTTCTTACTAACACCAGGGTGATCGTCATCACTCAAGGGATGCTTGTAAAAAGGTAGTGAGGGACCCATGAAGGATCTGTATGCAGCAAGAGATTCCTCGGTAATCTCAGCGGGTAAAGAACGAGCCAGATGAGCGATGCTAGTGTATGGGCCAGGCAAAACCCTGGTAGGCCTGTCTACAACAGTCTTTCGCGAACGGGAGGTTGTTGCGCACACGCCCTCAGAGGGAGAAGGCTCACACAAGAGAGGGAGATCCTTCACCCTGTGGCCTACACCTTGACATAGCAAACATCTAATAAAATGCTCGGCATTCATATCAGCCATGGCATCGATGCATCGGTGCAAAGTGTCATAAAGACGGCACTCGGATATGGAATACATCATGAACAAAAATATTTACCAAAAGTGGTACACACCAGAATAAAAAGAATAGCACGGATCTGCTGGCTAAACCAAAAAATCAGAAAAGGGCAAAAAGAAATAAACAAAAGAAATGGTAAACAACTGAAATAACTAGAAAAAGAACAAAGAAAAATGAAATGAACAAATGTAAAAGGGCTTCTATCTGCTGTCTCCCTCTCCAAAAACTCGCACGACTGTGTTCCCCGGCAATGGCGCCAAAAACTTGATGCATTGAACGACAAGTGTACCGGTTGCACAAGTAATATAAAACGTGCGAATTTTCCCAAGTATCGATCTCGAGGGAACACATCAATGTGGAGTAAATTTTTAGGAGGACTTGAGATTGAAGTCCAACAGTCTATCCTATAAAAGGGTGGTTTTGGTTATTTACGGATGAAAAAAAATACTAATAACTACTCATATGCAACGCTGCTATGCGATGCTTCGCCAGGCAGGATGGAAGACTACACGGGCTGCTATGCAACGAATTGCTGGGCGGATGGACGAGTAGGCTTGC
This sequence comes from Platanthera zijinensis, assembly GCA_039513925.1. Taxonomy (NCBI): domain Eukaryota; kingdom Viridiplantae; phylum Streptophyta; class Magnoliopsida; order Asparagales; family Orchidaceae; genus Platanthera; species Platanthera zijinensis. The sequence goes on along the minus strand of CM077095.1, from coordinate 76,556,503 downwards.
CGATGAGGTGGTGAGAATGACAGAATGAGGGTCGAGAGCACCTCTTTGCTACGCACACCTCTAGCAATCACTAGAGCGGCAAAGTAAGCTGCGGTGGTGGAAACAAAAATAGGCGCTATTCAAGCAACTAAAGAAGTAAATCCATAGAAGCTCACATAGACATGAAACTAATATTGATTACAACTAAAGTGCACATCATCAACATAAATATATTTAAACACATGTATTCAGCAAGAAAGAAAGAACAAGTCAAGAGATCGACCGAATCCGAAGGCTCGTCGAGGGGTTGCAGAAGGAATCGCCGGGTTGTCAATCTGCGTCCAAGCTCGATCCTCAACTATGTCCCGGGTAGAGAAAGGTTGTCACTACCTTCCAATGGGCCCGTCTTCTTAGTGTCACGATGCAGAAGAAAGTTGCAAGCTTCCCTTTGCTTGATGGATACAGCGCCAAACCATGAAATGGAGCTCAAAAGATGTAGGAGAAGGCTGAGATCAAGCACCGACAAGGTATAGGCTTCGCGAGTATGGCCGGAGATTCTATCCTTGGTGGAAGACGAAGGGTAGAGGTCGAAGGGCTAAGCTTTGCCCTAAAACGGCGGCTGGAATGGCTGAGATGAAGCTCCACCCAAATGGAGGAAAATCTGTGCTTTAAATAGAAGCAGGTCAGAAAAATAGGCATGCACGGTTTGGCGCACGACCGTGCGTTAACCGTGCATTATTAAACTTCCAGTCCAAGCTTACTGATGAAGATGTGTTGACCCGTGCATTTTAGTCGCGCACGGGCTATTTCGCCCGTGCATGAAGGAAATCACACGGGTAACGACAGAGCGCAGGAATGCAGGAGTAAACAGAGGAACCATGTTTTTTACTCACGCACGGGCGCTGCCGCCCGTGCATGAACATATCGCACGTTTAACCACAGAATGGTACAAAAATCAAAGGTACAAGAGAACCGTGCATTTCCTTCTTGCACGGTTTGACCGAAACTGTGTGTTAACCGTGCGTTTAAGATACACTCGACCAAAAAATGCATGATTAGGAAGAAACCGTGGGCTAAGGAAACACACGACCGTGTGTTTTCCAGAAATCAGAATTCCTGCCTTGGGGAAAATGCACCATCTACACAGCAAAAACCAAAACTGGAGCACAAGCTCCCAACACCAATACACAACAAAAATGAACAAAAAGAACCATGGGGAGCACCATGTGCTTACCCTCAACAAAAGAATGTGCAATTGCACACCTAAGGGCTAAAACAATGCATTTTTTGTGAAGTGAAGATCTAAACAAAAATATAACTTTTCCAATTGAAAAAGTGGTGTACATGCAAGATAATAAGCCCAGATGAGTCCCAAAAACCTTATATAAATCAGACTCATCAAACACCCCAGCAAAATGGGATTGCTGAGAGGAAAAATAGGACTCTCATAGAGGCTTGTAGAACCTTGTTAAGTGACTCATCTCTCCTAGAATACTTTTGGGCTAAGTCAGTTAACACTGTATGTTATGTCCTTAACAAGGCTTCTATCGCCAAGAACCACAATAAGACTCCCTTTAAGATCTTGAAGGGCAGAAAACCAAACCTGAGCTATTTCATGATCTTTGGTAGCAAGTGCTATGTGCTCATCAATGGAAAATTCCATATAACTAAGTTTGCTACCAAGTCCAATGAAGGGATCTTTATTGGGTACAATATTCATAATAAGGCAAATAGAATCTACAACTTATCAAGTCAAGTTATAGAAGAGTCAATGCATGTTGTCTTTGATGAATCAAACATGATTAATAGAGAGATGCCTAGCTCCTCTTCTTGTATTACAGGTATAGAGCTGATGATGGACAAGCTAACCATCAAGGAAGCTTCTCCCATAATCCTAGACAAAGCTGATGGACTGATCATTCCTAGAGAAGGGCAAGGCATACTTGAAGTGGTTGAAGACAAGCTAGATGAAGATAATGATGATCAGAATGCTGAAACTATATTTCCTCCGACTGTCATACATTTGAGGAACCATCCAGTCCACCAAATCATTCGTGATGCAAGCCATGGAGTTTAGGCCAGAAGCAAGAGTATCAACACTTCTCTCTACTCAAGTTTTTTGTCTAAAGAAGAGCCTAAGAATTTTGAAGAGGCAATCAAAGACCAGTTCTGGATTGGAGCAATGCAAGAAGAATTGAACCAATTTAAGAGGTGTAAGGTCTGGAAGTTGGTTTCCAGACCACAAGGACAAAATGTTATAGGTATCAGGTGGATCTTAAGGAACAAGTTGGATGAGAATGGTATTATTGTAAAGAAAAGGGCTATACTTGTGGCTAAAGCCTACAGTTAAGAAGAAGGGATAGATTTTGACCAAACATTTGCTCTAGTAGCCAGATTGGAAGCAATAAGACTGCCATGCATTTACTGCCTATCAAATATTCAAAGTATACTACATGGATGTGAAGTAAGCCTTCCTGAATTGGGACTTAAAATAGGAAGTATATGTGGATCAGCCACCAGGTTTTGTTGACCCTAACACTCCTAATTTTGTTTATAGGCTTAGGAAAGCTCTATATGCCTTGAAGCAAGCCCAAACAGCATGGTATGAGAATTTGTCTAATATCCTCATTGAGAACGAATTTTCAAGGGGGAAAATAGACAAGACCCTATTCCTAAGAGAATCTAAGGGCAAGATCATCGTAGTCCAAATTTATGTAGATGACATAATTTTTAGGTCTACCGATGACAACTTCTTCAAGAAGTTTGCTGAACTTATGTAAGGGAAGTTGAAGATGAGCAGTATGGGTGAGATCAAGTTCTTCTTAGGACTCCAAGTAAGACAGACTGATGATGGTTTGTCCATATCCCAGTCCAAGTTTACCGGGGAGTTGATTAAGAAATATGTCATGGAGAATGTCTCTACCATGAGAACTCCCATAGGGTCAAGTATGCCTATAGGAAAAGATGAGGGAGGGAAACATGTTGATGAGTCTTTACATAGAAGGATAATTCGCTCCCTTCTATACCTGACTGCAAGTAGGCCTGACATAATGTATGCTACATGTTTATGTGCAAGGTATCATGTTTGCCTTAAAGAATCTCATTACTTTGCTACAAAGAGAATTTTGAGGTATCTTAAGGGCACACCAGATCTTGGTCTATGGTACCCTAGGAATATGGTTTTTGATCTAATAGGATTTTCAAATTCAGATTTTCTAGGCTGCAAAGATGATAGGAAAAATATTTCAGGTACTTGTCAGTTCTGAGGTGGAAGACTAGTGTCATGGAGCAGCAAGAAGCAAACAAGTGTGACAATCTCAACTGCAAAGTCAGAGTACATTTCAGCAGGAAGCTACTGTGCTGAGTTGTTGTGGATTCATCATCAGCTTCAAGATTACAACATTGAGATAAGTAGAACCCCTCTTTATTATGATTCTACTAGTGCAATTTCTATTGCTAGGAATCATGTCTCACACTAGAAGACTAAGCATATAGAAATTAGCCATCACTTCGTTAGGGAACATGTGGAAAAGGAATACATCAACCTTGTTTTTGTCCCCATTAACAAGCAAGTGGCTGGCATCTTCACTAAGAAACTAGATGAAGCAAAGTTCAACACCTTTAAATTAGAATTTGGTATGTTGAACTTAGCTTAGCTTCAGTTACTCCCTATTATATTTCTGTTGGTACAGGTTTGTTCTTTTCCTTGCAGGCAAAGAATATCTTTAGTGGTATAAAGATTGTGGAGATCAAAGTGTTTATCTGGAAGATGTGATAGAAGATGCTCCTATTAAGGGGGAGCAAATTAAAATAGTTACAGAAGTAGATTGAGCCTTGTGAAGAGAGGAAGCAAGCAGCTGTATCAGTTGATCTCCTGCACACAGCTAGGGGGACAAGAAGAACAAAAGGAAGCTAGACATCCCTGAATATTATATATAAGTAAAAAGGGGGAGAGAAGGTGTTGAATCAAGTTATAAATCAAGTGGCTAAGTACCAAAGAATTGATTAAGCTCAACTGTTGCAGTAAGATAGAGGGAGTAGGGATGCTTCTAAATAAGGGGAGTAGGTATCCCTCCTCTAAATAGGGAGAGTAAGTAACCCTCCTGTAACAACATTATTATAGTGTTTATTGCTGCAAATATGGTGTGTATGTCATTGAATAAGAAATTGAGGTGAGGTTTTGACTTCTTCAAATAGGGGGAGATTATTGGGTCCATTGCTCCCAATGTCCCTGATTTGTAAGAAGTCAAACAAGTCAATGATATACACCAAGTTGTATTTGATGTATGGTTAAGTTTCATGTGCAGGGTGAAAATTTAAAGAAATGACTAAGTACAAAAGTATCGACATACTTCAAAACTATGTCGACACCTTTGTAGGGGAACTGTCGAAATCAAAAAGATATAAGAGAGAAATGTCAAGACACAACACTTCACTCAATAGTTATGACAGCTTTATCGAGACAATTTAGTTATCTCGACGCCTTGAAGATCAAGTCAACAGTATCGAGACAAGTCAGATATCTTAACACCTTAAAGCTCAGGACAGTAGTGTCGAGGCAATACAATTGTCTTGATACAATGAAGAACTGAGTGCAGACTTTAAGATGTCGACACCCAGCAGACTATAGTGTCGAGATAATTCAACTATCTCGACACAGTGAAGATTTGAAGCAAATCTGTCACTGAAAAATAACTAAGTCTATAGGCGTTGAGTGATGTCAACTCTCTCAACACCATGTGATATAATTCGTCGAGTATTGCTACCTAACTCAAACCAGCAGAGTTTCTGTCAAAGAAAAATAAGCTAAGACCAGAAGCGTCGAGTGAAGCCTAGTACACTCGACGCCATACTGATTCTGTCAATGCCATAGAAGATGGACTGGAAAATTCATCTAAGTGCACAAGTGTTGAGTGAAGCCAGTTCACTCAACGATAGATGACAGAAAGCTTTGAATCAAGCTCTAGCAATCAAAGCCAAGGGGAAGAGTGACAAAAAATGGCTAAGTACAAAAGCGGTGAGTGTTGAAGCCACACTCAACGCTATCAATGCCATGTAGTGGAGTAGTTATGGCCAAGTACAAAAATGTTGAGTAATGAAGCTAAACTCAACGCTCTTAACGCCAAGGTTGCTGAAGAAGTAGAAAACATTCTAAGGCAAAAAGCGTCGAGTGATGAAGCTACACTCAACACTCTCAATGCCTTGGATGTAGATAGAGCAGAAAGATAAGCTAAGCATAAAAGCATTGTGTGAAGGCCATTCACTCAATGCCACTCAACGCTAAGGAAGCTGTAGAAAGTCTAAGTTAAGAATCGTTGAGTGAAGGCCATTCACTCAATGCCACTCAATGCCTGAGTGGATTCTTAGAATTTGGCTAAGTCTAGAATGGCGGACGTCAGCATGAGTCAACAAAGACAGATACAAAGATTTTTCTCTGGTGTCTGACTGTTTTAAATCATTATTATTTTTTGTAGGATCCAATCTAGGATCTGAATGTAAGATTCTTGAGTGAATCTGAGTGTAGGACTGTGTTATAAAGGCTGAGGTAAGATCTATTGTTGATCTGAGTGTAGGATTCTTGTGTGAATCTGAGTGAAGGCCTATTTTATAAAGGCTAAGGTAAGATCTATTGTTGATCTGAGTATAGGATTCTTGTGTGAATATGAGTGGTAGGCCTATGCTATAAAGGCTGAGGTAGTATCCAGTTGGGATCTGAGTGGTTGGGCATATTGCCTGAGCTCTAAGTCTTGAAGAAGACTGAGAGATCTTACAGGATCTATGTTGTAAGCACTTAGGAGCCGAGTGTTGTTGTAGTGCCTCATCTAACACATTTTTAGAGAGGTGGGAGGGACAGTAGACATACCCAAGACCGGGGAACCACTAGAAACCGGCTGTGTCATCTGTGATTGATCTTGAAAGACAAACTAACCTAATCACTAGGCATAGTAAATCAATAAAGGTCTAAATAAATCAAAAGGGAGCAAATAACCTATTCACCCCCCTCTAGGTGTTTAGCTGACCTTGAAAACAAGACTTTCAGAAAGAAGGCTCAGAGAACTTTTCTCTAGAGTCAAATCAACAACAACAAACTCTCTCTCTGTAGGATCCATTCTTGGATCTGAACTATAGGGCCTCTGTGCCTGAGTTGTAGGAATATTTTATAAAGGTTGAGGTAGATCCAGTTATAGATCTAAGGTAGGGCCTGTGTACCGAAGGTATGATTTGGAGCAGATCTGATGTAGAAGAGGCATTCTCTCTGAGCTTTAGGGCCTTTGTGCCTGAGTGGCAGGATCCTTCTGTGGATCTGAGGTAGGGAACTTATGCCTGAGCTGTATGAGAGTCATTCTCTCTGAGTTGTAGGTCTATCCTCCTAGCCTGAGCTGTAAGACTATTAATTTAGTCTGAGGTAGGTTATCTTTGGATCACTGAGTTGTAGTAGCAAGCTTGCTCTGAGGTACGGCTTTGTGTCCGAGCTGTAGGTCTTGGAGGAGACTGAGAGATCTTACTGGATCTGTGTTGTAAGCTCTTAGGAGCTTAGATTTGGAGAAGTTCCTTGTCTAACAAGGTGTTAGAAAGGTTGGAGGGAAAGTAGACGTACCCATAATCTGGGGAACCACTATAAATCCTGTGTGTGCTTTGTGTGATTTTCTTGAAAGCAGGACATAACTAAATCACAACACACCAAAATAAAAGATTGTCATAAAAGACTAAGAAACCTTTTCACCCCGTTAAGTGTTCGCTACACTTGAAACTAAAGACTTTTAGAGTGAACCGCCTTCACTCAACACTTTTGTACTTAGCCGATTTCTCTGTTGGGTTGGCATTAAGTGAACTGCCTTCACTCAACACTTCTGGACTTAGACAGATTTTATGTATACATCTTCTGAGGCTTTGACTGCACGAGCTTTACTTGACGCTTCTTTCTCTAGCGTTGAGTGAACTGTCTTCACTCAACGTTTCTGGACTTGACCAGAATTCTTTCCGGCAAATGCTGAAGCTTTGACTTTCTTATATTTACCTAACGCTTTGTGTTGTATGGCGTTGAGTGAACTGCCTTCACTCAACGCCCGTGGACTTAGCCATATATCTGCTTTGTAAACAATTGGGATTTGATTATCCATGCTTTACTTAGTGCTTTTTGATATCTAGCGTTGAGTGAACTGGCTTAACTCAACGCCTGTGGATTTAGACAAATTTCCGTCTTTCCAGCATTCTTCCTTGACATCTGGCATTGAGTGAACTGGCTTCACTTAACGCCTATGGACTTAGACAAATTTTTGTCTTTCCAGTATTCTTCCTTGTGTCCACCAATCATTGTCACTTAGAACACCTGTCCAATCAATGTGATAAAGAACATCATACAACAAATACATCTATTCTCTTAATATTGATGGTGATGTCTCTTCAAATCCAGGGAACATTGAAAGGCAATATTCCCAACAATCTCCCCCTAATTAAAGAAGGAAGAATATATAACAATACTAAGATACGTTACTACATAAAACATATCAATTAAACAAATATAAGCTAGCAATTGTATCTTGTCTAAAGTTCCCCAATTTAATGTAGTGACTCAAAATGTTAAGTCATTGCTCTCCTCATACCACTTGAAATTTTCCAAGTATTATGCACTGACTCAATCAGTAGTCATTGCTCTCCTTATACCACTTGAATCATTCCATGTATTATGCACTGACTCAACATGTCAAGCCATGTAAAGTCATTGCTCTCACACTCCTCTCGCTTTCTAGCTTCTTCAATAAGCACTCATCTATGGAGGGTGGAGAAAGGATCATGCTAAGGAAGAGTTGATTCCTCAGCCAACTGGGTGGATGGAATGACCTCATCCTGAGTAGGAACATGTGAATGCTCCCCCTCAAATTCATCATTATTTTTGGAGGAACATTATTATTATCCTATACTGTATCTTTCTCAGCTGATTCAGCTGATCTCTCTGAAATTTAACATAGCTAGTTAAAGTGATTAACTTCTAACTATCTATTTAACTTTGCACCCTACAAAGTCTCTTCTTGCTGAGCCAGTTCTCTTCCTCTTCTTCAGCAACTGATTTTCCTCTGGCTCTAGCTATCTGATCAATAGCAGTACAAGAAGGTTCAACCCACTGAGCACCTTCTTGATCATCACATTGATCTGCCCTCTGATCACCATAATTGGTAACCCAAATAGTATTCTCCCCCTTGATCATTGCCTTCTTCCTTCATCATTGTCTACCCCCTTTATGACTTCTTCAGATACAACTACAATAAGGGAGGTTTTGGCCTGATTTATCTTTTCATGCAGATAGATCACTATCCTCTGAAAATTAAATGACATTCTCATCTCCTTGACAAGGGAGTTCTGTTAGAATCTCCCCCGCAATCTCTGAATTTGTCATAGGAAGTTGCTGACTTGTATCAACTATAGCTGGAGTAATCCAGCTATTCTTAAACTGATTTTACTTGCTCTTCCCATAATAGGTGCAACCAACTGGGTAGTCTACCCCTCAACCCCAACATTGTCAATAGGGACATTCTAGTCTTCAGCAGTATTCTTCTAATCTTTTATGTGCTGGAGATACTCTAGAAAAGGCTCAAGCTTGTCCAACATACCATACTATACTAGCTCCCCCTCAACAAGAGCATCTAGCTTATCACTCTCCCCCTCAATATTTGCATAGATCCTATCCACAATACTTTCAGTTACCATTTCAGCTGAGGATAACACTTGAGAATCTTTTCAGTTGAGGATTGAAAGTATTTTTAGCTAAGGATCATGTTCCCCTTCCTTACTGCTCTCAAAAGAGCTGCTTCCAGTACTTTCCTCAGTGATGAGTACAGCTTGCTTTTTCTACTCTTTTCATCTCACTATTCTGCTGACATGTCAGTAAAACTGTGTCCCACCAGTCAAACATCTTGGAGCTTCAATGGCTAGATCCTACTAGTCCTCACCCAAGTCCTGTGTACTTTATCCTTCATCAAGAATACACACAACATTCTTTTCCTCTTGGGAAGTAGGAAGAGTATCCTTGATGGTTAATTTATCCATCTCCAACTTTATATCTGTAGGTCATAGCCTTTGGTGACTCCTCTATCTGACCAACCAAAGCTTACTTTGGGTCCATCCTTCACTGGAGTATGTTCCTTTAGGTTACTCCTTGTTCTAGTCATGTGCCTGGAATATCCACTGTCCAAGTACCATAAATGGGTATGGGCACTTGGACTATCCTGCAAAATTAGATTTAAGTTACCTTAGGACCCCAATTTTTTTTTGGTCCTAGGTTCTGGTTAGCCTAAAAAAGAAATTGTCTTCTTGCATATTTTTTGATAGGAAGATAACACTTGCTCTGGGCACAGTAGGACTGTGCCAGGAATCTAAGGCAAAATGCCCCACTTTGCAATAACACCAACACTCATGAATATTATATCGTCTTTTTTGAGCAGGTCTGGTAGCAGCTAATTATTAAGAAGGAAGAGGAGCTTCCTTTTTCATATTTCTCTCAGCCACAATCTGACTGAAGGTGAGTCTGCCAATAGAATAACTTGGTTTTTCTTGAGGTCTACCAACAATGGTCTTCTTTGTAGAAGACATACAATTGATGGCCTCATAAATGCCCAAGTCTGGCTTACTAACAGACTTGCCCTTGGTCTAAGTGTATGCTGAGAGATCCTGAGAAAAGTCCACTGCCTTATTCTTTAGTGTGGGGGATGGTGCACCAAATATAAATGGTCCATGATGGGACATTTGAATTTCCTCATGGGGAGCCTTAAAGACACTCATCCCCTTACAATATCTTCCACCAATGTTGTGAATAGTTGTTCACAATTGTGGATCTTCCAGTCAACTAGTGACCATAGATACTCTCTTGGTCATACCTGTTTGAAGGTAACATCACCTTCTTAAAAGGGATGGAGGCTTTGATGTCAGGGGCTGTACTAGAGCATTGACTTTCCCTTTGGGGTGGTAAACTCTAGTTTCCCTTTGAATACCAAACCCTTCTTAACCTTTTGAGAGTAGGAGTCTATCAAGGGGTAACACTGACTTAGTCTTAGAGAAACTATCCACTATTCTTTTCTCCCTCTGGAGTTTCTCTTCAAGATCCAAATGATCATGTTCTTGTTGTTGATGGTCATAATCTGGATGATTGAGATGACCTTTAGTTGGCTTAATTTCCTCATTTTCTGATCCAGCATGGATGCTGACTCAGACTGTTGGGAAGCAGCTAGCTGTAGAGAGATAATTTCCTTAGCTTGCTTCTTGGCCAACATCTTGCTTCTTTTGAATGCATCTAGAAGGACACCATACTTGTCAATGCAATTGATTGACATATTCCTCAGATTGTGAGTCATCTTTATCACTGGATGAGGATGAATCGGAATCTAGACTAGTCTCATAGCCATTCTCAGAAGAAAAACTAGATAGAGAATGTACCTTGTTTGGACTATGCTGATCCTTGTAGGATTATTCATCTAACATGGACATCAGCCCATTACAGCTATTGGCATCTTCATCCTAATCATCCTCCTTTGAGTCACTGTCTGAATGTGACAGAGCGGCCTTGTTACCTATCCTAGCATCAGGATAGTCTTCAACTTCATCTGCAATAGCAGCAAACAGCCTTATGAAGGCTTCTTCTTCTTCTTCAGACTCTGAGGAAGATGAGTCACTCCGACTCTAGCTTTTTTCGGTCTTGGAAAGGAATTTCTTTTCCTTTCTGCAAACTTGAAACTTCATTTAGCTCTACTTCTTATGGTTCTCTCCAAAACCCATAAGTATAATCCTTTTAGCTACCCTTGGAGATCAACTCAGACTGTTAAGTCCTTTTTGAGCAACCTCCCTCTGATACCACTTGAAAGTCTTTAATTTCAAGGATAGATAATACCTAAAGGGGGGGGGTGAATAGGTTTTATGCCTTTTGTGTTTTTTTCTCTTTTAGGTGAGTGGTGATTTAGTTATATTTTGCAATCACATAATGCACACAGGAATTTTATAATGGTTCCTAGAGTATGAGTAGATCCAATGTCCCTCCCACCTTTCTAATAGTTTGTTAGACAAGGCAACTTATCCAATCTCGTCTACTAAGAGCTTAAAACACAAATCCCTCGAGATCTCTCAGTTTCCTCAAAGAACTACCATAGGCACAAGGCCCTACAACTTAGAGCAAGCTTTGCTCCTACAACTTAGTGATCCAAATATCACCTACCTCAGACTTGAGCACAAGTCCTACACTCAGGCTAGGAGGATATCCCTACAACTCAGAGAGAATGAGTCTCCTACAACTCAAACACTAAGGCCCTGCCCAAAATCTATAGAATGATCCTACAACTCATGCACAAAGGCCATATAACTAAGAGAGAATGACTCTCCTACCTCAGGAAAACTTCCCTACCTCAAACTTGAGCACAAGTCCTATAACTCAGGCACATAGGCCCTACCTTAGATCCATACTGGGATCTTACACTCAACCTTTATAATTCCAGGCTTACAATCAGATCCAAATGATCCTATAGAAGGAAGAAAGGTTTGTTGATGATGTTCTGATCCCAGAGAAATGTTATCTATGTCTTCTTCTTCTGAACTGAATCAGCTCAGTCTAGATCTTCTTCACAGCTCCATAAAGTTTTCATTAGGAAAAATCAGGAAGGGCTGTGAAGTTGCTGCAACTAGGGCTTGCCTTGCTGCTTCTTCTTTCTAAGAGAAGTATCTCTAAACTTGTTGTTGTAGGTGAGAATGGCAAAAACTATCTTCTATCCGCTTCGAGATCAGCTACAGCTAAGGTATGGCCTTGCTACTTCTTCTTTCTCAAAGTCATTTCTTTGAACTTATTGTTGAAGGTTAATAGTTGTAAGACCCCCCTCCCAAAACGCAAGACACGTCCAAGGGGAGTCTTGTGCCCAGAACAGCCGCCTTACGGTAGAGCCAACAAATGGGTTGAACTGTACTACAAGACGCTTATCCTGCCGGCTAAAACCAATATCATTCATGTCAACCCAACATAAAGAAAGTACAGAAGTCAAAATTTCACACAAGTATATAAGTCCAAATAAGTACATTAATAATAAGAAGCATCAATGGGCTTCTATAATATCATAGTATATAAACATTTGCCCAAAGGGGCTACATCATGAGTCTCTCAAAAACTCACATCAGTAACTAATGACAACGATGGTATCGTCACCTTAGGCCCCGTCTCCCAAGCATAGTTTCCCTCATGCACGACCTACTGCTGCTCAATCTGCGGGATTTCCTTCTAAAAAGGAAGACGTAGCAACCGTTAGTCATAAAGAATAAGTGACTATCACATTTGTTCCCCTGACGACTCTTATGCACTGGGCGTAGAAAGGAAAATGGGTACAATATATATGTAAGCAGTAGTACAAGCAGATGGTATAAGACTAATCAATATCAGAGTATCCAACATGTACAACAAGTGAGTAAATCAATCTACTCTTGCAGTTCTATTATCAACAACAGTATACAAGTATGATCCTACAACATGAAAGTAACTCAACTTATATGAATGCCCATAAAGACATATAAGTTAAGGGTCGGCTTAGCAGTAAAGCAACTCATCATATAAGAGTGCCCATACAAACTTATATGATAAGGATCTTGTGTATGTAATGCAATACAATATTATGAACGCAATGTGATGACTCATCCATGCACACACACACACACACTACTATGTTGACACAGACTTGTAATTCCCACTTTTTGAGCAGGTAGCTAACTTCTCAAGTGCCATCCGTCGTGGCCAGATGATGATAGTGGAACCGGCTTTCCACTACTAGGCTGGTCTCCACACTACCTGGCCTAGGCCTCCGTATGCCTCAACGTTAAGAACACAAACATTAGAGCTCCATGCATACTACATATCAGAGGGGTCTTGGGTAGATGTGCGCCAAGAACTCAACCCAAACTGGCCTACCAGTGTGGCATGGAAAGGGCCTCGGGAATGAGCACCAAGGAAGCACCCAAACCATCCACTTGGCATTGAAAGGGCCTCCAGATTGAGCACCGAGGACATTGTCAAACCGTCAAAAGTCTATCTTTCAACTCCCGTCAGTGAGATGACTGGTGAGCCCATAGACCTGCCACACTATCCTTAACCCAGGATAACGATTCTGTATGTCAACTCACACTGCATGAAATTTCACTTGGTCTTGCAATCAACCATCCAGTGCTGAAAAACACTCAAGGGTTCCACACCATGTCCCTTATAATAACATCAATCCAGTGCGGTCAAATAATCACGCACTTATACCCTTTTCACATTTTCGTGCTCCAAAGCACTTAAGGGTTCAACAAAAACACAGGTGGAAAGCCACCTCATACAATGTACCATCCCACACTGCTACCTGTAGGGAGACACAACTCTAAGTAGTGGACTACTATACACATTTTTTAGACATCATATCACATGGCCATGCATTAACCACATCTGATTCCTTCTTAAAATCAAGCATTCACAATCAACTATGCTTCCATAAGTTAATCACAACAATATCATGATACTTCACATACACATCAAGCATGATAACATAGCTATTGGTTATACATTTAATTGTCGGACATCACACTCTCTTTCCAAAACCAATTTCATTCTCCTGATTATAATCATGCACAACCCTACCATATTTCACAAGAATTTCATTTGCACAACCAAATCGTATCAAATCGTTTGTTCACTAACTTTCCCAAACCATTTGTTTATTAAAATCCTTCAAACCTTTTGTACAATCATGTTTCTCCAAACAATTTGTTTACATAAGAATCTATCAACTGAATCCCATCAGCCATTTGTTTATCATGATTACGTATATACTAAGTTTACCAAAACCTCAACATTATTTTGCTACGATCTCTATGCAAATCCAAACCCAGTTCTACACTAACCCGAGAACATGTACTTAAGACATGACTGTATAGCAACTTCGACTGGACATTTCTCAGGCTATAGGACTCGTATGAAAATGTGTAACCATCTGTTGGAAAGGTCTTTCCAAGGACTATGACTTTTGTGTTTAGTCAAAACCCCAAATCTGGCCGTATCATACTCGAAAATAGCCTTGAAGTTCGCAACACACAGAAAACAGAATTCTGCACGAATTTTAAAGTAAGACGAACGACATCGGTTCATCTTCTTCCTTTAGTTATTTATTCAAAACAACATACATCACTTCATCCTCCCTTATTCACCCTCAATATACCATTCCTCTTCATGAAAGCAAGTCCATCATATTCACATGAAGAGAGGAGATGTTGAAGACATCAAATCCCTTGGACAAGGTCCTAGCATGGTCTCTTCCTAGAAGATCTTCATCTCACAAGTCAAACTCATTTGAGTGACATCTCTCCTAGATAATAACTACAGATCTATCGCCAATGCAGAGGGTAGGAATCTCACCTCATTTCCAGCCAAGGATCTTGTCACTCTCCTTGCCGGCATCTTCTTCCTTGTTGGTGTTGTTCTTTATGGGAAGGAGAAGTCTTTCCTCTAGAAAATCCAACACCGGCAGCCTTCTTCGTTTCATCGGGTTCGGCAAGTAACTTCTCGACAAGAGAATGAAGTGATGGCTAGGGTTTCATGTTACTTCCTTTTTATAAGAGAAATTCGGGTTGACCGCCCACCACGTGTCTCCGTAGTATTAGACCACCCATTATTATTTAAATTAAGTCTTGTCGAAAAGACCGGGTCCTAATAAGTCAATTGGCGCATTTACCAAAAACCCGATTCAGCCTGTCCACATGAACCCGCAACATAGTATGCCGAAAATGTTCTAAGTCAAAATATTCGTGTATACGATTCACACTCGACGAATCATCGAGATTCATCATGATCACTCGACGCATCGTCGAGTGGCGTTGAGTTCACTCAACGCCCCCAGAATTTTTCTAAGTTAAATTATCGGGATCGTCAAGTATACAATATAACTTGTCGAATGGAGTCTAGTTTACTCGACACACTCGACACTTCATCGAGTGGCGTCGAGTCCACTCAACGCCTGTAAAGTCCAGAATACTTTCATGTCAAAATCGTCGATTATATATATACTCACTCGACGAATCATCGAGATTTGTCATGATCACTCGACGCATATAGAATCTCGAATAATTTTCTAAGTTAAAGCGTTGAGTGGTGTTGAGACCACTCAACGCCTCGTTGAGTGCCGAATTTTCTAAGTCAAAAGCGCTGAGTCCCAAACTTTCTAAGTCAAAAGTGTTGAGTGGCGTTGAGACCACTCAACGCCTCGTTGAGTCCCGAGCTTTCTATGTCAAAAGCGTTGAGTGGTGTTGAGACTACTCAACGCACTCGATACCTCGTCTAATGGCGTCGAGTTCACTCAACGCCTTAGCATCCAGAATATTTCTAAGTCAAAATTTGTCGAGATGCGTTGATACCACTCAATGTACTCAACGCTTTGTCCAATCCATGATTATTCTAAGTAAAATTCATCAAGTGGAGTTGAGACCACTCAACACCTATAGCATCCAGAATATTTATAAGTTAAATTTTCCCTATTAGTCAAGTATCACTCGATGCCTGTTACCGGTGCACCCCGAGATTGAGTTAACTTTCTTGACTCAAAATGCTCGAGAGGGGTCTAGCATGAAATGAGATGTTATAAATCATTAAAACAAAACAAAAGATTTCGTCCCCGAAATCAGGCTAAGGTTGTGGGGGAGATAAAGCATGAAAATATAATATGCTCTTAAATGTACCTTGGGGAAACAACTCCGGGTAGCACGTCCGCATCCAATCCACGGGCTGCTAAGTGTATTCCTCTTTTCCATAGTTAGACCACGGTACTTTCACCAAAGCAACGCTTTTCTGCCGCAAGCTCCTTGTCTTGGTGTCCACTATCCGCACTAGCTCTAGTTGAACAGATATATCAGTTTCCACGGCTCCATCTGTGGTGGGGACTTGTTGATCGGGCTGTAACAGTTCCTTTCAAAGCGACGACGCATGGAAGATGTCGTGAAAATTTTCTATCTCTGGTGGTAGCTCCAGCCGATAGGCCAAAGGGACAATCCTTTCCAATATCACATAAGGCCCCACATATCTCGGGCTGAGCTTCTCTCTACCACGCACTCGTGAAACTCCATGCATTGGCCTGATCTTCAAGAACACTTTATCACCCACTTGAAACTCCACCATCCGGTGCTTCGCATTGTAGTACTTTGCCTGCCGACTTTGAGCCTCCAACATGCGCTCTCGTATTAGTCTAACCATCGTATAGATGCCATCAATATACTCTATCCCGAAAATCTTTGGATCTTCATCCTGCACCCATGACAATGGAGTTCTACGCCTCCTCCCATAAAGTGCTTTGTGGGGTGCAATCCCGATGCTAGCTTGATGACTGTTGTTTTATGAATATTCTACCAGTGGCAAGAGCCTTTCCCACGGCTCCCCTCTATCCAATACACACAATCTCAATAGATCTTCCATTATTCTGATGGTCCTCTTAGACTAACCATCCATTTGTGGGTGTAAGGTCGTGCTAAAGGTAAGGCGAGAGCCCAAATACACTTGTACTACCTTACACTCCTTGGAGTTAAAGCGACCATCACGGTCGGAGACTATCATCTTAGGCACGCCATGGTTCCGTACAAATTACTCCACAAAGAGACGTACCAATACGTCCACATGCGCCTCCTTCCTCATTGGGATAAATATGACAACCTTAGTCAAGCGATCTACAATTACCCAAACTGAATCGTTCCTAGAGCGCGAGAGAGGCAACCCATGAACAATGTCCATGGAGATATCCTCGAACTTCTACTCGGGGATTGGCAATGACTGTAATAATCCTCCAGGGCTCTTGCACTCCACCTTCACCTTCTGGCAAGCGTCACAATATGTAACATAGTACTTAACAACACTCTTCATTCCTGGCCTGAACATGGTATTTCGTAAGTAACTATACATCTTGGAAATCCCGGGATGCACCGAATACTTGGAACAATATGCCTCTCTCAATATATCTTCCCGGATTTCACCGCCCTTGGGAATGTAGAGTCAGCCATGGAAATGAACGAGGCCATCCTTTTGAGTATATTCTTCTGTAGATCCATCTTTAATTGACTTAATCCCAAGGGCCAAAGCAACATCCTTCCCTTACTCTGCCTGAATTCGATCTTGAATGTTGCAAAATTATACTCATGGCAGCCAAATACTCAGTATACTTCTCTGAATGGTCCTTATACACCAACGTGATCTCCATCTCCTCGAGCACTCGAGACAACTCCATAATCATTATCCGAGACTCAGGGCTCGACTCTGGTACTTTTCTGCACAATGTATCGACTACGGAGTTTTCTTTCTCGGGGTGGTAGTTCAATGTAAATTCGTAATCACACAAAAATTCGAACCACTTTCGCTGCCTCAAAATAAACTCTTTCAGAGTATGAAATTACTTCAGATTCTTGTTGTCCGAAAAGATCTCGTAGTGGATGCCATATAAATAATGCCTCCAAACCTTTAAGACGAACACAACTACTCCCAACTCGAAATCATGCACTGGGTAATTAACCTCATGCTTCTTCAATTGCCTTGAAGCGTAAGTGATCACATGCCCATGGTGCATCAATACTGCTCTCATCCCTTGATAGGACGCATTAGTGTAAACTTGAAATCCTTCTTGAATGTTATTACTTCAAGGTTAGCTAGTCACCTAAAGGGGGGGTGAATAGGTCTTTGAAATTTCTTTAGTCTGTTTGCTGTTTACTAACTAAATAATCTAGAGCTTGTCCTTAATACCTGCAATAATAAATAAGAATAAGAAACACAGCACATCACAGAAGTATTTATAGTGGTTAGCCAATTGGGTACATCCACTTTCCCTCCCACCTTTCTAACTTATGTTAGAAAAGGCAAGAACTCCACCAAAATGCTCCTCAGAGCTTACACCTCAGGCCCTCAGCCTTACACTTAGGTTCTCTTCAGGACCCTACCTCAGAACCACAAAGGTTCCTACCTCAGAGCCCTACAGTGCTCCTACAACTCAGTGGTCCTCAAACCACCTACCTCAGCCTTATCTCTAAGGCTGACAACTCAGGCTTTTCATCCCTATAACTTTCATCACAAGGCCCTACTCTCAAAATGCTACAGCACTCTTACAGCTCAGTACCCTTCCAGGTACCTACCATAGTGCCCTTCCAGGCACCTATAACTCAGCCTCCTCCAAGGCATACAACTCAGTGAAACACTTATCACCTACAGCGCAGTGACCCAATAGTCATCTATCTCTGGCAATAGGCCCTACACTCAGGATGGGACGACAGCCCTACCTCAGATTCACACTTGTATCCTACCTCAGAAAGCAGCACTCTCCTACCTCAGGCAATTAAGCCCTACAGCTCAGATCCACACTTGGATCCTACCTTAGTACTCCAGGAGGGCACCTACCTCGGTGACTAATTAGTCACCTACCACTCAAGCATAAAGTGCCCTAAACTCAGATTCAGAAAAATTGAATCCAATAGGAAATTAATCAATAAAATTGAAATACTGACTCAGAGAAAATTCTCTGAGTCTAACTTGCTGGACTGAGCAGATATCAGTCTAGCCCACTAGCTATAGAAGGAATTAGTCTTCTTCTACAGCTACCAAATTCTCTGCTGTACTGAAGGAAGCAAATGTTGTTGAAGGCTTACAACCCTTCACACAGCTATCTTCTCTTGCTGATAGATTAAATAACCCAACTTGTTCTTCAAGGAACACTTTTATTGAATTGGAAGAAGCTTCAGCTATCTTTGTCTTTTGGCTTTCACTGTTGGACTTTGCTTTCATGCTTGTCGAAGAAGATGAAGTCCAGCCACCTATATTTCGTTTTATGCTTTCGTTCTCGTTTTTATTAACCCTAATCTTCTTTTCTTCTCTTCCTTTTATATCTGTTTATTTGAATCAACGACACAATTTGAATGTGGGCCCAGCCAAGGATGGTGAGCGCCACCTTCCTTAGAAGAGGACAAATAGTAGCTTCCGGTGCTACTGTAGCTTTCTTGCAACAACATGAAGTACTTGGACTGAGCTCGACGATCGTCGAACTGAGATTGACGAACTCTGTGCTGAGCTCGACGAACTTTAGAATCTCTAACTTTACATTTAGCTCGATAAAATATGAGCTCTGCTCGACGAACCCTGAATCTTCAAACCTTAACTTGAGCTCGATTAAAGGCGGGCTCAGCTCTATGAACTTTGAATCTTCAAACTTTAAATTTAGCTCGATGAAAGACGAGCTCAGCTCGATAAACTCTGAATCTTCAACCTTTAATATGAGCTCGACGAAAGGTGAGCTCAACTCGATGAACTCTAAATCCTCAACCTTTAACTTGAGCTCGACGATCTGTGAGCTGAGGTAGACAAATTATGAAGCTCAAGCTTCTGAGTTTTATCTCAAGGAATAGTGAGCTGAGCTCGATGATCTGTGGGCTGAGCTCGATGAACTCTGAACTTAGTTCGACGAACTCCACTTTCTAGACTTAGAAAACTTTTGCTGGCTTTGTCTCAGCGGTTCCTTCTCAACTATCTCAGCGGTTTCTTCTTCATGGCTGAGACTCTTCTGTCTCAGCGGTTCCTTCTCAACTGTCTCAGAAGTTTCTTCTTCACAGCTGAGACTACCTTTTGTCTCATTTGTTTAGCTGAGAGCAACACTTCTCTCAATGTTTTGTGTTTAGCTTCTCAGCTGTCTCAGTTGTTCTGCTGAGACATTCTTCTCATCTGTCTCAGCTGTCTCAACGGTTATGCCTTAGTCAAATTATCTGACTTCCAGCTTCCTCTTCTTGTTCACCTGTTAAATCAATGACAATCTACATGCATGAACTCAAGCAAACATCAAATAAATTATGTCCCTTAGCATGATTGGTGATGCCTCTTCAAATCCTGAGGAACATTGTAGGGCACAATTACCAACACTTCTTTCCCTGATGGAAGAGCTAGGATGGGTGCGGTGGTAAGTCTTTTTTTAGCTCTTGAAATGCTGTCTCACACTGGGGTGTCCACTCATATGGCACACCTTTCTTCGTCAAAGTAGTGAGGGGAAGTGTTATCTTCGAGAATCCTTTCACGAACTTGCGATAATACCCAACAAGTCCAAGAAAGCTCCGTACATCGGCCGCTGACTTCAAAGGTGACCATTACTTCACAACACACACCTTATTCGGGTCTACGATTAGTCCAACTCCATTAATCACATGACCCAAGAAGGAAACTTCTCAGAGCCAAAATTTGCATTTGCTGACCTTAGCAAACAGGCATGCTCTTTTAGCTTCTTCAAAACTCAGGTCAAGTGTTCTGCATGCTAATCCCGTATCTTCGAATAGACCAAAATCTCATCGATGAAGATTATGACGAAGACATCTACGTATGGATCAAAAGCCCTGTTCATCAAACCCATGAACAAAGAAGGGGCATTCGTGAGCCCAAACAAGATCACCATGAATTCGATCATATAAGCCGTACCTCGAGCTAAATGCTATTTTCTGAATATCCTCCTCTTATATCATCAACTGGTAATACACCGAGCGCATATCTAGTTTTGAAAAACAATGCGCTCCTACCAGCTGATTGAATAACTAATCAATCTGGGGTAGGGGATAGGTGTTCTGCATCGTTAACCAATTGAGCTCCCGATATTCTATGTACAATCTTAATGTTCTGTCCTTCTTCTTCACAAATAGAACAGGGGATCCCCAAGGTGATGAATTGGGGCAAATGAACCCTGACTCAACAAATTCTTGCACCTGAACTCTAACCTCAGTGAGTTCCTTTGGAGCAATTCAGTAAAGTCACTCGGTACTAATTTAATTTGAAAGTCCATCTTATATATGGGGGTTGATGAGTCCAATTTATATAGGGTTTTTCGAACTAATCTGGCCTTGTTTTCTCACTCTTGCACTACATTTCAATCGATTATCGGTTATATTTGTATCATCGGTCATTTACCACATAGTGCATTTTTTTAGCCCATGGGTGTGCAATTGCGCATTCTTTTATTGGGGGTAAGAACATGGTGCTCCCCATGGCTATTTTTGTTTATTTTATTCTTTGATTTGGTTATGGGAGCTTGTGCTCAAGTTTTGGTTTTTGTTGTGCAGTTGGTGCGTTTTCCCCAAGGCAGGAATTCTTATTTGTGGAAAACGCACAGTCATGCGTTTCCTTAGTGCACAGTTTCTTCCTAATCGTACGTTTTACTTGGTCGAGTGGATCACGACACATTTCGTCGAGATGAGCTCGATGATTATAAACGCACTGTTACAGACAAACTGTACGAGAAGAAAACGCACGGTTTTCCTGTACCTTTCATTTTAGCATTATTCTGTGGTTAATCGTGCGATTTGTTCACTCACGGGAGGCAGCACCCGTGCTTGAGTAAAATGCAAAGTTCCACTGTTTTCTCATGCATTCCTTCACTCTGTGTTTAATCGTGCGATTTCATTCGCTCTCGGGCAGAAGCGCCCGTGCACGAGTAAAATGCACTGGTCAACACATCTTCATCCGCAAGATTGGCCTGAAAGTTTAATAACACACGGTTAGCACACGGTCGTGCGCCAAGCCATGCGTGACCAATTTCTTTACCTATTTCTATTTAAGCGTAGATTTTCTTCCATTTGAGAATCAGCACATTTCCTCCACCATTTTCGTCTCTGAGGAAGGGTTCCGTCATTTTCCTTCTTCCTCCACCATAGGGAGGTTCTCCTGGAAAGCTTTCAAAGCCAAACCCAAGTCGGAGCTTCCTCTCGGCCTCCTCCTTCATCCTTGAGCTTCAAGAAGAGTTTTGACCTAGCTTTCTCCATCAAGCAAGGTGAAGTTTGTGCCATCCTCCACCTGCTCGTGACACGAAGAAGACAGATGCATTGGGAGTGAGTTACAACCTCCTCTACCCCAGACGCAGTTGAGGACCGAGCTAGGACGCAGATTGACAACCCGACAAATCCTACCGTTAATCCTCAGCAAGACTTCGGATCTGGTCGATTTCGCACACTTTTCTACTTTTTTTTTGAAAGTGTAGTTGATCTCTTGTATATGATGAAGTTATTCTTATTTTGATAAACATATGTATACAATCATGTCTATGTGATTTCATATTTATGTTATTTTCTTGAGGTGCGCATTTATTTTCCATCCTCCACCACATCCGATTATGTCGCACTAGTAATTACTAGTGGCGTGCGTAGCGAAGAGGTGCTCTTAACCCTCATTCCGCAAGCCTACTCATCCATCCACCCAGTGATTTAGTGCATATCAGCCCATGTAGTATTCCATCCCGCCTGGCGAAGCATCGCATAGCGGTGTTGCATAGGAGTAGTTTGACAACATTTTACTTTCTTTTTCCGCAAAAATCTAAACCCCCTTAGTTAACTTCGACCTAAGGAATTCAATCTCAAGTCCTCATCAATAATAACTCCCCCCTGACTGTGTTCCCTCGAGATCGATACTTGGGGAAATTCGCCCATTTTATATTACTTGTGCGACCAGTACACTTGTCGTTCAATGCATCAAGTTTTTGGCACCGTTGCCGGGGAATACATTCGTGTGAGTTTTTTGGAGAGGGAGATAGGAGATAGAATCTCTTTTCCATTTGTACATTTCATGTTTATTCGTTGCTTTAGTTTTTAAATTTTGTTGTTTTTTTCTTTGTTCCTTTTCTACTTTTTATTTTTCTGCAGCAGGTATTCCTTTTCTTTTATCTGCTAGTGTATAGTTAATTTTTGCTTAGAATATTTTTGGTTGTGAATTCTTTCTTGTTGCACCATGTTTTCTTATATGAATATCCATTGCAGATGGTGTGGGGATTATAGACATGGTAGTGATGAGTTCCCCACTGAAGATTGGGAGCATAATTCTCGTGGTTCAGTGTATGAAGCACCGTCCTCTTATTGTATTTCATACACCGTACCCAAGTCTTATGGTCACTTCTCTTCTACGCCTTCACCTTCTTCTTATTACTCTCCGGTCCCTCCTAGACCGAGGAGTAATGGAAAATGGTGTTTGTGTTGTCGTAGCACTGAGCATGTGTTGAAAGATTGCGCAGAATTTCAGCGCAAGTTGGAGGAGGATGATGAACCGGATATCCGACTTGTTCCATCCACCTCTCAATTGGCTGCCCCTTCTGATTCTGATGATATATTCGCAGTACCACCTTGTCTATGGGGGACTACTACGGATATACCCATCACACTTTCTGCTACTCGGTGTGAGGACATTAAGGTGACGTATCTCCCCATGCAGTCTTCCCCTACTTTTTATTCAACCCCGGAGGAACCCGTACATATTTTCGCTGATGTTGTTGTTCCTCCACCTTCTTGGCAAGAATTATTTATCCCTATTTTTAGTGAGTCGGTTGATGATGTAAGGTCGGATTGTGATTCAGAGCCTGAGGTTGTGCCCATGTGTGACGAGGACGAGATTCTCTTCAATGGAGAGTATTACATCTTGGAACATGATGACGCACCAAGGTGGGTTGATGAGGAGATCATTTCTGATGAGGAAGTTTTCACTTCCTTGTTGAGTGAGGAGGTACAAACAACCACCGAGGACCTCTAGCTCTCGGATTCCCCTTACCATGACTCATATGACACCGACCATGATCTATGCTTAGATCCTGCTGGGAGTGAGACCGCGACCACTCCCCCTATTTTTGATTATTTTAGTTCTTCATCTCCTTTATTTCGTGATCCCCTTTCTATATCTGAGCCCGTGCGGGTTGAGTCTTTGTAGGTACTTTAGGAGGAATTGGAGCTTTCAGCTCCAGTCATCGATGATAGCATCCTCTTTTGCGAGGAGGTTGATTCCTCCTCTGTTGAGGATGCTCCATTGATTGCCTTTTCCTCCTGCCGTCTCCTTGTAGTAGACGATACCTTGTTGGTCAAGGATATATTTTGTGGTGAGATGAGTGAGGACCAGTGGTCCTCCTCTTCTTACTTCCTATTTCCTCTTCCTGCGAGAAGCAGGTATGATTATTTATGAAGAAGGGTAACTGTTTTATCGCCGTATCTGTACCCGTTACTGAAACGGATAATGGAACAGTTACTTGTGCACTTTTCTTTTCATAGGCCCATTAGCTAGAACTGTATAGAATCGAATAATTCGTACTGGGATGACAATAACCCCAGTAGTTATCTTACATTTCCTGCACGGTTATTTTTCATGTATATTTAAGTTTTAGTATTTCTTTGTATTTTGTATATTTTTCTTGTGTTTTTGCGGAGCTCACCCCTACATGTATTCATGAAAACTTTGTGTTGACGGGGTTGTGATTTTTTGTATGGCGGACCTGCTTGTGTTTTTCAAGAGTCTTTTGGTATGCTCACTAGCTGAGCATTGGGTAACCTCTCCCCTTGTCTTATTCTGATTTAAATTTCTATATCATATGTTGTGTAGTCTAGTTTAAGTCTGGGGGAGAGTAGTATTGTTACCTTTTGCATGTGCACATTTCTTGTGTATACTATAAGCTTTTATTGTTTTATTTTGATTAGTTCATTGCATCGCATACCACTGCACCCACATTAGCGCGTGCTTAGCTGTTAGCGTGCTACGAGTAAAACTCGTTTCTTTTGTATGATTTGGGAAAGTTATTGTGCTGGCATTAGATTGTGAGACAGAGTAAAATGTTGACTCCTTCATTGCTCCTAGTCGAGTGCTCTCGTCTCATGTAGAAATTGGAGTAGATTTAATTTTTCTGTATGCTTATAGTTTTATATTTTTCTATTTGCATAAAGACTTTTTATTCTACTCAAAAATTGGTGAATCCGGTTTGAATTGAACGGTAGTGTAGGGATGTGTGTAGTCGTCACTAAACTTATTTTGCTCGAGTCAAGAGGAAGGATCATCTTTCTCGGTGCTAAGAACTTGCCCCAAGCTACTCTCAAAGAACTGGTGCATGGTTAGTCTCGCGTGAGCGTGATGTAGGCCATCATTTTGGCCCGGTTGAGCTTTGTACCATTCCTAACATCTTATCCTCGCTAGCCCCGTTGTGCCTACCCCTTCCTTTGATTCAGCTCCACCTTTATTTCACCAAAGCCTCATAGCCGATCCTAGTCGCACACCCAAGTCGAGCTTTAGTGTTTTATATTTTCATTTTGGGGTGTGATGTGGTGGTAATTATTGTTAAAATGTGGATGTGCTCCAAAGTTTATATTTTCTGAGATTGTGATAAGAAAAGATGATAAAAAAAGAAAAATATTTGTAAAAAAAAGTGAAAAGAAAAAGTAAAATTGAAAATCCTATTAAAGATGCGGTTGTTTTTTGAGTAGGCGGTGCACACACCCATATGTTAAAAGTTAAGTCTGGGGGTGTGGTGTAACTGCTTGTATTTTTGTTAGTTGATAGATTCTTTTTTATGCTAGCTCATTTGGGTTAGGTGCATAGCCTTCCTATTTATCTTTGTTTACCCCACCGAACCCTAAGCGCCATGATTATCCAAAAGTCCTACGGATTCGCGCTTGAGTCGAACTAGTGTCGTGGAGAGAGTGTGAACGGGCAAGCATATGGTCCCCGACATTGCTGGATTCCTTTGGAGGTGATCCTGAACCCCGATCATTGGCAAAGCTCACCTTAGTGGCCTGCCTACATTCTTCATGCGCGCGACCGGATGATTCACGGTGATTCTATTTTTGAGTAATAATAAAATGTTGATACGAATTGTTAAAAGTATAAACTCTTTTGTATACTTAGAAATTTCCTCTATTTTATTTTTATGCACACGAGCATGCGACTTCGCATGGTACTCTGTATCTTAATTTCCGTGTTTGCTAAATCATTTTCCCTATCTGCATAGATTTTGTTGTCTCGTGACGCGCAAACAGGAAAGTCTTGGGATGTGATGAGTCCTATTTATATAGGGTTTTTCATACTCATCTGGGCTTGTTTTCTCACTCTTGCACTACATTTCAACCAGTTATTGGTTATATTTGCATCGCCGGTCATTTACCACATAGTATATTGTTTTAGCCCATGGGTGTGCAATTGCGCATTCTTTTAGTGGGCGTAAGCACATGGCTCCCCATGAATCTTTTTGTTTATTTTATGCTTTTCTTTGGTGCTTGGAGATTGTTCTCCAGTTTTGGTTTTTGTTGTCCAGGTGGTGCGTTTTCCCCAAGGCAGGAATTCTAATTTGTGGAAAACGCACGGTCATGCGTTTCCTTAGTGCACAGTTTCTTCCAAATCGTGCGTTTTACTTGGTCGAGTGGATCTCGACACATTTCATTGAGATGAGCTCGATGATTATAGACACACGATTTCGGAAAAACCGTGCGAGAAGAAAACACACGGTTTTCCTGTGTACCTATCATTTTAGCAACATTTTGTGGTTAATCGTGCGATTTGTTCACGCACGGGCGGTAGCGCCCGTGCACGATTAAAACTCACGGTTCCACTGTTTTCTCCATCATTCCTTTGCACTGTGTTTACCCGTGCGATTTCCTTCACGCACAGGCAAAAGAGCCCGTGCGCAAGTAAAACGCACGGGTCAATGCATATTCATCAGCAAGCTTGGCCTGAAAGTTTAATAACGCACGGTTAGCGCACAGTCGTGCGCCAAACTGTGCGTGACCAATTTTCTTACAGGTTTCTATTTAAGCGCAGATTTTCTTCCATTTGAGGATCAACACATTTCCTCCGCCGTTTTCATCTCCGAGGAAGGGTTCCGTCGTTTTCCTTTTTCCTCCACCATAGGGAGGGTCTCCGGGCAAGCTTTCAACGCCAAAACCAAGCCGGAGCTTCCTCTCGGCCTCCTCCTTCATCCTTGAGCTTCAAGAAGATTTTTGACCTAGATTTCTCCAACACGCTAGGAGAAGTTTGTGTCATCCTCCACCGGCTAGTAACACGAAGAAGACGGGTCCATTTGGAGTGAGTGACAGCCTACTCTACCCCAAACGCAGTTGAGTACCGAGCTAGGACGCGGATTGAAAACCCGATGAATCCTACCATGAATCCTCAGCAAGACTTCGGATCCAGTCGATTTCGCACACTTTTCTTCTTTTGTTGTTGATAGTGTAGTTGATCTCTTGTATATGATGAAGTTATTCTTATTTTGATATAAATATGTATATAATTATGTCTATGTGATTTCATATTTATGTTATTTGCTTGAGGTGAGCCTTTATTTTCCATCCTCCACCACATCCGATTATGCCGCACTAGCAATTGCTAGTGGCGTGCGTAGCGAAGAGGTTCTCTCGACCCTCATTCCGTAAGCCTACTCGTCCATCTTCGCAAAGATTCGGTGCATAGCGGCCCGTGTAGTCTTCCATCCTGCCTGTCAAAGAATCACATAGTGGCGTTGCATATGAGTAGTTTGTTAGCATTTTACTTTCTTTTTACACAACAATCTAAACCACCCTTAGTTAACTTCGACCTAAGGAGTTCAATCTCAAGTCCTCCTCGATATTAACTCCCGTGTTGGGTATACTGGAAACTATCTACCAGATTTGGAGAAGCCTCCCCTTAATCAATGATATACATCAATTTGTATTTGATTGGATGTTTGAGTTTTAGTGTGCAAGTTTAAGAAATGAAGGAAAATTTCTAAGTACAAGTGTCGATACTTGTGAGGAATTGTGTCGACACTTGAAGCAGGAGCTGTGTCGACACCCAAGAATTGTGTTGACACCTTAAGCAGGAGCTGTGTTGACACCGAGGCATTATGTCGACACCAGAAGCAAGGCATGTGTCAACACCCAGGAATTGTGTCGACACCTCAAGAAGGTTTGTGTCGACATACAGGACTTGTGTCGACACACACTCAACGCCATCTATCATCAACAGTTGTACTTAGTCTGAAAGGATTGTGTCTACACACAGGACTTGTGTCGACACACACTCAATGTCGTCTATCAACGCCAGCTATACTGAATCATAAAGGCTTGTGTTGACACATAGGACTTTTGTCGACACACACTCAACGCCATCTATCAAAAATAACTGTACTGAGTCTGAAAGGCTTGTGTGTGTCGACACACGGGACTTGTATAGACACACACTCAATGACGTCTGGACATACACTCAACGCCATCTGTCAGCATTAACTATGTCGAGACCAGGAGCAGTTATGTCGGCACAAAGGACTTGGGTCGACACACACTCAACGACGTCTGGACATACACTCAACGCCATCTGTCAATATCATCTATGTCGATACCAAGAGCAGTTGTGTCGACCCATAGGACTTGGGTCGACATATGCAATAGAAGTTGTGTCGAGAAGCAGAAGAATGACTGTGTCGACACATTGAGTGTTGTATCGACATCATCAAGAATTGTGTCGACACTAAGTATATTTGTGTCGACACATATGAAGTAGTTTGCTTGGTGTTTCTTGTTGAGATATAAATTCATTGCATAATCAACTGTCACGGCTAAAGACCTGACAGCTATCATAAATAATAAGTCTTACACCTTTGTCAGAACTTTCAGAAGGTTATTGCAAACCGGATCAGCCGGTAATCATTGAGAAAATCTATATAAAGGACTGATCCATGACAACCAATTTAATAAATTAAGTAATTATGGGGGAACAAACTAACACAGAACCAGAGAGAGAATTCAACAACAAGAAAGGGGGACACCTTAAGAAGGCAGATCCTGAACAGTTTGGAAGAAAGATTCAGATCTAATTCTGAATCTAAGAAGGGAGCTGTCTAAAGATCAACTTCTACACCAAGTCAAGATCAATCGCATTTTGTTCAATCAAGAAGCTTTGAAAAAGCTAAGTCAGATTGGATCTGAAGTATACAGTTTATTCAAGAACTGATCAAGAAGCTCACATCAATTAAGAGTTCTATCTGGGTGAAATTTCTGTACAATTAAATATTATTTTTCCTTATAAGATCTTTTATAGATCTCAGTTGTAAGCCTGTATTTATAAAGGTTGAGGTAGGGCTGAGAGCCTGAGGTATAGGACTTGTGAAAGTCTGAGTTGTAAGCTTGGTGATAAAGGCTGAGGTAGGGTTGTTGCCTGAGGTAGGGTTCTTGGTAAGAATCTGAGGTAGGACTTGTATAAGTGTGAGCTGTAGGAACCTATCAGGTTCTGAGTTGTACGATCTGTGGATCTGAGTTAGTGGAAGGAAGTTGGGCTTAATCCAATTCTCTACTGGATAGGCAAAGGGGGAAAGTGGATGTACCCATAACTTGGGGAACCACTATAAATCAGGTTTACTGTGATGTGCTATGAATGTTATGTTGTGGATTGTATATTCTATGATGTGATAGATCTAGTTACTTGCCTAAAATTATTAAAAGAAATTAGAACCTATTCACCCCCCCCCCCTCTAGGTGTCTAAGCTCTTGAAATCAAGTCTTTCAAGTGGTATTATAGGGAGGTTGCTCAAAGATAGACCTAACAGTCTAAGTGAATCTCCAAAGAAATTAACAGATAGCAAGAATGGTTTCAAATGAGAATCATAATGAATTTGGATCCATGAAACTTCCCATCTGCAGGAAAGAAAGTTTTGGGATATGGAAGGAAAGGGTTAGGTTTTTCATGCAAGCATCTGATCCAAGAATCTACATCACAGTACAAGAAGGTCCATTCATTCCAATGAAGGTATCAGCTCTTGATGCAAATCTGCAAGCCCCAAAGAGCTTTTCTGAAATGACTAAGGATGAGATCATCCTGGCAACATTAGACAAGAGTGCACAAAACATTATTGTGAGTGCTACAGATGATGCAACATTTTAGAACTTGGTTCATTACAAAACCTCTAAGGAGATGTGGGATACCTTGATTGTCTATATGGAGGGAACTGAAGAAGTTAGAGAGGATAGGAAATCTATGCTGAATCAAGAATATGAAATCTTTAGACAAGCCAAGTCTGACAACATAGAAGAATGTTACAAGAAGTTCTTCAGAATAGTAAATGAGCTGATGACCTATGGAAGAGTCTTCAGCATATATGAATTGAATGACAAGTTTCTCAGGTCACTAACCAAGGACAGGGATACAAAGATACGTGTCATCAGAGAGGTGGCCAGGCTTGCTGACACACTTCCACCCACATTATTTTGAAAGCTGCTATATTATGAAATGCAGCTCACTGCCAGAAAGGAGGAAGAGAAAAGCAGTAGGTCTGAGTATAAATATAAGTCAGTAGACTTCAAGGCTGAAGGCACAAGAAAGGTTAGGAGAAAGTCTCCTTCTCCACCCAGAAGAAGTGCTGAGGCAGAAATAGAAAATCCTGACATCAGTACCTCAGATAGCCACACCTCTTATGAGGACTTTGCTGCCTTTACAAGGCAGTTTTAGAGGTTTATGAAAAAGAAGAAATGGAGAACCATGCCTTCAAAATCCTTTTCCAAGGATGATTGTTACAAGAAAAAGAAGACTTCCAAGGAGGGCAGGTATGCCTCAAATCCTAGTAAACAAACAAATTCTAAGATTGTTTGTTATTGCTGTAATAGGACTTGACATGTCATAGCTGACTGTCCTGACAAGAGGAAGGAGTCTAAGGACAAGAAGAAGCATCAAGTAAAAGGCAAGAAAGAGAAATCCTTTGTTACTCCGAAGCAGAAGAGTTGGACAGACTATTCATCCTCAGAATTAGGAGAAGAAGATGATGAAGAAGCATATGTTGGGCTGTTCTCTATAGAAGAGGATTCTAGGGAATCAGAATTCTTACAAATGCTAGACTCCATAAATGGAGTTGAAGACTATTACAGTAAAGGGCTGATGGCTCTATCAGAATATGATCAGTGCCAGGATAAGCCTGGTCCAAGTAAGGTATACAGTTCTCCCTTAGCTTCTGTTTACTATACTGGATCAGAATCAGAAGCATCTACATCAAGTGGTGTGGGTTATTCTTCATCTAAGGGGGATGTACATCAACTCATTGATGAGTATGGTGGTTTGTTGCAACCTCTAAAGAGGAGCAAGTTCCTTGTCAAGAAGCAGGCTAAGGAAATTGAATCTCTTAAGCAGGCTGCACATATTCAGTCATGTTGATAGATTTGAAACTGAAGGAAGTTGTCAAACTGAAAAACATAACTATTATTCAGATGGGAACAATCTCCTTCAAGTAAAATCACATCAAGAATCTTGAGGCAAAACATAAGAAAGAAAAGGATTTATTGGCTAGGCAAAACATAAGAAAGAAAAGGATTTAGTGGCTAAATTCTCTAAGCCAAAGTATGTCTTGCCCTTAATAGACAATTTCATTTCTCATAAAGGAAAGACGGTTCTAGGTGAAAGTTCACCTAGTGTCAACTACCTTCACCTATGGGGGGGATAGGTGACTTGCAGCGTATTTGCGGAATTAAAAGTGTACCTGCAGAATCAAAACAAAACACACATCACAGAGAATAACACAGGCAATTTATAGTGGTTCCCCGATTTGGGTACGTCCACCTTCCCCCTTCGACCTATCTCCCAATCCAGGGACGACTCGGTCACTTCACCAACAGGACTGAAATACAATCCTTGCACTATCGGAAGGAACCCTTCCACACGTAGGAGTCAACACTCCCACAACACGGGTTGCACCCAACCCTACAACTAGAGACCAATCGGTCCTTTACAAAGAATTGAAAATAGCTTGTAAGAAATACAAACAACGTATGGAGACTAAGGTTTCCCTCTTCGTTCGACGACGTGTTCTTGAAGTCAATGAAGAGTCCATAACCCTAGATCTCACTTGGAGAGAATCTCCCCGAGACCGGCGGCAGCGACGAGAGGCAGCAAGGCTCTCGGTGTTGGCGGCGGCAACTGAAGACAGCAGCAAAGCTCTGGAGATTCAATCTTCTTAGCGAAGTCGGCAAGGTCTTCCAACGGTCACACTAGGATCGATCGTCTCGATCGATTCGGACGGGGATGGATTTCCCTATATCAAATCAAGAGACAAAAGATCTCTGGTTAGACACGTGAGACGCTATGCAAGACTTGGCTTCTATCACCGTGGATCTGGAGAAGATCGAGATCAGCAATGGTGATCACTGTACGAGAGGCGGCGACGGAGAAGGTTCGCGAGATTAGGGTTTGACGGCCGCTTCCTTTCGTATTCTCTATTCGTGATTACTGTACACCAATACTTATGTATTTATACACTAGGTCATAAAGATGACCGTTGTGGGCCCCACCAAAGCAAAGACCGAAGTCTGGTTCGAAATACCGCTTGAAACCTGGACCGGTCCAGGAAATGTCGGAAATTTGCCCAAGTCAAATTCGGCGAGAATCGAAAGTGATTCTCGACGAATCGGCGAGAATCACTTACGATTCTCGCTGAATTCTACTTGACGAATTCTGGCATCACAGGTTATACAGGCCGGGGAGAATCGGCGGGAATCACATTAGATTCTCGCCGAATTGTCGAGAATGTAAAGACATTCTCGACGAATCGGCGAGAATCACTTAGTGAATCTCGACGATTCTGCCTTAGAGAATTTTCTGGCGGCGTTGAGTCAGCTGGCCTTAACCGTCGAGAATCATCTAGTGATTCTCGACGACTCGTCGAGAATCACAAGTGATTCTCGATGAATCGGCGAGAATCACTTAGTGATTCTCGACGATTTACACTTGGACGATTTCTCCTCTTTCAACCCGTGAGGTGGTCTTTGGCCCATCCTTGCTCATTGTTTGCTCTTGCTTTATCATAGCCCTGTACTTAATATTCAGTACACCCCAATAGAGAGAGTACTCGTAGGCCAACACACTGATCTGCTCAATGAGGGATTACGTCGCGCAGACCCATGTATATTGACCCACTGCACCCTGACATTGGTGTGTACTTAGCGTGGAATAACTGCAAGCACAACTTAAAAGATTTCATCAAACACATTGTCTATTTACCTTAGCTTGTTCAGGGGCTTCTTCAAATCAGGTACATTGTGGATACAATACCCAACAATCTCCCCCTATTTGAAGAAGCCTAAACCCTATAAGCTAAGGTGAATAGAGCAAATAGGAATGAAACTCATAAACTTAAAATTGAGTTGAGAGAGATATTCATTACCAATTACTTGAGAGCAAACTTGGAGCCACCTTAGCCTTAGCCGAGAGGGTAATCTCCCCCTCTTCGGCTTCTGCAAATCGGGGTCTGGTGCATATGACCCCATGCTCCCCCTCAGTTCTTGCACCTATGCTTACACTAGAGTTTCTGGCAGATGCTTCCCCTAGATGCACGAGCCATGAGCTTCTGTAGTCTTCATTCCTCATAGTTGAGCATCCCCAATTCAGTTTTGAAGAGACTGAACTTGGCCTCGTCTAAGGGCTTAGTGAAAATATCTGCAATCTGCTTGTCCGTGTGGACAGAGCAGAGAGAGATGTCCTTGTTCTCCACGTGCTCCCGAATGAAGTGGTAGCATACTTCAATATGCTTCGTTCTGCTGTGCGATACCGGATTATTGGCAATAGCAATTGCACTTGAGGAGTCGCAGTACATTGGTACTTCCTTGAACTGGAGGTCATAGTCGGCTAATTGGTTTCTTATCCATAGGAGTTGTGCGCAACAGCTGCCAGTCGAGATGTACTCAGACTCTACAGTGGAGGTTGCTACACAATTCTGCTTCTTGCTGTTCCATGAAATAAGCCTTCTTCCGAGGAATTGACACGTCCCGGAGGTGCTTTTCCTGTCATCCTTGCTTCCTGCAAAATCAGCATCTGAAAACCCTATTAGCTCGACATCATTGCTTCTCGGGTACCATAAGCCAAGATTAGGGGTACCTTTAAGGTATCTGAGAATTCGCTTTGCAGCGACATAATGAGATTCCTTAGTGTTCACCCGATATCTGGCACAAACACATGTGGAGAACATGATATCCAGTCTACTCGCAGTAAGATAGAGCAGAGATCCAATGATGCTTCTGTATTTGGTTTCATCAAAAGGTTTCCCTTTCTCATCCTTATCCAGAGACATGGTGGATCCCATTGGAGTCCTCATAGAGGTTGCATTCTCCATTCCAAATTTCTTGAGGAGTTCATTTGTGAACTTCGTCTGAGAAATGAAGATTCCTTCCTCAGACTGTTTCACTTGAAGTCCCAAGAAATACTTCAGCTCTCCCATACTGCTCATTTCAAACTTTCCTTGCATAAGTTTGGAAAACTTTTTGCAAAGATTGTTGTCCGTTGAGCCGAATATAATGTCATCAACATAGATTTGCACCAGCAAAATCTTGCCTTTGACTTCCCTGAGAAACAATGTCTTATCTATTTTTCCTCTAGAGAACTTGTTCTCAAGAAGAAAACTAGACAATGTCTCATACCAAGCTCGAGGAGCTTGTTTTAGGCCATATAGCGCTTTATTAAGAAAATATACATGATTAGGATAAGTTGGATTGACAAAACCTGGAGGTTGAGCAACGTATACTTCCTCTTTCAAATCTCCATTCAAGAAAGCCGATTTCACGTCCATCTGATAGACTGTGAATCCTTTGTGAGAGGCATAGGCTAGGAATAGCCGGATTGCCTCGAGCCGTGCAACTGGTGCAAACGTCTGGTCAAAGTCAATCCCCTCCTCCTGTCTGTATCCTTGAGCCACCAGTCTGGCTTTGTTCTTGATGATGACTCCATGTTCATCCAACTTGTTTCTGAAGATCCACTTGGTGCCAATCACATTTTGCGTCTTCGGTCTGGGAACCAGCGTCCAGACTTTGCATCTTTCGAATTGATGCAGCTCATCTTGCAAGGCCAAAATACATGATGCGTCTTTGTTCGCTTCGTCAAACTTCTTTGGCTCCACCTGTGACAGAAAGCTAAGATGCATGATCTCATTAAGAGTACCTCGACGAGTTCTGACACCGTCTCGGGGATCTCCAATGATTTGATTTCTGGGATGATCCCTCACGTGTCTGATCTCTAGAAGTCTTGCATCAGGAGCTTCGACTACTTCTTAGGCATCTCCTTCTTCTAAAGGATTTGCTTCATTTTGTTCTTCAACTTCTCTGATCGGCGTTGATGTGGAGACCTTGACATATTTTGGAGTTGCATCTTTCTCGGGATCATCCAGTTGTAACTTTTCGAGTCTGGCACCTGCAGCTTCAGGAAGATAACTAGAAGTCTTACAATTAAGCAAGCTTCCTTCATCAAATACAACATTTATTGATTCCTCTACCACTAGGGTTTTCTTGTTGAAAACTCTATAAGCCCGGCTGTGGCTACTGTAGTCCATGAATATGCCTTCGAAGCATTTTTCACCAAACTTAGTACGAGGGTACTTCCCATTATTCAGTACATAATATTTGCAGCCAAAGATCCTCAGATAGGACATGGTTGGTTTCTTGCCTTTCAGTAGCTCATAAGGAGTCTTACGATGGCTCTTGTTGATTAACGCCCGGTTTTGTACATGACAAGCCGTATTGACAGCCTCAGCCCAGAAGTATTCTGGAAGAGAAGCGTCATTCAATATTGTCGTGCACGCCTCAATGAGTGTTCTATTCCTCCTCTCTGCCACTCCATTTTGTTGAGGAGTGCGAGGGGAGGAGAACTCATGAAAGATACCAAGCTCTTCACAGAACTCTGTCATAGCCCCAGACTCAAACTCTGTTCCGTGGTCACTTCTGATTTTGACCACTGAGTAGTTAAGTTCGTTCTTCATCTGCTTGACAAAACTGGTGAAGATGTCAAACGAATCAGACTTGCGCTTTAAAAAGAACACCCACGAAAACCGAGAGTGATCATCTACAATTACTAGCGTATACGACTTCCCTCCTAAGCTATGAACTTGCATTGGACCAAACAGGTCCATATGCAGAAGATAAAGACATCTGGAGGAGCCTTTGTCTGGGATGCCCTTAAAGGTAGCCCGAGTTTGCTTGCCCATCTGATATGCAGGACATGGACTATCTTTAATGCACTTAATAATGGGAGCATCCCTTACTAAGCCTTTGGAAAACAGCATATTAAATGTCTTGTAATTAATGTGTGCCAATCTCTTGTGCCATTGTTCACAAAGAGATGAACTGCCTTTTGCAACGAGGCATACTGGGGTAGAAGAATCTAAACTAAGAAAACCTAAACAGAAAATATTTTTGCTCCTAATGTCAGTTAATACAGTTTCCGAAGAATCACATGATATTATCAGGCATTTATCCTTGTGGAACTTAACGTCATACCCTTTATCACATAATTGGCTTACGCTGATCAGGTTATGATTTAATCCTTCAACATAAGCTACGTTAGTGATAGAGAGTATACCGTTGGAAATCGTACCATAACCTCTGGTGACTCCCCGATCAGATCCCCCAAATATAACTTTGGGTCCATTCTCGACTGGAGAGTACTCCCTCAGCAGGCTTCTTGTCCCGGTCATGTGACGGGAGCATCCACTGTCCAAATACCAAATAGGAGTTTTGTTGGCCTTTGGACATTCCTGCAAAACAGAATTAATTTGCCTTAGGAACCCAATCGAACTTGGGACCTAGATTCCTTGTTAGCATACTCCCCATCGATTGGTTAACTCTACGAGTGGTCGGCCTCGCATTGCTAACATAAGGAGTCTCATTATACCTTGGATTTAACCAACAATCCACGGCAAAGTGACCAATTTTGCCACAGCACCAGTAGTCAAATCGGTTATACTTCCTCTTGGGCGTCTGCTTCACCCTTGAAACGTGGGGTTCAGCCGGGGTCGAAGACCTGGAGGTGGAGGCAACATGATGACCACAGTCACATGACTTCTTCACCTCTTGGCTTTTCAGTGTAACAGGCTTGGCCTTAGGTGCCTGCATCCTATTATGGCTGCTAGAGAATTGACCATAATTTCCCAAGTGGATTTCCTCATAAGGTGCCTTGAAGACACTCTCACTGAAGTTACGGGGAAAGGTCCACCCATCGTACCGGCTCTTCGACTTTGCAATCGAGGGCCTGAAGTGATGCCCATATGTTGACTCAAGGTCATGTTGGTTACAGGGAAAGCTAGGCTTTCTGAACTCAACAGGGCTGAGTGGGGCCTTTCCTTTCTCATCAGCAGAGGCTTTCTTGGCAGCCTTATTCTTCCTCTTGTTCCTGTTTCTCCTGGATGAGGAGCTAGATACCCCTACATGCCCCAAGCCAGCTCCTTTGGCTTGAGCAGAGAAGGTATCAACTAATGGAAGAACAGTTTTTGGCATAGAGAAGCTCTTGACGATCTTCCTTTATGCCGCAAGTAGTTCTTCCAACTTGTCGACTTCCTCCTGCTTAAGATCAAGGAGCTTAAGAGACTCTGAATGCTTTGAAGTCAAGTCCAAGTGCTCCTGTCGGAGGGAGATAAAACTAGTGATCTCTTCCCTCAGGGATACACTCTCACCTTTAAGGAATTTAACTTCCTTTTTCTAAGCCTTCAGTTTCTTTCGACATTTCAGGAAAGTATTGAGCAGAAGCTCATACTTATCGAGGAGCTCAGCTTCAAGGGAAGAAGGTCTATCCTCAGGGTCATCATCCTGAGACTCAGGATCAGAGTCAGAGTCGGAGAGGGGGGTGTGAGCTTTTACCTTCCCAGTAAATGGGGGGCATTCTCCTTCTGAGTCAGAGCGACCCATTAGCCCAAAGTAGGTTTCCTCATCATCGCTGGTGTCTGACGTGTCTGATTCACTCAGCGTCTTTGGCTTCTTTGTGATGTAACTCCTCTCCTTCTTCTTGTCTTTTGTGGACCTGTGTTCCTCTCCCTTTCCCTTTTCCCTCTTGCCTTGATGGCAGTCAGCCACGACGTGTCCTGGCTTGTTGCAACCAAAGCATATAATGTCAGAAGAGCGGTGTTTGTTCGGTTTGGAAACATACCTGTCAGAGGAATAGTTCTTCTTCTGATCCCTTGAGGAGGAGCCGTTTCTCTTTCTCTGATTCCTCAGCTTGAGGAACTTCTTGAATTCCCGTGTGATAAGGGATAAATCTTCCTCTGACAATTCTGAGCCGGAGGAGCTTGGCTCAGAGTCTTCCTCTTCATCCCTCTTCCACGCACGGGAAGAAGCGGCACCCTTGCCCTTTCTGGATTGAATGGCTTTCAGGGCTACTGTCTTTTCCTTGGCCGCGGCTTTCTCTGCTTCCTCTTCAGCCTTCCTTGTGTTCAACTGAAGCTCATAGGACATGAGCTTCCCGAACAGAATCTGTGGATCAGTTTCCGCAAGTCTGCCAAACTTGCGGATGGCGCAGATCTTTGTATCCCATTCCTTAGTGAGGGACCTAAGGAACTTATCATTGAGTTCACCGTCAGTGAACACTCTTCCATATCCTTTGAGTGCATTGACGATCTTGAGGAAGTTTTCGAAGGTAACTCCGTCTCCTCCTTTGGCCCTTGCCTGAAGGCCATATATTTCTGATTGAGGAGGGATCTCCGATTGTCCCTCACTTCATCTGTGCCCTCCATTAGGACAATCAGACAGCTCCAGAGATCCCTGGCTGTCCTGCAGTTGCTGAAGTTCTGCATCATAGAGTCGTCAACTGCGCTTACCAGGATGTTCTGAGCTTTCTTGTCAAGTCCGAACAGCACCATTTCGTCCTTGTCCATTTCCAAAAGTTTCTTGGGCACTTTCCTGGTTGGATCAATGGTGGAGGCCTTGGTGGGAATGTAAGGTCCCTCCTCCACTATCATGAAGAGTCGGGGGTCGACTGCTTCCATGTAGAATCTGATTCTTTTCTTCCAGATAGGAAAGTTCAGTCTGGTGCATACTGGGATTTTGCCGGAGTGCTTGAGTCCGTCCATGGAAGATATCGGTCTTCTTATTGACACTGGTGGCAAGATTCTACTCAAGGTGTGAACCTTTTTGATGAGCAACCTCCCTCTGATACCACTTGAAAGTTCACCTAGTGTCAACTACCTTCACCTATGGGGGGGGGGGGGGGGATAGGTGACTTGCAGCGTATTTGCGGAATTAAAAGTGTACCTGCAGAATCAAAACAAAACACACAGCATAGAGAATAACACAGGCAATTTATAGTGGTTCCCCGATTTGGGTACGTCCACTTTCCCCCTTCGACCTATCTCCCAATCCAGGGACAACTCGATCACTTCACCAACAGGATTGAAATCCAATCCTTGCACTATCGGAAGGAATCCTTCCACAAGTAGGAGTCAACACTCCCACAACACGGGTTGCACCCAACCCTACAACTAGAGACCAATCGGTCCTTTACAAAGAATTGAAAATAGCTTGTAAGAAATTCAAACAACGTATGGAGACTAAGGTGTCCCTCTTCGTTCGACGACATGTTCTTGAAGTCAATGAAGAGTCCACAACCCTAGATCTCACTTGGAGAGAATCTCCCCGAGACCGGCGGCGGCGACGAGAGGCGGCAAGGCTCTCGGTGTTGGCGGCGGTAACTGAAGATAGCAGCAAAGCTCTGGAGATTCAATCTTCTTAGCGAAGTCGGCAAGGTCTTCTAACATTCACACTAGGATCGATCTTCTCGATCGATTCAGACGGGGATGGATTTCCCTATCTCAAATCAAGAGACAAAAGATCTCTGGTTAGACACGTGAGACGCTATGCAAGACTTGGCTTCTATCACCGTGGATCTTGAGAAGATCGAGATCAGCAATGGTGATCACTGTACGAGAGGCGGCGACGGAGAAGGTTCGCGAGATTAGGGTTTGACGGCCGCTTCCTTTCGTATTCTCTATTCGTGATTTACTGTACACCAATACTTGTGTATTTATACACTAGGTCATAAAGATGACCGTTGTGGGCCCCACCAAAGCAAAGACCGAAGTCCGGTTCGAAATACCGCTTGAAACCTGGACCGATCCAGGAAATGTCGGAAATTTGCCCAAGTCAAATTCGGCGAGAATCACTTACGATTCTCGCCGAATTCTACTTGACGAATTCTGGCATCACAGGTTATACAGGCCGGGGAGAATCGGAGGGAATCACATTAGATTCTCGCCGAATCGTCAAGAATGCAAAGACATTCTCGACGAATCGGCGAGAATCACTTAGTGATTCTCGACGATTCTGCCTTAGAGAATTTTCTAGCGGCGTTGAGTCAGCTGGACTTAACCGTCGAGAATCATCTAGTGATTCTCGATGACTCGTCGAGAATCATAAGTGATTCTCGACGAATCGGCGAGAATCACTTAGTGATTCTCGACGATTTACACTTGGACGATTTCTCCTCTTTCAACCCGTGAGCTGGTCTTTGGCCCATCCTTGCTCCTTGTCTGCTCTTGCTTTATCATAGCCCTGTACTTGAAATTAAGTACACCCCAATAGAGAGAGTACTCGTAGGCCAACACACTGATCTGCTCAACGAGGGATTACGTCGCACAGACCCGTTTATATTGACCCACTGCACCCTGACATTGGTGTGTACTTAGCGTGGAATAACTGCAAGCACAACTTAAAAGATTTCATCAAACACATTGTCTATTTACCTTAGCTTGTTCAGGGGCATCTTCAAATAAGGTACATTGTGGATACAATACCCAACACTAGGCTTTAAGGGAAGAACAAGGGCCACCAATTATCATAGAAAAGGAAAAGCCCCAGTTGAGCCACTAGCATAAAAACCCCCTATCTTCTTTAGGAAAGTGATGCAACCTACAAACAGGTATGATAATGATATTACTTAAGGTCACTGTGAGTATGGAGATCTCATTGGCAAGGGTGTATATGCCAATAGGCCACTCTATAAGCAAACTCATCAAGTTCTTAAGGAATCCTTGGGGTTTCTACTCAAGCACCTACACTTAAAAGGACTACTGGCAACAAAATTGTGAAGTTTGTACCTAAGAGAAGGTACAACAGATTTGAGTGTTGGTGTTGTTGCAAGGTGGGCCACTTTGCCATGGATTTTTGGTTCAACACAAGTGTTAAAAATAAGAACAGCTTAACTATCATAAAAGCTGCAGGTAAGCATGATAGATTTTAAACTAACAATAACCTAGGACCCAAGAACAATTTTGGTTCTGAGGATAGGTAAATCTTTATTTGATGCAGGTGAATCCAAGTGGCCATACCCCTATATGGTACTTGGATAGTGGATGTTCCAGGAACATGACTGGAATAAGAAGAATCTTGAGGGACTATGCACCCATAGAGAATGGGCCCAAAGTAATTTTTGGTGATCTAAAAAAGGAATCATCAAAGGATTTGGTAACATTTCT
This sequence comes from Platanthera zijinensis, assembly GCA_039513925.1. Classification (NCBI taxonomy): domain Eukaryota; kingdom Viridiplantae; phylum Streptophyta; class Magnoliopsida; order Asparagales; family Orchidaceae; genus Platanthera; species Platanthera zijinensis. The sequence continues at coordinate 76,515,521 of CM077095.1, read as the reverse complement.
AGTAATTCTATTACTATCACTCAAGTGGCTTATGTGAAGGGTCTGAAACATAACCTGATTAGCATAAGTCAACTTAGTGATCTAGGTTATGACATCTCTTTACTCAAATGGGAGTGCCAAATAAGGAGATCAAGTGATCAAGAGATCATTCTGACTATCACTAGGAAACGGAATGCATATTGTCTTAATCATGATTGTGAGTATAACATCTCACCCATTTGTCTAGTTGCAGGTGAGAAAGCATCACAGTGTGTCCAATTGCACAAGAGGTTGGCTCATCTGAACTATAAGTCAACAGGACAGCTATTTAGTATGGGTTTAGTGAGGAATGGTCCTCAGGTGAAGTTCATTAAAGAGAGTGTTTGTTCAGGTTGCCAAAAGGGCAAACCGACTAAGTACTCTTTCCAATTACTTGATACCAAAGATTCAATGAGATGTCTATATCTCTAGCATATGGATTTGATTGGTCTTATGCCAGTTCATAGTCTAGGTAGGAAAGTATACACATTAGTTATTGTGGATGACTATTCTAGATTCACTTGGGTTTTCTTCTTGAGGCAGAAATCTGAAACCCCTAATATCTTCCAGACTTTTATTAGACAAATTAAGAATGAGTTTAACATTTCAGTGGAAAAAAATTAGAAGTGATCATGGAACTGAATTTCAGTCTGAGTGTATGACAAATTTGTGTGAAGAACTTGGGATTCATCAGGAGTTCTCCGCACCTAAAACTCCCTAGCAAAATGCAGTTGCTGAGAGAAAGAATAGGACTATAATTGAGGCAAGTAGAACACTACTTAGTGATACTACTCTCCCTGAGTACTTCTTGGCAGAGGAAGTAAATATTGTATGTCATGTACTCAATAAAGCTTCCATCAATAAGAAACATAAGAAGACTTCCTATGAGATTTTGAAAGGCTGAAAACCAAACATTTCCTACTTCAGAATCTTTGGTAGCATGTGTTATGTCCTAGTTAATGGTAAGCACTACCAAACTATGTTTGCTATCAAATCCCTAGAAGGGATATTTGTTGGGTACAACAATAACTTTAGGGCATACAGGATCTACAACTTTACTACACAAGTTGTAGAAGAATCTGTCCATGTAGTATTTGATAATTCTAAGTTGATTAATAGTGAATTGTCTAGCTCTTTAGGTAGTTCAATAGGTTTAAATGACAGCCTGGACAAGCTGATAATTAATGAAGAAGCACCTGCTAGGCTGGATGAAGAAAAGGATGCATGTTGTCTACGGGGAGAACAAGATTCACTGAATGAAGAAGAAAACAGTGAAGTGCATCAAGATGAGGAAAATGAAGAAGGCCAAGAGGTTGGCAGATTTCCTCCACCAAGAAGACATTTGAAGGATCATCCAGCTCACCAAATCATTGGTGATACAAGTCAAGGAGTTCTAACCAGGAGAAAAAGCATGAACACAGTTCTATGTACAAGTTTTCTATCACAGATAGAACCTAAGAATTTTGAAGAAGCCATGCTAGACACAAACTGGATTGATGCAAAGCAAGAAGAGCTGAATCAATTCAAAAGATGTAAAGTCTGGGAACTGGTTCCTAAACCAAAGGATCACAATGTTATAGGAACCAAGTGGATCTATAGAAATAAACTTTATGAGAATTGCACCATAATCAAGAATAAGGCCATACTTGTAGCAAAAGGCTACAGGCAAGAAGAAGGGATTGAATTTGATCAAACCTTTGCCCCAGTGGCAAGGCTGGAAGCTATAAAGTTATTCTTGTCCTATGCTGCCTATCAAGGTTTCAAGGTATATCAGATGGATGTAAAGTAAGTATTTCTGAATGGTGACTTAAAAAAGAAAGTCCATGTTGAACAACCCTCTTGTTTTGTAGACTTTTACTATCCTAACTATATATATATAGGCTTAGGAAAGATCTATATGGTTTGAAACAAGCCTCTAGGGCTTGGTATGAAACCTTATCTGCTTTTCTTATTGAGAATAATTTCTCTAGAGCAAAGATAGATAAAACTCTATTCTTTATGGAATCTAAAGGCAAGATCATCCTAGTCCAGATATATGTTGATGACATTATCTTTGGATCTACTGAAAACAACCATTGTAGAAAGTTTGCCAAACTTATGCAAGGGAAATTTGAAATGAGCAGTATGGGTGAGCTAAAGTTCTTCTTGGGACTTCAAGTTAGACAGACAGATGATGGATTGTACATATCTCAGTCTAAGTTCACCAAGGAGTTGATTAATAAATATGGAATGGACTCATCCTCCACCATGAAAACTCCAATGGGATCAAGTATGCCTATAAGCAAAGATGAGGCAGGGAAAACTGTTGATGAGTCTTTGTATAGAGGGATAATTGACTCTCTACTCTACTTGATTGCTAGTAGACCTGACATCATGTATGCAATATGTGTCTATGCTAGGTACCAAGCATGCCCAAAGGAATCTCATTACACTGCTGTCAAGAGAATTTTTAGATATCTTAAGGGCACACCTAATCTAGGTCTTTGGTACCCTAAGAATAGAGATTTCTTACTAACATGCTTCTCAGATGCAGACTTTCAAGGAAGCAAAGAAGACAAGAAAAGTACCACAGGAAATTGTCAATTCCTATGTGGAAGGCCGGTGTCATGGAGCAACAAGAAGCAAACAGGTGTAGCTATCTCAACTGCTGAGTTAGAATATATTGCTGCAGGCAGCTGCTGTGCACAATTGATATGGATAAAGCATCAACATGAAGACTATGACATCAAGGTAAGTAAAATTCCACTATTTTGTGATTCTACTAGTGCTATTTCTATTGCTAAAAACCTTGTTTCACACAGTAGAACTAAGCATATAAAAATTAAGTTTCATTTCATCAGAGAACATGTGGAGAAGGAAGATATTAGTCTAGAATTTGTGAACACAAATAATCAAATTGCTGATATTTTTACAAAACCTCTAGATGAAATTAAATTCAATTATTTTAAAATTGAATTAGGTATGTTGAACATAGAATAGGTCAGAACAAGCTTTCCTAAGTAGAATATGTAAGCACACAAAATTTCTCAAGAAATTTGGGTAAGTAAGAAAGTTTGTGTCGACACAAGCAAATTAGATCGACACTCTTAGTATGATGTGTCAAAATAGAAACAATATTTGTGTCGACACAAGAATTGGTGTCGACACACTCTATTGAGACTTGACTAGCTCGTGTCGACACTAACATAAGTATGTCGACACATAGACGTGTCGACTAAAAATAAGTTTTGTCGAGATCTAAGTATTTTATGTCGATACATGTAAAACTATGTCGACTAGTATTATTACAAAGTAAGGCGTGTCTTTTGACCTACCCTTTACCAGTACTCAATAAATAGAAGAAGACAAAATCTAGTCGACTATGCGTTCAGAATTCTCGACCCTAGACCTTGTGTCGACAAAGAAATTCTCCTGTCGACTCTCTTCTCTTCTCTCTCTTGTCAATGGCGCCAAACCAGGACGACAAGGTGAATGAAGGATACTAGCTGGTTTGCAGGGGATTCGAGATAGCTTCACAGGACATCAAGGGTGTGATTACCCTAATTACCAAAAATGGCTTGGAGTTTTTGGTCTCTGAACCTTCAACAATTTGGAAAAAGGAAGTGCTTTAATTCTACCTGTCTACAACTGTGGATTATGAAGGAAAGAACATGAAAGCTATAGTTCAAGATTCAAGAGTGAAACTCTCACTTAAGACGATCAAGAAGTCGCTTCGACTTCCCCGAGTTAAAGAAGATGATGACATTCTTCCAACTATGATAAAGGATGCACTAAAATTGTGTGGATTGAATCCAAATACAAAGGTAGGATAGTCAATTACCAGGAAGGGGATGAATTCCCAAGGTAAGTTTCTTTAAAAAATCATAGGCAAGGTGATTCTCAGCAAGACTGGTGGTCATGATAGGATATCTGCCTTAATCTTCAACCTAATGACCAGAGTCATATACAATGTAAAAATAAACTGGTCATCAGTAGTGTTTGACAAGATCCAAGAAGGAATTAAGAAGCCATATCTACGTAGAATCCTTAGCTTGTGTTTAGCTTCAATAATCCCAGATATTATGAATCAACTGCCAGGATCCAGGATCAATAATATGAGGAGGATGGACATGAGAATTCTATCCAGATGGGATAGAGTCTTGACCAATGAGGTTTCTACTCCATAGAAACAGGACAAAAAGGATAAGAAGAAGAAAACAATTGTTCAAGAAGCAGAATCCTCTAGTGATTTTGAAGAAGAAGTAGTCTTCAGTTCAGATGAAGACCAACAGGAAAAAGAAGCCCAAGCTCAAGTGGAGAGAAGTCAACAACTAGAGAATCAGATGGCCTCCACTCTAGGGGGGAGAGAACACTCAATTCACAGTACAAGACACTGAACAATCTGAGCTACCTACCGAAGGGGGAGGCATTGCTGAAGCTACTCTGGAGAGTGAGTATGCTGCTGATACAGTGATGGACATTGTATCAGACATAAACAAAGAAGCACTGATCACTACTGAGAATGAAGCACCAGATGTGCAGATGACAGATACAACTCAAGATGAGCAAGTGAGCATCTCCTATATAGAGAAGGCCCTGGATAAAGATCTAGATGTCCAGGGAGAACCTTTTGCTTCACAAGCCATCATTGTTCCTCCTGTTCAGATGCAGCAGGAGATAACTTTGGAGGAACGGTTCCCAGATTTATCTACAACAAGTACTAAGGGGTAGAAACAAAAAATAGAAAAGGAACTACTAGGAACTGAGGAAGAGGAGCTACTGGATGCCTCCGTTAATAAAGAAACCATAGATATAGAAAGCTCATCTCAATCTTCTGATGATGAAGAAGCCTCCATGGATAAAAAGAGAAAATTAGTTGCAATCAGGAAAAGGAGCACATACTATAAGAAAGCCTTACAAACAGTCACTCCACCACCTGCTCAAAGCATGGAATTCAGTCCACTACTGGTCGAACTGCAAGTCAAGTTGGATTAGCAAAGGCAGTCTTTAGAGAAATATGTGGATGAGTCACATATAGAACTGCAGTTCCATCTGGCTTAAGACATTAAATCCATCAGATTGGAAGTCAATTTGAATAAGAAAGAGATGACAGAGTGCTTCCATAAGGGAGGTAATGTTGTAGTATATTTGGCTGAGCAACAACAGTTGAGAAAGACTGAAGTTGAGGACATTACAGTCAAGCAAGGATATATTTTAGAAAATAAATTCAGATTAAATGAAAATCTCAAGGACTCCCATGATGAAATTATCAAAAAACTGGGAAGTATTGTTACTAATTTGAAATCTGAAGTATCCAAGCAAATACAAGCAGATCTATCTGCTTTTCAAACATCCATTGAAGCTTCTCAAAAAACTATTTCTGATCACCTGACTAAATTCCAAGCCTACTACAAAAAAAGGTACAGAATATTTGGATGAATAAGTAAGGTTTCAGAAGAATGATCTAAGAGTTCATATAGCCAGAGAAGTCATAAAGGGGGAGAGAATGTTAGTCAAAGCCAGCTCTGATCATGCAAAATGGATATAAAATACCATCAGAGATACACTTGGATTTCTACCCCTATGTGAGGATGATAATACTGTTGAGTCTGGTGTTCAACCTGCTTACATTGAAGGGGATCAACCAGAGGTTGCACAGGTCATATATCCTCCAGCTGATTTTAATATAGTCCAGCAGGAAGTTCAGCAAATGTATACCCCTCCATAGGAGGCACAGAACATTATTATTGAAAAGGTAGAAATGTCAGAGGCTGCACAGGAACTCAGAGGGAGGCACAGCTTTCCAAGAAAAGGTTTAGAGAACAGGCAGAACTGAAGCCTGATTTTGAGCAGTGGAGTCCTATTTCCAGGAACATTATTTTAACTGCCTGGAAAGCTTTGAAGGACAAGACATAAGATAGATGCAAATGGTACTTTGAGCAAGAGTGGAACAACTATCAGGCAAGACAAGAGGCTATACTTCCGTATAGGAGGAGTGCTAAAGCTGGAAAGTTACTTGCTAACTCTGTGGAGTCTAGCAAGTACTTTTCAAAGCCTTTTCACTATTTTGAAAGGCAAAGGATCAAGGCTGAAGAACTGAAGAAGAAAGACCTTAAAGGTAATAAACCAGCTGATGATACTGAACCTAATGTGCAGGCTTAGATCAGATCTTGAAAAGGAATAGTAATCAAGGAGCCTAGTCAATCTTAGGATAGATAGGCTAATATGTAGAACAATGTAAACTTCTGATTGTTGTTCTTTAAAGAAACATGTAAACATAAACAATTTTCTGATTAATGAATGACATCATTTTAAGTATTGAGTTTAGCTATTATCTATGTTTATATGTTACCCTGCAGTGAAATGTATGAACATCTATTTTTCTTTGATTTATTATGTGTGGTGTTTATCTTTGACTAAGGTTATGACTTCCCCAAATAGGTGAAGATTGTTGGGTACACTAGAAACTATGTACCAGATTTGGAGAAGCCTCCCCTTACTCAATGATATACATCAATTTGTATTTGATGAGATGTTTGAGTTTTAGTGTGCAGGTTTAAGAAATGCAGGAAAATTTCTAAGTACAAATGTCGACACTTGTAAGGAATTGTGTCGACACCCAGGAATTGTGTCGACACCTGAAGTATGAGTTGTGTCGACACACAGGAGATATGTCGACACCAGAATCAAGGCATGTGTCGACACCCAGGAATTATGTCGACACCTGAAGAAGGTTTGTGTCGACACATAGGACTTGTGTCGACACACACTCAACGCCATCTATCATCAACTATTGTACTGAGTCTGAAAGGCTTGTATCGACACACATGACTTGTGTCGACACACACTCAACTCCATCTATCAACGCCAGCTATACTGAGTCTGAAAGGCTTGTATCGACACACAGGACTTATGTCGACACACACACTCAATGCCATATATCAACAACAACTGTACTGAGTCTAAAAGGCTTGTGTCGGCACATACTCAATGACGTCTGGGCATACACTCAACGCCATCTGTCAGCATCAGCTATGTCGATACCAGGAGTAGTTGTGTCGACACACAGGACTTGTGTCGACACACACTCAACGACGTCTGGACATACAATCAACGCCATCTATCAGCATCAACTATGTCGAGACCAGGAGCAGTTGTGTCTACACATAAGACTTGTGTCAACACATACAACAGAAGTTGTGTCAAGAAGCAGAAGAATGACTATGTAGACACATTGAGTGCTGTGTCGACATCATCAAGAATTGTGTCGACACTTATTCTATTTGTGTCGACACATGTGGAGTAGTTTTCTGAGTGTTTCCTGCTGAGGTATAAAGTCATTGCAGAATCAGCTGTCACGGCTGAAGACTTGACAGCTGTAATAAACAATAAGTCTGACACCATTGTCAGAACTGTCAGAACGTTGTTACAAACCGAATCAGTCAGTAATCATTGAGAAAATCTATATAAACGACTGATCCATGACAAGCAATTTAAAAAATTAAGCAATTACGGGGGAACAAACGAACACAGAACCAGAGAGAGAATTCAATAATAAGAAAGTGGGAACCGTTAAGAAGGCAGATCCTGAACAGTCTGCAAGAAAGATTAAAGTCTAATTCTGAATCTAAGAAGGGAGATGTCTGAAGATCAACTTCTACACCAAGTCAAGATCAACCTCATTTTGTTTAATCAGGAAGCTTTGAAAAAGCTAAGTTAGGTTGGATCTGAAGTATACAGTTTATTCAAGAACTGATCAAGAAGCTCACACCAATTGAGAGTTCTATCTGGGTGAAATTTCTGTACAATTAAATATTGTTTTTCCTTGTAAGATCTTTTATAGATCTGAGTTGTAAGCCTGTGTTTTTAAAGGCTGAGGTAGGGATTAGAGCCTGAGGTGTAGGACTTGTGAAATTCTCAGTTGTAAGCCTGGTGATAAAGGCTGAGGTAGGACTGTTTCCTGAGGTAGGGTTCTTGGGAAGAATTTGAGGTAGGACTTATATAAGTCTGAGCTGTAGGAACCTATCAGGTTCTGAGTTTTAAGATCTGTGGATCTGAGTTAGTGGAAGGAAGTTGGGCTGAATCCAGTTCTCTACTGGATAAGCGAAGGGGGAAAGTGGATGTACCCATAACTTGGGGAACCATTATAAATTTTCTATACTGTGCTGTGCTATGAATGTTATGTTGTGGATTGTATATTCAATGTTGTGATATATCTAGTTACTTGCCTAAAATAAATAAAGAAAATTAGAACCTATTCACCCCCCCTCTAGGTGTCTAGGCTCTTGAAATCAAGTCTTTCATCCCGCTTAATGTGTTCCCTCGAGATCGACTCTTAGGAAAATTCTCCCATTTTATATTACTTTTGTGACCGGTACACTTGCTGTTTAACGCATCAGGGGTAATCCTGGGAACTTCTCAGAAAATACCTTAGGGAAGTCCCGCACTACCCGCACATCTTTCACGCTTGTCGCCATCTCTTTTAGTTCAAAGCATATCATATATACATTATCCCCACCCAGAAGGTCCTTGAGAGCCCTATTCGAAGACAATAACATTCGGGGTGCAAATTTGATACCTTGGAAAATGACCTCTGAGTCTCCATGCCTCAAGGTGATTTGCTTCGCCGCACAATCTACCTTGGCGTGGCGCCAATCCAACCACGACATGCCCAAAATGAGATCAAATTTTGGGAATCCCAACACCGTTGCAAGGGTTTCAAATAATTTCCCCCCAAAAAATACTTCCAAATCACACTTTGCAGACGAAGTCATCTCAGAGCCATCCGGGAGACGTACTCTCCGAGTGACACCGGTGAAGTATTGCACTCCTTCTAAGTCTTTAACAAAGCCCGCCAAAACGAGCGAGTTAGGTGCCTCGATATCAAATAGTTTATGAGCTGGTTTCCCACTAACCATCACGGTGCCTAAGTATAAATTATAAAGACTCAAGCTAGATTCCTAGCACAACTTAGGCATTTGAAGAGAAATTCTTATGGAATATTTTAACCAAATCATAACATACCTATATTAACTTCCTGAGGATTCCGCTCCTGTGCCACATCCAGCGCAAACATCTTATCTCGACCACGCACATGTACCAATCATAGTGGAGCTGCCGGAGGGAGAACAGGGGGAGCATATCCACCTAGTTGGCGGCAAAAGCGTCGGATGTGGCCCGACTGATTGCATTGGAAGCAAACTCGCTCGTGTTGCTCCCTAGGATGCAGGTACAGTTGTTGTGGTGGAGGTAGTGCTGGCTGCAGGGCCGTATGCTCCGTTCTAAAATTTTGGGGGAAGCGTCCTCCGCCTCTATTGTTTCCTCTTCCTCTGTCTTCCTTCCTCCTCCTAGAACTGGGGTACGCTTCCATTACTCCCTCAGCAGGTCTCTTACCACTTCTCAAGTGATCCGCTTCCAATCTTTTTGCCATATCAATTATCTATGCTAAGCTTGAGTCCGCTATAAACAAAAGTGCTTGCCTCAGGGGATCTCACAAGCCTTTGTAAAATAGATTTGCATAGCCTTAGTCATCCAACTCGTTGGAGTCAGTTAACCTAGCGATGTGCTGAAACTCCTGTTGATATTCTGTAACTGACTTGGATCCCTGTTTCAACTGTATGAATCTTTCTTCAAGTTCATCTCGAGCGGTCAAGGGAATGAAGTGCTCCAAGAAAAATCTAAAAAACTTGTTCTAACTAATCTCCATGTATACTCGTCCTTGGAAGGTGGAACCCATGAGGGACTTCCACCACCTCTTCGCATGCAGTTCTAAGATTGACACTGCTAAGGTGAGCACCATATTGGCTGGACATCTGATTCACGCCATTAAATCATGCAATGTGTCGAGCTATTCTTTAGCACAGAACAACAAATTCATCCCAAGATAAATAGGCGGGGAGAGGGATCGATAGGTGCTCAACCAGTTGGAGCCCGGGTCTTGTTGCTGCACAGGGTGATGTTGAGACCTGAATGCGTCAAAGATCGTCGTAAGTGTCTGTCCTAACTCAGACTGCTAGAACTGGGTAGGGAAAGAAGGGGCGAGAGTGCCCACTATTGGCTCTACTCGTGCCAGGATCTATACATAAACGTACGAACCTAAGGTCAGGTTGGCTAATCGTAGGTTAACAACTTGACATACATAGTGTGAATTACACATGAGCACACTGATGCATCCGCTATGTCAGTTTGTCCGCAAACTGACCAATCAGATGGTGGTGGAACCATTTTTAAATGACTTCTTTAGTTGAGGATCGTTGCAAGCTAATACCATTTGTAAGACCCCCTCCTCCCGGAACACAAGACACGATTGAGGGGAGTCTTATGCCCAGAACAACCGCCTTGCGGTAGCTCCAACATAAGGGTCAACCTGTATCATAAGGCGCCTATCCTGCCGGCTAAAACCAATATCATTCATGTCAATCCAAAATAAAGAAAGTACATAAGTCAATATTTCACACAAGTACATTAATAAGAAGAAGCATCAACAGGCTTCTATAACATCTGAGTACATAAATATTTGCCCAAAGGGGCTACATCACGAGTCTCTCAAAAAATCACATCAGTAACTAAAGACAGTGATGGTATCGTCAACTCAGGCCCTGTCTCCCTGGCCTGGCTGCCCTCCTGTATGACCTACTACTGCTCTATCTGCGGGGTTTCCTCCTAAAAAGGAAGACGTAGCAATCGTTAGTCATAAAGACTAAGTGGCTATCATATCCGCTCCCCCGACAACTCTTAGGGACCGGGCGCAAAAAGGAAAAAAGGGTACAATATATATATATATACATATATATGTAAGAAGTAATACAAGCAGGTGGTATAAGACTAATCAATATCAGAGTATCAAACATGTACAACAAGTGAGTAAATCAATCTACTCTAATAGTTCTACTATCAATAGCAGTATATAAGTATGATCCTACAACAGGAAAGTAACTCAACTTTATTAATGCCATACATACATATAAGTTTAGGGTCAGCTTAACAGAAAAGTAACTCATCATATAAGAGTATCCATACAAATTTATATGATAAGAATCTTATTTATGTAATGTAATGCAAGGTTATGAACGCAATGCGATGACTCACCCATACACACACACGCACACTGCTAAGTTGACACAGACTAATAGATACCACTTTTCGAGTAGGTAGCTAACCTCTCAAGCTCCATCCGTCGTGGCTAGATTGTGACAGTGGAATGAGCTTTCCACTACTAGGCTGGTGTCCACACTACCTTGCCACGCCTCCGTACGCCTCAATGATAAGAACACAAACAACGGAGCTCCATGCATACTACGGCTCAGAGGGGTCTTGGGTAGATGTGCTCCAAGAACAAAGCCCAAACTGACCTACTGCGTGGCACAGAAAGGGCCTCAGTAATGATCATCAAGGACACAGCCAAACCGTCCACTTGGCATGGAATGTGCCTCAAGAATGAGCACCGAGGACACAACCAAACCGTCCAAAGTGCATCTATCAAATCCTATCGGTGTGACGACTGGCAAGCCCATAGGCCTGCCACACAATCCTTAACCCTGGATTATGACACCGCGTGTCGACTCACACCGCATGCAATTTCACATGATCTTGCCATCAACCATCCAGTGCTCAACAGCACTCAAGAGCTCCATATCATGTCCTTTATAATCAGATCAATCCAGTGCTGTCAAATACTAACGCACGTATACCCTTTTCAAATTTTCGTGCTCCAAAGCACTTAAGGGTCCAAATAAACACAGGTGGCAAGCCACCTCATACAACGTACTAATCCCACGCTACTACCCGTAAGGGGACACAACTCTAAGCAGTGGACTACTATACACTTTCCTTTAGACATCATTTCACATGGGCATGCATTAACCACATCTGATTCATTCTTAAAATCAAGCATTCAAAATCAACTATGCTTCCATAAGTTAATCACAACAATATCATGATACTTCACATACACATCAAACATGATAACATAGTTATAGGTTATACAATTAATTTTCGGACATCACACTCTCTTTCCAAAACCTATTTCATACTCCTGATTATAATCATGCACATCCCTACCGGATTTAACAAGAATATAATTTATACAACCAAATCATATCAAATCGTTTGTTTACTAACTTTCCCAAACCATTTGTTTATTAAACTCCTTCAAACCGTTTGTATAATCATGTTTCACCAAACCATTTGTTTACTTAAGAATCTATCAAATGAATCCCATCAACCATTTGTTTATCATGATTACGTATAGACTAAGTTTACCAAAACTTCAACATTATTTTACAACGATCTCTCTACCAAATCCAAACCCGGTTCTACACTAACCCGAGAACATGTACTTAAGACAAGAATGTATAGAAACTTTGACTGGACATTTCCGAGGCTAGAGGACTGTTATGAAAATGTGTAACAATCCGTCGAAAAGGTAATTCTAAGGACTACGACTTTTGTGTTTAGTGAAAAACCTAAATATGGACGTATCACACACTAAAATTGTCTTGAAGTTCGCTGTGCATAAAAAATAGAATTCTGCACGCATCATAAAGCAAGATGAATGTCATCGATTCATCCTCTCCCTCAAGTTATTTGTTCAAAACAACATACAACATTTCCTCCTCCCTTATTCACCCTTAATAAGCCATTCCTATTCACAAAACCAAGTCCATCATCTTCACAAGAAGAGAGGAGAGGTTGAAAATATCAAATCCCTTGGACAAGGTCCTAGCATGGTCTCCTCCTAGGAGATCTGTATCTCGCAAGTCAAACTCATTTGAGTTGATATCTCTCCTAGATAATAACTACAGATCTAGCACCAAGGGAGAGGGAAGGAAGCTCGCCTCATTTCCGACCATGGATAAAATCACTCTCCTTGTCGACATCTTCTTCCTTATTGGTGTTGTTATTCACGGGAAGGAGAAGTCTTTCCTCAAGAAAATCCAACATCGGCGGTCTTCTTCGTTTCGTCGGGTTCGACAAGTACCTGGTCGGAAAGGGAATGAAGTGATGGCTAGGGTTTCCCATTCCTTCCTTTTTATAAGAGAAATTAGGGTTTGACCGCCCTCCACGTGTCACCCTGGTATTGGACCGCCCATTATTATTGTAGTTAGGTCTATTCGAAAAGACCGGGTCCTTATAAGTCAATTAGCACATTTCCTGAAAACCCGGTTCAACCCATCTACAAGAACCCGCAACACGGTCTGCCAAAAATATTCTAAGTCAAAATCGTCGTGTATACCTTTCACACTAAACGAATTGTCGAGATTTACAATGATCACTCGGCGCCTCATCAAGTGGCATCGAGTTCACTCAACGCCCCCAGATTCTTTCTAAGTTAAAGTGTCGGGATCGTCGAGTATACATGACAATTTGTCGAATGACATTGAGTTTACGCGACGCACTCGATGCTTCGTATAGTGGCGTCGAGTCCACTTAACGCCTGCAAAGTCCAGAAAACTTTCATTTCAAAATCATCGAGTGCACATATACTCACTCGACGAAACGTCGAGATTCGTCGTGATCACTCGCTCCTATAGAATCCCGAATAATTTTCTAAGTTAAAATCATTGAGTGGCGTTGAGATCACTCAATGCCTCATTGAGTGCCATACTTTCTAAGTCAAAGAATTTAGTGGCATTGAGACCACTCAATGCACTCGATGCCTCATCGAATGACATCGCGTTCACTCAATGCCTCAACATCCGGAATATTTCCGAGTAAAAATTCATCGAGTGGCATTGAGACCACTCAACGCACTCGACGCTTTGTCAAATCCAGGATTATTCTAAGTTAAATACATCGAGTAGTGTTGAGACAACTCAATGCCTATAGTGTTGGGTATTGTATCCACAATAACCCGGATTTGAAGAAGGGCCCAATTAAGCAAAGATGAATTGTGATTGTATTTGATGTTGCTTTTAAGGTTTGTACTTACAGGTTTTCATTACTAAGTACACACCAATGTCAGGTTACAGTGAGTCAGTATACACAGGACAACACAATGTAATTCCTTATTGTGTAGTCCAAAGTGTTGACTCACGTGTAATCTCTCTATTGAGGTGTACTTCTATCCCAAGTACAGGATAACTCAAACGAATGGTCAAGGCATAGACTCAGAGAAATAGAAATTCTCCTAAGTATAATTCATCGAGTATGGTTTGGAAAACTCATCAAATTCGTCGAGTATTAGCATGATACTCGTCGAATTCGTCATGTATACCTACCTATACCTGTTGAATTCATCTCTTATACTTAGGGTAATCTTGACAAAGAATTGAAAAATCTATTAAGTAAAATTCGCCAAGTATCGTCATGCATACTCGTCGAATTCATCGAATGTATCTAACGTTACTCGTCGAATTCGTCGAATATGCTAAGTGATACACGCCGAATTCATTGAGTCCAGTCAACGCTACCTCACTAAATTTTTCCAAGTATAATTTTTCGAATATCAAAGCGTTGAGTGCGTTGAGTTAACTCGACGATATTTGTTGAATGCTACTTATGGCGTTGAGTGAGCTCAAGGCGTTGAGTGTAATGGCGTTGAGTGCATTGGGTCAATTAACCTATACTCGACGAATTCGTTTAGTATGCTAGGTGACATTCGATGAATTCGTCGAGTATTACTCTTCGCCACGGCGTTGATTAACTAGCTGGCCTGGGGTGATTTGGCTAAGTACTTTTCACCGTATACAAAGATGTATTCGATGAGTATCATTATGATACTTGACGAATTTGACTTTTCATTTTTCCGAAAAATTTTAAAAACCAGTCATGGGTTTTGCCGTCCATGCACAGTACCTTCTTGATGTCATTTTTGGAAATATTCTTTATACCGTTAGATGAAATATCTCTATAAATACCTACATATATTTTTCTTAATTGCTAATCTTGCCATTGTTCTAATTTGCTCTCTGATTCAAAACGAGAATAGTTTCAAAATAAGCAATCGTCGCCTTCTTGTGGGTACGCAGATTTCCGATCGACTGACAATTGCTAACACTGCAAGATCCGATCTTCCTCTGTCCATACATTTGGATTGCTGCCTTCTAAAGACTCTTATTCCTCTAGATCTAGACAAGTGAAGATTAGAGTTTCAAGATCTTAAAGATTACAAGTTTTCGAGTTCTCCAAGTTCAAGATCCATTATTTTTGAAGAACGTTGGACTCAAGTTTTTAGATCTAGTGTAATATTGTTGTAACATTTATTTCCTCCTGTAGGAGAATTTTTCTCCGAGTTTGTAGATCCGTCTGTAGATCGAGTAAGTAGATTCGTGTGTGGATCGAGTTTGTAGATCCGATTTGTTGATCGAGTGGTAAGAGAGGTTGTTCTCCGAGTAGTCGGAGCGTCGTCTCCGAGTTGTAGGAGTTTCGGCTTCGAGGTGTAAGATTCATTGTAATCTGAGAAAGTTGAAGTAGCCGAATCTGCCCTTCGTGGGAGATAGGCGAGGTGGGAAAGTGGACATACCCAACTCAGGGAACCATTATAAATCTCTATGTTTGTGTGCTTGTTTTTTTAAGAAATTTTTATTCCACAAAAAGACACAAACATCATCTATTCACCTCCCTCTATGTGATTTTGGTAGATGCTAGATACTTTTAATTGGTATCAGAGGGGCTTTTTGTTCGATATAAGGTTAACCATGGACAAAAGCAAGGAAATGTCATCTATGAAGCTTCCTGTATGTATGAAAGAGAATTTTCTCATGTGGAAAGAAAGAGTCAGGTTCTTTATGTAAGCTGCGGATCCCAGAATTTTTCAGATAGTGGAAGAAGGACCATATATACCTACTAAAGCTTCAGCTCTTAATCCGGCGATTATGATCCCTAAGAAAATGATGGATTTAACGAAGAATGAAATTGCTTTAGTCTCCTTAGATAAGAAAGCAAAGCACATCTTGCAACCGCAGTGGATGACTCTAGGATCTAAAACTTATTCCACTGCAAGTCTGCCATGGAAATATGGGATTGCTTAGTAGTTCTGATGGAAGGGATCGAGGAAGTTCGAGACGATCGAACATCTATACTGAATCAAGAGTACGAAGCATTTAAGCAAAGATAAAGTGACACTATTGCTGACAACTTCGAAATTTTTTTCAAGATCGTCAACGGACTCAGGAACTATGGTCACAAATTCACAAATGGAGAGCTCAATGTCAAATTTATAAGATCCCTAACTAAGGACTGGGATACTAAAGTTGTTGTCATTAGGGAATTTGGGAAGTTGCCAGAAATCGACCCACTGAACCTATTTTACAAATTTCTCTCCTACGAACTCAAGATGAACACCAGGAAGAAGGAGGAGCAAAGCAACAAAACTTCTTGAAGAGAAAAGTCTGTGGCTCTGAAGCTGAAGGTTCAAAGAAGTCTAAAGCTGCGTCACCTGTAAGGAAATAAGCTCCCGATACTCCAGAAGACTCTGAGCCAAGCATGTCAGGCTCCTAGCAATCGGATGGAGAATTTTCTTTTATCTCCAAGCAGTTCAAGAATCTGCTCAGTAAGAGGAGACAGATGAAGAATTTGTCATCGTCCTCTGACTACCGAAAATCTCATCGAGATTGAGATCGCTCAATGAAAAGCTATAATAAGGAGGACAGGTATAAATTGAAACCGAATAAACATTTTTCCTCTAACATTGTTTGCTATTATTGTAATATGTCAGGACTTGTGATTGTAGAGTGTCCCGATAAGAAGAAGGATGGTCCCAAGAAGGAAGAAAAGAAATCCTTCAAGGGAAAGAGAAAAGAAGAAAAGAACTCCATCACCAAGAAGTCAAAGACTCTAAGTGACAGTGACTCGAGTGAGTCAAGCTAAGAAAAAGAGGAAGCCTACTTCGGGCTTATGGTACAATCAGACGAGGAAGTGGGCGACTCCAAGTACCACAGGAAGGTAAATTAGCACACAATACTCTCTGAGTCTGAAACGTCCACTAATGGTCATAAAAGCTATTCTTCTGATGAGGATGAATCAGAATTGATGGCTCAACACGAGCACCTATTAAAGGCTTTCGACAAATGTCGTAAGGTAGTTCGAAAGCAGTTAAAAGAGATTGCCTCCCTCAAGGCAGTGGAAACTAATCTGAAGGAAGAAATTGCAAAATTATTTCCTCTCAGAGATTAAATCCACTTCTTCAAAGAGGAACTCAAGGGCTCTACTGAGATATTGAGTCTGAAAGAAAATTATCTTGATGAGCTAGAAGAAAAGCTCATGGTGGAGAAAAAACTCATTGAGAGTTACTCCAAGCCGAAGACTATTCTCCTTCTCATTGATGAGTTTTAAGCTCAAAAAAAGGGTAGTGGTCTTGTCTACGGAGCTGGAAAGGGTAAGGCTATCAGGAAGGCTAGCACCAAGGAAAAGGGGAAAACACCCATGGGTTAACCCTCGTTTAGGAGGGTAATCTTCCCGACTAACAAGTGTGACCTGGAGTCTTTCTATGGTCATTATGCTAGGCCTACATATTTAGAGCCCAAGAATAGATACCAGGGATGGACCCGTCCCCGTGATTTTGGTGCCAGCATGTTCAAAGCACCTTATGAATAAATTCAGATGAAGAGTTTTGGTTCATAAGTACATGGCCATAACAATAAGAAGAACAAAAATCCAAATTTGCTATGCTTAATGCTAAAGAGATGGGGAGCTCCTGTGTATACTATAACCAGGAGGCCTCCACCTCTAAGAATGCTGCTCCTGCTGGACCTCAGCTCCAAAAGGTAAAGGAGTACAAAAAGAGGTACAACGGGTTTGACTATTGGTGCTGCTACAAGATTGGTCATTTTTGCGCAGATTGTTGGTACAATCCTGCTAATTATGTAACCCAACGAGTTAGCAATGTGAGACCGACCACTCATAAGGTTAATGTTCCTAAAGTTGTTCAGCTGACCAGGAACTAAGGATCCAAATACGTTTGGGTTCCTAAGTTAAAATGATTTGTTTTTGCAGGTATGTCTAAAGGCCACCAAAAATCCGATCAGGTTTTTGGATAGTGGATGCTCTCGACACATGACCGTGATAAGAAGCCTTTTAATTGAGTATACCTCAGTTGTAGATGGACCAAAAGTGATCTTTGGAGGGTTAGACAGGGTAACTAAAAAAGGCTATGGTATGATTTCCAATGAAGTAGTCTCCTTCACAGACGTAGCTTTTGTTCAAGGATTACACTATAATCTTATAAACATAAGTCAGCTATGAGACAAAGGCAACATCGTTGAGTTCTGTAAGACCAAGTGATTAATAAAATCATTTGGAAATTTAGAAACGGTCTTAACAGGCACTCGGAGCAAAAATATTTTATGTTTGAATTTTATTTGCTTAGATAATTCTATCACAGTGTGTTTTATGGCTAAAAGTAGTGCGTCTCTTTGTGACCAATGACAAAAGAGATTAGCACATATTAATTTCAAAATAATAAATATGCTATTTTCTAGCAACATACTGCGTGATGCCCCCAACATTAAGTGCCTTAAAGAGAGTCCATGTACTCCTGTCAAATGGGTAAGCAGACAAGGGCTACCTTCAATGGCATTGCTGAAAAGGATTCTTCAAGAAGTTTATACTTACTTCATATCGACTTATTTGGTCCTATTCCTATTCACAGCTTAAGAGGTAGGGTCTATACGTTAGTAATTGTTGATGACTACTCGCATTTTACTTGGTTGTTCTTTCGGAAAAATAAGTCAGACACCTTTGACTCGTTCACTAATTTTGTCTGGCAAATTTAGAATGAATTGAACTGCTCAGTGGTCAAAATCAAAAGTGACCATGAAACAGAATTTTAGTCTGGTGCCACGACAGAATTTTGCGGAAGTCAATGTATCTTTCATGAGTTTTCCTTCCACATACTCCACAGCAAAATGGAGTTGCTGAGAGAAGGAATAGAATCCTAATTGAAGCATGTACAACTATGTTGAATGATGCATCACTTCCGGAGTACTAATGGGCTAAAGCAGCCAACAAAGCTTGTCACATGCAAAACTGAGCACTAATCAACAAAAGCTATCGTAAGACCCCCTATGAGCTATTGAAGGGCTGAAAAACGACTGTGTCTTATTTTAGAATCTTTGGAAGTAAATGCTTCGTACTTAATAATGGAAAGTATTACTGCACAAATTTTAGTGAAAAGTGTTTTGAATGTATTTTCGTAGGCTATAGTAGGCATAGTAAGGCATATGAGATTTTCAATAAGAAAACTCTAGTGGTAGAAGAGTCAATTAATGTTGTATTTGATAAGACAAGCATGCTCCAAAGTAGCTTGTGTAGTGTTATTAGTGCAGATGAAGGTACCAGGTTCAAGGAACAAAGCTTGGATGAAGATGTCAAGGAAGAAGCTCCAAGCTCAGTCAAGATCATCGATCCAGGCTTGGTGGATGAAGAACCGCTAGAGGAAGAATTGCGTCAACCTCTAGAGGATGCACTAGATGTTGCGGAGCCTGCTGGAGGGAGAGCAAGGAATCTAGGGTTCAGACACCTCAGAGATCACCCAGGTTATCAAATCATTGGAGAGTCAGGAAACGATGTTAGAACAAAAAGAGGTACAACTAATGAGATTATTCATATTAGTTTTCTGTCACAGGTTTAGCCAAAGAAATTTGAAGAGGGAAACAAGGATGCTTCTTGGATACTGGCAATGCAAGATGAGCTCAATCAATTTGAACAATGCAAAGTCATGGAGTTGTTGCCCATACCCAAGTGACAGAACGTGATTGGCACTAAGTGGATCTTTAGAAACAAGCTGGACTAGAATGGATTCATTATCAAGAATAAAACCAGGCTTATCAAGAATACAGACAAGAAGAAGGGATCAACTTTGACCAGACCTTTACTACAGTGGCTAGGCTCGAGGAGATCAGGTTGTTTCTTGCGTATGCTGCCCTCAAAGGCTTCACTGTCTATCAAATGGACGTGAAGTCAGCATTCCTCAACAGGAATCTGAAAGAGGAAGTATATCTATCGCAACCCTCAGGTTTTGTAAATTCACA
This sequence comes from Platanthera zijinensis, assembly GCA_039513925.1. Taxonomy (NCBI): domain Eukaryota; kingdom Viridiplantae; phylum Streptophyta; class Magnoliopsida; order Asparagales; family Orchidaceae; genus Platanthera; species Platanthera zijinensis. Next base: position 76,495,554 of record CM077095.1, on the reverse strand, counting down.
ATTCCTTAAACATTTTTTTGAAATAAAGCTTTATACTGCTTAAAGCAAACTCCCCGAGCTTGGTATGAGATGTTGTCTAGCTTTCTTCTTGAGAACAAGTTCACAAGGTGAAAGATAGACAAGACATTTTTTTTAGGGAAGTAAAAGGCAAGATTCTGCTAGTGCAAATCTATGTCGATGATATTATTTTTGGCTATTCGGAAGACAACCTTTGCAAAAAGTTTTCCAAACTTATGCAAGGGAAGTTTGAAATAAGCAGCATGAGAGAGCTGAAGTATTTCTTAGGTCTTCAGGTGAAACAATCTGAAGATGGAATTTTCATCTCTTAGACGAAGTTCACTAAGGAGCTTCTTAATAAATTCGGAATGGAGAATGCAACCTCCATAAGGACTCCAATGGGTTCAACTGTGTCTCTATACAAGGATAAGAAAGGGAAACCTTTTGATGAAACCAAGTATAGAAGAATAATTGGATCCTTGCTCTACCTCACTGCTAGTAGACCACATGTAATGTTTTCAATATGTGTCTGTGCTATATTTCAGGTGAACTCTAAGGAATCTCATTATGTCACTGCAAAGAGAATTTTATGATACCTTAAGGGTACGCCCAATCTTGGCTTATAGTAGCTAAGAAATAATGATGTCGAGCAAATTGGTTTTTCAGATGCCGATTTTACAGGAAGAAGGGATGACAGGAAAATCACTTCTAGGACGTGCCAATTCCTCAGAAGACAGCTTATTTCATAGAGCAACAAGAAGCAGAATTGTGTGGCAACTTCTACTACAGAGTAAGAGTATATCTCTGCGGGTAGTTATTACGCACAGCTTCTATGGATCAAGAACTAATTAGAAGACTACAACCTGAAGTTCAAGGAAATTACTATGTATTGTGACTCATCCAGCGCAATAGCAATCGCTAACAATCCAGTCTCTCACAGCTTGACAAAGCACATTGAGGTGCGATACCACTTCATCCGGGAGCATGTGGAGAACAAGGGCATAGCCCTCAGCTATGTCCCGATGGACAAGCAGGTTGCAGATATTTTCACGAAGCCATTGGACAAGGCAAGGTTCTTGTTTTTCAAAACGGAACTAGGTATGCTGAAAATTGACTTCTAAAGGAGTTCAAGCAAGCAAAAAATATCTCGGTAACTACGCTGAAAAGCAAAAAAAATTTCAAAGAATAATTCAGCGAATATCGGATGGCAAACTTATTGATTTGTCGGAGTGGATACTCGCTGAATCAGATGCTGCATCCGGTGAATCTCGCCGAATTTAACTTGGGCAGAAATTATTTCTTAATATACTGGATCTGAAGAACTGATGACAAATAAGGTATGCGCCTTCTAGGTAAATTTTGAAAATTATATACATATATATATAAGGGATATCTGCAAAGTTAATTCGTCGAACTTCAGCCGATTCGCTGAAAGAAGAAACCTGACAGTTCGGCTCCCGCTATTTGTTCTTCATTCTTAATGAGAAGTTCCTTTGTTGTGCGCATCTTCTCCTTCGATAAGGGTTGTTAACTCCTTCCAAATCCTAGCCGTTAGTCGTTTCAGTTTCTCCCGATATTGTGTAGTTATGTGTTTCTGACAACTCTGTTTCGCCGATTCCGACAAGTCCATAATTCCAGCAACAGTTGTCCAGATTTCATCTTTCTCCATGGCTCCTAGAAACACCAGTGGTTTGCTAGGGGGAGGTGAACTAGTCCACACAGGGTTTTCTTCTGCCTCCGATGAGTTCTAAAATTTCATTCTCATGTTGGAGATGGAAGACTCTACTTCATCCTCGAACACCCCTGCAAGGTGTTGGACAAGGAAGTCCTAGAGTTTTTCAAAAAACACCAAGTTACGACATGAAGATACCGTCATCAAGAGATAAGTTCAGAGGAAAAAAGTCAAGGTGAATGCTTCTCTTCTCTCTAGGTACTTGTGGCTTCGAGTTTATTACGAGGCCGATTACCTCGATGAGGATGATTTCTTTAGAGCCCTGTTATACTTTGGACTACCAAGAGGTACAAAAGTATTCAAGCGAAAAGGGATGAACAAAGAAGGTAAACTACTCTCAGACATCATCGAAAATGTGTTTTATGCAAACCTGGATCACATGACTACCTCTCGACTGAGAACTTCAAGACACTTCTGGCAATCATCAGCAGGAAGAGGTTAGACTGGGGTGCTTTGCTGTTCAAAAAGATCAAGGACATCCTTCACACTCCCAAATTTGGGAGGATTATCATCCTGTACTTGAATCAGATGGATTGTGGCAGGTTTGATATGACCAAAGTGGTACTCATCCACCATATCAAGAAAATAGACTCCACAATATTCATAAGATGGGATAGGAGGGTTGTTAGGTAAGGGGGAGCCCCTAATATGGATGTGGAGGAGGAAGATCAGGCTCCTGAGGATAGGATTCCAATTCCACACCCTAGTGAATCCCCTGATAGATTGTGTGCAGGAGCTAAGGGGGATCCAAGTGTTACTTCAATTACAGAAAGTCTAGTTCTATTTCCAGAGCCAGAGAATCTTCTGACAGAGGTTGCTTAGATTGTTTAGACTGCTATTGAGTAGTTAGTGCCTGATGAGGTTGAGGATAATGATGCTACTGATGATGATTTGACTGTGGATGAATATGAGATAGATGCGGATGAGGAAATGATTATTGCTGATGAGCCTAAAGATGCTGATCATACTACTGATGGGTCTGAGCTAGTTCCAATAGAGAATCTGATTGTCCCTCTCCCAGAGATTGTTCCAGCTTCATCCTATGAGGGGGAGGAGACTAGGCCCTCGATATCAGTTGTTACTGAGGTTTATAGGTTTCTTTGCAACCTTGCGAAGATATTTGCCAAGGCCTATTATCTCCGATCTATGAGTCTCACAATGAAGATCTGCCTTCTCTCCCACCATTGCTTCTGAGACAGTTGCCACCTCCAGTGCTGATAGTTCAATTCTAAAGATGATAGAGGTCATGTTGGCAAGACAGCAATCGCAGTTTGAAGCGATAATGAAGACAGTACTAGACATGGTCAAAGAGACTGAGCAAGACGTTAACAGAGGCCTTGCTGAAGTCAAAATTCAGATTGAAACACTTGATATAATGCTTGGCTTACAATTTGTTGAGGGTGGAAAATCAATAAAGCTGAACATGGATGGCCTCAAAAATACTAAAGAAACTGTGGATAATGTGGACACAAATGCAAAGACAATGATCGATGCCCACAACAGATCTATGGCTCACTTTGATAGCATTCTTCCTGCTTAATCTAATGCTATCATTGTTGAATTCAAAAAGGGGGAGGAGGCTATGAAAGCTAAGCTGATTGCTGTTGAAGCTACCATGGTAGAAAACTTCAAAAAGTCTACTGACTATAGCTATGACAATTGCATGTGGCTATATGGTCAGTTGACAAGCATCCAAGCACATGTTATGCCCATTCCTTTTTAAGTTCATCCTCCTGAGGATCACTCTTAACAATGGACATACACACAAGAATTCCTTCAAGACATTACTGCTGCTATTGAAGAGATTACTTTTTCTCCATTCCACAAGAAGAGAAAGAATGGTGAAGGTCCATCTGTTGCAAGATCAGATCCTACCAGGGACAGAAAAATGGAAGAGGTGTGGAGCCCAATTTATAGAGGAATCATCTTGGATACCTTTTCCTTGGTCGATCTCGAAGGAGAAAAGAGTGAACTATACTACGATCAAGGGGAAAGGAACAAGTACAAGTTGGCTTGCACATAAAGGAGGATTCACTTCAGAAATCATAGAGATGTTTATCTGATGCATACATGCCCTCCAAAGTACTTTACAAAGCCAAAGGCTTATTTTGATAGGCAGAGGCAAAAAAGTCAGAGCAGGTAGGAACAACAATTTTATTCTGTGTTGAGTTGTGAGTTGCCCCCTGTTAAAAACTGTGAACAATTTTTAACACACACACACACACATATATATATATATATATATATATATGATTTTCATAATTGTCTTGGAATGCGTGTTTTTGTCAATATTATTTATCTTTTCAATTTTTCATATTTTATTATTTATTATAAATAGTTCACCTTAGCTTATAGGGTTCTGACTTCTTCAAATAGGGGGAGATTGTTGGTTATTGTATCCACAATATCCCGAATTTTAAGAAGGGCCCAGTTAAGCTAAGATGAATTTTGACTGTATTTGATGTTGCTTTTGAGGTATGTACTTGCAGGTTTTCATTGCTAAGTACACACCAATGTCAGGTTACAGTGGGTAAGTAAACACAGGACTACACAATGTAATTCCTCATTGTGTTGGCCAAAGTATTGACTCACGTGTAATCTCACTATTGAGGTGTACTTCTATCCCAAGTACTAGAGAAGGCTCAAAAATTGTCAAGGCATATACTCAGAGAATTAGAAATTATCCTAAGTATAATTCGTCGAGCATGGTTTGGAATACTCGTCGAATTCATCGAATATCAACATGATACTCGCCGAATTTGTCGTGTATACCTACTTATACCCGTCGAATTCATCTCTTATACTTAGGGTAATTTTTGCCAAAGAATTGAAAAATCTGTTAAGTACATGTCGCTGAGTATAGTCGTGCATACTCATCGAATTCATTGAATATATCTAACGAAACTCGCCGAATTCATCGAATATGATAAGTGATACACGTCGAATTCGTTGAGTCTAGTCAACACTGAAAGATATTCCTATGGATTAATAATCACCTAGAGGGGGGTAAATTTTTGATTTTTTAATATACTTTAGTAAATCTTTATCACTTAACAATTTCAGCAGTTATAGAATTTTGAACACAGCACAAATAATAGCAATTCATAACACAATGCACACAGAATTTATAGTAGTTTCCCAATCTAGGGTACATCCACTTTCCCCCTTCTTCCTCATTAGTAATGTGCTAGATAAACTTATAGCTCCTCCACTTTAACTCAGATCCAAAGATCATATAGTCTCAATTTCTATTAAGAAACCTACACTAAGACCAGTAGGTCCTACTGTCACAACCCGCATTTTCTCCGAATTTAGGAATTATCAGAGTATAAGAAAACACGCGTCATGATGCCACGTCAAGCAGGGGATAACTACTGACGCTCAGGCAAAAACATCTACTTTACTTTATGAAAGAAATTCATGAGATTAATGATTAGAAAATTAGTTATATTTTAGAGGTCGTATCCCTCGGCTCGGTGGATCACCTAGTCCATAATTAAAAACTATACTTTACGCTGCGGAAGATACTTTATTCAAGATTGACATCCTAAGAGGGTGCATAAGAGTCCCATGAGGACCACTTACACTATGCAAGACTCTACATATAATTTATACTATATATAAGTAATCGATCTTTATACGTCATTTGGAAAATAGTGATTTAATTTTATAAAAACATGCTGATCATGAGCTGTACTTATAGTAATAGTTGTAGTTTTAAAATAACTAGCAACCTAGCATAAATCCTCCCCAGAGCAAGCAGACTATCTCCAGAAAATGGTAGCAGCAAAAGTAATATATCTAGTACAAAGGAAAAAACTACCAATGGGCGCCAACAACCTGACACGAACCCACTGGCACATATGTATGTCTGTAAGAAAAGGTACAGAAAAACTACCTCACAAACAAAGCAACAGGATCTCCAAAGTCCAAAAGACCACTAGCAACACCACCGCAACCTAGCCACCAAACTGGCTACTGCTCAGAACCTGAGGCATTCAAAAGAAGAAAGAATACCTCAGTAAGCAAAACAAAAAGAAACTGCATGAAAGTGTCCACCAGGGAATAAATGAAAGAGGAAAACACAAAGCAGAAAAAGGTCACAACTGCCCAAGGCAAGACAAAAAGAAATGCACCAGGTGCGAGGAAACAGCATCAACCCTGCCCAGAAACTACTTCCTGCAGAGCCTACTAGGCTACCAAGAGCCCAAGGTGCTGTAATCTTCCAAGGAAGAAATACCTAATACCCTAAGCTGTGGGAGATGGTAGTAGCAAAATAAACAACATGGATCCGGGTTGGAGGCAAACTCAGTTCCCCAACCACCATTTCCAAGTCAACAAGCTCAAGGGTCTACATGTAAAAGCACTAGGGACCTTCCACCCTCTTGCCCAGCCCGTACCTGGTGCAAGATAGAAGAAAAGGGTGGCCACGGCTAATTTACACAACACCTCCCCCATGAAGAGCTTCAAACCACCACTACTAACCACGACCCACGATTCGGCCATTTGGAAAGAAAAACACGGCCGACAAGGAAACTCAAAACATAAACAAAGAATTCACTCGGGAACGCAAATTGAGGTAGGGAAAAAGTGTTGAAATGACTCAACACGACTTGGCGCTGGGTCCTCTCGACATCGCATTGAGTGAGCTTCACTCAATCAACATGCCACGCAAAACGAAACTATAACAACAACTACTCTTACGTTACTACCTTAACACAACACAAAACACTCATGCCCACATAACCCGCACAATGAAGCCAACTAAGTACGGGAGTAGAAGAAAAAATATATACAGAGCGCACGATCAGTGGCGCATGACCAGTGGTCGTGCGCACTCATTGGCTGATGATCGTGCGAAGTGAACCTGGAAAATCTGACAGAAAACTTAGCATCTGCGCACGATCAGTGGTGCACAACCGGTGGTCGTGCGCACTATTTGCCAGTGCTCGTGCGATAACCGAGACAGAACTTAGGAAAATAAATAAGTGGACGCGCACGAACATAGGCACACGACCAGTGGTCGTGCTCCCTAACGGTTGATGATCGTGCGCGGTTAACCTGAACCATTTGGGATTTCCCGAACGACATCGGAACGCGCACACGACCCACGCAACTGGAGTAGCAGCAGGAAACCACCAACGACGCGCACCACTACCATACAAACTATGCCTAAACATTCGAGACGGAAAAATAGGAGATAAAAACGATAGAAGCAAGTAGGATCAATGAACAAAGAAAACAATTTGGCAAGTGCAAGAACACCACTTGCCTCGATTTCCGGCGAAGCTTGGTCGGCTTTCCCTTCTCTTCACGCTACACTAGATGGAGCAGCACCAAAATAACACCTAACAAACAAACCCGAACTTTAATGGCGGAAACCGAAAACCAAAAATTCCAATCCTCCTAAAACTCCACGAAAATCGAATTTCTTACCGTAGGAATGAAGGTCTTGACGAGAGCAATCTGAATCCACTCTCGGAATCGAATTCTGTCCACAAATGCTCCGGGAATCGGCGGTGGAAGGAAAGGTGTTGGAACAACCTATTACTAATTTGGGCAAGGATCACTATGTATTTAGGATATCTGTTTGACCTAGTTGTATAGTTGAAAAGGTCAAGTTAGAATGTGTCTAGGGCTTAGAACTTAGGTTTGAAGCTGCCCCCAGTACCATTCAAGATCAGGAATCAAAGCTGAGACAAATGTTAAAAATAGTCGAGCTCAGGTCGACTATCATCGAGCTTCAGTCCGACGATTGTCGAGCTTGGATCAGCGCCCGGCCTTCAGCTAGAGCTTTGTCGTCAAGCTTAGATCGATGCTTTGTCGTCAAGCTTAGATCGACGCTCTGTTGTTGAGCTTAGATCGACGCTTTGTCGTCAAGCTAAGATCGATGCTTTATCGTCAAGCTTAGATCGACGCTTTGTCATCAAGCATAGATCGACGCTCTATTGCAGAGCTTAGATCGACACTTTGTCGTCAAGCTAAGATCGACGCTTTGTCATCAAGCTCAGGCCGACGCTTTTTCCCTGAGTTCAGATCGACATTTTTTGTTAAAGTTCAGGTCGACGATTCCTGTCCAGCTCTAGTCGACAATAGTCGAGCTCCGATCGACTATTTCTGCTACCAATTCAAGATCAATTATAGAATTATTTCGAATTCTTTCAGAGTTAATTGCTGCATTAATAGCAAAAGATTTCCTAGCCGTTTCAAGCTATCTGATGCAAATGTCAATGAAGGTAAAAATGGAATATTGCTAATGGACTTTCCCTAGAGACAAATGATGTTTTTGGAAATCATTCAAGACTGTTTATTCGGCCATTCAAGTCAAGAATTCATCATTATTCTCTCAGTTCTCTTGGAGATATTCGGCTGAAGAAAAGAGAGACACAAGAAAACAGATCATTCAACACCAACACCAAGAGACACAAGAATTGCATTACAGAAGAAGAACAACAAAAATTCTCTAATCAAGTTTTCATCTTCTGTGACTAAAAGATCTGCTTCAAGTGCTAAAAGGCTTCATCATTCAAGTCTCCAGACAACTCACATTACAGCCTTGCTGAAATCATCATTTGCTGGAGAAGTATCATTGAAGGCCTATCACCCTGTGCAAAGCTTCCACTCCTGAACCATTCTACATCTCAGGGGGAGCTTTGACATCTTCATCAAATCCACTTATGCTTCTCTCATTTGATTTGAGAACAGATAAGACAACATCAACCTCTTTACTTTTTACTTTCCTGCTATAAAAGGGTTATCAAGACTCCCTTCAAAAGTTTTGAGTGTGGTTCTGAGAGCCTTGTCAAAACTCAGTGGTGGCAAGACACCTGATCAAAAAATCTAGTTTTGGTTTTTGAGCACCTTATCAAAAGCTCTTTGGTGTCAGGACACCTGATCAACTCTTCCTGAGTGGATTCCTACCAAGGGTGGTAGAAGAGTGGACATACCCAAGTTGTTGGGGAACCACTATAGCTAATTGTGTCATCTGGTTTGCTGTGTGTTTATCTTTGCTTTGTGTTGTGTGTTTCTTTAGTTTTTATTTTATCTTTGTTTCATAGCAAGCACATATACACTTTAATATAAATTAAATCTTAATCTGCCTTATTTCTTTTAAACTGAAAATTATTTTAAAATACTCTATTCACCCCCCCCTCTAGAGTTAAGGTAGATCTCTCTTCCGCACTTTCAATTGGTATCAGAACCAGGTTGGTTATACAATAACTAAACCATCACTAGGTTGGTTGCTTGTACAGGCTAACACCTGAACCAAAAGATCTCTGAAAAAGGTCAACCTTCTATAGAGGCTTGTTATTAGTTGTATTATATTTATTTTTATATAAAACCATGGCACAGAATAAAGACTATGCTAGCACCAGACCACCAGTGTGCAATCTTTCAAAGTTTGCACTCTGGAAGGCAAGGATTAAATTATACATGAATTCTATTGACGAAGATATTTTCAATTCTGTTTTGACAGTTTGTCCAAGTCCACCAGCAAGCTCAAGTACAAATGTTGTTCCACCTCCTTCTGGAACAGATGCAGATATAAAGAAGTGGAAGACTGCAGATGCCAAGGCTATGAACATCTTAGCCCAGACAATGTCTGATGAGATTTTTCAGAAGGTAGCTGAATGCAATTCAGCTAAGGAAATTTGGGACAAACTTTCAGATATTGTCTCAGGATCTGCTGACGAAAGAAAAGACAGAAGATCTCACCTCATAACCCAATATGAGAATTTTAAGAAAGGAGAGACTGAGTTAGTAGCAGATATGTACAACAGATTGAGTCTGATTGTCAATGAGTTAAAGACCTTGGATAAAGACATCTCTTTAACTGAGCTTAATGACAAGATCCTAATATGCTTCCCCAGCACTTGGGATTCAAGAATCTGGCCAATTAAAGATGCCAGAAGTCTAAGTGAAATCACTACTGAAGCTCTCCTAGGCAAGCTCAAATCTTATGAGCTGCTCATCAGAAACAGAGAAGAAGAACAGAAGGCTGCCTCACCAGCCATAAAGAAAGAGAAGTCAATAGCTTTCAAAGCTATTGAGGACCTGTCTGAAGAAAAGCTCACAGGCAATGAGGAATTGGTCAGTTGGCCAAAAGATTCTACAAACTGGCAAGAAAAGACTTCAGAAAAAGGCCATACAAAGGACATGATAAGCCAAGGTATGATAAGACAAATAACAACAAAGAAATTATTTGCTTTGGCTGCAGGAAACTAGGCCACATTGTGCCTGATTGTCCAGAAAACAAGAATAAGGACAAGAAGGATAGAAGAGAAAGAAGAAAAGAGAAAGATTACAAGAAGAACAGCTCAGACAAAGCCTCCTCCAGCAAGAACAAGAATACAAGGAAGGGTTTTGTTGCTGAGACATGGAGTGAAACAGAAGAGGATTCTGAAACTTCATCCAGCTCTAGTGATGATGAAGATGATGCTGATGAAAAAGAATTTTGCATGATGGCTATCAATGCCTCACAGCAAAACTCTAATGCTGAATCAGAATCAGATTCAGAAATTTAACCAGAAGAAGATCAGGTAATCAGCTCTTTTGATTTTACTTATGAGGACTTTATAATTGAATTTAAGACACTGTGCTTAGATTTGCTAAAATCTGAGAAAGAGATAATCTCTCTCAGAAATCAATTATCTGAATACAGTGTCCTAAACTCTAATAACCTCAAACTCTCTAAGGAGTTGGAATGCTGTAGGGAGGAGATAGCTTCACTAAAAAGTGAACTGTCAAAAGCCAAAAAGTTTGAAGAATCACTCAATGGGAGAAGTATCAGACTGATGGACATCACAAGCACAGTGAACTCTAGACTTAATAGTACACTAGGCTTGGGTGCTTCATCCAGCCAACATACAATATTAACAACTCCAATCAAATTTGTCTCTGACAAAGGGAAGGGAGTAGTAGAGGTAGCTAAAAAGAATGCTGATCTGCCAAAGAAAATCATGGTTCAGCAGAAAGCGTCGAGCAAAGGTCAACGAGCTTCCAACAGAGCTCGACGACATAAGGCTGAAACGTCGAACTCAGCTCAACGCTTTCTGGACTCTGAAGTTCAGCACTGGCGATTTTCGAACGGAGCTCGACGATCCTACCCAGGAACATCGACCTCAGCTCGACGATATCCGAACGGAGCTCAGAGCTGTGAACATGCTTTCAGAAGAAAATCTAAATTAAATCCTATAAGTCCTGCATCCCAATGTTTCAACCCTTATACTGAATGGATAGTACCTCCTAGGAGATATCATCCTGAGGGTTATAAGAGTCAACCTGGGATGTCTTTCATTTCAGATTTTAAAGGCTATCAACCTAGGCCCAAGGTAAATTGGGTCAAAAACAAATAAAATTTTTATGTGCAGGTGAAGACCTATCCAGTATCTAACCAACAATGGTATCTGGATAGTGGGTGCTCAAAGCACATGATAGGGAACAGGGAGAACCTATCATCCTTCATAACCAAACTTGGACCCAAAGTGATTTTTGGTGATTCAAATTTTGGCCAAACCAAAGGTTATGGTGCTGTTCAGATAGGCTCAGTCACTTTCAAGAAAGTAGCATATGTTGAAGGACTGAAGCACAACCTGATAAGCATCAGTCAGCTATGGGATGAAGGATATAAAGTGACCTTCAACAAATCCCTGTGCATGATCAAGTCAGAAAATAACACAACTGTGTTAACAGGTAAAAGGAAAGGTAACATCTATCTAGTAAATTTTCTTTCAGCCCATACAAATATTTGTTTATTCAATTCAGTATGCAAGCCAAATGATTTATGGCATAAAAGATTAGGACATTTAAACCTTAGAACCATTGCCAGGCTCTCCAAGGACAACCTTGTTAGAGGACTACCTTCTGGCCCCTATAAGAAGGAAGGACTCTACAGGGCTTGTCAATTAGGCAAGCAAACTAAAAGTAGCTTTAAGTCACTTAATAAGAGTGATTCACCTAGGATTTTGTATCTGTTACACATGGACCTTTTTGGACCCATTCTAGTACAAAGCTTAGGAGGGAAATCTTATGCTTTAGTGATTGTAGATGACTTCTCTAGATTCACTTGGGTATTCTTTCTGAGGAAGAAGTCTGATAACTTTAAGTGTTTGACAGAGTTTCTCAAATGCATACAGATTGAGTTCAACACTCACATTGCCCTGATCAGAAGTGATCATGGGACAGAGTTTGATTCTCTTCTTATGCAAGAGTTCTGTCAAAGTGAAGGGATCAGGCACACTTTCTCAGCTCCTAGAAATCCTCAACAAAATGGGGTAGCTGAAAGGAAAAATAGAACCCTAATTGAATCTGCTACTACATTATTGACAGATGCTCACCTACCTCTATCCTTTTGGACTGAGGCAGTGAACACCTCCAACTATGTGTTGAATAGAAGTTTAATACATAAACTGAAGGGTAAGACTCCCTATGAATTGCTCAAATGGAAGAAACCTAAAGTAGATTATTTTAAAATTTTTGGCTGTACTTGTTATATTCATAATAATGACAAGAAGTATTTAGCAAAATTCCAAGCTAAAGCTGATGAAGGAGTGTTTCTGGGATACTCCATGATCAGCAAGGCTTATAGGGTATATAATAAATCTTCTTGTAAAATTGAAGAATCTGTTCATGTTACTTTTGATGAGACTAACATGTGTTATAAGGAGAAGTCTACTTCTACCATAGAACCTTTACAGGTACACTCTATTTCAGAAAGTATGGACAGATTACAGGTTAAAGAAGAGGATACAGCCACTCAACCTATTCAGCAAAAGAATGAGAGCAATGATGATGAAGAAGAAGTTCAACCTCTAGAAGAAAATCATCCTGAAGAGCCAGTTGTTATTCCACAAGAGGAAACAACAACACAGGTTGGTGAACAATCAACACCCCCTGTTGATTTAGTAACATCAAGAGATCATCCAATCTCCCAAGTGATTGGAGATGTCTCAGCTGCTGTGCAAACCCGAAATCAGGTCAACCAGAACCTGATGCACACTTGCTTCCTATCTCAAGTTGAGCCTCAATCCATTCAAGATGCAAAGCAAGATCCACACTGGATCATTGCAATGCAAGAGGAGTTGCATCAATTTGAAAGGAATAAAGTTTGGGAACTAGTGCCTAAGCCAAAGGATCACTCCATTGTTGGAACAAAGTGGGTGTTCAGAAACAAGCTGGATGATCAAGGAGTTATTGTCAGAAATAAGGCAAGGCTAGTTGCTCAAGGCTACTCTCAACAAGAAGGAATAAACTATGACAAGACCTTTGCACCAGTTGCAAGGTTAGAGGCCATTAGAATATTCTTAGCTTATGCTGCTCACAAGGGATTCAAGGTCTACTAGATGGATGTGAAGAGTGCATTTCTCAATGGAGACATCAAAGAGGAAGTCTGTGTTAGACAACCTCCAGGTTTTATCTCTCTAACTCATCCTGATCATGTTTTCAAATTGCATAAAGCATTATATGGTCTCAAGCAAGCTCCTGAAGCATGGTATGAGACCCTAGCATGCTTTCTTCTAGAAAATGATTTTATAAGGGGTAGAGTAGACCAAACTCTTTTTATTAGAACCCATAAGTCTAATACCCTACTAGTACAAATTTATGTAGATGATATCATATTTGGATCTACTGATTCAAATTTGTACAGAAGGTTTTCCAACCTGATGCATTCCAAATTTGAAATGAGTAGCATGGGTGAGCTCTCCTTCTTCTTAGGATTGCAAGTAAAACAACATGCTGAAGGCATATTTATTTCCCAAACCAAGTATGCTTAAGAATTGGTTAAGAAATTTGGTATGTCTGAGGCATCCTGTATGAAAACACTCATGCCTACCAATGCTGTATTGGATGTTGATGAGCATGGCAAACGTGTTGATCAGACAACATATAGAGTAATGATTGGCTCTCTATTGTACCTTACAGCTAGTAGACCAGATATAATGTTTGCTACATGCATATGTGCTAGATTCCAAGTAAGCCCTAGAGAGTCACACCTAACTCTAGTTAAAAGGATTCTTAGATATGTAAAAAGTTATCCAAATCTAGGACTCTGGTATCCAAAAGACTCAGGATTTGAATTAACTGGATTTTCAGATGCTGATTATGCTGGATGTAGAGTAGACAGGAAAAGCACTAGTGGAACTTGTCAGTTCCTTGGTGACTGACTTGTCTCCTGGTTTTGTAAGAAGCAAACATCTGTGTCAACCTCATCTGCTGAAGCTAAATATATGGCTGCAGGCAGTTGCTGTTCACAAATATTGCGGATACAAAATCAGCTCATAGACTATGGCTACAACTTAGAGATGTCTAGAATTTTTTATGATAATACTAGTGCTATCTCTATAGCACAAAATCCAGTCCTCCATAGTAGGACAAAACATATAGAGATTAGGCATCACTTTTTAAGGGATAATGTTGAGAAGAATAAAATTGAACTTCAATATATCCCAACTGATTTGCAAAGGGGAGATATTTTCACCAAACCATTGGATGAAAAGAAGCATACCTTCTTCCTGAATCAGTTAGGAATGCTAGATGGAGGAAGTTTAAATTAAATCCCAAGATTTCAAAAGCTAAAAACAGGCCAAGACTAGGCTAAAAAATATTATATTTTCTAGTGTCTATAATATATATTTTGTCTCTGAACTGAGATCGACATTTTCTCAGAAAACGTCGAACAGAGATCGACGTTTTTCCCAAAAGCGTCGATCGGAGATCGACGTTCTACAAAAACGTCGATCGAAGTTCAGCTTCCTTAGTTAGCGCTAGTTTCTTCTTTCTGACTAGTCGCCGTCAAGCTGAGCTCGACGCTATTTAATAGCGTTGAACGGAGTTTGACGCAGTTAAAGACTCTTCAGTTTTCCCTATTAGCCTCGGACGTCGAACGGAGATCAACACTTTTCCCTAAAGCGTCGACCGGAGTTCAACGTTGTCCAAAAACGTTGATCGGAGTTCATCGCTTTCAGATAGCGCGTCTATCTATCTTCTGATTAGTCGTCGTCGAGCTGAGCTCGACGCTATTTAATAGCGTTGAATGGAGTTCAACGTCATTAAAGACTCTTTAATTTCCCCGTCATCCGAAAACTTTGAACGGAGTTTGACGGTTTTTCCTTTTTCATGTCAAACCCTAATATAAAATCATTTTTCGGCCGCCGTTCGTCGCTTTCGCCTTCATTCTCTCTGCAAATTTTCTTCTTCCCTCCAAAACTCTCTACAATTTATCTTGTTTGTTGAACTTTTGCAGGTATAGATGGCAGCGACAGTCACTATTCTCTCCAAAATGAAGTTCGATACAGGATTTGGCATCGACATGGACTCTTTCGACGGCAGCGATCAGCGCTTCAAGGACATTCTGAATCTTTGCCGCGACCAGCAGCTAGTGCGGTTGATGACAACTAGAATTAAGATTGCAACAAATGAGATTAAAGAATGGGTGTTTTCAGCAACAGTTGAGAACGAGACTACTGTTGTCGGAACAATCAGCGGAACGAAGGTACCGCTATCCCCAAATCTCCTGACGGAAGTGTTCGCTCTCAGTTCTGGAAATGATTCCTTCGCTTTGTCTGGAGAGGAAGTTAATTCGTTGTTAGAACGAATGGGTTATTCTGCCGCGAACCCTAACAGGTTATTGAAGAAGGATTTGGCTATTGAGTTTCAATTTCTCGCCGACATTACGGGAAAAGTGCTTTTGGCAAAGCACTCGGCGCATGATACAGTCACGCACTATCAGTTGAACTTGATGGGTGCAATTGTTGACAGGAAGAAAGTGGATTGGGGAACAATCGTTTTTAACTCAATTAAGAAGAAGATTAGCAAGTCTTCTGTGAATTTTGGAAGGATTTTAGGAGTATTTCTGCACTCCAGGTGCCCAGAATTACTGATTTCAACTGGGATGCACATAAATGCTTCAAAGAGGCTATCTTGTGACCTATTTAGCAAGTGGGACAGGCAGATCCTTAGACCCAGCAGGGCTGCTGCTGTAACAATTGCTTCAGGCACAAGGACTGTATCAGACTCTTCCCCTGCAACATCTCTTGAGGGATTGCCTGCCTCCTCCTCTGCTCCTATTTCTCCTCCTCCCCTTGTCTCTTCATTGCTTTCCTCTTCTCCCATTCAGCCTGTCATCTCCTCCCCCATCACCACTTCATTACCTTCTTCATCTCCTCCAGCCACCATTTCAGAATCATTCCACCCTCTTTTCTATTATCCATCAATTGACTCTTCCATTTTGGATGATTCCTTCATGGATGATTCTCCCTCCTCCTCTCTTGATCCTCCATCCTCCTCTTCTTACCAACAATTGTTGTATGACATTTTGGATAAACCCTCTTTCTTACCATCCACCTCCATTCCTATACCATCCATATCCACCATCCCTATATCCCAGCCATCCATCCCTCCTTTCTCACCTTCAAGTAGTGCAGCCACTCCTTCAGTCCCAGCCACATCTTCATTCACCTCTACTCAAGTCTCTCTTGAGCAAGTGGATCTCCAGAGTCTGGTCGATAGGCTATATGAGCTACTGGCTCCCAAGCTAGTGGCTTTGCTGGAGACCTCCTTGGCTCCACTCCAGAAGTCCATTCAGGAGCTATCCTCCAGACTCTCCGCTCTCTCTTCTCCGCAGGCCAATCCTTCATTTAGGTGCCTTGATCCAGCTCCGTCTGCATCAAGCCAGGGGGAGATGCCTTATGAAGCTATTGAAGCTGCTGCTGCTCCTCCAGCTATATTGCCTGCTGCTCTAGTGTTTTTATTTACAGTGGACCTCAGGTCACTGCTGAGTAGTTTTGATTCTATCTACCATCAAATTGCACCAGTTCCTGTTCAGAAAGCTGAAGATTTTACTAAGGCCATTGTGCCTCTTTCAATATGTGATCCCAGTATAATTGAATCTTATGTCAATTCTCTTAAAGCTGTGGATGTTGGTTCTGTTTGTGCTGCTGCTACTGATGATGAAGTTATGACTGTCGTTTTGTCTGCTGAGATTTCTGCTGCTGATGATATGATTGTTGATGTTTCTGCTCCTGCTGATACTGTTTGTTCTGCTACTGTACCTTCTCCTCCTGCTCCTGCTGTCTCTGAAAAGCTCAAAGATCAAGAAGATTATATCAGAAGAATCGACGATCTGTATGATCAACCTCAAAGTTCTGAAAGTGATCAGTTCCAAACAGAATCTGATGACTCTTATGGTACTATTGTAAGGAAAAGAAAAGCAAGAAGCAAAGCTCTGAAAAGAGTTCCTCTCGAAAAAGCCAAGGATTCAAATGATGTACCCTACTATATATTGCATGATTGCCAAATTACTGAGCCGTGGATGCAATACTCCAAAAATCAATTGAAGGCAATAAAGAAAAAGAGAAAATTTGACAGGTATGAGAAAGGCTCCTCTAAGTTTCAGCCTCCTCCTCCTCCTCCAGATTCTGGATCAGGTGGAGGCTCAGCTTCTCTACCTTCGGCTCCAAAGCAAAGCCCTTCTCAACCATCTCAAAGATATCCTCCCAGAGGGCAGTATCAAAGAGGCAATCAGTCCAAAAGAGGACAGTATAGAGGTAATCAAAGAGACTACAGAACTCAAAGGGAAGGACAAAGGCATCTTGAAACATCTCAAGGTCCTTACCCATATAAGCTCAGAGAAATTGTTGAATCAAGAACTGCTGCTGCTCCTAAAACCATTAACAGATATGAAGCTCCTATTCCTTTTGAGGATCCTGAAAATAATCCTAATTCCTGGACTGCCAGGATGAAAGAACTTGCTGCCTTGGACCAGCTGAAGAAGGCAAGAGAGCAAGGAAAGGACACCTCAAACATCTCCACTCTGTCCGAGCAAAGAAAAGCAGAGTTGGAAAGGTATTCTTCAAGGAAATTCTTTGATCCTGTAGATTATATGAAGCTGCATCCTGAGGCTGTGGTTCCCAGAGCAAAAGCTCAAACCTCCTTAGGTGCAGAAGATGACAGGAGATCAAAGAAGGAATCCCTCAATCCCAACAGGGAAATTCTGTTCAAGAAAGGAAGTAAAAAGGAATGATTTTTGTATGCAGATGGCTCATTCATTTCTTAAATCTCTTACTGAGGTTCTATCAGATTACTGCTATGCTGTTTGTTGCTTTAATTTTTGTTGCTTGATTGCATTTGATGTTGTATTTTATTCTAAGTCCTGTAAATAGTAATCCTAACCCAAATAGGGGGAGATTGTTGGAACAACCTATTACTAATTTGGGCAAGGATCACTATGTATTTAGGATATCTGTTTGACCTAGTTGTATAGTTGAAAAGGTCAAGTTAGAATGTGTCTAGGGCTTAAAACTTAGGTTTGAAGCTGCCCCCAGGACCATTCAAGATCAGGAATCAAAGCTGAGACAAATGTTAAAAAAAGTCGAGCTCAGGTCGACTATCGTCGAGCTTCAGTCCGACGATCGTCGAGCTTGGATCAGCGCCCGGCCTTCAGTTAGAGCTTTGTCGTCAAGCTTAGATCGACGCTTTGTCGTCAAGCTTAGATCGACGCTCTGTTGCTGAGCTTAGATCGACGCTTTGTCGTCAAGCTAAGATCGATGCTTTGTCGTCAAGCTTAGATCGACGCTTTGTCGTCAAGCTTAGATCGACGCTCTATTGCTGAGCTTAGATCGATGCTTTGTCGTCAAGCTAAGATCGACGCTTTGTCGTCAAGCTCAGGTCGACGCTTTTTCCCTGAGTTCAGATCGACGTTTTCTGTTGAAGCTCAGGTCGACGATTCCTGTCCAGCTCTGGTCGACGATAGTCGAGCTCCGATCGACTATTTCTACTACCAATTCAAGATCAGTTATAGAATTATTTCGAATTCTTTCAGAGTTAATTGCTGCATTAATGGCAAAAGATTTCCTAGCCGTTTCAAGCTATCTGATGCAAATGTCAATGAAGGTAAAAATGGAATATTGCTAATGGACTTTCCCTAGAGACAAATGATGTTTTTGGAAATCATTCAAGACTGTTTATTCGGCCATTCAAATCAAGAATTCATCATTATTCTCTCAGTTCTCTTGGAAATATTCGGCTGAAGAAAAGAGAGACATAAGAAAACAGATCATTCAACACCAACACCAAGAGACACAAGAATTGCATTATAGAAGAAGAACAACAAAAATTC
The DNA here is from genome assembly GCA_039513925.1 of Platanthera zijinensis. NCBI lineage: Eukaryota > Viridiplantae > Streptophyta > Magnoliopsida > Asparagales > Orchidaceae > Platanthera > Platanthera zijinensis. The sequence goes on along the minus strand of CM077095.1, from coordinate 76,476,709 downwards.
TCTAATCAAGTTTTCATCTTCTGTGACTAAAAGATCTGCTTCAAGTGCTAAAAGGCTTCATCATTCAAGTCTCCAAACAACTCACATTTCAGCCTTGCTGAAATCATCATTTGCTGGAGAAGTCTCATTGAAGGCCTATCACCCTGTGCAAAGCTTCCACTCCTGAACCATTCTACATCTCAGGGAGAGCTTTGACATCTTCATCAAATCCACTTGTGCTTTTCTCATTTAATTTGAGAACAGAGAAGACAACATCAACCTCTTTACTTTTTACTTTCTTGCTGTAAAAGGGTTATCAAGACTCCCTTCAAAAGTTTTGAGTGTGGTTCTGAGAGCCTTGTCAAAACTCAGTGGTGGCAAGACACCTGATCAAAAAATCTAGTTTTGGTTTTTGAGCACCTTATCAAAAGCTCTTTGGTGTCAGGACACCTGATCAACTCTTCCTGAGTGGATTCCTACCAAGGGTGGTAGAAGAGTGGACGTACCCAAGTTGTTGGGGAACCACTATAGCTCCTTGTGTCGTCTGGTTTGCTGTGTGTTTATCTTTGCCTTGTGCTGTGTGTTTCTTTAGTTTTTATTTTATCTTTGTTTCATAGCAAGCACATATACACTTTAATATAAATTAAATCTTAATCTGCCTTATTTCTTTTAAACTGAAAATTATTTTAAAATACTCTATTCACCCCCCTCTAGAGTGAAGGTAGATCTCTCTTTCGCACTTTCACAAGGCTCAGCGGTTTCTCCGTTTTCTCTCGTACAGGGGCGGCGGTTTCAAATGGGGAAGATGATACGGGGCTTTTTATTTCTAACCTAAATATTATATATATATATATATATATATATATATATATATATAATATATATATAGATATAATATATATATAATTTAATAAAGAATTACATAAAGCACCAAAACGACGCGAAAACAGAACTACCTCGGAATTTGACGAAATTCGCACCGTAGCTAAATACCCACGCTACGAACACAATGGCGAAGTCGAAATTAATTTTCGACGAACAGAACTCGAGTTATACCCACCCAACGCCAAAACCCAAGCATCCCCCGAGAGGCCACACCGGGTCACCCAAAACGACTCGGCTTGCTAGGGAGATCTTGCCCAAAGGCTTCAAAATAGGGCACTCAGTTCTAAGGAGCTAAACCACACTCCACAAATGGCACAAGCCACGAAAATGCGTCATCATAACGCCAAACGAGAATAAAAATAAACGCAGAAAAATCGGGGGCGTTACAGTCACTCCCTCTAAAAGAAAGTTTCGTCCCGAAACTTTACGCACAACACCCCTACTAAAGAAGGAAAAGTAACCAATAGGAGTTACAAGAAGAGAAACATACCGATCAAATCAGGGAAAAAGGTGAGGGTAAGCCTTCCTCATGGCCGACTCTAGCTCCCAAGTCGCGCTCTCCAAATCCTGATTCTTCCATAGAACTTTCACCATCGGAATGGACTTCTTTCGCAGCACTCGCTCCTGAGTATCCAAAATATGGACCGGCACTTCAACAAAAGAGAGGTTGGGCTCCAACTGGGGCATAACGTACAAGACCTGCCCACTGCTGCGCACACACTTCCGCAATTGGCTTACATGAAAAACATTATGAACACCTGGGAAGTTTGCTGGCAAATCCAATCTATACGCTGATACGCCAATCCGCTCCAAAATCTTAAATGGGCCCACATACCTTGGGTCCAATTTCTGATTCTTACCAAACCTCTTTACACCCACCATCGGGGAAACCTTAATAAATACAAAGTCCCCTACGGAAAACTCCAAGGCAGATCTACGCCGATTGGCGTTCTTCTTGTACCTCTCCTGAGCTATACGAAGCTTCTCCCGAATAAGCTTCACTGCGACTTCCATCTCCTCAAGAGCATCTGGACCTAACAAAGGTCTCTCACCAGCCTCAGCCCAAAACAACGGAGTTCTGCAGCGCCTCCCATACAAGGCTTCGAACGGATCCATCTGCAAACTTTCCTAATAACTGTTGTTATATGCAAATTCCATAAGTCACAGCCGCTCATCCCACGCTCCACCGTGGTCTAAAATATAGCATCGGATCATATCCTAAACTATCTGGTTCACCCGCTCCATCTGCCCATTGGTCTGTGGGTGGTAAGCAGTAGAATACCTCAGATCCGTACCCAAACCCTCCTGCAGACTCTGCCAAAAATGAGAAGTAAACCGGGAGTCTCGATCAGAAATGATGCTAACCGGCACACCGTGGAGTCGGATGTCTTCATTCAAGTACAACTCCGCTATCTTCTTCATCGGGAAATCAATCTTATATGGCATGAAGTGAGCACACTTCGTCAATCTATCCACTATAACCCAAACAGAATCAAATCCCCTCGGGGATTTCGGTAAGCCCGTAATGAAGTCCATAGATATACATTCCCACTTCCAAGTCGGGATCTCTAACGGGGTCAACTTGCCACCAGGCTTTCCATGATCGGCCTTCACACGCTTGCAAGTGAGGCACTCAGCAACAAAATGGGCTATATCACCTTTCATGCCATACCACCAGGCAATTTGCTTTAAGTCATGATACATCTTCGTAGATCATGGATGGTAGGCAAATCTGGATCCATGAGCCTCTCTGCAAATCACACTTCTAATGTCCCCAACAGCGGGGATGCAAAACCTGTCGCGGTACTTCAAAGTACCCGGATCATCGATAGCAAAATCTGGCAACTCCCCCTTCTCGGTCCTGCTGAATAAGTGCAAAAGATCCGGATCGTCCTTCTGGTGCAGTCTGGTCAAAGAAATCCAAGTCGGCTCTGCCACTGATAAACTACTTTGCAAGCTACAGCATCCCACTGATATATCCATAAGGAGGAACTCCTCCACTAAACGATCGATGGAGAGGTTAAAGATCTGTCCCGTCCTTCGGCTCAAGGCGTCGGCCACCACATTGGCCTTGCCTGGATGATACTGTATCTCTACATCATAATCGGCCACATACTCTAACCACCGCCGCTGGCGCAGATTCAACTCCTTCTGCGTGAACACGTACTTCAGGCTCTTATGGTCAGTGAAGATCTTGCACTGAGTCCCATAAAGTAGATGCCTCCACAATTTCAATGCATAGATTACCGCTGCAAACTCAAGGTCATGCGTAGGATAATTCTTCTCATGAGTCTTCAGTTGCCTTGACCCATAGGCAATCACCTTTCCAACCTGCATTAAAACGCATCACAGACCTACATGAGAAGCATCCACATATACATCATAATCCACACCCTCAGTAGGCAGGGTTAGAACGGGAGCAGTGCACAATCTCCACTTTAACTCCAAGAAGGCTTCTTCGCACTTCTCGCTCCAAACGAAAGCCACGTTCTTCTGAGTCAGCTTGGTCAAAGGTGCAGCTAGGGAAGATAAACCCTCCACGAACCTCCTGTAGTAGCCAGCCAACCCTAGGAAGCTCCTGATCTCCTTAAGCGTATTCGGCCTACTCCAATCCATCACTGCTGCGATCTTTTCTTGGTCGACCGAGATCCCATCCTAATTCACCATGTAACCTAGAAATGAGACCTGAGGCAACCAAAATTCGCACTTGCTCAACTTGGCGAATAACTTGTGATTCCTCAACTCTGATAGAACCAAACGCAAATGTTGCCTGTGCTCCTCAGCACTGCGAGAATAAACCAACACGTCATCGATGAAGACCACCACGAACTTGTCTAGGAAATCTTTGAACACCTGGTTCATCATATCCATGAAGGCTGATGGTGCGTTGGTCAGACCAAACGACATCACCAAGAACTCAAAATGTCCATGCCTTGATCTAAACGCAGTCCGTGGAATATCTGCCTCACGGATCCTGAGCTGATGATAGCCAGAACGAAGATCGATCTTAGAGAACACCGTGCTACCGCGCAACTGGTCAAATAAGTCATCGATCCTCGGCAGAGGGTACCTGTTCTTAATTGTAACTTTGTTCAGCTCCTTATAGTCGATGCAAAGCCGCATTGACCCATCTTTCTTTTTCACAAACAACACAGGAGCACCCCAAGGCAACGAACTCTGCCTGATAAATCCTTTAGCCAACAGCTAATCCAACTGAACTCGCAACTCCTCTAACTCACGAGGGGCCATCCGGTACGGCGCCTTAGCAATAGGACGCGTACTCGGCTCTAAATCAATCACAAACTCAACATCCCGCTCGGGAGGAAGACCCGGCAGATCATCCGGAAAAACATCGGCGAAGCCACGAACAACTGGAATCTCCTCCAAGCGTGGTCCACTAATAGCGGTCTCAACCATCGAGACCAAACAAGCAAAACAATCCGAAAGAAATAGCCTCTGAGCACATACAGCAGAAATTACAGGAGAATCCTTGCATAGATCAGCATACATGCTGCCGGGCTGACCGTCATCCCTGATGAAGTCCAAGAACTTTCCTTTGCACTTAATGACTGCATCATACCTAGACAGCCAGTCCATGCCCAAAATAACATCGAAGTCCTCTAGATCAATCATCTTCAGGTCTGCCTTTGCAAGAAAGTCCCCCAACAAAATAGGGCAATCCAATATGCCCAAATCTGACAACACAGATTCACCAGAGGGGAACTTGACACGGAAGGTATCCCGAACTCGATCTAAAGTCAACCAATGTCGCTCCACAAAGGCTCTAGACACGAATGAGTAGGTAGCGCCGGAGTCAAACAGAACACGCGCCCTGCGGTTCTTCATCTTAAATTTCCCTATAGGAGCATAGAAAACTAAGGAACTACCACAACAATACCGCAAACATTCAAGCAAAAGAAGAACAAAACTTTCAGGCTGGAAAAAATGACTAACCTGAGATGACCTAGGTCGAAGCTTGAGCCTCCTCGGAAGAAATCACGTTCAGCTTTCCCTTTCCCTTGTCCACACGTTGAGGTGGAGGTAATTCCTGTAATGGAACTGCAGGAAGAGCTAGCTGAACCTGAGGACACCTAGCCTTGATGTGACCCTTCTGCCCACACTGAAAGCAGACTTTATCCTTGGACCAACACTGGGCCGCATCATGCCCGGGTCGCTTGCAAACAGAACAGGAGACATCTCTCCTAGGAGCACCCTGAATCATATGAACCTTCTCCTTCCTCTGAGCTACTGCCTTCTTGAAACATCTCTCGACAGGGTGGCCTGACCGGCAACAGAAACTGCACACCACTTTGCTCTTCTTTCCCGGAGCAGCACCGGGTATCACGGGTTTCTTCTCCTCCACAGACTTCTTCTTGTCCGTCCTCATTTGCTGGCCTCTTCTCCTCGTGGTCTCAATAGCCTCCACCTTCAGAGCAGCCTCCACTACACCTACATAAGTCTCTGACCCATAAGCACTGGTCAACTACTACACCTCGCTCCTCAAACCACCGAGAAATCGCTTAACTCGATAAGCCTCAATGCTGACCAATCCAGGGGCAAAATGGCTTAACTTGCTGAACTCTATCTCATACTCACCCACCGCGAGTTGCCTTTGCTTCAGATGAAGGAAGTCATTCATGAGGCGGTCACGCTCGACCGAGGGTAAGAAATTCCTCAACAGCATCTCCTTGAACACTTCCCAAGCGCATCCAGCTACCAAGCTCTCCTTCTCTCTCAGCCACCAACTCTTAGCCAAGCCTTTAAGCTGATAGGTAGCTATCATCACCCTCTGATCATCTACAATCCCTGAGTACGAGAACATCTCCTCCATGGAGATCAGCCAGTCATCTATCACCATGAAATCTGCTTTCCCGTCATAAGTGGGAGGACTCAGCCTCTGAAACAGCGAGATAAAGGCCATCTCGGCTGGCACCACCACTGGAGGTCTTAGGGGTGCAGGAGGAGGAGGAACGGCTAACCCCCCCCACCCACCCCCCGCAGGGCCTTGCACTCCCTGAGTCTGACCTGCCACGACCGCCACAAGGGACTGAATCTGGGCCTGCACCTCCACCATCTGCTTGCTCAAGGCATCGCTACACTGCCGCAGGCTCTCGATCAAGGCATTATTCTGAGCTCCAGATGACTCACCCTCGGACAGGGGAGTCGATCTAGTCGAAGGACGTCTCGCCATCCTCAAATCATAACAACACCAATTAAATCCTAATACCACGACTAGAACCAACTACAAGTACAGACAATACATATATAGATATAGACTTAAAGCTGCTAAACTTGCTCTGGGAGTTTATCTTTTTACAAAAATTGATGTTATGCCCTAACCTAGGATGGTTAATCACCACCCTACTAACTCTTTTGCCTAGATCGGGAATGCAAGACTTTATATTATTTTGACTCGAAAACATATGTGTGTATATAAGTCATCCTGCCAGTCTTTAGCTTGGCACGTTATGCTTATGCAATGTTATGCTATGCATGTTTGTGCTATGCATTCTAAAAAGGCCCTAATGTATGTTATGAGCGGCGTACACATGAAAATGTTATGCATCCCATACTACATAACATTCTCATGCAACGAAAAAGAAAACGTGCTAGTCGTAGCCATGTGGTGAGGTTATGCATCCCATACTACATAACCCTCACATGTTGCCCCTATGGTGGATCCATATACGAACACTTATTATGCATCCCATACTACATAATATGCCCCGAATACTTCATGTTATGCTATGAGTGTAGTGTTCGTGCTTTTGCCAAGACGTGCTGATGATATATCGGTGTGTGAATGACATGATGATGAACTACCAAAAGCAAACAAAGGAAGGTTGCCCGACTAACTTGTCAAGCAACCTCCCTCTGATACCAACTGTCACAACATGCATTTTCTCCGAATTTAGGAATTATCAGAGTATGAGAAAACACGCGTCATAATGCCACATCAAGCAGGGGATAACTACTGACGTTCAGGCAAAAACATCTACTTTACTTTATGAAAGAAATTCATGAGATTAATGATTAGAAAAATTAGTTATATTTTAGAGGTCGTATCCCTCGGCTCGGTGGATCACCTAGTCCACAATTAAAAACTATACTTTATGCTGCGGAAGATACTTTATTCAAGATTGACATCCTAAGAGGGTGCATAAGAGTCCCATGAGGACCACTTACACTATGCAAGACTCTACATATAATTTATACTATATATAAGAAATCGATCTTTATACGTCGTTTGGAAAATAGTGATTTAATTTTATAAAAACATGCTAATCATGAGCTGTACTTATAGTAATAGTTGTAGTTTTAAAATAACTAGCAACCTAGCATAAATCCTCCCCAGAGCAAGTAGACTATCTACAGAAAATGATAGCAGCAAAAGTAATATATCTAGTACAATGGTAAAAACTACCAGTGGGCGCCAACAACCTGACACGAACCCACTGGCACATATGTATGTCTGTAAGAAAAGGTACAGAAAAACTACCTTACAAACAAAGCAACAAGATCTCCAAAGTCCAAGAGACCACTAGCAACACCACCGCAACCTAGCCACCAAACTGGCTACTGCTCAGAACTTGAGGCATTCAAAAGAAGAAAGAATACCTCAGCAAGCAAAACAAAAAGAAACTACATGAAAGTGTCCACCAGGGAATAAATGAAAGAGGAAAACACAAAGCAGAAAAAGGTCACAACTGCCCAAGGAAAGACAGAAAGAAATGCACCAGGTGCGAGGAAATAGCATCAACCCTACCCAGAAACTACTTCCTGCAGAGCCTACTAGGCTACCAAGAGCCCAAAGTGCTGTAATCTACCAAGGAAGAAATACCTAATACCCTAAGTTGTGGGAGATGGTATTAGAAAAACAAACAACATGGATCCGGGTTGGAGGCAAACTCAGTTCCCCAACCACCATTTCCAAGTCAACAAGCTCAAGGGTCTACATGTAAAAGCACTAGGGACCTTCCACCCCCTTGCCCAGCCCGTACCTGGTGCAAGATAGAAGAAAAGGGTGGCCACGGCTAATTTACACAACACCTCCCCCATGAAGAGCTTCAAACCACCACTACTAACCACGACCCACGATTCGGCCATTTGGAAAGAAAAACACGGCCGACAAGGAAACTCAAAACATAAACAAAGAATTCACTCGGGAACGGAAATCGAGGTAGGGAAAAAGTGTTGAAATGACTCAACACGACTTGGCCCTGGGTCCTCTCGACACCGCATTGAGTGAGCTTCACTCACTCAACGTGCCACGCAAAACGAAACTATCACAACAACTACTCTTACGTTACTACCTTAACACAACACAAAACACTCATGCCCACATAACCCGTGCAACGAAGCCAACTAAATATGGGAGAAGAAGAAAAAATATATACAGAGCGCACGATCAGTGGCGCACGACTAGTGGTCGTGCGCACTCATTGGCTGATGATCGTGCGAAGTGAACCTGAAAAACCTGACAGGAAACTTAGCATCTATGTACGATCAGTGGCGCACGACCGGTGGTCGTGCGCACTGTTTGCCAGTGCTCGTGCTATAACCGAGACAGAACTTAGGAAAATAAATAAGTGGACGTGCACGAACATAGACACACGACCAGTGGTCGTGCGCCCTAACGGTTGATGATCGTGTGCGGGTAACCTGTACTGTTTGGGATTTCCTGAACGATACCGGAACGCCCACGCGACCCATGCAACTGCAGTAGCAGCAGGAAACCACCAACGACGCCCACCACTACCATACAAACTATGCCTAAACATTCGAGATGGAAAAATAGGAGATAAAAATGATAGAAGCAAGTAGGATCTATGAACAAAGAAAACAATTTGGCAAGGGCAACAACACCACTTGCCTTGATTTTCGGCGAAGCTTGGTCGGCTTTCCCTTCTCTTCACGCTGCACTAGAAGGAGCAGCACCAAAAGAACACCTAACAAACAAACCCGAACTTTAATGGCGAAAACCTAAAACCAAAAATTCCAATCCTCCTAAAACTCCACGAAAATCGAATTTCTTAACGTAGGAATGAAGGTCTTGACGAGAGAAATCCGAATCCACTCTCGGAATCGAATTCCGTCCACAAATGCTCCGGGAATCGGCGGTGGAAGGCAAGGCTCGGCGGTTTCTCCGTTTTCTCTCGTACAAGGGCGGCAGTTTCAAATGGGGAAGATGATACGAGGCTTTTTATTTCTAACCTAAATATATATATATAATAATATAATTTAATAAAGAATTACATAAAGCACCAAAACGACGCGAAAACCGAACTACCTCGGAATTTGACGAAATTCGCACCGTAGCTAAGTACCCACGCTACAAACACAACGGCGAAAGTCGAAATTAATTTTCGACGAACAGAACTCGAGTTATACCCACCCAAAGCCAAAACACAAGCATCCCCCGAGAGGCCACACCGGGTCACCCAAAACGACTCGGCTTGCTAGGGAGATCTTGCCCATAGGCTACAAAATAGGGCACTCAGTTCGAAGGAGCTAAACCACACTCCACAAATGGCACAAGCCACGAAAACGCGTCATCGTAACGCCAAACGAGAATAAAAATAAACGCAGAAAAATCGGGGGCGTTACACCTACCTCAAAGATTCTCCCAATCTCCTACGTCAGATTCCTCAAGAACCCTACCTCAGCCTTATAAACTTACAACTCAGTGATTTACCTAAAACCACCTACCTTAGGCCCCTTATGAACCCTACCTCAGCCTTTATAACTTAGTCTTACAACTCAGAGATAAGATCTCCTACCCACTCAGATCTCAAGGAGATCTTACAAAATAAAGAGGTAAAGTGTAAACAACAACCTTTAGAAAACAGAATGTCTGTAATTCTGACTTATCTATTAGCACATATTCTTCAACTCAATAACAATGGATTTCTTCTTAATAAATTGATTAGCTAAAAAGCTGAATCTATGGATCTGCAATCTTCTTGATGTTGATCGGCTTGAATTCCTTGAAGAAATTATAGATCAGATTCACCTTAGTCTTCAGACCAACCTGGTAAAGGGATCTGGAGATTTTCTTGAAGACCTTCGTTTTCTTCCTCCTTCTCGAAATTGTAAGAATGAGAATTTATGTTTTCTTTTTTGATTCTGTGTATTGTGTGTCTATTGTTTGGTATTGACAACCCCTCTCTTTATAGCATTCATGGATGGCTTGTTTCTGGATGATGATAACAGTATCTGACATCATTCTTAAAATTTCCCCTTAAATAGTTTCGGTTGACGTATCACATTTCTGTTGCTGAAGTAACAGTTCTGACTTGTCTTGACACTTTTTTGTTGACTCGGAACATCTTCAGAAACAAAAGTGTAGAAATGTCCAAAGTGTCTCGACACTTATGTCGAGACATCACAACAGTCTCGATACAATTCTACTTGGAAGATTTTTCATCTGATACTTGAAAGTGTAGAGACAGTTGATTTGTCTCGACACAACCATCTTCTGTGTTGACTCTGCACATCTTCTTAGTGTCGGGATAGTTACATTGTCTCGAGATAGTTGGTTTGTCTCGACACAATTTTACTTAGAAAAATCCCATACCTTCTTTGTGTCAAGATAGTTGTATTGTGTCGACACATCTACTTCAAGCTTTATAGTGTCAGGTATGCTGTCTTATCTCGACACTGCTGACTCAGTCTTCAAGGTGTCGAGAAAACTTACTTGTCTCGACACAGCTATCTTGAATCTTCTGTGTAAAGTTAACTAACTTGTCTCGACACACCTTCTGCAAAGGTGTCGACGCAGGTGAGGTGTGTCGACACTTTTGTGTTTACCCATTTTTATGTAGACTAAGCTGACTTCACTCAGCATTTTGCTGACCTGTCTTGACACAACTTCTGTAAAGGTGTTGACACAGTTGAAGTGTGTCAACACTTTTGTACTTAGCCATTTTTCTTAAAAATCTAGTCAGCTTGCTGTGTCCACCTGTCAAATCAATATGAAATAGACATCCTGCATACATAAACTTAAATATTCATCAAATACAAATATGTGTATATCATTGAGTTGAAGGGGATTCTTCAAATTAAGTACATTGTATCCAATGTACCTAACAATCTCCTCCTATTTGGAGAATTCATAACTCCAATTCAATGATATACAACATGATACCAAAACATGATGATAGAGTTATAAATTCAATAGTACTGTATAACATATGAAGTGATACAATTGATAACATATATAGATAACATAGTGCAACAAAAATTTTCATTATAAATTTGTTCAAAGGTTATAATTGTGTAATTTGTTATACTGATCTAAAAGTAAAGGTACAAAAATGCCTAGAAAACATATTCTAAGGATGCTCTGGTTCTTTGATGACTATGCCTTTTCTAGATAGTATATTTTCTTTTACTTCAGGCACCTTGACATCTGTTATCTTTTTACCTTTATCAACCAGGTCTTTAGAAATCTCTTCCTCCTTGAGCCTTTGCCATTCAAAATAATGATATGACTTGGGAAAGTATTTACTGGGCTCAACATAATTAGCAGGGATCTTCCCTATCTTCAGATCATGTTTGAATTTCTGGATAACCTCTTGCTGCTTTAAATGTTTAGCCCATTCTTGCTCATGATATCATTTACCCCTATCAGTAACATTAGAATTAACTCCTTTCCATGCAGTTAGTATGATTGATCTGGAGGTTGGGCTCCACTATTCAAAGTCGGGCCTAGCTTCAGCTTATTCCCTAAACCATTTCTTTGACAGTTGAGCCTCTTTCTCTTTCAACATAGCAGATGTAGACATCTCCACCTCTTCATATATAACATTTTGAACTTGTAGTGGAGGACTGTACATATGTTGAACACAACTTGAATGGCTTAATACTGAATTTGTGCAGGAGGATTGTACATGGATTGCTGAGCAGCATGAGTTACTTCAAATTAAGTTAGTTGACAACCAGACTCAACAGTTTGGTCACCATCATACCAAAGGGGAGGATGGCCTAAAGTTTCTCTGACATTGTTTGATATTCATATAGCATGCTGAGAACTAGCCCTTATCATTACCCTCTCCCCCTTTATGACTTCTCTTTACATGTGATCTTTGAGGTCATTTTTGTGAAACCTGACCTGGCAATCCAAATAATTGATGCATGAGGTTACAATATTTTTGACCTTCATTAAGTTATGATCCAAGTCCTTATCAGAAGCTTTAATATCTTTTAACAGTGAGGCTGAGTGAGTTTGCATTTGAGTTTCCATATTCTTTGTAGCAACAGCTATTGTGGTTTTTAGAGCAGTAGTCATCTTAGTTAGCTTAACCAAGGATTCATTGTGCATAGTAGTCATGTTTTCATCCAAAATCCATTTATTTTCAAGGACATATCCTTATTTGACTATCAAATCATCTTCAGTCTTCTTTGCATCTTGCTATTTTTTAGAAATATAAACAACAACATTAGCTCCTTTCTGAAAGTAATCTGTCATGGCTATTTTAAGAAGGTTTACTTAAAATCTTATAGATTTGATGTCATGAGCTAATTGAAATTGCTGCTCTAGATTCTTTTCATCAATATACTTTTCAAGCTGTGTTCTTTGTTTGTCAAGCATAACTTGTAGTTGTACAAAAAAAGAACTAAAATCCAAATCTAGAGCAGGAGTTGTTCCAGACTACATTGTTTTCTTATAGCTTTTTCTCCTTTGTCTGACTTTCTAAATCTTCTGTTTCTTTAGCTGAGAGGCTTCCTCCCCCTCAGTGTCAGATGAGCTATTAATTGCAACTGTTGATGGTGTTTTATCCCTATCAGTATTAGGTAGCATATTGTCTGGCTCCCCCTCAATCCTTGCATCTTCTTGTGCAAAGGAGAGGCTTTCCATCATGATATTATCCTGTTGACCTGGAGGGTCCGGAACAGGATACTACGGGAGAATATTTTCCAACTCTCCCTGAATGTCATCATCTTTATCCACAGGAGATTCTTCTTCAGTATCCTTATAGACTGCATTTCCAATGTCTTTATCTGTCATCTGTAGATCTTGTGCAGTAGCATCAGCCAGTCCTTCTGCTGTGTTCAAGTTAAGGATCACATCCATCACTATCTTGTCAGCAATTTCACTTTCTAAAGTTGGAAGCACATTGAGGTTTCTTCTTCAATGTGTTCCATTTCTACAATTAACTCCCCCTGCATCTGATCCTTAGTTCTAGAGATAGTCCTGGTAGATTTTTCAGTAATTGCTTCTTGTTGTGTCTTAGAACTTGAACTTCCTTGTTCACTTGTATCGCTGGAAGACTCATCCTCCACAACTACTGTCTTCTTATTTTTTGCTTTATTTGTACTAGGTTCATGTGCTTTCTTTGTCAAGACTCTGTCCCACCTTGATAAAATTGTCTTATCCATTTTTCTCATGTGGTTAATTCTTGATCCAAGCATAAGATTTAGATTGTCTGGTATGACCTGGACTAGGAATAGACTTAGTATCTTAGCCATGTTTGGATTCTTGATACTGGCTGCTATCTTCTCAAACATTACTCTACACCAGTCAATTTTGAGTTTGAATATTACTCTTGTTATAAGTTCAAACATCTGAGCTGATATCCTGTCATGTGCTCTAGTTTTACATAGCAGTATCTTCCCTATATTTTCTAATAGGAATTTCCCATAGGAATTCATGCCCTTCCTGTTCAAGGTGCCTCTAACCTTGGTGACAGAAGTTAACCCACACCACGCCAATCCTTCAGCAGTCTATGTGGTGTCTACTTCATCAGCCTCCTAGATTCTTGGTATCTGTAAAACCTTTGACAACCTCATGGGTTTGATTGTAACTTTGGCCCAATAGACTGTAGACTAAATCTTAATTGAACTTGTATCCAGTCTTTCATTAGAGAAGAATTCTGTTACCTCTCTCTTTCAGATGTTCTTTGGTTCAGAAAGCAGATATTCTAACCCTGCTACTTTGATTAGCTCATTGATGTTCTTGATTTATTCTTGTGCAGAGACGAATCTGTTGCACACAAGTTCAGAACCCTCATTGATGTTGTTGTCGATTTTGGGAGCCATCGTAATGGGGTGAAAGGGAGGAAGAAAATGTGTCGACTAATGAAATTCTAGGTCTCGACACTCAGTGATCAATCACTCAGGATTTTAGGTAAGCATAGATGACAACTTCTTTCTCACATTATTTATAGTCGGTGCTGCAGAAGTTGAAAAGACGCGCACTACTAAAACTGTTTCAAGATTTAGGAAAATGACCTAGTGTCGACACCATTTTTGAGTGTCGACACATGTTTGTCGAGATTTGTCGACATAATACAAAATAAGTCTGACGAGATTTGTCGACTCAGGTCGACACAGATTTTATGTCTCACTACAAATATACCTTAGGGTCTTGACACATGTATGTCTCGACACCCACTTCAGTGTCTTGACACATAAAATTTTCTTGTGTCGACACACATTGATGTTTCGACACACATTACTAGCTATTATGTCAACACATTTTCTGATGTCTCGACACAGACTAGTTTAAACTTTGATTGTCTTATCTGTTGTTTCTTGACACTTATGAAGTTTTCCCTTGAAATCTAAATTAGTAGACTTATTTGCTGACCAATCAGTTGTATATCTATGTTATAAAGGTTTTACTCAAGGTTTAACATTCTAACTTAAAATTTGAAGAAATTAAATTTCTCTTCTTCCAAAGACTTAGTAAAAATATTAGCAACTTGTTTACTTGTTGGAACAGATTCTAAGCTAATATTTTCATTTTCTATATGTTCTCTAATAAAATGATATCTAATTTGAATATGCTTTGTTCTACTATGTGACACATGATTGTTTGCAATAGAAAAAGCACTAGTAGAATCACAGAATAAAGGAATTTTACTTAGCCGTAAGTGATAGTCTTGTAACTGGTGCTTAATCTAAGGCAATTGTGCATAACAACCACCAGCTGAAATGTACTCAGATTCAGCTGTGGATATTTTTACACATGTTTGCTTTTTGCTACTCCAAGACACCAGCCTCTATCCAAGAAATTGACATGAGCTTGATGTGCTTTTCCTGTCTTTCTTACATCCTGCATAATATGTATCTGAAAAGCCTGTCAGTTCAAAATCACTATTCCAGGAATACCATAGGCCAAGATTAGGTGTGCCCTTTAGATTCTCAATATTATTTTAACTACTGTATATTGAGATTCCTTAGGGCATGCTTGATACCAGGCATAGACACATGTAGCATACATTATGTCTGGTCTGCTGGTTGTAAGATAGAGTTGTAATACAACTATTCCCCTATACAGGGTGATATCAAATGGCTTCCCAGCACCATACTTATGTAAAGACATACTGGACCCCATGGGTGTTTTCATTGAAGTTGCAATTTTCATGTCATACTTCTTGATTAAATCCTTGGTGAACTTAGACTGACTAATGAAAAGTCCATCTAAAATTTGCTTAACTTGTAGACCCAAGAAAAACTAGAGTTCACCCTGCTACTCATTTCAAACTTTCGTTGCATTAACTTAGCAAACTTAGTGCAAAGTGACTTATCAATAGAACAAAATATAATGTCATCAACAAATATTTGTACTAGGATGATCTTGCCTTTGACTTCCCTTAGGAATAGTGTTTTGTCTATTTTCCCTCTTGAGAATTATTCTCCAGAAAGAACTCAGATAGAGTCTCATACCAAGCTCTTGGGTCTTGTTTTAAACCAAAGAGAGCTCTTAAAAACAAATAAACATGAGTAGGTTTAGTAGAATCAACAAAACCTGAGTGTTTCTCAACATAGACTATTTTTTTAAGGTTACCATCTAGGAAGGCTGACTTCATATCCATTTGGTAAACTTTGAAACTTTTGTAGGCTGCATATGCTAGGAAGATTCTTATTGCCTCCAATATAGCAACTGGTGCAAAAGATTGATCAAAGTCTATCCCCTCTTCTTGTATACAACCCTTTGCAACCAGTCTAGCTTTGTTTCTGACTATAACCCCATTCTCATCAAATTTTTTTCGATATATCCATTTGGTTCCTATGATGTTGCAGTTATTTGGTCTGCGAATCAGCTTCCAGAAATTGCACCTCTTGAACTTGTTTAATTCTTCCTGCATTGCACCGATCTAGAATGGATCCACATTTGCTTCTTCAAATTTTTTTGGTTCAGTTTGGGATAGAAAGCTTGAGTACATCACTATGTTGTGATGTTTGCTTCTTATGGTCACACCCTGTACAGCATCTCCTATGATCAATTCCCTTGCATGATCTCTTAGATGTGTGATAACAATAGGTAATATGACTTATTCTCCTTGACCACCTACATCATATTGTGTTTCTTCTTCTTGTTGTTCCTGTGCAAGCACTTCTTCAACTATGTTGACTCCATCTTGCATATTCTCGCTTTTTAGAATAATATCTTCTATAGTTAGCTCCTTTAGCTTCAAGTCTTCACCTATTGTGCTCGATGAACCTGTCTTATCTTTGTAAAACATAGAACTTTCATCAAATAAAACATGAACAGACTCCTCCACAACTTGATCCCTCAAGTTGTAGACCCTATAGGTCTTACTGTGGTCACTATAACCAACAAATATGTCATCATAAGACTTCTCAGCAAACTTGAATATGTATGTTTTCCCATTATTTAGGACATAACATCTACATCCAAAGATTCTGAAATAGGCCAAGTTTAGTTTTCTTCCCTTCATAATTCATAAGGAGTTTTATTTAATCTTTTGTTGATTGAAACTCTATTAAGAACTTGACATGCTTTGTTGATAACTTCAGCCCAGAAGTACTCCGGGAGTGAAGAATCACTCTGCATAATTCTTCCAACTTCAATGAGAGTCCTATTCTTCCTTTCAGCAATCCCATTCTGCTGGGGTGTTCTTAGTGAGGAAAACTCTTGCTGAATTTCCAGCTCTTCACAAATCTTTGTCATATAATCAGATTGAAACTCAGTTCCATGATCACTTCTAATTCTGACCACAGAGGTGTTCAATTCATTCTGAATTTGTTTGACAAAAGTCTTGAAGACATCAGGTGTTTCAAACTTTTTCCTTAAGAAGAAAACCTAAGTGAATCTGGAATAGTCATCAACAATTACATAGGTTTAGACTCTCCTTCCTAGAGTATGAACTGGCATAGGACCAAACAGGTCCATATTCAAGAGGTATAAACACCTCACTAAGTTCTTTGCATTCAATACTATTGAATGAAGCTTTGGTTTGCTTGCCTTTTTGGCATGCAGAGCATATGCTCTCCTTAGAGCATTTAATGTTAGGGCCATTCCTAACAAGCTCTTTACTGAAAAGTTTGCCTATGGAATTGTAGTTCAAATGAGCTAGCCTCTTGTGCCATTTTACATAGAGTGAGCCTTTCTCATTTGTAACTAGACATAAGGGTGAGTCTGACTTTAAACAAAGAAAATTCAAACAATATACATTCCCACATCTAGTGCCTATACAAAAGGACCTCTTGGTCACTTGACCTTTTTATTAGGCACTCATCTTTGTGGAATGTAATGTCATAGCCAGGATCAAAAAGTTGGCTTATGCTTATAAGGTTGTGTTGCAACCCTTCCACATAAGCTACTTTGGTTAGAGTGACTAAGCCATTTATAATCCTACCATAACCTTTGGTTATTCCTTTGTCAGCTCCACCAAGGATCACCTTTGGTCCATTCTCCATGGGGACAAATTCCCTCAAATAGCCTCTTGTTCCAGTCATGTGTCTCGAATATCCACTATCAAGTACTAGATTTGTCTATCTCTGATGCTTGGAAAATCCTACAAAATAAGAATTTATTTTTCCTTAGGAATCCAAGTTGTTTTGGGTCCTAGGTTATTGTTAGCTATGGTTCTATTGAAACCCCCAGTGTGTTTCTTAACTAGATATCTATTCTGATTATGAGACACAGTATAATAGAACCAACAGTCGAAGGTAAAGTGTCCTATCTTTCCACAACACCAGCATTCATACATATTGTGCCTCCTCTTAGGAAGGACAAAAGGAACTTTGTGCTGCCATTCCTTAGAACCGTAATCAGTACACTTGATAGTTGACTTTGACTGGGTGAAAACAAGTTGTTTTGCCTCTCAGTTATAACTATCCTCCTTGGAGCAAGCACATTAGGAATAGCTTTCCTATTAACATATGAACTTGGTCCAATTAGTCCAGACTTCTGTATTTCTTTTCCTTTAGTCTAGAAACATAGTCTGTGGAATGTCTTGACACTTTTATCTTGCCAGTTTTTTACCTCTTTTCCCCTTTTGTTTAACATACCCAAGACCACTTCCAGGTGTTCCTGAGAAGGTATCTATAATGGGCAGAACAGTTTGAGGTTTAGAAAATTATTGTACTAATCTTTTCTCATTAAGGAGTTTAAGTTCGAGCTCCTTGAATAGTTGCATCCTTCTGCTTGAGCAATAGGATTTGATCATCAATGATCTTAGTCAGCATTGCCAACTTAGAATTTTGAAGACAAATTTTTTGAGCATCCATCTTATGATGATACTCAACCTTTTAGTGATGTTATCTCTACAGCTTGTATTTTGACAAGATTCTTGCTACTCACTAGGGCTTACAATAGCTTTCCAAATTTGACTGTAAGCTGTTGTAGTTCAGTCACAGAGTTAGTCTTATGTGAATCAAGCTTTGAGTCACATGAGTCCATCTCATCCCCAGTCTCATATACAGAAGTTTTAGAATATGTTGAATTGTCATTGATTACCTGAGTATCCTGATAGTCAAGAACTTATTTTTCATTATCATCAGATAGTGCCATTAAATTGATCTCCATATCTTCTTTAGAATCACCATAGTGTGATGAAGTTGTGGAGCTTTTCCCTTTGTATATGGCCTTTCTAATGAACTCTTCTTCATAGGAGAACAGTCCAGCAAGTTCTTCTTCTGACTCTGTTGAGTCAGTAACACTATCAAATAAGATCTTTGATTTCTTTGCAATTGGAACCTTTTCTGATTGCTTGTTCTTATAGAACTTCTTTTCTTTAGACTTTTTGTTCTCCTTCGTTTTTACTGGGCAGTCAGCTATGACATACCCAGGCCTGTTACTGCAAAAGCAAATAATGTCAGTCTTAAATTGTTTATTCTGGTGAGAATCATACCTGACCAAAGATTTTTCTCTGTGATTGTCTTTGATCTTACTGGAGCTTGATTCAGAAGGATTCCTTTTATTCCACTGCAACCTTCTTCTTAGCATTTTCTTGAATTGCTTAGTAAACAGTGCCAATTCATCATTTGTTAGATCTTCTGATGAAGAACAGACTCCAGTGCTATCTGTATCTTCATCCCTTCTGGGTGATGATGGGATTTTTCTTCTAGCTTTCTTAGATGTATCTGCTTTGAAGGCCATAGTTTTTGCTTGGTTTGAACGTCTTGCGGAATCTGCTTCAGCTTTTCTAGAATTTAGTTTAAGCTCATGTGATATTAGCTTCCCATACAAGTCTTAGGGTAACATATTTCTTAGATTCCCCATTTCTCTTACAAAATAAATCTTTATTTCCCATTCTTTATATAGGGATTTAAAAAATTGTCATTCAACTCATAGTCTGCCATTCTTAAGTGAATCAGTATTTCCTTATTTGTGCAGTCATCTCTTACTTCTTCTGCTCCATTAGGACTGAGTGGCCTATTTTATTATATTTTGTAGCTGGCAAGTATTGGCAAACATTTGGATTAAAACCCTATGGTCCTTCTTGTATAGTGATAATGATTCTTGGATTTGAGGCTTCCATGAACAATCTTACTCTTTGTTTCAACATAGCAAATCTGACCTTAGTACAAATAGGGTTTCATATAATTGAGTTACCAGAAGCCATTGTGAGGCCTCTCGGGGGATTAATAATCAACTAAAGGGGGTGAATTGGTGATTTTTTAATATACTTGTAAATCTTTATCACTTAACAATTTCAGCAGTTATAGAATGAACACAGCAATTTGGGTGGAGACATCCAATCAACGAGTAATGTTATAGCTGTTCCTACAGTTGAAAGATTCAGATTTTTACTTCGCCGTTGTGTTCGTTATGGTAACACCCCCAATGGATATTTAGCTACGGTGCGTGCCAAGTGCGGTCTTAGCTCCTTAGGACTGAGTTTGTCAAATTCCGAGGATGTGAGCCTTCGGTTTTCACCCGTCGTTCATTGTATTTTATGTTGTGTTCGTGGCGTGGATATTTAGCTATAATACTATTTATTAAGTATTTTATTATTTAATACTTTAGAAGGGTGGATCCGTGCATGGTGGTTACGTTTTATTATTATATATATATTAATTAATTAATTAATTAGTTATTAAGTGTAGTAATCAGATACTATATATAGGATAGAATAGGACGAATTAAGAAACCGTTGTTCATCTTCCCCGCCTGCGCCTGTTCGCGAAAAGCAGAGGAAACCGCCAATCCCGCTGGCTTCGGAAGATGATTCTGGGAGCGTTTGTGGACGGAATTCTTTTTCGAAAGCGGATTTGGATTGCTCTCGCTTAGACCTTCACCCTTACGGTGAGTTTTTCTGGAATTGTAGCATTTCTAGAGGTTTCTAATTCTCGGGTTTTGACCTTTTTCTGCCGCTAATGTCCAGAAATTTTCGGCTCGTGCTTTTCTAATGGTACCGAGTGAGAGGGAAGGGGCCGACCAAGGTTTCGCTGGAAATCGAGGAAAGTGGTATTTTTGCCCTTGCCAAGTAACTTCTCCTTGTTTTCTTCTTAACCTACTGCGACTGTAGAAAGCCTTTGTCCAAAATAAAGTTTTTTTTCTTTCTTTCTATGTTAATAATGCCCAGTTAGCCCTAGGATAGAAACCAAGTTTTCTGGTTGGGTCATTTTCTTGTGCAGCGAGTGTAGTCGGGTAGGAGATAAAAGTTTTATTTTGTCAATTTTGCTAAGCCCTAATCCTAGCCCTAGAAATGTGCATAGCTAGTTAGATTAATTTTACTACAGTAATGGTTAAACAGTTATTTAATTGCTGGAGTTAGCGTTGGAGAAATTCAGGGCTCCGCATTGACTGTGGTGCACACACTCAACGCCTGGTCTGTTTGAGCTTGTCGTTTAGTGTGGTGCACACACTCAACGCCTTGTCTGTTTGGGCTTGGCGTTGAGTGTGGTGCACACACTCAACACCTAGTTTGTTTGGGCTTGGTGTTGAGTGTGGTGCACACACTCAACGCCTGGCCTATTTGGTCTTGGTGTTGAGTGATGTGCACATACTCAACGCCATAGCATTTTTGTTTATTTTGTTGCGGCTAAGTATTTTGGCGTTGAGTGAGTCGACCTAACTCAACGCCATGGATGATTAGGCATTGAGTGAGGTGGACACACTCAATGCCGCAGCCTATCCTTTTGGACAACTGGCTATTTTAGCATTGAGTGGACCAAGTCCACTCAACGCCAGCCTTCGGTGAGTAGAGGCATTGTGTCTGGCATTGAGAGAGTGATGCTCACTCAATGCTAGGTTCTGTTTGGCGTTGAGAGAGTGATGCTCACTCAACGCCAGATTCTATCTGGCGTTAACAGAGTCAAGCTCACTCAACGACAGATTCTGTCTGGCGTTGAGAGAGTGATGCTCACTCAACGCCAGATTCTGTCTGACATTAATAGAGTGATGCTCACTCAACGCCAGAGTCTATCTAGCGTTTAGAGAGTGATGCTCACTCAATGCCAGATCCTGTCTAGTGTTGAGTGAGGGCTGCTCACTCAACGCCGTGTTGAGCCATCTCAACTCTTTCCCCTTATCTTTATTTTCTCTCCCGAGTGAATTCCTTGATTTTGAGGTTCTTTATCGGCTATATTTTTCCAAAATCCGAATTATGGGTTGTGGTTAGTAGTGGTGGTTTGAAGATCTTAATGGGGGTAGTGTTGTGTTATTTAGCCGTGGACACCCTTTTTATCTAGTTCTAGGTACGGGCTGGGCAAGGGGGTGGGAGGTCCCTAGTGCTTTCACATATAGACCCTTGAGCTTTGTTTCTTGGAAATGGTTATTGGGGGACTGAGTTTGCCTCCAACCCAGATCCGCATTGTTTATTCTACTGCCATCTCTCATAATTTAGGATGTTAGATGCTTCTGCCTTAGTAAATTGCAACATTTTTGGGCACATAGTTGCCTTGTATCCTCAGTAGGATTTTAGCAGGGTTGTTGCTGTTTCCTCGCACTTAGTGAAATTTTTTTGTCTGACCCTGGACGGTGTTTGATTGTTACTTTCCTGTTTACTCTTTTTGCTTATCATTTAAATTAACATATTCGTACAACTTATTTGTTTTTGCTTGCTGAGGTATTCTTTTCTTCTTTGAATGCCTCAGGTTCTGGATAGTAGCCGATTAAGCTGCTAGTTTTGTTGTGTTGTTGTTGGTGGTCTCTTGTACTGTAGAGATCAGTTCCTTGGTCTTGTGAGGTAGTTTTATGTTTCTTTCTTACAGACATATATAGTTTCCAGTGGATTTGTGTCAGTTTGTTGGCGCCCACGGTAGTTTTAACTTGATACTAGATATGTTATCTTTTTGCTTCTACTTTTTTTTGAGTTAGTCTACTTGCTCTTGGGATGATTTATGCTAGGTTGCAAGTTACTTTTAAACCTAAAAACACTATTGTAAGTATATCTCATGATAAGCATGTTTATAAAACTCATATACTACTTTCCAAACAACGTAAAAAGATCGTTTTCGTATATATAGTATAAATTAAATGTAGGGTCTTGTATAGTATAAGTTGCCCTCAAGGGACACTTATTCACTCTTTTAGGATGTCAAATGTTAATAATGTATTTTCCGCTGCATATAAGTATAGTTTTTTAAAAAAAAACTCTGGACTAGATGATCCACTGAGCCGAGGGATACGACCTTTAAAATATAACTGATTTTCTAATCATTAAACTTATGAATTTTTATAGTCTAGTTAGACGGTGTTCTCCTGAGCGTCGATAGTTATCCCCTGCTCGATGTGGAATCATGACGCGTGTTTTCTCATACTCCGATACTTCTTAAATTCAGAGAAAATGCGGGTTGTGACATTATGAACCCCACCTCAGCCTTTATAGTTATTCTTACAACTCAGAGATAAGATCTCCTACCCACTCAGATCTCAAGGAGATCTTAAAAAATAAAGAGGTAAAGTATAAATATTAACCTTCAAAAACAGAATGTTTGTAATTATGACTTGTCTTTTAGCACAGATTCTTCAACTCAACAGCAATGGATTTCTTCTTGATAAATTGATTTGCTGAGAAGTTGAATATCTAGATCTTTAATCTTCTTGATGTTGATCGGTTTGAATTCCTTGAAGAAATTGTAGATCAGATTCACCTTAGTCTTCAGACCAACTTGGTGAAGGGATCTAGAGATTTTCTTGAAGACCTTCGTCTTCTTCCTCCTTCTCAGAATTATAAGAATGAGAATTTTTGTTTTCTTTTTCGATTCTGTGTATTATGTGTCTCTTGTTTGGAGTTGATAACCCCTCTATTTATAAACTTCATGAATGGATGGTTTTTGGTTGATGACATCAGCATCTGACATCATTCTTCAAATTTTCCCCTTAAACAGTTTTTGTTGACGTATCACATTTTTATAGCTGAAGTGACAGTTCTGACTTGTCTTGACACTTCTGTATTAACTCTGCACATCTTCAGAAAAAGAAGTGTTGAAATATCCAAAGTGTCAAAACTTATGTCGAGACTTCACATCAGTCTCGGCATAATTCTACTTGGAAGAATTTTCATCTGAAACTTGAAAGTGTAGAGATAGTTGATTTGTCTCGACACATACATCTTCTGTGTTGACTCTACACATCTGCTATGTGTCGAGATAGTTAGATTGCCTCGAGATAGTTGGTTTGTCTTAACACAATTTTTCTTAGAAAAATCTCCTGCCTTCTTTGGTGTCATGACAGTTGTATTGTCTCGACACAACTGCTTTAAGCTTTATTGTGTCAGGTATGTTGTCTTATCTTGACACTGTTGACTAAGTCTTCAAGGTGTCGAGATAACAGACTTGTCTCGACACAGCAGTCTTGAATCTTCTATTCCAATTTAACTTACTTGTCTCGACACACCTTATGCAAAGGTGTCGACACTTTTATGTTTACCTATTTTTATGTAGACTGTGCTAACTTCACTCAGTATTTTGCAGACCTGTCTTGACACAGCTTCTACAAAGGTGTCGACACAGTTGAAGTGTTTCGACACTTTTGTACTTAGCCATTTTTCTTCAAAATATAGTCAGCTTGTTGTGTCCACCTGTACAATCAATATGAAATAGTCATCCTGCATACCTAAACTTAAATATACATCAAATACAAATATGTGTATATCATTGAGTTGAAGGGGCTTCTTCAAATTAAGTACATTGTATCCTATGTTCCCATCAAACACTACCTCTCTAGATTTTTCCAAGTAGAATTCGACGAATATCAAAGAGTTGAGTGCGTTGAGTTAACTCGACGATATTCGTTGAATTCTTTCTATGGCCTTGAGTGAGCTCAAGGCGTTGAGTGTAATGGAATCGAGTGCGTTGAGTGTAATGGCATCGAGTGCGTTGAGTCAATTAACCTATACTCAACAAATTCTTCGAATATGCTAGGTGATAGTCGACGAATTTGTAGAGTATTACTCTCCGTCATGGTGTTGAGTGACCAGCCGGCCTGGGGTGATTTGGCTAAGTCCTTTCCATCGTATATCAAGATGTATTCGATGAGTATCATTATGATACTCTACGATACTCGACGAATTTTACTTCGGTCATTTTTTCGAAAACTTTCAAAAACCAGCCACGGGTTCTGTCGGCCATGCACAATACCTTCTTGATGTCATTTTTGGAAATATTCTTTATACTGTTAGATGAAATATCTCTATAAATACCTATAGATATTTTTCTTAATTGCCAATCTTGTTATTGTGCTAATTTGCTCTCCGATTTAAAACTAGAATAGTTTCCAAATCAATAATCGTCGGCTTCTTATCGGTATGCGAATTTCCGATCGGCCGACAACTGCTAGAACTGCAAGTTCCGATCTTCCTCGGTCCATACTTCTGGATTACTGCCTTCTAAAGACTCCTATTACTCTAGATCTAGCGAGTGAAGATTCAAGTTTCATGATCTTAAAGATTTCAAGTTTCCGAGTTCTCCAAGTTCAAGATCCATTATTTTCGAAGAACGTTGGACTGAAGTTTTCAGATTTAGTGTAATATTATTGGAATATTTATTTCCTCCTGTAGGAGAAATTTTTCACCGAGTTTGTAGATAAGTCTTTGGATCGAGCGAGTAGATCCGTGTATGGATCGAGTTTGTAGTTCCGGTTTGTGGATCAAGTGGTAGGAGAGGTTGTTCTCCGAGTAGTAGGAGCGTCATCTCCGAGTTGTAGGAGTTGCGGCTCCGAGGTCTAAGATTCATTGTAATCTAAGAAAGGTGAAGTAGCTGAATCTGCCCCTTCGTGGAAGATATGCGAGGTGGGGTTGACGTACCCAACTCAGGGAACCACTATAAATCTCTGTGTTTGTGTGCTTGTATTTTTCAGAAATTTTTATTACGCAAAAAGACACAAACATTACCTATTAACCCCCTCTAGGTTATTTAGGTAGTCGTTAGATACTTTCATATAGCATCCAGAATATTTCTAAGTCATATTTGCCCTATTAGTCAAGTATTACTCGATGCTTATTACCAGTGCACCCTGAGCTTGAGTCAGCTTTCTTGACTCAAAATGCGTGTGAGGGATCTATTATGAAATGAGATGTTACAACAACTATCTTCTTGAACTCTTAGATCAGAACTTTGAGCTTGTTCTTCAGGCTCTACAATAATGGCGAGAGGAAGAAGATAAAGTTCCGCCCCTTTTTGAAAATCGATCCGCAAGAGTTATCTTCTTTCCTCTGATCAGAATTCTTTTATTATCTTCCACCATTCAACGGATCTTTGATCAGTATGCCCACTTGGAATTTGTATCTACAATCTTACATTTTCATTAAATGCAGTACAGTGGCGTGCGACACAATTTGTTGCGTACTGTTGACTTCCCGTAATGATTTTTAATTTTTTTAATGTCGGCATCTGTCTACTTAGCCAAATTCAAACATTTTAGTATAAGCAATGAGTGCGTTGAGTAAGCCTTCATCACTCAACATTTTTGTCCTTAGATAAACTTTCAGTTAATAGGCGTTGAGTGCGTTGAGTGAGCCTTCATCACTCAACGCTTTTGTCCTTAGATAAACTTTTTGTTGATAGGCGTTGAGTGCGTTGACTTCACTCAAAGCATTTGTCCTTGGACAAACTTTCCTTTGATAGGCGTTGAGTGAGCCTTCATCACTCAACGCATACTTGAATTTCCAGTCATCTTGATTAGGTGTTTAGTAAATAGCCTTAACTCAATGCTTCTGTACTTAGTTGATTTTTATCAGTATGAAGGAGTTGAATGAGCGGTCTTCACTCAATGCTTTATGCCTTTGCCTATCTTCTCGATGTGGCTTTGAGTGAACTGCCTTCATTCAACGCTTCAGTACATAGCCGATTTCTCTGTGAGTTGGCATTGAGTGAGCTATCATCACTCAATGCTTCTTGAATAAGATAGACTTTTTGTCTACATCTTTTGAGGCTTTGAGTACACGAGCTTTACTTGACGCTTCTTTTTCTGGCGTTGAGTGAGCTGTCCTCACTCAATGCTTCTAGACTTGACCAGAATTCTTCCCAGCCAATGCTGAAGCTTTTATAGTTTTTCTTTACTCAATGCTTCTTGTTGTATGGAGTTGAGTGAACTGCCTTCACTCAACACCTATAGACTTAGCCGCATATTTGCTTTGCAAACTATTGGGCTTTGACTGTCCATGCTTTACTCAGTGCTTTTTGATATCTGGCATTGAGTGAACTAGCTTCACTCAACGCCTGTGGATTTAGACAAATTTTGGTCTTTCCAGCATTGTTCCTTGACATATTACTTGAGTGAACTGGCTTCACTCAATGCCTGTGGACTTAGAAAATTTTTTGACTTTCCAGCATTCTTCCTTATGTTCGCCTGTCATTGTCACTTATAAAAACTTTCCAATCAATGTGACAAAGAACATCCTACATACATTGAACATAAAGCATGCATCAAATATATCTATACTCTTAGTATTGATGGTGATGCCTCTTCAAATCCAGGGAACATTAAAGGGCAATATTCCCAACTAAGGGGTCGTTTTGCAATACCTAATGTATAAAAAATCCCATAAAAATTTATACTTTAGAAGTAGAGATTTAATGCAATTTTATGTATGACATGAAATGTTATGCATGTTAGATAATATGTTTCACACAAGTGCAACGCACCCACCCGAGTCTATGTGCATAGAACTTTAGTTCCCCCATTTGGAGTTAGCTAAACTCTCAGGTACCTCTTGTTGTGGCAATGGAGGTAGTGGGTTGGGCTTCAAAACTCCTAGGTCAGTATTCACACTACCCAGCCTAGACCCTACGTACTACTCGATATACCCACAATCGGATGCTTTTAGTTCTCTTGCACTAATGCTGGCAAATCCACCAGTCTTTTATGGGCTAAGTGAATACTTACCCTTGCCGAGTCAACGTATTGATATCGGTGTGAACGATCGTCCAATAACGAGGACCTAGCACTTAATGCACATGTACACATGCTATAAGGGGCTTCCAAGCCATCGGATCTCCAATCTAAGCAATCAATTCTATCAAATGCCGAGTCCATCGCTCATGGATCAAAACCAACTATCCACCCGAAATGACGCAGTGAGTGTACGTTACAGTGGTTTATTATTGGTTACTCTTTTAGTCTTCTTATTCTTACAATTTAGGGTTAACTTTGGACTTCCCAGGGCATTCCCGGTGAAGGGCTCTCAAGGGCACTAGGAACTACGATGGGATGAAGCCCAAAGCTCCCTTTCTCAAGGCACTTACTTTTATGGGTTACTACTTTTTACCAAACCTCTTCCAA
The DNA here is from genome assembly GCA_039513925.1 of Platanthera zijinensis. NCBI lineage: Eukaryota > Viridiplantae > Streptophyta > Magnoliopsida > Asparagales > Orchidaceae > Platanthera > Platanthera zijinensis. The sequence goes on along the minus strand of CM077095.1, from coordinate 76,448,919 downwards.
CATTACTGATAACTCTAATTATTTCTATCTTTTTATTTATTTATCTATATTAATAGTTAGATATTTTAAATTAATTTTATAATATTAAGTTTATTTTAACTTGTTTCTATAATTTATATCTATTTGTTCTAATAAAATCATTTTTAATCTTGCAGGGCTGATCTACAGGTTATTTGGAGCAAAAAGAAGAATTTTCCTGTTTTCTGCCTAGACACGCCCTATGACACGCCCTACCTGGGCGTAACACAGGGGCGTGACACGTGATAACCGAGACTGCTGCTGAATCTCGCCGACCCGCGCCCAACGTTCGTCGACCGACTAGGTCACGCCCGTGTCAAAATATGACACGCCTGTGTACCATTTACACGGGGCGTGACAGCAAGAAAGAGACCATTGACCGCTGCCACGTCGGATTAAAATGACACTCCTGGGTCACGGGCGTGACCCAGTGCGTGCCCCGGGCATTTCCAGCCAATTATTCCTCTGTTCCAGCCGTTGCCGCCAGAGACCGTTCCTGCTTGACACGCCCCTAGTCACGGGCATGACTAGGGGGCGTGACACCTTCTTGAAGACCACTTTTACTCCCGCCATTTTCAGCTTCCCGCCATTTCCAGAAACAGCCGTGACACGCCCTAGGTCACGGGCGTGACCTAGGGGGTGACCCGTAAGTTAACCAATTTTGGCGGTTTCTCCTCCAATGTTCTCGGGGTTTTAAGATGACGGTTCCGAGCCTGACACGCCCTAGGTCACGGGCGTGACCTAGGGCGTGACCAAACAGAAATTTTTTCAATAAAATCCAGACAGCTTCAGATGCTCAGGAGTCGAATTTTGGGAGTTGGAGTCTTGTAATTTTTTGTTTCTCTTGCTGTATTTTCTCATTCCTAAGTTAGATTTACCTTTGTTGTAACTTTAATTTTAGTTATTTCCATTTCAATCATGTCTTTTCCTACTTTATTTTGTATTTCCCCAATCATGATGAGTAGCTAATCTTCTTTTAGCACTTGATCGTGATGAACCTTAGAATAAAATAGATCTTTCTCCTTCTTATTAAATGTCTTGTTCTTAATTGTTCTCGCTACGATTTATCTTTGATTTTTATTTCATCGAATTCATATTACGCGGATATGATCTTCGATCTAAGATCCGTATCCTAAATGACCGAGAGGTTGCGGATACGAGGAGATCACTCAAAGATAAAAGGAGTTGAATGCACTCCTCGAGAGAGGACGACGTAAATCTTCCGGATTGGAGTCAAATCCAATAGTGGGGTTCACCGCATAAAGCAAGCTTAGGGGTTTCGACTGGCCGAGAGGTCTTAATCGATCAACCTAAGGTTAGTTTGAAGCATGAGCTCGAGAGAGACGCTTCTATACTTTAGGAACCTCCACGGTCGAGTGAGTATAATTAAGAACTCGCATTACATTATTTTCAAGAAGATTTATTTTAGTCTAAGGGGATTCTAGATCAAGTGCTAGTTTTCTCAATATCAAATTTCTCTTTAGCATCAACTTTAGTTTTATTAATTAGCATAATCAAACCAAGTTTTCCTCCGATAAAATAATAGCTCTTCCTTGTGAGTACAAGTACTCAACAAGCCCCGAATCGCAATACGACACTTCTTATACTGCATTTCGATAGGTACGCTTGCCTATTCGGGATTCTAGTTTGGTTGTAATTTAACTTCTAGAAATTCATCATCAAGTTTTTGGCGCCGTTGCCGGGTACTTTTCTTTGTTGATATTTTGAAAGCAAGGATCTATTAATTCTATCATTTTCTTTTTCTTTTATTTCAAAAAAAAGCGAACTTTTTCTTTCAAAAGTTTTATCTTTAAATTTTTATATTTAAAATTTCTTGCGAAAGGGCCGTGCCGGGTTTTCATCCCGCAATACCGCCTAGTACCTTGCGAACCCGTCACTGGGTAGCCCTTGGGAAGTCCGGGAAATTCTATTTTATAAATTTTTAAACCTTAAAACTTTTATCTTTTGTTTTGTTCTTGTGTATGACTCGAGGGAATCCGTCACCTCTTTTTGATTTGGATCCGGAAATCGAGCGAACCCTTCGGCACTGCTTACGATTTCGAGTTCCGAATTTTCAAGATACGGAATCCTTAGGAGACACTCCTAATCCTTCTTTAATTCTCTCTCCGTCACCGTCTTCTCCTTCTCCTTCTTCATTTAGTTCTTCTTCTCATTCTCCTAGATCTCTTTCTTCTTCTTCTTCCAATATGGGTGAGCCAAATGCGGTCGAACAACGAAATATGTCCTGTTATGCCCGTCCAAACTTGGACGAGGATCAATCTAGTATTGTTCGCCCCGCTATTGCCCCCAATAATTTTGAGTTAAAGCCAAGCATCATCCAAATGGTACAACAATATGTACAATTTGATGGGCTTCAAGATGAAGATCCAAACACGCATATTTCTAATTTCTTAGAAATATGCGATACTTTTAAAATTAATGGTGTATCCGATGATGCCATCTGGCTAAGGTTATTTCCATTTACATTGCGTACTAAAGCCAAGCAATGGTTGAGTTCTCTACCAAGAGGATCAATCACAACATGGGCTGAAATGACGGAAAGATTTCTTACGAAATACTTTCCGCCAGCTAAAACGGCTAAATTGCGCAATGATATTACTTATTTCTCCCAACTTGATTCGGAAACGTTATATGATACTTGGGAGCGTTTCAAGGAATTGCTTCATCGATGTCCACATCATGCAATTCCGGATTGGTTACAAATCCAAACCTTCTATAACGGCCTAAATTCTCAAACTAGGCAACATATCGATGCCGCCGCAGGTGGAACGCTTAATAACAAAACACCGGCGGCCGCCCAAGAGCTTATAGAAGGTATGGCTTTGAATACCTATCAATGGAGTACACCACGGTCTAAATCACCTAAACCGGCCGGGATGTATGAAATTGATACGGTCTCCAATCTATCTCTCCAGGTTGAGATGCTAAAAAAAAGATTAGAAGAGATGTCTGCTCCCTCTTCTATACCTACCTGGGATCCTACTTCTTCCCCCTCTCCCACTACGTTGGCCGAGCATGTGGATTATATGGGAAATCCGAATCGGCCACCCTTTAATCCGGGTAATACTAATTATGGTAATACCTATCACACGGGTATAAGGAACCACCCCAACTTCTCTTGGAGTAATTCGGGGAACGCGGCTCGCCCACCAAACACAATCCCACCAGGATATTTTCCACCACAAGCTCCAAAAGCTCCCAATCTCGAGGAGTTGTTCGCCAAATATACGAGTACAAATGATGCCAATATCCGGAATCTCACCGGATCTCTTCGTAGTTTGGAGACTCAAATTGGGCAAATTGCAAAGATGCTCTCCGATCGACATCAAGGAGCGCTACCGGGCAATACAGAGCCTAACCCAAGGGAGCAAGCCAAAACAATCACTCTACGGAGCGGGAAGGAGGTAACAACTACTTCCCCAATTTCGGTTGACATGGAGGTACCAATTTCTTCATCTTCTCCTCCATCTAAGCCTTCTAATTAAATTAAACCAAAACATTATCAACCACCTCTTCCCTATCCATCTAGAATGCAAAAAGACCGGATAGATGAGCATCACGGTAAATTTTTAGATATGTTTAAACAAATCCAAATAAATTTACCGTTATGCTAAGTGATAGCACAAACGCCGAAATATGCTAAGTACCTCAAGTATCTTTTATCAAATAAAAAGAAACTTGAGGATATCTGCACAGTTCAATTGAACACGGAGTGCTCGGCGGTTTTACTTAATAAATTGCCTAAGAAATTACCTGATCCGGGTAGTTTCTCTATACCTTGTTCATTTGGCGATTTAATGGTAAAATGTGCGTTAGCCGATTTAGGTGCCTCAATAAATTTAATGCCTTATTCTTTAGTTAAGAAATTGGGTTTAGGAGAACCTAAACCCACAAGAATGAGCATTCAATTGGCGGATCGGTCTATAAGATATCCGATGGGTATTATTGAGGATGTGCCTGTCAAAGTTGATAAATTTATCTTTCCGGTAGATTTTGTCATCTCTGACATCGAAGAGCACACCGAGGTACCACTCATTCTCGATCGCCCATTTCTTGCCACCTAGCGCGCAGTCATAGACGTTAGTAATGGTAAACTTCTCTTTAGAGTCGGAGATGAAGAAGTTACCTTTACTATTGACACGTCTATGAAAAATTCGCTCTCCAATGACGACTCATGTTACTATTTAGAGGCTTCTCCCGAAGAAGACTTCATTCCTTTTTCTGAACATTCTTTATCTTCTATTGATCATAACGCATATTTTGAAAATTTAGATTTAATTACTTATGAAAATAGTGATAAGGATTCGATCACTCGCACACCTACGTTTGAAATTTTGGAAATTAGTAGTGATCGTTTGAAAACATCTTATGATGAACCTCCCATACTTGAACTCAAACAATTGCCTGAACATTTAGAATATTTATTTTTAGCGGAGGATTCTAAACTTCCCGTAATTGTGTCATCCTACTTGACCGATGATGAAAAATTTAAATTATCTAATATTTTAAAACGTCATCGCCGCGCAATTGCATGGAAGATCACGGATTTGAGGGGAATTAATCCCTCCTTTTGCACCCATAAAATTTTATTGGAAGAACACGCTCACAAAACTATTCAACCTCAACGCTGGCTAAATCCTAACATGAAGGAGGTAGTCAAGGCCGAGGTAATTAAACTTTTAGATGCGGGCATCATCTATCCAATTTCGGATAGCTCTTGGGTGAGTCCGGTCTAAGTGGTGCCTAAGAAAGGAGGCTTAACGGTAGTCCCTAATGATAAAAATGAATTAATTCCTACTCGAACCGTTATCGGATGGCGGGTTTGCATCGACTACTGTAAATTAAATGATGCAACCCGAAAGGATCATTTTCCTTTGCCGTTCATTGACCAAATCCTTGAACGGTTATCCAGGCACTCGTTTTATTGTTTTCTTGATGGTCTCTCGGGATATTTCCAAATCCCAATCGCGCCCGAAGACCAAGAGAAAACAACCTTCACTTGTCCGTTTGGCACCTTCGCCTATCGAAGGATGCCTTTTGGTTTATGCAATGCGCCGGCAACCTTCCAAAGGTGTATGCTAGCGATCTTTGATGAACTAGTGGAGGATATCATGGAGGTCTTCATGGATGATTTCTCCGTCTTTGGAGACTCTTTTGATTTATGTTTAGCAAATCTTTCCCGTGTACTCCAAAGATGTGAGGACACGAACCTAGTCTTGAACTGGGAAAAGTGCCATTTTATGGTGCGGGAAGGTTTGGTCTTAGGCCATAAAATTTCTAGCAAGGGTATAGAGGTAGATAAAGCAAAAAATTGAAATTATAGAAATATTACCTCCACCCTCAAATGTTAAGGCCGTTCGTAGTTTTTTGGGGCACGCTCACGCACATGTAAGTCGTTGTGAACAATGCCAACGCTCAGGTAATATTTCTCGCCGAGATGAAATGCCCTTAAATTAATTTATAGAAATTGAAGTTTTTGATTTATGGGGAATCGACTTTGTCGGCCCGCTACCAACTTCCTTTGGAAATAAATATATTCTGGTAGCAGTTGACTACGTGTCACGGTGGGCGGAAGCGCAAGCTCTCCCCACCAATGACGCCCGAGTCGTGACCGGATTTCTTAAACAACTATTTTCACGATTTGGAGCACCTCGGGCAATAGTTAGTGATAGGGGCACCCACTTTTGTAACGCACAATTCGCTAAAGTGTTATCTAAATACGGCGTTACACATAGGTTAGCCACCCCCTATCACCCTCAAACTAGTGGCCAGGTAGAAGTAGTTAACCGAGAAATTAAACGTATTCTAGAAAAAACGGTTTCTACTAATAGAAAGGATTGGTCGGTCAAGCTTGATGATGCTCTATGGGCTTATCGGATCGCGTACAAGACCGCTATCGGTTGTACGCCGTATCGATTGGTCTATGGGAAAGCATGCCACTTACCGGTTGAGCTTGAACATCGTGCCTTTTGGGCACTTAAATTTTTAAATCTTGATGAAAATTTGTCCTCCGAGCTCCGTAAATTCCAACTTAACGAGCTCAATGAGTGGCGCTCCTTCGCTTATGAGAGTAATAAACTCTATAAGGAGCGCACCAAATTTTATCATGATAAAAAAATTAAGCACCAAAGGACTTTAAACCGGGAGACCAAGTCCTGTTATATTACTCGCGCTTACGCTTATTTCTGGGTAAACTTAAGTCCCGTTGGTCCGGCCCCTTTGTCCTAAAGGAGGTTTTGCCATACGGGACGATTCTTATTTCACACCCGGAAAAAGGCAACTTTAAAGTGAATGAGTACAGACAAAAATTATTTTTTGCCGGTGATAATATTAACGAAAAATTAGACAACATAATGTTGTCAAACCCATAATAAGCGCGTGCCACTATGGTCGAGCTCACCGACCATAAACAAAGCGCTCGTGGGAGGCACCCCACGGTTATCTTTTCTTTTTATTATTATTTTCTAATTTTCTTTTTAAGTTTATTTTTACAGGCTTGAAGGACATCGCTGCATGACGATCGGGTGGAGACGAACGTCGAATCTTCGTATTTCTACAAGTCGGTAAATTTTAATTTATTTTTATTAGGCTCTTTATCATAATGATGATATAAAAAAAATAAAAAAATAAAAAAAAATTTATTAAAAAAAAATTTTAAAAAAAAAAACAAATTTCTCGTACGCGCGTCCATCACGCCCGTAACCCATTGGTCACGGGCGTGTCCCGGGCGTGTTTGGCCAAGACTGCGGGAGGTTCCTCCTCCCTCGGTTTTCCCGCCCGTCATTCGGATATGACACGGGCGTGACATTTTTTGTCACGGGCGTGTCGAGCCCATGTCGCGGGTATCCGAGGCGTTAACTAGTCATGCCTCGGATTCCTTCTTAAAGAGTCAGATTTGACTGACACGCCCATAGTCACGGGCGTGACTCTGGGGCGTGACTGAAGAATCTGATGCCTTCACATCGGATGCTCTTTGGATTCCCCTACACGCCCGACGTCACGGGTGTGTCACTCAGAGTCACGGGCGTGACTCTGAGGCGTGACCCCCGAATCCGAGGCAGTCCGCCTCAGATTCCTTTCTGCTTTGACCCGGGCTTATCACGCCCCCTATCACGGGCGTGATAGGGGGGCGTGACCGACCCGAAAACTCTATAAATAGGACTTTTTCCTCCCCTCTTCTCTTCACACCTCCACCCTTCAACCCCTCTCTTCTCTCCTCCCTTTGGACGAAATTTCCTCTACATTTCTCACCATGCCTCGCCACCACCCTCGATCCACCGCTTCCTCCTCCGAGCACCCCGCTGATCCAGTCTCGGCGGAGGCCATGCTTCTATTCGAGAATGCCACCCAGCAAGATCGAAGCGAGAGACTGAGCGTCAAACCCTTTGGCGTGTTCCGGATCTTGGATTGGGCCATCCTCGCCCAATTCGGAGCAGCGGAGCTAGTTCGGGAGCTCATCTCTACCCAAGGGTGGGCTCCCCTCTTCTCCATTTCTGAGCTTGCTTTCCTCGAGCTCACCATTGAGTTCTTGGCCTCATTTGAGTTCCGTTGGGCGGCGCAAGATGATTTCATCGTCTTTCGCCTGGGCGGGATGATGCACCAGCTCACCATCCGCCAACTCAATGTTGTCATGGGCTTTTGCTCGGAGGCCTTTTCCACTTCCCCCGCCTACCCCGACCTAAAAACTGATTTCCCTCCCGACTTCAGTCTCCCCACTTTTTGGTCGGAAATTAGTAATGACGTCGCCCCCTACACTCCCAAGAAATCTAAGGGTAGCCACCTCATCTCCCCCGCTTTACGTATTCTATACAACCTTCTCTCTTTTACCATTTCCGGACGCGGCGATAGCCACGGCGTGGTGACTTGGGCAGACTTACTATACTTGTATAGTATGTTTTCCCAGGTCCCACTCAACCTTGGTTACATGCTCGCCATTTTCTTTCGGCACCAGGCCGAAAATGTGAGATTGGGAGCGGTGCACGGCGGGAATTTCATCACTTTCCTCGCCAAGCAGACCGGCGTGTGGGCTGCTCTTCCGCGGCTCACTTGCATGCAAACGCCGCAGCCTCTTCAGTTCCCGACCCTTCAGGCACTTGGTTTAGCTCGCCGACGCGACGGCGAGTTTGAGGCTATTCCCCTGTTTGTTGGTGGCGGTGATCTTGATCTTGATCATGGTGTCGGTCCCAGCGGTACTCATCCTTCCCCGCAGATTCTGCCACCACCACTGCACTCTGCTCCAGCGCCCGATCCTCCAAATTATTGGGACCGGCAATTTGGGTTGCTCCATACTCGCATAGACCAGATACAAACCCATTTTGACGGTCGCTTCGCTTCTTTTGATGCGCGCTTCACCGTGCTCGAGCGAAACCATACTTCCTCCATAGAGCATATTACTCGCGAGTTCGCAAACATGCGGACTTTCTATCAGGAGCACGAGGACGTTTCTGACTAGGAGTAGCTGCCTTTTCATTTCTTTGGATCTGTAGAGGATCACTTCTTTGTATCTGTATTTTTATTCTTCTGTATCTGTTTTTTTTATTATGATGAAAAAAAAAATCCAAAAAAAATCTATAAAATATTATGTTTTGCTTTCATCATCTTGTACAGGTCTCTTTTGATGTTGGCTTGCATTTTCAGGGAAGTCTCCTCTCTTCTCTTTTCTTCTTTATTTTTACATTGGGGACAATGTATTGCTTAAGTATGGGGGAGGGATATTTCTCAAGCAAAACATATAAAAATTTTTCCAAATTATAAAAAAAAAACCCCAAAATTTTTTTTAAAACAAATTTAAAACTCAAAAAATTTAATTTCGTCTTAAAATTTTGTTTTTCCAAAATTTAAAAAAAAATAAAAAATAAATAAATAAATGAAAAAAAATAGAAAATCAAAAATTAAATTAGAGAAGTCTTTATTTCTATATTTATTCACATGCAACATTCCTAGTAATTCAACTTTTTTATAGTGTTTAGAGAATTTTGATGTTTTAATTGAATGTTGAATTTTGGAGTAGAACTGTTGGCCATGCTGTGTTTCTAGTTAAGTGCACGTGTAAGTAGAATTTTTAGTAGATCTAAATATTCAGCATATAATTAGATTTTCATTTTTCTAAATGCGTCGAAACAACTTATTTTACTTTAATTTTTAAAACCGGTAAAACTCTAAAATAATTTAGGTGAGTAAGTAGAAGTTTGCTAGAGAGATATTTCCCGGACCAAGAGAGAGGTATTCTTTTTCGATGTCTAGAACTTGCCCTCTAACTATTCTCAAGACTTTGCATAAGTTAAACTCATTAGCATAAATATGATTTAGGCACTTCTTTTGGCAAGTTTGAGCTTTTGTACCCGCACCTAAAATTTTAACTTTGCTTAGCCAATTTGAGCCTATTACCTTTTCCTTTTGTTTTAGCTCCACCAAGAACTTTACCAAAGCCTAAAAAGCATCCTAATTACACACCTAAACCCGAGCTTGAAAGAACAAATGTAGAAATATTTTGTGAATGATTAGGAGCCTTTTCATTTTTGGTGGCTCTTTTCTTATAAAAAAAAAGTTGATTTATTTTTCTCTCCTCTTCAAAATAAAGAAAAAAAATTATCATTAAAAAATGAGGAGGTAGAAAAAAAATTTTCAATATGATGAGAGAGTTAAAAAATTAAGAAAAGAAACAAAAGGAATAGGAATTTGGCTACGTTCTTAAGAGCCATAGCAAATCTTTATGTACAAGCTTCTCTAGGTTTGGGTGTGACTAGCCATCGTGTTTATCTTTGATCACCCTCACCAAAAACCTAAGCCTACATTTCAACCTAATTAAGCCCTATTGATTTATGTTTATAAGTTAGACTAGTACCGTGGCGAGAGTGTGAAAGGGCAAGCCTATGGCCATCGACATTGACGGATTTCTTTGGAGGGTATCTTAATCTTTGTTTGTGCAATGTTATCTTAGTACACACGCTACACTCTCCCTAAAGATAATTTTAAGATTTACCGGATTTTCATCTTAAAAGTAAAAATAATAGTGAAAATGCATTTTAAGAAAAATAAAAACCTAATTTGTATGCTGAGTAAGTCTTTCTAGAAATATATCTACAAACATAGGCATAAGACTTCGCATTTTACTCCTTATGTTCAATTTTCTTTTCTAGCATTTAAAATTTTTCTACTCCCTATAAAAAGTTGTTTGATCGGGACTAGCAAACGGATAAGTATGGAGGTATTTGATAACTCTAATTATTTCTATCTTTTTATTTATTTATCTATATTAATAGTTAGATATTTTAAATTAATTTTATAATATTAAGTTTATTTTAACTTGTTTCTATAATTTATATCTATTTGTTCTAATAAAATCATTTTTAATCTTGCAGGGCTGATCTACAGGTTATTTGGAGCAAAAAGAAGAATTTTCCTGTTTTCTGCCTAGACACGCCCTGTAACACGCCCTACCTGGGCGTGACACAAGGGCATGACACGTGATAACCGAGACTGCTGCTGAATATCGCCGACCCGCGCCCAATGTTCGTCGACCGACTAGGTCACGCCCGTGTCAAAATATGACACGCCCGTGTACCATTTACACGGGGCGTGACAGCAAGAAAGAGACCGTTGACTGCTGCCACGTCAGATTAAAATGACACGCCTGGGTCACGGGCGTGACCCAGGGCGTGCCCTGGGCATTTCCAGCCAATTATTCCTCCGTTCCAGCCGTTGCCGCCAGAGACCTTTCCTGCTTGACACTCCCCTAGTCACGGGCGTGACTAGGGGGCGTGATACCTTCTTGAAGACCACTTTTACTCCCGCCGTTTTCAGCTTCCCGCCATTTCCAGAAACAGCCGTTACACGCCCTAGGTCACGGGCGTGACATAGGGGCGTGACCCGTCAGTTAACCAATTTTGGCGGTTTCTCCTCCAACGTTCCCGGGGTTTTAAGACGACGGTTCCGAGCCTGACACGCCCTAGGTCACGGGTGTGACCTAGGGCGTGACCAAACATAAATTTTTTTTATAAATTCTAGACAGCTTCAGATGCTTCAGGAGTCGAATTTTGGGAGTTGGAGTCTTGTAATTTTCTGTTTCTCTTGCTGTATTTTCTCATTTCTAAGTTAGATTTACCTTTGTTGTAACTTTAATTTTAGTTATTTCCATTTCAATCATGTCTTTTCCTACTTTATTTTGTATTTCCCCAATCATGATGAGTAGCTAATCTTCTTTTAGCACTTGATCATGATGAACCTTAGAATAAAATAGATCTTTCTCCTTCTTATTAAATGTCTTGTTCTTAATTGTTCTCGCTACGATTTATCTTTGATTTTTATTTCATCGAATTCATATTACGCGGATATGATCTTCGATCTAAGATCCGTATCCTAAATGACCGAGTGGTTGCGGATACGAGGAGATCACTCAAAGATAAAAGGAGTTGAATGCACTCCTCGAGAGAGGACGACGTAAATCTTCCGAATTGGAGTCAAATCCAATAGTGGGGTTCACCGCATAAAGCAAGCTTAGGGGTTTCGACTGGCCGAGAGGTCTTAATCGATCAACCTAAGGTTAGTTAGAAGCATGAGTTCGAGAGAAACGCTTCTATACTTTAGGAACCTCCACGGTCGAGTGAGTTTAATTAAGAACTCGCATTACATTATTTTCAAGAAGATTTATTTTTGTCCAAGGGGATTCTAGATCAAGTGCTAGTTTTCTCAATATCAAATTTCTCTTTAGCATCAACTTTAGTTTTATTAATTAGCATAATCAAACCAAGTTTTCTGCCGATAAAATAATAGCTCTTCCTTGTGAGTACAAGTACTCAACAGGCCCCAAATCGCAATATGACACTTCCTATACTGCATTTCAATAGGTACGCTTGCCTATTCGGGATTCTAGTTTGGTTGTAATTTAACTTCTAGAAATTCATCATCAATTGCTCTTTATCTAACCCTAAGTTAATTATTAATTTTAGGGTAAAAACGATACTTCATCAGTCCCGAGCACAACTCCACCCCCTCGGTACCCAGTCTTCTGATAGTGCATTTTGTAGTCTAAACTATTAGGAATTTTTAGTTCTTTTTTGTAATTAAATCATGTTTTTAAAGCTTTATTTTGACCTCCTTTTGTATATATATATTAATGCCACTAATGTTTTCTCTTTTCTTTGCCGGTTTGCAGTTTTTTATCCAGGATTCGTCGAGCTCAGAATTCGTCGATCAGGCATTCGTCGAATGCCTCCCTTCTCCATTCGATGAACTCTTCTAAGTTCGTCGAACTATGCTTTCTCATCCCCGTTCATCCAATGCCTCTTCTGTGTTTGACAAAATCTTCCATGTTCGTTGAACTCCGCCTTCTCATCCCCCGTTCATCGAACGCCTCTTCTCCGTTCGATGAACTCTTCCTGGTTCGTCGAACTCCATTGTTGAAGCCAAAATTTGACCTTAACGAAAGTTTGAAATCAGGGGTGTAGCCAACACCTACTTCTCCCAAGATCCGACCTCTGACTGGCAGTAAAGGACTAGAAAACGACCCTAAGCCTCAGTTGGGGGGTCCCATCTCTTACCCGGAAGATCTCTGAGTGCTTCCCCTCCAAAGCCAAATGTTGGGCTAGGAGCTCCTCAAAAAGAACTAGAAGATCTTAGGAAAATATTAAATCTTGCCATCTAAGGAGCCCCTGTGGGTCTATTTATAGCCTTTGCTAACCTGAAATTACTAAATTACCCCTAGCTGGTCTGTCAATTGCCAAACTCCAATGTTATAAGGAGATAAATGCAGACCCTGGGGGTATATAGGTAATTTTACCTGAGGGCATCTGGGTAATTTCACCATGGGCCTTACCCGGCGAGAGCCTTCCTGCCGAGAACTAAAAGCTCTCGCGCTTACTTCTTGCCGAGAACTCCCACGCCCTCATAAGGCGGGAGTTAAAAGAATATTAATGAATGTTACAGGCTGTGCTTGCTGATGAGTATAAATATATAAGCCCTTTTTACTATCATAATTGTAATCATGTCCACTATTATCTACCTCCCTTTGTAGTAATTGCACAAAAATAGTTAAGAACTTGAATTATTATGAATAAAATAGCGCAAAATAGATTTTCCTTCATTTTCCACTATTAAGTTATTTATTTATTCATTCATCTTCTTTATGCAGGTATTGCAAGTCCTTAAAACTAAAAGTCTTTTAGCAAATAGAGGTGTTCACGGATCCATCATGAATAAGTATAGGGCTGGAATTGGGCACAAACAGGTAGGAACACGCCCATGTCACTACCCGTGTCCTTTTTGGGAAAGATCGCATGGCTTGGAAGAAAAGACAGAGCACCATATCGGTAGGAACACACCCGTATCACTACCCATGTCCTTATCTGGAAGAATTAAAGGCCTACTACTAAACAAAGCCGTATGTGGAGCCACAAAGAATAATATGGCCGTGTTATCAGCCATGTCAAATGACACGACCCTCGACCAGACACATCTTTTCGTATTAAACTTCTTTTTAACCGCCCACACGGCATGTGACACGGCCATGTTGGAACACGTGTTCAACCATGTTTGCTAGAAGACTAAAAAAACCTGTATGAAAAAGAGAAGAGGGACTTTTGGATTGAAGAACTTGGAGAACTTCTAGAGGATGAAATTGGAGCATTCAGCGGAGGGGAAGTCGAAGGAGATAATATGTATGGTTTTAATTTTAATGTATCTCTTTTGATTTCCCCCTCCTCGAAGTGGATCTTAACTTAATTTTACACTTTGCATGAGACTTGTTTTTATGAATTAATTCAGTAATCATGTATGTTGTTTTATACTTTGGATTCATGGTATTTTATTCATATGTATGCTTTCAAACAAAGAGATTTATATTAGATTTGAAGTTAGAGCTTGTTTTATTTGAATCTCAAACTTCTAGATTGAGAAATTGGATGTTTGTAATGATGTTTATACGTTCATATTCTGGTGTTCTTTCTCTTTGTATTTCAAATTGCTTGATCAAGAGATATGTTGTTTGGATAATGGTAGTACGGATAATTGTATTTATGGTATCATAGAGATAGGATTTCATAAATTTATGCATTATATAGGGTTACTTTATATTAATGCAAATTTGAGTGTTGTGAATTGTTCGAGAGAAAATTTACTCAACTTAAGTTTAGGTATTGAATTGCTCGAGAGAGAATTCAATAAAGGTTTAACCCTTACAATATAATGAATTTGATAATCTTGTTATTACGTGATTACATAGAATTGAATTAATGAGTGATTATTCGCATGTGATTACTCTTAGACTATCTGCCTTTTACTATCCTTAATCCTCCAATGTCTCTTTATCCAAGTAGTCCTAGTAAGGTTAATTTAGTGTAAAAATAAATTTTAATTATAGGTACGATAATAGAATGATAGTGAGTACGAGTACTTGAAAAGACCCTGTGGAATACGATACGAGTTGTAGATTTCTCCTATACTATGATTGATAGGTGCACTTGCCTGATAGTAAAATCAAGTTAGCTTTTACCAATCTACATAGTTTATACATCGAGTAAAAAGTTATCGCATCAAGTTTTTGGCGTCGTTGCCGGGGACTCATTTTCAATATTTTGAAAGCTTAAACTCTATTAATCTACCAATTTTTGATTACTAACATATAATTGTAAATTAGTTTTTTTTATTGCATAATTATTTTGCTTAATATCTGTTTTGTAGTCTATTAATCTATGACCAGGGGGAAAAATTCTGGGCTAACACCATTTCATCCTGACCAGCAACGAATTGTTCACAACATCGGCCAAAGGAACTTGGAGAACTTCTGAAGGACGAAAGTGGAGTATTCAGCGGAGGGGAAGTTGAAGGAGATAATTTGTATGGTTTTAATTTTAATGTATCTCTTTTGATTTCCCCCTCCTCTTAGTGGATCTAAACTAAATTTTACACTTTACATGAGATTTGTTTTTATGAATCTATTCAGTAATCATGTATGTTGTTTTTACTTTGGATTCATGGTATTTTATTCATATGTATGCTTTCAAATAAAGAGATTGATATTAGATTTGAAGTTAGAACTTGTTTTATTTGCATCCCAAACTTCTAGATTGAGAAATTGGATGTTTGTGATGAATTTTATACGTTCAATTCTGGTGTTTTTCTCTTTGTATTTCAAATTGCATGATCGAGAGATATGTTGATTGGATAATGGTAATACAGATAATTGGACTCATGGTATCTTAGAGATAAAATTTCATGAATTTATGCATGAGATAGGGTTACTTTATATTAATGCAAATTTGAGTGTTGTGAATTGTTCGAGAGAAAATTTATTCAACTTAAGTTTAGGTATTGAATTGCTCGAGAGAGAATTCAATAAAGGTTTAACCCATACAATACAGTGAATTTGATAATCTTGTTATTACGTGATTACATAGAATTGAATTAATTAGTTATTATTCTCATGTGATCACTCTTAGACTATCTGCTATTTACTATCCTTATTCCTACAATGTCTCTTTATCCAAGTAGTCCTAGTAAGGTTAATTTAGTGTAAAAATCAATTTTAATTATAGGTACGATAATAGAGTGAGAGTGAGTACGAGTACTTGAAAAGACCTTGTGAATACGACACGAGATGTAGATTTTTCCTATACTATGATTGATAGGTGCACTTTCCTAAGATTAAAATCAAGTTAGCTTTAAACAATCTACATAGTTTATACATAGAGTAAAAATTATTGCATCAAGTTTTTGGCGGCATTTCCGAGGACTTGCGAACTGATAAAATAGATAATCCTAACAGACTTTTAGAAGAGGAAACCATAAACTTAGGAGATCATCATCTAGATAATACAGATATCATGGTAAATCAGAACGAGCAAACCATGTCTGACTTTGCTAGACCTAATCTCAAGGGACCCAGTCTTAGACTATAGGCGCCAATAACTAACACAAACCCATAGGAAAATCTGAAAAGTCTAAACAAATACAACTACCTCAATGCTCTGAGGTGGAAACAAACGGCCGCATTAACTCGCAGCACTAGAAGAACAACTCTGTCAGCTAAACATGCAACTACTCTGGACCTGAGACATTCAAAAGAAGAACATCTCAGAAGCATGTTACATGTCGTACAAAAAGTAAAGGTAGACCAAACAAACCTCATGGTGAACAAAAATCTACAAGACGACTACAATAGAAGGTCAGTAGCAGAGCAACAGAAACAAAACAGTAATTCTAGCTGAGCAAGAATGGAAAATCACAACAACTGGATAGAACAAAGTGTAAAACATCAGAAGTTCATACATTAATCTTTCATTATTATTCGTGTTATTCATCATTTTTTTAAATGAGACTGATCAGCTCAACAGAAAAGAGTACTGTGCAGGGAAAAAAAGGTCCACCACGCGCACAAACCAAGCCAAAAGGCACTATGCCAAGGGAGAAACCCCAACGCACACAGACTAATATCTAAAGTAATGTGCTGGGAACTAAGGTCCACAACGCGCACAAACTCAACCATAAGGTACTATGTCGAGGGAGAAACACAAACGCGTACAGACTATCAGAGTTTTCTTTAGTTATATAATTATACACATAGAGTTTCTTTTATTCATCATAGACTAACGGTCAACAGACTATAAATCGACTCTTAATGAGACCGACATATCGAAAGGACACATACCAACTAGGACTTACCCAATGAGATTTCAAAGAGGGTCAACAAACGATTTGGACTATATAAGGACATCGCAGGGGTTAAGCAAGGTGCGGAGCGATCAAAAAGATGTGACGCACTAAGTGGCGCAACGATCAAATTGACTCAATAGTTAAATTGACACTACCACTACATTTGTTTACCCACCCTACGGGATAAAAATTGGGAGTAATGGTCCTTGGTGAAACACATGTCATAATCCAAGAAAATTAATTTGAAATTCAAAGACAAGTTTCTATGAAAATTAATCAAGTTAAACCCACAAAATAAGGCAAAAAATTTTGGAAGAAAAGATCAAGAGGGAGAGCAACCACATCACTTGCCTCAGTTTCTACTCCAATCGGTCTTCCAATTTAATCCACGTCACAGATCTAGCCAAAAGAAGGCGCAGGGAAGCGGAATCTACAAGGATTTGGCCAAAAGAGAGGTTAGGGCATGAAAACCCAAACAAAAAACTTCCACAAAATGATAAATACTTACCACGACCGTGAAGATCTCGGCGAGAGCTTTCCTGATCAATGCTCGATTTGCAATTCCGAGCACCGTAGCTCCGACGGCGGCGACTTGAATCTTCACGAACTTAGAACCCTCGTCGTCACTCCCGCTCTCTGGTTCGGTCTGGATTTAAGGAAGAAGATGAAGTTGAATGGAGGGTGGGGGCCAGTTCCATTTATATTTAAGTATATGAATATATATATATACATATACATATTCTTTTGTCTAAACAGGATGGAGGCGGGTAATTTATGTGCGGGCGCGCAAAAATGAAAATTGAGGCTAAATATGGCTCTGAATCGAAATGTGATCAACACGGAAGTTGTAGATCTCATTGAGATGAACTAAATCCTTGTTAACTATTTTTATATATGATGCCGTTTTGACCGTCAAAACTGTGCCCGAAGGCAAGCTGAAATGGATTTCTTGGGATGAAATTGGGATTTATCGAGAGTAGCACAGGATTTCTCGAGAAGGGAATGGGATTTCTCGAGAACAATCTTATAGTTCTCGAGAACTAACTTCAGGATTTCCCAGGAGGATTTTTTTGAGATCTCGAGAAAAAGTGTCAGGCATTAATGGGAAGGACTGCAGATTACTCGAGAGGAACTAACAACTACCCGAGAACTAATTTGCATGAACAATGGTTTTTTGTCCTTGTGAATAGTGGATTTTGCAAATATAGCCTTGATCAAACTTTAGGGATGAATAGTTCTTTTCATTTTTGAATAGTGCTTTAATATTATAATAATCATATTTATACGAGTTCAAAAAAGAGGCCCAAACATGCGTCGAATTAAACGAAATTTACACCGCAGGCGAACACTGACGCTACGAATCCAACGACGAAGATGAAACCAAAATCCGGCATACAAATCTCGAGTTATAAATTCCTAAAGTTTATGATAAACATAAATAATACAACGTGCGTCGATACTCCAAAAATGCTCGGATCGTGACGAAACTTGACGGGAAAGTCAGAAATAATTCATTTTAACTTCGTAAAGCAGAATTCTCCAAATTCGACGAAATTTCCAAGATCTGGTCGGCTCGACCCAACAAATACAAATACACACTAACGGCAATGCGTCGACATCTCACGCTAACATAATGCCCTGACGTCATAATGACGTCACTACGAGGATTAAAATTTACAGAAAAACTGGGGCGTTACATTCACCCCTCCAAAAAGAAACTTTCCTCCCGAAACTTGGAACACGAAATGAAACAAGATGGTAGAGGGAGACACATGATAGAGGAGTTAATCAAACAATAATAAGAACCAGGGAAGGATAGGAGAACAGCTGAGGATGAGATTCTCTCATTGCGGATTCAAATTCCCAAGTTGTACTTCTAGCATCCTGATTGCGCTAGAGAACCTTAACAAATGGAATTTTCTTCTTTCTTAGCACATAATCTTGTGTCTCCAGAATACGGATAGGCTCTTCGACATACGAGATATTACGATGAAACTGGGTTACTGAGCCTAGGACATGCTGATCGCTATGAACACACTTTCGCAACTGGCTCATGTGAAACACGTCGTGAATGCCAGGTAAAGAATCATGCAATTCCAGTCTATAGGCAGAAACTCTGATATGCTCTAGAATCTAAAAAGGTATTACATACCTGGAATCTAGCTTATAGTTCCTTCCAAATCTCTTAACACCTGACATCGAAGAGACCTTCAGAAATACCATGTCCCCAACCGCAAACTCCAGATCAACCCTGCGCTGATTTGCATACTTTTTGTATTGCTCCTGAGCAAATCGCAACTTTTCACGAATATGCGTCACTAAAATGCTCATATACTCAAGCAATTTCGGACCGAGCAAGGGCTTTTCACCAACTTCTGCCCAAAATAGGGGAGTTCGACAATGCCTACCATATAAAGCTTCAAAGGGCTTCATTTGCAAACTCTCCTTATAGCTGTTGTTGTACGCCAACTCCATCAGTCTGAGGAGTTTATCCCAATCCCCACCATGGTCCATAATATAACATCTAATCATATCCTCCAAGATCTGATTCACTCTCTTTATCTGACCATTTGTCTAACGATGATAGGTAGTAGTATACCTAAGGCCAGTACCTAGAGCTCCTTGCAAGATTTTCCAGAAATAAGACATGAACCTAGAATCTATATCTGACATGATACTCGTAGGCACACCATGCAACCTGATGACTTCGTCCAGATAAAGCTCAGCTATATTTTCCATAGAATAATCAATTTTGAAAGGCACAAAGTGTTCACACTTGGTTAGTCTATCCACGATAACCCACACTGCATTATGCCCTCGGGGAGATCTCTGCAAACCGGTTAAGAAATCCATAGATAAACTCTCCCATTTCCAACTATGTATGTCTAAAGGCGTTAACTTACCACCCAACCTTCTATGATAAGCTTTGAAACGCTGGCAGGTATAACATTCTGATACAAATCTTGCGATGTTGTTCTTCATACCTGACCACCAAACAATCTGCTTCAAATCTCTATACATTTTCGTGGAACCATGATGATAAGCAACACTTGAACCATGCTCTTCACTGCATAAACTTTCTCAGATTTCCCCAACAGAGGGAATACAATATCTGTCGCGATATTTAGGGTACCAACATCATCAATTGAAAAGTCAGGTAATTCCCCTTTCTCAGTCCTACTGCGGAGGTGCTGCAAATCAGGATCGTCTTTCTGATATAGCATAGTGAGGGTAATCCACAAAGGATCTTCCACCTAGTTGGAACCCTAATTGTTATTGGGCTAGGTTCATTAATAGGTTATTTAGATGACCCAACATGTATAGTCTAGGGTCATTGGTTTTCTAAGGTCATAGTCAGTAGCACCTTCTTAGAATGTCAGTACTCCACTTCAAAAGACTTTAGAGACAGAAGACTTTAATGGCAAAGCAGTTAAATTGATTGCAGGATAGTCGTTCGACGATAGCTAAAATCAGCTCGACCATCATCATTCTCAGATCGACGAACTCAGAGTTCCTTCTCTGAGTTGAGCTCGACGAAAGTCCAGCTGAGATCGATAAACTTATACCTCATATCAGAAGTTCAGCTCGATGAATGACTATCTCAGTTCGACGAAATTGAAGCTCAGATTGACAAGTATATTTTTAGCTCGATGATCTTTGAGCTCAGCTCGACGAAGGAGAATTCTTAGCTCGACAAACTTGGAGTTCAGGTCAATGAAATCATTTCTGAGTTCAACTAACTCCTTCCAGGTTCTGTTTGACTATACTTATCTACAATTTCTCAGTTCGACTATCAGTTTGATTTCAAATTATATTATATTAAGATAGTAACGCTCTGATAATTAATGCTCAATATTCTCAACAATATACCCGCTCCGGGCAGTATTAATTATGGTTTTCACAGAGTTATTACTCTTGCATATTCAATGGGACAGTTAGGAAAATACATTAAAGACAAATATTAGCCGTTCAGAATCCCAGAAATTATGCAGAGAATTTCAAAGGAAAGATTTAAAAATTCAAATGGTTTTTAATCTGAAATATATATAAAGTGATTTTCCTTCAGAAGATAAAAAAATATATAGTAATGAGAAAAACAATAACAAGGCATTGAATCAGTGAAAAAGATGATCAATCAATAATCAGTGAAGAAGAACACAGCTCTCATACACACAGAGTTCTTCATCATCTGCTTCAGGCTTTCAAGGGACAACTAATCAAAATCAGTCCAAAAAGCTTCTGAAGAGTAACATCATTTTAAGGCCTACACCCTGAAGCAAAGATTCCACTCCTTATCATCAACTCTATTCATATCAGGGGGAGCTTTCTGCTTCATCAGAATCAACTAGTCTTCTCTCAAATTATTGACAGAGAAGAACATCATCAACTTTTTGTTTATTTCATCCAACTGTGTATAGGGTTTTAACTCCCTTCAAAAGTTAAACTTTTGGTTGTTAAGTCTCCTGATCAAAAGACTTGATTGCTTTTTGGGCACCCGATCAAAAGCTCAAAGGGTTGTTAGATCTGCCATAGAAAAATAGATCTTGTGGTAACCGGGCACCTGAGCAAAAACCTTTGGTGATAGGGCACCTAATCAAAAACCTGTAGTGGATTCCTACCAGGGTGGTAGAAGAGTGGATGTACCCAAGTTTATTCGGGAACCACTATAATTCTTGTGTTATTTGTGTTGATTATTTTTGTGCTTGTGTGCTGTGATATTTCCTCTTTTTTACTTATATATATCACTTTATTTTAATCCGCTGTAAAAATAAGTAAATCATTTTAATACTCTATTCACCCCCCCCCCTCGAGAGTAATCATAAGATATATCCCTCTCTTTCAACTGGTATCAGAGGGTCATTTCTTGGTTGTACTGGCTAAAACCTGAACCAAAAGATATGATAGATCTTATTCTTATCTAGATTTTCTATCTAGGCACAAAATAAGGAATTTTTAGGGACTAGCCCTCCAGTGTGCAAATTAAGTAAGTTTGCACTTTGGAAGACAAGAATTAAACTTTATAAGAATTCCATTGATGAAGACATCTATAATTCTATTTTATCAAGTCCCCCTACTCCATCTGCAACAGAAACTACAAGCATCAGTGTTGTTCCACCACCTGAGTGGACAGAGGCTCAAAAGAAGCTGAAAGTTATAGATGCCAAAGCAATGAACATACTGGCTCAAACTATGTCTGATGACATATTCCAAAAAGTTGTTGAATGCACTTAAGCCAAGGATATCTGGGATTCCCTAAATGGGATGGTTGTAGGATCTGCATATGAGAGAAAGGAAAGAAGAGCCCACTTGATTTCTCAATATGAGAATTTCAAGAAGGGTGAATCTGAATCAGTTGCTGAGATGTACACAAGACTCAACCTTATCATCAATGAGCTAAAAACCCTAGAGAAGGACATCTCATTGACAAAAGTCAATGACAAGATCCTTATGATCTTCCCTAACACATGGGACTCTAGGATCTAGCCAATCAAGGAAGTCAGAAGCTTGAATTAGATCTCAACAGAGACCTTGTTGGGAAAGTTCAAGTCTTATGAGCAGCTTATCAAGACAAGAGAAGATGAACAAGTGGCTTCACCTTCAGTAAGGAAAGAGAAAAGCATAGCTTTTTAGGCTATAGATGAAGAAGAATCTCTTCTAGCAAATGAAGAGCTCATGAGTCTTCTGGCCAAAAGATTCTACAAAATGGCCAAGAAGGACTTTAGGAGAAGGTCTTCCAAAAATGAAGACAAACCCAGGTATGACAAAACCCCCACGAAAGAAATTTTTTATTATTGGTGCTGAAAACCTGGACACATATTTCCAGAATGTTTTGAGAAGAAGAAAAAAAGAAGAAGGAGATTGACTCCAGAAAGAACTCCAACAAATCCACTTCCAACAAATACAGGAAGAAAGAGAGAGGATTTGTAGCTGATACATGGAGTGACTCAAATTCAGACTCTTCATCCAGCTCCACTGAGGATGAAGAAGAAGCAAAAGCTAAATAGATCTGTATGATAGCAATCAATGCATCTTGCAGCAACTCTGAGTCAGAATCAGAGGAAGACTAGGTAATCTCTACCTTTGATTTTACTTCTGAACAATTCAAATTTGACTTTAAATTATTATGTAACGATTTAATTAAATCTGAGAAGGAAATCAAACTTCTCAAAGAAAAATTAATTGAACTTGATAATTTTTATTCAGAAAATTCAAAACTTAAAGAAGACTTAAAAACTGCTTCAGAACAAATATTATCTTTATAAAGTAAACTAAATGAGGCTAAAATATTGGAAGAATCCCTTAATGGGAGATGTATCAAATTGATGGACCACAAGCACACTGAATGCTAGATTAAAAAGCAAACTTGGCTTGGGTGCTTCATCAAGTCAACCTTATATTCTTGTGAAAAATATTTTATCCAAACCTATCAAATTCATTTTTAAAAAAGGAAAAGAAAAAGTAAAAGATACTAATAATGAAATAGAGGTTTTAAATCAGACTACATCAAAGAAAAATAAAAAATCTCATAAAATAATGTTCAACAAAATTTGTCGAACTGAGATCGACGAAATCAGTGTCATGCGTCGAACGGCGATCGATGAACTCTGAACCCAGAATTTGGGTATATTTACTCTAACAAGGGTGATCGACAAAATCAACAAGCTTCATCGAATAGAGATCGATGATTGTGGAATTCAGGAAATGAGTATTATCATTCTGTGAACCGAGATCGACGAAATCAATACTTTTCGTCGAACTCAGATCGACGAACTCAACTAAATTCGTCGAACCCAAATTGTCAAAATAGAAATTTTAATTTTTATCAAACTAATAATCAAGAACCAAAACTTGGTAATCCTTTTACTCAGTGGATAATCCCTCCTAGGAGATATCATCCATTAGGTTATAAGGATCAACCTGATTGTTCTTATATTTCCATTTATTATTTTGAAAGAAATCAGGGACCTAACGTAACTTGCGTCAAAAACACCTAACTTATTTTTATGCAGGTGAAGAACTGTCCTACCACAGAGGAAAAGTGGTATTTGGATAATGGTTTCTCAAAATATAGGACAGGTTCAAAGGCCAACCTAAGTGACTTTAAAGCAAAGCTTGGACCCAAAGTGATTTCCAGAGACTCCAATTGTGGATGAACAGAAGGATATAGAAATGTCAAGATTGGAGAATTCACATTCAAAAAGATAGCTTATGTGAATTGACTGAAGCATAACCTCATATCCATAAGTCAACTATGTGATGAAGGTTATCAGGTAACTTTTAACAAGTCCTTATACTCCATTATTTCTGATAAAAACAAAATTGTTTTAACTGGTATTAGACAAGAAAACATATACTTAGTTAATTTCAATTTAGTTAAATCAAAAATTTGCTTATTTAACCAGATTAGTAAAGCTAGTGAATTATGGCATAAGATACTAGGTCATGTAGACCTTAGGACAATAACTAAATTATCTAAAGACAACCTTGTTAGAGGACTACTTTCTGGCTCTGACAAGGAGGAAGGACTCTGCAGGGCTTATCAATTACGCAAGCAAACTAAAAATAGTTTTAAATACATTAATAAAAGTGATTCACCCAAAATCTTGTACTTGCTACATATGGACCTTTTTGGACCTATTACAGTACAGAGCTTGGGAGGGAAGTCATATACCTTAGTGATTATTGATGATTTCTTTAAATTCACTTGGGTTTTATTTCTGAAAAACAAGTCAGATAACTTTAAATTTCTTACAGACTTTCTTAAGAGCATACAGATTGAGTACTCTACTCAAGTTACATTGATTAGAAGTGATCATGACACTCAGTTTGAATCTCTTGTCGTGCAAGAATTCTATGAGAAGGAAGGTATCAGGCATTGTTTTTTTGCTCCTAGAACTCCTCAATAAAATGGGGTAGTTGAAAGGAAAAATAAAACCCTAATTGAATCTGCAGGGACATTACTTGTAGATGCTCACTTGCCCCTATCCTTTTGGGCAGAGGTAGTAATCATAACAAATTATGTTCTGAATAGAAGTCTAATTCATAAGCTAAAGGGTAAGACTCTCAATGAATTACTTAAACGGAAGGAACCTAATTTAGATTATTTTAAAGTATTTGGTTGTATTTGTTATATTCAAAATAATAACAAGAAATAGCTTAGAAAGTTTGAAGCCAAAGCTGCAGAGGCAACTTTTCTTGGATATTCCCAAGTCAGCAAGTCTTATAGGGTTTATAACAAATCAACATTAAAAATGGAAGAATCTATACATGTAACTTTTGATGAGACTAACATGTTTTATAAGGAAAATGATTCTTCTACCATAGAAAATTTGTAGGTACAAAATCTGGGTGAGAAAATGGATAATTTTATCCTAACACAGGAGGATATATCACATCCTTCTCAATAGATTACTATTGATGATATTGATGAAGATATTCAAGAAATTCATGTTAAAGATGTTGTGGCTAATGAAATTCCACGAGAGGAATTAATTCCACAAGTGGTTGAAGAACCAACTCTACCCACTGATCTTGTCACACTTAGAGATCATCCTATATCTCAAGTGATTGGAGACATATCAACTGGTGTGCAAACAAGGCATCAACTCAACCAAGATTTGATGCATGCATGCTTCATTTCTCAAAGAGAGTCTCAATCCAAAAAAGATATAGAGAAAGATCCCCACTGGATTATTGCAATGCAAGAGGAACTCAATCAATTTGAGAGGTGTAGAGTTTGGGATCTAGTTCCAAGACCCAAAGACTACCCAGTCATTGGAACAAAATGGGTATTCAGGAATAAGTTGGATGCTCAAGGATGCTTTGTGAGGAAGAAAGCAAGATTGGTGACTCAAGGATATTCTCCGGAGGTAGTCATAGATTATGACTAGACCTTTTATCCTGTTGCCAGGCTAGAGGCTATGAGGATTTTTCTTGCTTATGCAACATTCAAAAAGTTCGAAGTATACCTGATGGATGTGAAGAGTGCCTATCTGAATGCAGAGCTCAAAGAAAAAGTGTTTGTAGCATAACAACTAGGTTTTATCTCTTCAACTCATCCCTCTTATGTTTTTAAATTGCATAAAGCCCTTTATAGTCTAAAGTAAGCTCCAAGAGCTTGGTATGAGACCTTGGCTAGTTTTCTTTTAGAGCATAAAATTCGTAGAGGCATGGTAGATAAAATTTTGTTTTTCAGGTATCATAAGGATAAAATTTTGCTAGTTCAAATTTATGTAGATGACATAATATTTGGATCTACTAATTCCAAACTTTGCAAAAGGTTTTCTAACCTGATGTATTCAAAGTTTGAAATGAGTAGCATGGGTGAACTATCCTACTTCCTTGGTCTCCAAGTGAAGTAATCCCCTGATGGTATCTTTATATCCCAATCCAAATATGCTAAGGAGCTACTTAAAAGATTTGAGATGTCTGATGCCTCAACAATGAAAACACGCATGCCTTCTAATGTTGTAGTTGATACTGATGAACAGGGCAAACTAGTTGATCAGAAAACATATAAGGATATTGGTGAGTCCTTATTATATCTTACAGCTTGTTGGCCAGGCCTTATGTTTGCTACTTGTATTTGTGCTAGGTTTCAAGTAAATCCCAAAGAATCTCACCTAACTTTATTAAATAGGATTTTGAGATATATAAAGGGTTATCCAAATCTAGGACTTTGGTATCCAATAGAGTCAGAATTTGACTTAACTGGATTCTCAGATTCTGACTATGCTAGATGTAGAGTTTATAGGAAAAGCACATCAGGAACTTGTCAGTTTCTTGGTGATAGGCTTGTGTACTAGTGTTGCAAGAAACAAAGATCTGTGTCAACATCAATTATTGAAGCTAAGTACATGGAAGCTGGTAGTTGCTGCTCACAGATATTGTGGATTCAAAATCAGTTACTAGATTTTGGTTTCAACTTAAATAATTCAATTACCTTTTGTGATAATACCAGTGCTCTTTCAATTGCACAAAATCCAGTGCTTCATAGTAGAATTAAGCATGGCATCGAGCCCCGACCGGACCTACTGCTATATGATATGTAACGGATAGTGGTGTTATACTGGTTATAGGAAAGGAAAAGCCCAAGCTGATGGAGAGGATGAAGACGAAAGACCAACACCCGAGTGCTATCACTACAGGAGAATTGGCCACATCAAAAGCCAGTGCCCAAAGTATCTGAGAGAGCTGACGGAGAAGAGGCACAAGATGAAGGTTAAGAAGAAAGTTCTGAATGATGAAACCTGGGATGACATCACATCTGAGGATACAAGCAGTTCATGTTCAGACTCTGAAGAGGAGGACAATATGTGCTTGATGGGAAAGTGTGTCTCTTCATATGATGACGAGAGTAGTGTCTAGAGCGACACTGAGGTAATCCTCCAACTTATGATGAATTATTTTCTGATTTTCAAAAAATATGCAAATATATTGAAAAAAGCCTAAAAGAAGTTAAAATACTTAAATCTAAAATAAAAATATTGTCAAAAGAGAATTAGAAATTAACCACTAAGTTGGAAGTACTTGAGAAGGAGAAAGTGACTTGCCAAGAGGATTGTCCCTCCTTGACAAGGATACGAGAACTAGAAAAGGAACTTGCTAAATCCCGACTTCATGTTGATTCCCTTACAAAGGAAAAAGGGGACTTAGCAAGATCACTACAACTTTCTCACTCTCAAGTAGAAGGTAGTAAGAAGGCGTATGCTAACAGGTGCGGTACAATAGTTGCTGAAAATACTGCCTTGAAAGCCCGAGTTCGTGATTTAAAAGTGGCCACTAAAAAATTTGAAATGGGCCAAAAATCACTAAATATGATTTTTGCGAACCAGTTCTATGGTTCGGCAAAATTTGGACTCGGATACACATCTGGTCACTATCGCCCGGCGACAGCCACTGTCGCTGGCGATAAGAGAAATTTCAAAAAATCACTTTTTAAAAACAAAAATGATAAATTTATTGTTACTGTTACTGCTGCTCCAAATGATACACTTCTACTTCTTTCATCACGTGTTCCAAATGTCAAAAAGCTTGGTCACACCACTCACACTTATAGGAAGGCAGGACACTGTTCTGTTCAACAAGTCTGGGTACCGAAGTCTTCCACCTATACTATTGGAGGAACCACTTGGGTAACCAGAACTTTACTCTCGTCCTTTTGATTACGTGTGATGGAAGGCTAGGGACACGGATTTTGTGTGGGTCTTGGACTCAGAATGTTCATAACACATAACTGATATCAAGTCAAAGTTCCTTAGCCTGGAGAAATATTAAGTAGGAGCAGTTACTTCTCAATCATTCTTTAATATGAATACCATTTTAAACCTTTGTTTTTTTAGGCATCGTACAATGTGTATTCTTCAATCTTGAGTTATCTCGAACATTGCTAAATTATTCAACATTAGAATATCATTGTCTATATACAACTTATCTAGTGTACTATAATTGTGTAATTATTTTTGCATGCCTCTAAGTATAAGGAATTTTTTAGTTATGATAATGTTCTCACACCCACAATTGATGAAAGTCTACATATGACTAGACCCCTACTAAATATTTGTATTTTTCAATCTTGAGTTATCTTTGTTGATGTGTATCCCAATAATAATAAAAATTATGCTGACAAGGAACCTTCACCAAACACTACTTACCCTCTTGATAAGTCTTAATAAGCATTGCCAGGTTGAACACCTTGGAAAGAATCGTAAAGTGTCTTGTGAAAACCTTTATATGGATAATACTGTAACATTTGTGCTTCTGAATTCTTGTGTACATGTATAGCTAGTTATGCATAGGTCTATGTTATGTTGTTTTTTCATATTCCACATGTTCATATATTTGTAAGGTTTCTTCATATGTGTTTTCATCTAATTCTCACTCGTACACAACATTATCTTTTCTAAAATTTATTTTTTTGAGAATTGGACTGAAAATAATTAAACATTAATCTTCACTAGAGTATGTGCCTATGATTTAAATAGTTGAAATTTGGCAATGTTAGTGTTTACTCGTATTCTTCATTACTATACATTGTTTCGCATGCTCTATACTTGATTCTTACTGTGTTTTTTCCCTATTTTTAATGTGTTCTATACTTTACTTCCGCAACCACTCTGATATCCCTTTTTTACTAATTACAAAGGGTGAGAGCTTTCTGAGAAATAAACCATTCATGTTAGGATTCTTCCCTTAATTTTTTTTAATAAAATTACATTGGTTTAATCTGCTTAGATTTAGGGGGAGTACTCATGTAGGGGGAGTATTATATCCAAAAGGAGTTTGTGCACATACAGTTGAGTAGTCTTGCTCGATCATGAGTATTCTTCCTATAAGTTAAACCTAATCAATCTTAAAAGATTTATACTCATCCTTACCAACTTTTGCTAATAACAAAAGGGGGAGAATAAACTGAGAAATCTAGTGGAGTAGATATTTAGGGGGTGTAGTGGAATAGATATTTAGGGGTAGTAAAATAAATAGGGAATACTTATGTAGAGGGGCCTTCATATAAGAAGAGTATGTGTTTGTACTTTAAATACAAATATTCTTAAATTCATATAAGAAGAGTATGTGTTTGTACTTTAAATACAAATATTCATAAATTCACTAATTTCTCATATAGGTATTTGCTATTATCAAAAGGGGGAGATTGTTGGAGCATGCGTTCCGCATCTCTTGGTTTGAAAATAACAAATACCGTGATGTATTTGATCTACTCTTTTGTGTGTTTATAGTGTGCAGATTGTCTGCTAAACTTCAAACGGTCATAACTTTAAATTCGGGAGGAGTTACGGAACGTGCAACCTCATTCCGGAATTAGAATGAAGTCATCTACACTCTGGAAAAGTTTTAGAAGGAAAAAGTGAAAAGTAGATATCGCTCGCGATAGCCACTGTCGTCGGCGATAGCAAAAATGATGTTAGCGTGACGAAGGCAATGTTCCACACGACTCCACACGAATGCGAGTTTTTGTCACTGTCGCCCGACGACATTAATGTCACCGGCTACAATGCATGTTTGGAGGATTTTCGATCTGAAGAGCGTTAATGACGATTTCGTGGGACACATGTCAGCAGGCTGCAATGTCGTCGATCTGCGACAGGCATTGTCACCGGCGATATCGCCAAAGTATAAAATCGATGATTTTTTCAGTGGGCAAAAAAAATCTGATTACCTTGAGTATTCCTTCCTGTTCATACAATCTAGAGAGCTCCAACCTCTAGAATTACTCCATACTCTCAAGAAGATCAAAGCGCAAAAGATTAATGGCACATACAAAATATTTGATGCAATCTTGGTAAGGATTCATCGTCATCTTCATCGCTACATTTAGAGGGAGTTCTTAATTCAAAATATTATATTTATCATTATTTTCATTGTAATCCATAGGAGAAAATCGCCGCCTTGTGTGTGGCGTCTAGGTCCTTGCGTGGCTTAGGAGGAAATCGCCGCCTTGTGCATGGCATCCAAGTCCTTGTGTGGCTTAGAGAGAAATCGCTGCCTTGTGTGCAGCGTCTAGATCGGGGTTAGATCTAGGAGGGGCTAGTTGCAAGATCTAGCGAGAGATACACTTTAGCTTGCCGGTTCTTGGTAGAAGGACCGACGAAAATAAAAGTAAATTGTATTTTTTCATAATCCTTATCTCTAGCTCTATAGAGATTTATTGTATTCATATTTAGCTTTGTGAAATAAATTATTATTATTTCTGTTTTTATAAGATTTCAAGTGTTCATTTTGGTTTATGAAAGAATAGTCTTGTGATCTTTTGTTAATCATTTACAAAAACCAATTTAATTAGAAAAATTAATTAACCCTTATTCACCCCCCCCCCCTCTAAGGGCGCCGTAAGATCCAACACCTATGACCTTATGGACAAAACTCCAAGTCCATGCAAGTACATATCACACCATGCCCTTCTCAAACCCCCAAAGTTCAACCTTAGGCTTTTAACTAGGGTACTAGGGCCAATTCACCCCAATCCACCCCAAACTCCATGTGAGGGTTTATAATGTCATAACAAATCAGCGGCCCAAGTTTCAACCTCTGTTTAGGTGATTTGGTCACTCAATACCACGAGGGACATTTTAACCTAATTAACCCCTTTTGGCCTAGGTTAGGAGGGTTTACCAAGTTCCAAACCAAATCATCTCCAAATGGGGTGAAATTCTATACAGAGTCCTATATCGAGCCCAAGGACCACACCAAAATTTTGGAGGATTTGGGGGTCACAAGAACCTTTAATTAAACCTTCCATGAAGAATGAAATAATTTCCAAAACATTAGTAAAAAGTTTTCCAAAAGTTCCCATTTTTGGATATGTCAAAGAACTAGATATGAATGGCTCATGCTACAAATTTCAAGTCATTTGGAGGCCAGGATTGATGGGGGCACCCCAAACAATCTTTGATCAACCCTAAGTATAGACCTCAACAAAATGAGTGTTGTGGTCTGAGCTGAACTCCAAATTGGTTCAAATAAATTTTAAACTAAAAACTAGACCCGCAGGGCTACAAGTTTCATGTTGACCAACTTTTTAGAAAAGGCCTTTAAGTCTTTTTAATTAAAATTCATAAACAAGTGAAATTATGTGACAGAATATACATAAATAAAATTTAATATATTAAATCTTGCACTAATCTTAAAGCAAGATCCACGGGCCCTGACTTTCTTCTTCTTCCAGCCAACAGCTTCGATCAGTTAGACTTGGAGCACTTCCAAGTCCATTTGCTAGCCACCCGGCAACCTCCCTACCAGCAACAACCGCCTCCACCTCCGTTGAGGTGGGGGATAAAATGATCACGATTCTTATCTCTAAAGATTCCTTAGATCTAACCCATGAAGAAGGAGTAGAGGAGGACCTTGTTTGCTGCTTGAATACGAGTGCTTTGCCTCCGCACTAGTTCCCGCCACCGAGCTTTTTGGTGCTCTACAACTGTACAACGAAGGGCTTCAATTTATTTAGGGAAAGAGTGGAAACAGCTCCTCTCTGCCCTGTGAAGCTTTTAAAATAACCAATTGGGGAAGGGGGAGGGTCTATCTTTAATGGCCATTAATAGCCATAAAGGGGCTTTTTCGGTTATGTGGGTTCACTGCACCCCGTCACTGAAAGGGCATGGAAAGTCCCTTGATTTCCTCAAATTGATGAGGGGAGATGAATCTCCTTCGGTTGGGAGAGGGACGAGGGGTCAAGGGCATTCAAACACCATGAATGGCCACTTACTCTCTCTCCATTTAATTGGAATTAGGGTTAAAACGCCGGCCACGTGGCACCCTACTACTGGGCCGCTTATTATTGTATTAAATAGTCTTATTGAAAGGATCAGGGCCAATTAATTCATTTTGGGGCAATTCCAGAAAACCCGATTCTGTTTATTAATAAGAACAAACAAACTGTGCAGAGAATTCCTCTAAGGTAAAAGCATTGATTGCAGTCAACACACTCAACGCCTATAGAAGCCAAAAATTCCAAGTCCAAAAGCGTTGAGTGCGTTGAGACCACTCAATGTCGCGTTGAGTCAAGCCACCACACTCAACGCCTAAATCGGTCTGAACTATTTCCAATAAAAAAGGCATTGAGTGAGATCAACTCACTCAATGCAAATCCATCTATGGCGTTGAGATATGACGCCATACTCACGCCTAAATCGGCCAGAAATCTTTCTAAATAAAATTGCGTTGAGTGAGCTCAACTCAATCAATGACAATCAGTCTTTGGCATTGAGTGTGCTTAACGCATTCAATGCCCCCAGCAAGAAAACCTTCTAAGTATAATGGCATTGAGTTATCTCAACTCACTCAACGCCAAATAGTTTATGCTTTGAGTGTGCTTAATGAACTCAACGCCCCGAGCCAGAATCTTCCCAAGTAAAATGGCATTGAGTGCACTCAACGCACTCAATGACAATTGGCCCATGGCATTGAGTGCACTCAACCCACTCAATGCCCCAAGCCCAGTTCGACGAACTTTGAACCCAGCTCGACGAATTTGCTCCATTCGTTAGACTCCGTTTGACGAATATGCTCTATTCGTCAAACCCCGTTCGATGAATATAAACCATTAGTTGAACTCTATTCGATGAATTTGCTCCATTCGTCGAACTCCGTTTAACTAACTTGCTCCGTTCGATGAATTTTCTTCGTTAGTCTAACTTCGTTCGACGAATTTATTCAGTTCTTCTAACTCCGTTCGACAAACTCCGTTCGACGAATAAAACCCGTTCGTTGAACTCTATTATATGAATTTGCTCTGTTTGACGAATTTTCCTCCGTTAGTCGAACTTTGTTCGACAAATTTATTTCGTTCATCGAACTCCGTTCAACGAATTCCGTTTGACGAATTTGACAGGTTCTATATCAACCAGAGGCTGAATGTTTTCAAAATGTCATGGTAACTGCAACTCACTATTTGCAGCACATGGTGGTTTTGGGTTTGAGCTTGAGTTAGGCTTTTTGAGCTCGTTTGACGTAATTATAGGGTTTTGTTCACCTTGGTCAAATTCACCTTTTTTTTTGACCCCAATGGATCCTTGGCGATCCATTGACCTCCTAAGGGGTTAGGGGTGTTGTGGGGTTCTGGGGTCAAGTTAAGCCCTAAGGTACAACCAGAGGTCTGGCGATGAGGATGTGCTATAGGCAGACTAAGGTGTTTTCCACCCTAATTCCTATGTTCACCCAAACCCTTTAGTGCTTCCCAGGGTTTTGTCATGACCAGTCATAACAAAACCATCTTAGGGGTCTAGAAGTCTGAGGGATGTCACAAATCCCAATACATAAAAAAAAAAAAATTCGTCCTCAAAATTCAGGTTAGGCCTACGGGGTGTCAAGTATGAGAAGTAAAATGTAAAATCCCTAAAGGTTAAGGGGATACGTGATGTGAAAAGTTCCAGGTACCTTTGTTGCATCAAGTCCTGCGACTCCCACGTAAGCTCCTCTTATCCATGATTCCTCAACAAGTCCTTGACCAGCGTAACCAAACAATGGGTCATGGAGAATGTGATATCCCTCTTCATGCCCGGCCAGTACATCATCCTTTTCAGGTCGGCCATCATCTTGGTTTCACCCGGGTTTACCGAGTACCTGCTGTAGTTGTCCTTGATCATAATGTACTCCCGAATCATGCCCTCAGCCGGTATGTACACCCATCCTATAAATCATAAAAACCTATCTCTCTCTGTATACTCCTCGCCCGTGCCTGCCTCTAAGGCCCTGAATACTAGCTCTATCTTTTCATCCATTCACTGCTCACCCCTGATGCGATATCGAATATAATCGGTAGTGCTTATCCCGCCAAGGTACTCCTCATAAAGCTCTGAGTCATCCGAGAACACCAAGGTTATCTGTATATCCTCCATCATCCGTACCAACTCCATAGCCATCAACTAGGGCTCTTCTCTTGAAGTTGTAGTCCTCCGGCTTAGTGCGTCCGCCACCACATTCTCCTTCCCTAGGTGATAGTGTATCGTGTACTCATAATTAGATTGAAACTCCACCCATCATCTCTGGCAGACATTCAACTCCTTCTACCTATCAATATACTTTAGATTCTTTTGATCCGAAAATATGTCGCAGTGCACAACATAAAGATAATGTCGCCAAATCTTCAAAGCGAACACCACAGCTCCCTTCTCCAAATCATGCATAGGGTAGTTCTGCTCATCCTTCTTCAGCTGGCGGGAGGCATATTCTATTACATGACCATGCTGCACCAGCACAACACCCATCCCCTAAAACGATGCATAAGTGTAGACCTAGAAGCCCTCCTTCCCAGATGGAAGAGCGAGGATTGGGGCTGACGTAAGCCGACCCTTCAACTCCTGGAAGGCCTCCTCACATTGCGACATCCAAATGAACCGAGTTTCCTTCTTTGTCAAAGAAGTGAGTGGAAGGGCTATCTGAGAGAATCCTTGCACAAACTACTGGTAATACCCGGCCAATCCCATAAAACTTTGGAAATCCTTGGTCGTGTTCAACTGAGGCCAGTCTCGCACTGCCTGAATCTTTACGGGATCTACTTCCAGTCCTGCCCAATAGATAATGTGGCCTAAAAATGCCACCTCCATCCGGCAAAACTGGCACTTGCTTAACTTGGCATACAACTAATGCTCCCTGAGCTTCTCACGAGTCAAGGCCATATGTTGTGCATGCTCTTCCTTCATCCTCGAATAAATAAGGATGTCATCTATGAATACAATAACAAACCTGTCGAGGTACGGCTCGAACACCCAGTTCAATCTAGCTCATGAATGCCGATGGCGTATTCGTGAGACCAAAGGGCATCACGATAAACTCATATAAGCCATATTTGTTGCTAAACGCAATCTTTGGGATGTATTCTTCCTGAATCTATAACTGATAGTATCTCGACCTCAAGTCAAGATTCGAGAACCAATGTGCTTCCTCTAGCTGATCAAATAATTCATTGATCCCTTGCAGTTGATATGTGTTCCAGACTGTCAACCGATTTAGTGCACTGTAGTCGATGAACAACCTGAGGGTCCCGTCCTCTTCTTCACAAACAAGACCTGAGCTCCCCAAGGTGAGGAACTTTGCCTAATGAATCCAGCCTCTACAAGCTCCTTTAGCTGACTGCTGAACTCCACCTGCTCCTTTGGAGCCATTCGATAGGGAGCCCTATGCACCGTCTTAGCTCCCGGCACCAGCTGTATCTGAAAATCCTTCTCCCGATGCAGCGCCAATCCTGGTAGCTTCTTAGGAAACACATCCGCAAAGTCCCGCACCATCGATATATTGGCAACCAACGTCTTGACCTCAGCCATCTTGAAGAAAACATGATAGACCTCATCTCCCTACAAGTGGTCCTTGATGGCCTGAGTAGAAGATAACATCCTACGAGAGACGGGAATAGTACCTTCGAAGGTCGCGAAGATGCTGTCATATCTCAGTACAACCTTCCTTGCAAGGAAATCTATCTAGGCATGGTTCCAAGTAAGCCATGTCATGACAAGGACCAGGTCGATTGTCCGGCATCCTCAAGACCATAGCTGGGGCCTCGAGTTTCAGACCATCAATAGTCACCTTCAAGAGGAATTTAGTAATAGTTAAGTACTCCATCCCGTTGTGGAGACGCACCCTCCTAGCGACTCCCGAATAATTCCTGACTCCTTCCAGCCCCTTTCCGAACTCCTTACAGATGAAATTGTGCGACGCACCTGTATCCACCAAGGTGTGGGCAGGTTTTCCGCACACCATAACAATTATTGTTTATTTAAGTAAGTTTAGGTAACTGAGACTATGGTTTTCTTTCCTAGTATGCTAGTGTTGTTTGTTGTTTCAAAATTTCAAAGGTAAATTACAACATTAAAATTATTAGCATACCTGTAATCACCATGCCCGGGTCCCGAGATGGAGCCAAGTCTAGAGCATACACCTGCTCCCTCTCTTGCCTTTGATCTCCGCCCTAGAAACCACGTCCTCTTCCACGGCCTCGACCTGCAAACTGCTGAGCAGGCGGGACAGATTGTGGTGCCAGTAGAAGTGCCCCTCTTATGGGGCAGTTCCTTTGAATGTTCCTTACCTGATAATAGTTATAACACTTGGGCGGGGGAAGAACCACACCCTCGAACCTCTGTATCTCCCGCGTCTTAAGAGGTTGAAGGGCCAATAACACTAGCTCTCTCGGCTCCTGCCTAACCTCTTAGCTGGGTTAGTCCTCTGCCCTTCTCTTATCGACTAAGAGGCCCCTCCGCGGCTCATTCCTGCCTCCCCGACCCTGATCATCTGCTAGCCTCTTCTGGCCTCGATTCATGTGCTAATCAGCCACCATCCTCATTGTCATCTCCAGAATCTGAGGTATAGGCCCGTCGGATCTAAACAGAAGAGCCTGTCTAGGATCCTCTTGAAGGCCCTTATAGAACCTCTTGGTATACCCCGCATCATCTAGCTGAAAGGAGTGCAAACCTTGCTAAGTGAGTTAACTCCCGGTGGTACTCCATCACCATCTTGTTGCCCTACCTCAGCTACAGGAACCTGTCTTCTAGCTCGTCTCTTTCATACTGTGGGATGATGTGCTCTAATAGTGCGGCCTTGAACTCCTCCCAAGTGATGTTCAGCAACCTCCCGATCTGTAAAAACTATATACAATAGTGTCTTACACCACCTCTTGGCATGAGACTCCAAGCAAGAGACAACAAGAGGTACCCTCTCCTCCGACGGGCACCGTATCCCGGGCAGCATCTTGAACATGATATAGAGCCACACTTCCGTCTGTACAGCCGAACTTCGTCTCAATGTATGATGGGTGAGAGAGTCCTCGGAAGATGCTCAACTAATTATCCCCTAGGTTCGGCAGCGGAGCCGGAGCCTGCTGGGCCCTGAAGACCACTAGGATGGTCGTTAGAGTCTGCCCCATCTCCGACTGTAGAAACGAAGTGGGGGCCGAGGGAGGTGGTGCAACATTCAGAGTTTTCTGGGCTCCTCCCTGCGGTGTAGTATGTACCGGGCGCTGCATAACAAAGGACAATTATAAGAAAATTGACCTAAATATAGTCAAAAGTGGACAATTATATGTGATCCCCATATGGGCACACCACAGCTTCCGCTGCTTTGTTTATACCCATACTAAACTCGAGCGAGGGTGACCCAGTGTTAGTGGACTTCTACTCTTCTGATTAAAGTTTCGTTCTGATACCAGTTTGTAAAAACCCCATTTTTTTGCAAAACCAACAGGGTCTTATGCCCAAAACCGCCGCTTTGTGGTGACACCAACACACCCAGGAAGGTCGTCACTACAAAAAGCTGATCCTGCCGGTCATATCGATCACAAAAGAGAAGAGTAAGTACAAAGAGTAAAGTAAAATCAATACTGGTCCACCAGAAATCACATGAAATAAAATAAATCTCCACGAAGGGAGAGTCCATAGTATTGATAAAGCAAAGTACTAATAAGTGGGCTCCTGCCCGATACATCATGATCCTTACAATAAGTCACTCAATGCAGAAGCAAATCTATAGTAACTACTAATGATCAGGACTCATTGTCCTTGTTGCCTTAACTCTCATGCTAGAATGTCCCGTCTCCAGGCGCACCGACCTCAAGGGCTGCATCTCCTAGTTCGGATCCACGATCCCCTAAAATGATTTGGTCAATGACCGTTAGTATAAAATACTAAGTCCAATCATCCCCCACCCATCCCCCACCCATACCCCAATGGCAACTAGGCACCGAGCGGGGAGGAGGAATTGGAAGGTATGTAAGGTGGAGAGTAACAAAAGTAAGAAGGTGGTGACGGAACTAGTCTATCATGAGTATAAAACCATAGGAAGTATAAGTAAGCAGATAATAAGTAGGCAATATAAGTATACACATGAACAAGGTGAGCAAGTAAAAGTATAAGAAGATAAACTAAGTAAGTAATCATGACCTATAGGAATGCCCATACAAAACTATAGACCAAGGGGTCATTTTGCAAGGCCTATTGTACAAAGTCTCCCATACCAATTTATATAATAGGTGTCAAGGGTTATATGCAATGTTTATGTTATGTCATACAAGTATGCTATGATGTGAACATGCAAGTGAAACACACATACCCGACTCTGTGCACACAGACCTTTAGTTCCCTATTTTTCGAGCCTAACCTCCCAGGATAACTTCGTTGTGGCAGACGAAAGTTGTGGGTTGGGCCTCGCCCACCTCTAATTTGGTATCAGCACTACCAGTCAAACCTATCGTATGCCTCAACGCTGGTGCACTAAGCGGAGCTCCTGTGTACTCTTGTCGGCTGGCGCACCGGACTTTATTTGGCGAAGTGCTAAACTAAACTTGCTGAGTCAACATATTGGTGTCGGTGAGACGACTCTCTTATACTGTAGTCCCACCACCTTCTATTTATGCACATGCAACATTAATGCATTTCCCAACGAGCCAAAGCTTCCCGGACTATCCCGTCCGTCACAAATATATATCGAGCCATCGACATGTCGAGCTATCCTGCCCATCACCAAATCACCGAGCTTACCGCTCAAGAGACCCAACCTAACTCCCACAACACCGGGTAGTGTAAGTGTAATCCTAGAGTATTTCTAATTACTCTTGTATTCCATTTAGTCTTACGGCTTACGTTAACCTTGGGATGCCCAGGGTATTCCTTGTGAAGGGATCTCATGGGGTACTAGAAACTATGATGGTAGATGAAGCTCATCATTCCCTTTCGCAAGGCACTTACTATTATGTATATCTACCCAGGTCTACTCCCTCTCTCCACAGGAAAGACAATCTTTCGTCGATCCCGAACACCTCTTAACACTAGTCAACCCAACACTCTCCTTATCATGACTCCTAATGAAGGTCTCTTTTTCACCTTACCAAAAAAGTATACCATTACTCCTAACTACTTATGACCATTCCACATGTTATCACGATTCTGCAGTTTTACTAAATGAAGACCAACCTAAGCTATATGATGAGCATGAGGGGTGACCACTTCTAATATTCTTTCAAATGCCCTAGAATTAGTACTGGGGTCGATCATGACATATGTAGACTAAATCCAGAAACTTGTAATTTTCCTCTTTAATTAAGCATTTATTAAATGTTCCCCAAAATTAGGCCATAGATGGTTTTGAACATGAAGTTCTAGATTTCCTTAAGTTATGGCCTTTCAAAAATTATGATCACTATATAATGCCAAAATAACAGAGAATACCAAGTTCCACAAACTTTCATAAAATTATTAGCCCCTAAATAATTAATTCAAGATAAATACAATAAATAAAATTAAAGCGCGAAGTACCTCAAAATAATATCCAAAATTACAGAAAAATTACCAGGGCTTCAATATGATCATATATCGTCACTGACTAAGTTTCATAACATTCTAAGTTTGTTTAACCATGATTTTATCAAAACATTCCACAGGGGCAAAATAAAGGTTATAACTACAATGATGCGCTAATGTCTTCGAAACATCCTACAATAAATTCCAGAGACACATATTGTTATAAAACTCTTCTACCAAAATTTCATAAGGATCCATGGTCATATGACCCTTCAAATTTTCTAATAAAGGTATAGAAATAAAAATTCCCAATGGATTTAAGTTGTGTGCCTAAGTATAAATGTCACAAAAATCCTTCCTATGGTTATTCACCACCCTATGACCTCATGGAAAAAAATCCAAGTCCATACAAGGACATATCACACCATGTTCTTCTCAAACCCCCAAAGTTCAACCTTAGGGTTTGAACTAGGATCTTAGGGAAGATCCATCCCAATCCATCCCAAATTCCATGTGAGGGTGTTTAATGTCATAACAAATCAGTGACCCAAGTTTTAACCTCTGTTGAGGTGATTTGGTCACTCAATACCACAAGGGAACCTAATTAACCCCTTTTGGCCTAGGCTAGGTTTTACCA
This sequence comes from Platanthera zijinensis, assembly GCA_039513925.1. Classification (NCBI taxonomy): domain Eukaryota; kingdom Viridiplantae; phylum Streptophyta; class Magnoliopsida; order Asparagales; family Orchidaceae; genus Platanthera; species Platanthera zijinensis. Next base: position 76,408,857 of record CM077095.1, on the reverse strand, counting down.
AGTTTCGAACCAAATCATCTCCAAATAGGGTGAAATTCTATACAGAGTCTGATATTGAACCCAAGGACAACACACCAAAATTTGGGAGGATTTGGAGGTCACTATACCCTTTAATTAAACCTTTCATTAAGAATGAAATAATTTCCAAAATATTAGAAAACCGTTTTCCAAAAATTCTCATTTTTGGATATTTTATAGAACTAGATATGAATGCCTCATGATCCAAATTTCAAGTCTTTTGGATTTCAGGATTGATGGGGGTACCCCAAACAATCTCTGATCAACCCTAAGTATAGACCTCACCATAATGAGTGATGTGGTCTGAACTTAACTCCAAATTAGTTCAAATTAATTTTAAAATAAACTAGACCCACAGAGCTACAAGTTTCATGTTAACCACCTTTTCAGAAAAGGCCTCTAAGTATTTTTAATTTAAATTCCTAAACAGGTGAAATTATGTGATAGAATATACATAAATCAAATTTAATATATTAAATCTTGCACTGATTTTAAAGCAGGATCGATAGGCCCTTGATTTATTCTTCCTCCAGCCAACGGCTGCAATCAGCCCTACCTAGAGCACTTCCAAGTCCATTTGCCAGCCACCCGACCACCTCCCTGTCCGGCCACCACTGCCACCACCATCTGTTTAGGTGGGGGCTATCGCTTGGCGGCGGCACGGACGCCGAAAGGACGGTTTCCAGCAAACCCGAATAGAAGCCCAAATCCAAAAATTCACGGAATTTGAAGTATGGAATCGGCTCAACTGATCCCGATTCTTGTCTCTAAAGATTCCTAAGATCAAACCCATAAAGGAGGATTAGAGGAAGACCTTGTTTACGGCTTGAATGTGAGTGCTTTTCCTCCGCACCATTTCCGATCACCGAGATTTTCGGTGCTCTGCAAGTGTACAATGAAGGGCTTCCATTTCTTCAAGGAAAGAGTGGGAACGGCTCCTCTCTGCCCTGTGGAGCTTTTAAAATAACCAAATTGGGGAAAGGGGAGGGTCAATCTTCAATGGCCATTAATGGCCATAAAGGGGATTTTTCGATTATGTGGGTTCACTGCACCCCGTCACTTAAAGGGCATGGAAAGTCCCTAGATTTCCTCTAATTGATGAGGGGAGATGAATCTCCTTCGGTTGGGAGAGGGACGAGGGGTCAAGGGCATTCAAACACCATGAATGGCCACTTCCTCTCTCTCAATTTAATATGAATTAGGGTTAAACTATCTTCCACATGGCACCCTACTGCTAGGCTGCTTTTTAATGTTTTAAATTAGTCCTATTGAAAGGACCGGGGTTAATTAAGTCATTTTGGTGCAATTCCCGAAAATCCGGTTCTGTCTGTTAATAAGAACCAACAAACTGGGCTGAGAATTCCTCTAAGGCAAAAGCTTTGAGTGCAGTCAACACACTTAATGTCTATAGTAGCCAAAAAATCCAAGTAAAAATGCATTGAGTGCGTTGAGACCACTCAACGCTGTATTTATTCAAGCCACCACACTCAACGCCTATATTGGTCTGAACTATTTCCAAGAAAAATTGCGTTGAGTGAGCAGAACCCACTCAATGCCAATCAGTCTATGGCGTTGAGTAATGACACCACACTCAACACCTAAATCGGCCAGAAATCTTTCTAATTAAAATGACATTTAGTGAGCTCAACTCATTCAAAACCAGTCAGTCTATGGCATTGAGTGCGCTTAACGCACTAAACGCCCTGAGCCAGAAAACCTTCTAAGTATAGTGGCGTTGAGTGAGCTTAACTCACTCAATGCCAAACAGTCTATTTCATTGAGTGCGCTTAACGCACTCAATGCCCCGAGCCATAATCTTCCTAAGTAAAATGGCGTTGAGTGCACTCAACGCTCAACGCTAATCACCCTATGGCGTTGAGTGCACTCAACGCACTCAATGCCCTGAGCCCAGTTTGACGAACTCTGAACCCAGCTTGACGAATTTTCTCAACTCGTCGGACTCCATTCGACGAACTTACTCCATTCGTCGAACCTCCATTCGATGAATATAACCCATTTGTTAAAGTCTTTTCGACGAATTTGCTCCATTCTTTGAACTCCGTTTGACAAACTTACTTCGTTCGATGAATTTTCTCCATTAGTAGAACTTCGTTCGACAAATTCCGTTCAATTAATAAAACCCGTTCATCGAACTCTATTCAACGTATTTGCCCTATTCGACGAATTTTCCTCCTTTAGTCGAACTTCATTCGACGAATTTATTCCGTTCTTCGAACTCCTTTCGATGAATTCCGTTCGACGAATTTGACAGGTTCTATATCAATATAAAGCTGAATGTTTTAAAAATTTCATGGTAACTGTAACTCACAATTTGTAGCCCAAGGTGGTTTTGTGTTTGAGCTTGAGGTAGCCTTTTTGAGCTAGTTTGACATAATTCTAGGGTGGAGTTGACCTTGGTCAAATTGACCATTTGGGTTGACCCCAATGGGTCCTTGGTTACCCATTGACCTCCTAAGGGGTTAGGGGTGTTGTGGTGGGATTCTGGGGTCAAGTTAAAGCCATAAGGTACAACCCTAGGTCTGGCGATAAGGATGTGTTGTAGGCAGACCAAGGTGGTTTCCACCTTAATTCCTATGTTCACCCAAAACCTTTAGTGCTTCCTAGGGTTTTGTCATGACCCAGTCATGACAAAACCATCCTAGGGGTCTAGAAGTCTGAGGGAAGTTACCGCTCCTTCAGCGGGGTTTCCTCTTAAAAAGGAAGACGTAGCAACAGTTAGTCATAAAGACTAAGTGTCTATCACATTTGCTCCCCCGAAGACCCTTAGGCACCAGGCGGATAAAAGAAGAGGGTACAATATATATAAGTAAGCTGTAGTATAAGAAAGTGAAGAATCCATATATCATGAGTAGTAATAGTTGCAATGTATAACAACATTATAAACATTCTACTATAGCAGTTGTACACAAGCAATATCCATCCATCAAAGTAAATAGAACTACAATAGGAAAGTAACTTAACTTATAAAAATGCTCATACAGATTTATAAGTTAAGGATCGGGTTAAAAGTAAAGTAACTCATCATATAACAGTGCACATACAAACTTATATGATAAGGATCTTGTGTATGTAATATGATGCAATGTTATGAATGCAATGCGATGACTACCCATGCACACACACACACATACAATGTCGACACAGACATGTAGTTCCCACTTTTCGAGCAGGTAGCTAACCTCTCAGGCGTCAAAAATCATCGCCAGACGGTGACAGTAGAGCGTGCGTCTCCACTACTAGGCGGGCATCCACAATACCAAGCCCAGGCCCCCGTACGCCTCAATGCTAAGAACACAACAATGGAGCTCCCTGAGTTCTATGACTCAGAAGGGGTATCGGGTAGATGTGCACCAAGAGCCCATCACAACTGGCCTATCTTTGTGGCATGGAAGGTACCTATGGATGCATATCACCACAGGTCCAAGGCCAACCATCCACTTAGTATGGAGGGTGCCCCGGGAAAAAGCACTGATGACCAAGGTCCACTACCCAAAGTATATCTGTCAACTCCCGTCAGTGTGATGACTGGCGAGCCAGTAAACCTGTCACACAATCCTTAACTCAGGATTATGACACCGCGTGTCAACTCGCACTGCATGCAAATTCACATGGCCTTTCCATCAACCATCCATTGGCTCCAACCGAGCCCCTTTTCATTTTTACAAATATAGTGCTCAATGACACTCAAGGGTTCCACACCGAGTCCCTTATCATCATTACCAATCCAATGCGGTCAAATATATGTACATACATACTTTTTGTATTCTCGTGCTCCCAAGCACTTAAGGGTTCAACCTCAATACAGGTGGCAAGCCACCTTGAACAACATAAGAATCCTATACTGCTACCCGTTGGGAGACACACTCTAAGCAGTGTACTATACCAATTTTCCCATTCAACACTTGAGATCACGATTCAACACATTTCATGGCCATGAGATTTACCTCATCCAAATTCCTTCCTTATAACCAAGCATTTACCAACAAATATGCTTTCATATACTTATCACCATAAAATAATCAGTCTCACGCTTTCACCAAGTTTGATAATGTAAGTATAGATTTCACATTTAGTTAGCGGAGACCACAAACTCTTTCAAAACTTATACCATCCGTCGGATCACAATCACGGGTGTTCTTACCAGATTTCACACGTTGCCATTTGTACAATCAAATCCTATCAAACCATTTGTTCACTAATTCCCCAAATCATTTGTTTATTAAATTCCTCCAACCATTTGTTTATCTCAGCTACATATAACTAGGCTCATCCAAACCTCAACATCATCTTGCTACATTTCTCCTACCTAGACCAAAACCGGTTATACACTAACCAAAAGCATCCTGTGTACAACCCCGTGTTCGCCGAAGGGGCTCAGGTAACCAGGCGGGCCTCCCCCGACCCGCGTATCAAAGGGTTGCCCTAGCGAGCCAGCCTGGCCCACACCCTCCTAGGCGGGCAGTTCGCTCCCTCCCAGCGAGCAAGCCCTGCCTGCGCCTATGTTGGCGGGCAAGCCCCGCCCGCCTCTCCTAGGAGGGTCGGCCCGCGCCCTTCCGACGATCTGGCCCTGGCCCGCGCCTCACGCCGAGTGGAGGAAGTGAATGGCTGCTCGCTCAATTCCCAACGGGGAGGAACTTTTACTGTCTTACTCATTGGCCTGCCCCTAGCCGGTCAATACAGCGAGGTCTCACTGTTGGCAAACCTAGGTGGGCTGCATATGGCTGTTTAGAACAGCGGAGTTCGGTTGTTGGCAGGCCAGCCCGAGGGGCTTTTATAAATTTCAAGACAGCAGAGGTTAGTTATTTACAGACAATATTCAAAATCCTATAAATAGGACCCAGGGGGTACCCCAGAAGGCACGCTTACTTGAGCCCCAGTCTTCTAGTGCTTTCTGAGGTACCTTAGCTTGGCATTTGGCTAAGGAGGGGAAGCGCTCAGTTATCTTCCGGGTTTGTGGTGGGACCTCCGAGCCGGGCCCTTGGTCTAGTCCTTTGATCTATTTTCCTTTGTTGCTTTTCTTGTAGGAGCGAAGTAGGTGCGCGACAACCCCTTCCCCAAGGGTGAACTCCACAAGAGACCGATTTTCTGGTTTCAGCATTTTGGTGCGGTGAGCGTAGAGTGTGGTCAGCACAGAAAACCTTCAGCGAGCTCAACGACGGGAGGAGAAGGGCAAGGATCAGACAAGACCGACTCGCCGCCCCCTCCCCCTCTCGCCACCATGGGGATGTTCGAGGACTTCAGGCAGGAGGTACTTGGCCTGGTTCGGTTCGCACTCGGTACGCGCGCCAAGTGCTCTACTCCAGAAATCCCGGTCCTCGCAGATCCGGTACTCGGCGAGGCCTCTCTTGCCCGGCAAGCGGTAAAGGAAATAGCCGAAGAGAACCGGGGTGCCGAGCTCCCTGGGCGAGTACTCTTCCCTGGGTCGAGGAGCAGCGGCGGACTCGGCGAATTAGGGGCGTGAGATCCTCCCGCTCGGCTAGTGGGGGGAGAGAGCCCCTTCAGCGAGCTGGTCTCCTCAGCGCCACTTCCAGACGGGTTCAGGGAGCCCGAGATGTCCTACTACACCGGGAAGGGATACCCAGTCCAGCATGTCCAATGGTTCGAGGATGTGGTCTCGATCCGGCAGATGTCGGAAGGCTTCAAATGCAGGCTCTTCGCCATCACCCTAAAGGAGAAGGCCAGGGAATGGTTTCACCAGCTGCCGGACAGTTCCATCTATTGCTTCGAGGACCTCCGTCGGGGGTTCATGTTGAGGTTTACAACCTCGAAGAAGAGGAAGAGGGAGTCGGAGTCCCTGTTACGCATCAAGTAGGGGGTGAATGAGACCCTTGGGAGCTTATTTCGATCGCTTCCAGGAGGAAGTCACCCAGGTTCAGGAGATTCCAGGCCACACTCTGATGATGGCCTTTACCTTGGGATTGCAACAGGGTTTTTTCCGGATGGAATTGAAGAGGATCCCCCCCTCTCATTCGAAGAGTTGATGGAGCGGGCGGCAAGGGAGGTCGACGGGGAGGCGTCGAACCCGGAGTTTTCCCGGAGGCTGGCCAGGTGGGCCATGGAAGAGGAGAGACCCAGAGGAGGAAGAGGCCAGGAGGAGAGAAGGGCTGAGCCTTGGCAGAGGGAGCAGCCACAGCAGCAGCCCAGGTGGGTGCGCTAGGAGCCGAATCATCGGCTGGGGTGGAGGCCTGAATGACAGAAGTAGGGGGCGAGGAGAGGGTTCCACGGAGGGGTCTACCGCCAGGGAGGCCAGGGCCAGTTTTACCCTCCAGGTGGGAGGCAGGGCCAGAGGCCCCTCCTCCCCGACCAAGAGGAGGTTATGGCCATAGCCCTGGGGGAGAGGAGAAGAGCAGTGTGGAGGAGAAGTAGGGAGTTTAGGGTTGAGTTACCCTACTGTGACTTCCATCAGGAGGAAGGGCACGCCACGGACAAGTGCCCGGAGTTCTTCGAGATGAGGGGAAATAGGGAGCAGCAGTAGCAGCGAGACCGCCAAGGGGTGTGGATTGAGGAGGTCCTGCCTCGGGCAGAGGAGGACAGGTGCGAAGACCGGGCAGATGTGGGGACCCGGGGAGGGATCGGAGCGATCCATGGAGGTGCGAGGATTGAGGCTTCCCGCAAGTAGAGCCTCCACACCATGTACCGAAGGAGCGTTGGCTCCACGTCCAAGAACCAGCCCCCGGAAGAAAGAATCACCTTCACGGTCCAAGATATACCGGGTCACGAGGACCCCTTCGGCGACGCGTTGGTCATCCAGACGGCCATCGAAGATTTCACTGTCTCCCAGATCCTCGTCGAAAACGGGAGCTCTGTCAACATCATCTTTAAGAAGGCATTTGACGCGATGAAGGTGAAGGCCAGGAGGGTGTTAGCCTCAGATGGGCCCCTGTTCGACTTCTCGGGGGTGAGGAAGGAGGTCGAAGGAGGGGTAGGACTCCACGTCTCCCTAGGAGGGTAGTCCCGCAATTGCAAGTTTGTCATTGTGGGCGCTCCCAGCAGCTACAGCGCCATCTTTGGGAGGCCTCTCATTAGCGCCTTCCACTGCGTCCCCTCATCCTTCCACCAATGCTCGAAGTTCAACGTCGAGGGGGTCCAGATCCTAGTTCGTGGAGACCCCAGGATGGCGAGGGAGTGCTATGTCACTGCTATAAACTCCATCTCGTGGACGGAGGGTGCTGAAGAGATGGGACGGAGGATTGAGGAGGCAGAGCAGAGGGTTAGTCCAGTGGAGATGGAGGTGGAGAAGAGCCTCACCCAGTCGGAGGAGTTGAAGGAAGTTCGGGAGCCGACCAAGGCAATGGTTACGGAGGAAGTTGAGGAAGAGACCTTCTCCCCTAGAGGAGGGGAGGTCGAAGAATGGGGGAGCGGCCTTGCCTGGAAGCGGCAGAAGAGGTGGTGGATATGGAGGTTCTCACACTCGGAGGCAAGGTGGAGAAGGTTCGCATCAACGGGGGCCTGACCCCGGAGGCCCAAGGCAAGATGCTGGAGTGTATCCAGAGGAATATGGACATCATTGCCTGGAGCGCTACCGAGATGCCCGGGATCAACGCCGACGTGGCCTGCCATCTCCTCAACCTGGATCCGGAGGCTCGCCCCGTCCAGCAGAAGAAGAGGCCTATCGCTGATAGGTTGGCCGAGCCGATTCGAGAGGAGGTGGCCAAGCTCCTTAGGGCCGGTTTTGTATCCGAGATCCAATACCCCGGTTGGGTCTGCAATGTTGTAATGGTTAAAAACGGAGACGGCCGATGGACTATGTATGTTGATTTTTCGCTTCTTAATAAATCATGCCCTAAGGATTGTTACCCCTTGACTCGGATCGACATGCTGGTTGACTCAGCCATCGGTTTCCCTGTAATGAGTTTTTTAGATGTGTTTTTAGGTTATCACAAGATTAGGATGCACCCTCCCGACATCAAAGATATCTCCTTCATCACTGGGGATGGATGCTACTGTTATAAAATGATGCCCTTCGGGCTAAAGAATGCAGGGGAGACTTATCAAAAAATGATGGATAGGATCTTTCGAGAGCAGAAGGGAAGGAACTTGGAGGTGTACATTAACGACCTCATGATCAAGAGTCGAGACAATGACTCTCACTTCCAAGATATGGAAGAAACCTTCGCCACCCTGTGCGAGTACAAGATGAGGCTGAATCCCTTGAAGTGCATCTTCGGGGCGAGCAGGGGCAAATTTCTGGGCCACCTCCTCACCCCCGCTAGAGTAGAACCCAACCCCGATAAGGTCCGAGCGATTATGGAATTGGGGTTGCCTCGGGATGCAAAGGAGGTGCAGCGATTGACGGGGAAGCTCGCAGGGTTGAGCAGGTTCATCTCCCGGGCCGGGGTGAAGTGCTCTCCCTTCTTCAAGACCTTGAGAGGAGGCCGGAAGTTCGAATGGACCTCGGAGTGCGAGGAGGCGTTTCAGGCCTTCAAGAGGCAGTTGACTCAGGCCCCCTTGCTCCATGAGCCAAAGGATGGGGAGGACTTATTCTTGTATTTGGGGGTCGGGGCAGAGACCGTGAGTCTTGTCTTAGTTCGGGAAGAGGGGAGGAAACAGCTCCCAGTTTATTATGTGAGCAGGGTGCTGAGGAAGTCCGACTCCGCTATCCTATCCCGGAGAAGCTGGCTTTCGCCCTCATCATCTCGGCCCGGAGGCTCCGGCCCTACTTCCAGGTACACTCGATCCAAGTGGTGACTGACCACCCCCTCTATAGCATCTTCGAAGGGGTGGAGCATTCGGGCAGATTAGCTAAGCGGTCGGTAGAGTTGAGCGAGTTCGACGTCTCCTTCGTTCCTCACCTCTCGATCAAGGCCCATGCTATGGCCGACTTCTTGGCTGACTATGTGGTCGAGGTGGCGGAGGAAGAACTCACTCGCCCGGTTCCTTGGAGGGTCATGGTGGACGGTGCTTCAAGGAGGCATTACCTTGGGGCGGGAATCATATTGGAGAGCCCCCAGGGAACGAGGATCGAGCAGATAGTGGTGATACACTTCCCCATCACCAACAATCAGGCCGAGTACGAGGTCGTGATTGCTAGTCTGCGTTTTGCCAGGGAACTAGGCGTGCATGATGTGGAGGTCCTCACTGACTCCATGGTGGTTGCTTCCTAGATTAACGGGGAGTTTGAGGCAAGGGAGCTGACTCTGCAGCTCTACTTGGCCAAGGTAAAGGGAGTCATCGGCACCTTTCAAACCTTTTCCATTCGACACGTGCCCAGGGAAGAGAGAGAGCAAGTAGATCAGCTGGCGAATCATGGCCCCCGGGTGGGGGTACCCTCATAGATCTCTTCAGCCCATCCATCGAAGAGGGGGAGCTGATGGAGGTGGAGCAGCACCCCTCGTGGATGTATCCCTTCACGATGTAATTGTCCACTGGGGAGTATCCAGAAGGGATGGACAGAAAAGGCTCAAGTACAAGTCGGTGTATTATATCATGCGAGACGGCCAACTGTGCCGAAAGACCCTCTCCGGGATGTGAGCACGCTGCGTGGCCGAGGGGGAGGTCCCGAGGATCTTGGAAGAAATTCACTCCGGGGAGTGCGGGAGCATTTCCGGGAGTCAAACCTTGGAAGGTCGTATCATCAGACAAGGGTATTTTTGGCTGACCCTAAGCCGGGACACGGCAAAGTTCGCAAAGGAATGCCACAAGTGCCAGATGTTCGTCCCCCTCCAGCTACAGCCGGCCCAATGCCTCAGGAGTATCACGGCCCCTGGGCCATTTGCGATCTGGGGAATGGACTTGGTTGGGCCCTTCCCCCAGGCCAGCGGCCAGAGAAGGTTCCTTCTCGTGATGATTGATTACTTCTCTAAGTGGTTGGAAGTTAAGGCGTTGGCCAAGGTAACCTCCCAGGTCATCAGGAACTTTGTATGGGGGGAGATCATCTGCCATCATGGGCTGCCTTAGGCCATCATCACGGACAACGACCCTTAGTTTGTCAGCGCCGAGTTCGTCAGCTTCTGCAAACAGCTTGGGATCGACCATAGGTTCGCCTCGATTCATCACCTTAGGAGCAACGGATAAGTAGAGGCGGCGAACAAGGTCATTGTTAACCTCCTCAAAAAGAAGGTAGAGAATCTGAGAGGAAGCTGGGTAGAGGGTAGAGAGGAATGGAGGACCGAGAACGAGGAGGAACTGCAACTCTCACTCGACATGGTTTAGGAATTGCGAGATCTCTCAGCCATCATGCAAGAGGAAGTGAATAGGAGAATGGCCAAATACTTTGACAAGCACGTCATAGTAAAACAATTCGCGGAAGGGGACTTGGTCTTGAGAAAGGTGGATGCCACAGGGAGGTCAGCCACCGTGGGGAAGCTCAATCCCAACTTGGAGGGACCGTACATCGTACAGGAGGCGTGAAGTCAGGAGGGTACCACCTCCGAAATGTGGAGGGCGAGACCCTGATTCTAACCTGGAGTGGTGATGAATTGAAGGGTTTTTCCCCTGAATCATGTAAACATCGCTTCAGTTTTCTAATAAAGCTTTGGTTGATGAACTTGTGCCCCGACGATGAAAAGCGCAAACGCAAGTCTGCGTCAGACCCAGAGCAGATCCCGCTGCCAGGCTCCCATCAAGCTGGCAGGGTTGTATGTCACTCGGAGGAGTCTGCCTCAGACCCCGAGCAGATCCCCCTGCCAGGCTCCCATCAAGATGGCAGGGCTGGATATCACTCGGAGGAGTTTGCCTTAGACCCCGAGCAGATCCCGCTGTCAGGCTACCATATGGCTTGCAGGGCTGGATGTCACTAAGAGGAGTCTGCCTTAGACCCCGAGCAGATCCCGCTGCCAGGCTCCCATCAAGCTGGCAGGGGTGGATGTCACTCAGAGGAGTCTGCCTTAGACCCCGAGCAGATCCTGCTGTCAGGCTCCCATCAAGTTGGCAGGGTTGGATGTCACTCAGAGGAGTCTGCCTTATACCCCGAGCAGATCCAGTTGCCAGGCTCCCTTCAAGCTGGCAGGGCTGGATGTAACTCGGAGGAGTCTGCCTTAGACCCCGAGCAGATCCCGCTGCCATGCTCCCATCAGCTGGCATGACTAGATGTCACTCAGAGGAGTCTGCCTTAGACCCCGAGCAGATCCCCCTGCCAGGCTCCCATCAAGCTGGCAGGGCTGGATGTCACTCGGAGGACTCTGCCTGATACACCAAGCAGATCCCGCTGCCTGGCTCCCATCAAGCTGGCAGGGCTGGATGTCACTCGGAGGAGTCTGCCTTGGACCCCGAGCAGATCCCGCTGCCAGGCTCCCATCAAGCTGGCAGGGCTTGATGTCACTCGAAGGAGTCTGCCCCAGACCCCAAGCAGATCCCGTTTTCAGGCTCCCATCAAGCTGGAAGGGCTGGATGTCACTTGGAGGAGTCTGCCTTGGACCCCAAGCAGATTCTCTATCTCGGCAGAGAGCCTCGAATGAATTGGCGGGTCGATGAGGGGATCCCGACATGATGGGGAGTAAGGGGGGTCGGCTCCATCTTAGAGATTGGCGAGCCCCCAGAGAGGAGGGCCCGGAAGGCGACAACCCGACCGCGCCAATGCCCCCGAAAGTCGGCTCGCACAAAGTCCAAATGCTCACTAGGATTTTCTCGCACACCCAATGACGCGGATGGGTTAGCGAGCCCGAATGGAATTGGAAAGTCGCTCCCTCGCGTCGCGACCACCCAACCTACCCCTCGCTCCTAAGCCTTAATTCAGAGTTTAAAGCAAGCGGACGACCTCTCACGCTCGCTCACTGTCGCGACGTCCATAAGAACATTCAAGGATAAAAGAAATCATAATTAGCGCGAGAATCAAGTGGCGAGTGCAAGAAATAAGGATATTCACATTTCAGATAAAAAAAGAGTTTTGTACATTGGCAAAATTCAAAAGAGATAAGGCTATTACAAAAACTTGGCTCTGGCCCGCGTCACCACCACGACAAAGGTGCGACGAATGCAAGCTCTCGGTGAGGCGAGCCCTGAGCGGCAGGCCCTTATATGGGGTTGTATGGCCCATCGCCCGGCTCCGGTACAAGAAGAAACAGCTCTGGTACCACCTCGCTCGCAAAAAGCTTGGCACCGTCGTCCTTGATAAGGTTGGCCCTCTACAGCGTCCGGAGGGTGTACTTTGCGGCGTTGGCCGCGTTCTTCTGCATTATCACTTATATCTCATGATCGCTTGTAATGAGCGAGCTGGGAGCCTCTTGTAGATGGTGGCGGGGCGGCTGCTGCAGCCTCCAGCGCGTCCACTCGCTTCTGAAGCGCCTGCTTCTCTTGTTGTAGGGCGGCGATCTCCGTACCCAGCCAACTGGTAGTCGCCGTGTCCTGTGAAATGGAGGAAAACTGAGTTAAGTTATGCTAGAGGGAGTAAAGGTTGAGGCGAGTCAAGGAACCTACGCTCCACTTAGGTACTGAACGAGAGTGGCCTGCTCCGCATCAGCCCGCTTCCGCTGCTCGTCCGCCTCTTCCCGAGCTAGTTGGCGGGCCGCCTCCTTCTCATCGATTAGCTTGGTGAGGGATGGAGCGCTCTTGTCCAGCCGAAGACATCGTCGGCCGACCATATGGGCCAGCTCGAGGCTGTGAAACTGGGCCCGCGCGCTTTCATAAATAAGCACCTGAGTCGCCTCCTCGTCGTAAACGGCGGCGTCCTCTCGCCCGTAGACGCTGAAGGCGAGGTTGTAGGCATCCCCGCTTCTGGAGTCATCCTCCAACCAGCTCGGCAGCAGCGAGGATATGTAGACCTTATTGGTCTCCTTATCCCACCTAAGCAGCGGGACTCCGTCCTCGTCGGCGGGCCCCTCGCCATAACCAAATTACGAATGGCTCCGGGGGATTGCCTTCCCGACGGACCGAACCTCCTCTGGCGGCTGCGACGTTCCCGCCTCTCCTCCTGAAGATCTGACGGCCGGAGAGGCCATGGGGGGCGGGAACGGCGGACGACTGTCTCACGGGGGCCTTACCCTTGTCTCGAGCCGGGGGAGGCGATCCACCCGCCTTTTTTGACTTCTTAGTGTGTGGCGGATCCTGGGGCTGTTCGCGGCTGGGCCTCTTTGCGGGGGCAGAAGTCGAGAATGCGCGATGGGCGGCAGCCTCTTCCTCGGCCCGCGCTAGGACGCCGACGGCGAGTCGCGCGCTCTCCTAAGGAGGATGGATAGGGATGTCGCGCTCGCCTACAGGAAGTGGAACATAGAAAAAATTCGAAGAATTCAAGGATGCGTAGATAAGGCGAGCCGCTTACCTTCACCGGGCGGGACATGGACGAGGTCGTTCAGGTTACTACGGAGGTAGGCCACCTCGAAGTTCTTCCCGGCGAAGAACCCGAACAGCCACGCTTCGTGACCCCCTAGGGTCGGGGGGACGGTACCTCACCTCGCTGAGCTGGACCAGCAAAAAATGGACGTTGCCGAAAGTCCCCCTTGACGAAAATAAACTTCTTAAGCCAGTTGTGGCTCTTATTGACGGTTTCCCGCACTTTGACAAGGCTGCTGGCGAAGCAGGCGGTCCCGTCCTTTTTCGACCGAAAAGAGAACAGCTTGCGGAAATACCGCGAGGCTGAACTCTATTTTCTCCTCTCGCAGGTAGCAGGCGAACCCGACAATCACTGCGATGGAGTTCGGGGTCATTTGCCCGGGAACCACCCCATAATACTTGAAGATTTGGCGGACCTCCGGCCATAGGGGTAGCCGAAGGCCCGCCTCAAAATGGGCCACCGGGAACGCGAGCTCGCCAGCGAATAGCTCGTTCATTCTTTCCACCTTCCTGGGCCGCCTCACCTCAAAACCTGGCGGGACAAAGTGGTCGACCGCGTCTACAAATTCCCTCTCCATAAGGACAGCGGAAAGGAAATCATGATCAGAGAAGGTCCAAGCACATTTGGCCCTCCCCTCTGCCTCGCCACTACCTCCACCCATCTTACAGTTGTCTCACCAAGAGGGACAGATGGGTTTTTTGAAAAGAGCTCGGAGGGAAAGAAGAAGTCTTAAATGCGGTAGGTGAGGAAGGACCGCCATTAACTATTTTTAGGGTGAGAAAGGGCAGGAAAAGCCCTCTGGGGAGGGAAAGTGCGGATAGCAATAAGGCCCTGACGTTTCGACTTCCAAACCCAAGCCAGGTTCTCGCCAACCCGTCAGTCCGCCACAAACTGCCCGCACTCGCGCATGCATGATTAAACAGCAGCCGCCGAGCGGGCAAGTTCTGACCTGCGCCCGAGCCACCTGCCACGAGACTCGCGAACAACCGGCTCGCCTTCGCTAGAACAGGAAAAGGGCCCAGCGAGGCTACTCGGCAAGGCTGAGCCCACACGAGGGAAGGTCGGCCGAGTCAGGGCATCTTGCCCGTACAATCCGCAGAGGTCTGAACGATGGCACAACCCAGAGAAAATTGCAATAAATATTAGCCCGCGACAGGCGAAAGTAGTCCTGAATTATTACAAATATCTAGACTTGACAGAAGTAAAGAGATGAAAACCCAGAGCGTTACCGCCGCATGCGGGGCGACCCGGACTTGGCGGATAACGATAGGCGAGGGGAGGGTGAACTCATCGTGGGATCCATTTCAACCTACCTCCCCTCCCCGTGCTGGTTAGGGGAGGTACGTGAGGATAGTGATACTCGCGGACCGCCGACAGCTCCCGCTGGGTCCTATTGATCTGCTCCGAGGCCCGCCTCAGTCGCCCCTCGACTCGCGTGATATGCATAACAAGAGAAGTTGCCTCGTCCTCGTCATAATAAAGTATCGCTCCTTCCAAAGCCGCGAGTCGCTCCTCCGTCTCGGCCTTATCTTTCTCCACTCTGTCAAAGACCTCCCGTATCAGTAGCGTGTGCTTTTGAAAAAGTTGCTTTACTTGCTTCTTCATCCTCTCGGCATCACGCGGGTCTCCCAGGTACTCGGAGATGTTGTCTGCGTCTGGGGGGGAGAGTACCCTCCGCTCATCTCGGCATCAGATGAATAGACAACATTATAACCTACAGAGGTAAGATCAGAAGGAGCGATGACCGCAAGCAGACCAAAGTCAGAGGGTTTACTGGGCATCGGTACGCTGCCCACATCATCTGTAGGCCTGGAGGTGCCCGACCGACCCTGGAAGGGTTCTCCTCCAAGAGTAATGAAGGGTTTTCCCAGGCCGTGGGGCCTTGGCAATGGAGGCACCACAGGAGGGACAGGTTCCTGCGGCAAGGGACTAGCCACCCGATTGGCCGCCGCCAGAGCGGAATGCCTGAGATCTCCCTCGTTTGCCCTGACTCCTCGAGACATCTCCTACCAAAAGAAAAGAAAAGTCAAGAAGCGGGGGAGGGAAGGATAAAGTAAGGGAAGCGCATATACCTCAGGGATGACCTCAGCATCGCTGGTCGAGCTGGAGATAGGGTCGTCGCGCCCTGAAGACCGCTGGACGATCTTCGCTTTCTTTGGCTTAAAAAGGGGGCCAGGCGACCTGTGCGCTCGCCACGGGGCGGCTTCGAGAGCTGCATCCCGGACACCCTCCCTCGCAGCCGCCAAACGAGCCCGTATCTCCTCATACATATGCATCCAACGATTATAGATCGCGGAAGGGAGGAATGAAGAGGAATTACCCCTGAGGACGGATAGCTTATTTATAGCGAGGAGGTGGGCGCCCACCAAAAGATTCCCTCCAGCTCAGCAAGGTTTTCGCCGAACACGTGAGGGTTGGATGTTTCTTTCCGAGCCTTTTTCTAAAGATCGCAAAGAGAGGGGATTATGTATAACCCCGTGTTCGCCGAAGGGGCTCAGGTAACCAGGTGGGCCGCCCCCGACCCGCGCATCAAAGGGTTTCCCTAGCGAGCCAGCCTGGCCCACACCCTCCTAGGCGGGTCGGTTTGCTCCCTCCCAGCGAGCCAGCCCTACCCGCGCCTATGTTGGCGGGCAAGCCCCGCCCATCTCTCCTAGGCTGGTCGGCCCGCGCCCTCCCGACGAGCTGGCCCCGACCCGGGCCTCACGCCAGTGGAGGCAGTGAAGGGCTGCTCGCTCGATTCCCAATGGGGAGGACTTCTTACTATCTTACCCATTGGCCTGCCCCTAGTCGGTCAATATAGAGGGGTCTCGCTATTGGCAGACCCTAGTAGGCTGCATATAGCTGTTTAGAGCAGCGGAGTTCGGCTGTTGGCAGGCCATCCCGAGGGGCTTTTAGTTATTTCAAGACAGCAGAGGTTAGTTATTTACAGACCATCTTCAAAATCCTATAAATAGGACCCAGGGGGTACCTCAGAAGGTAGGCTTACTTGCTCCCCCGTCTTCTAGCGCTTTCTGAGGTATCTTAGCCCGACATTTAGCTAAGGAGGGGAAGCACTCAGTGATCTTCCGGGTTTGTGGTGGGACCTCCGAGCCAGGCCCTTGGTTTAGTCCTTTGCTCTTTTCCTGTGTTGTTTTTCTTGCAGGAGCGAAGTAGGTGTGCGGCCACCCCTTCCCCAAGGGTGAACTCCACAAGAGACCGATTTTCCGGTTTCAACATCCTGCACATAAGTTGTTATCATGCAGCAACTCTGACTGGACATTACAGGAGCTACAAAGCTACTATAAGAATGTGTAACCATCTATTGGAAATGTCTATCCGAGGAATACAACGTTTGTGTTCAGCCCAATACCTAGATCCGAGCATATCACACCCGAAAAGGCCTCAAATTTTGCAGCACACGGAAAATAGATTCTACATGCATCTTAAAGCCAAACGAATGACATCCGTTTGTCTTCTTCCTTTGGACTTTTGTTCAAAGCTACCTCCAGATTTCCTCCTCCCTTATTGACCCTCAATAGACCATCCATCTTTATGAAACCAAGTCCATCGTATTAATAGAGAAGAGAGGAGAGGTTGAATATAAATAATCTCAAGGACAAGGTCTTAGCATGGTCTTTTCCTAGGAGATCTTCATCCGCACAAGTGAAACACTTTTGAGTCGACTTCTCTCCTAGTTCATATCTAAAGAACTAGCACTAAGGGAGTGGGTAGGAAGCTCACCTCGTTTCTTACCATGGATCTTGTTATCCCTCTCTATGACCTCTTTGTCCTCGTCTTTGTTGTTCTTCACAGAAAGGAAAGTTCTTCCTCTAGAAAATCTGACTCTAGCAACTCTCATCATCCCACCACTTACATCGGGTGTGCATAGTAACCTGTCGACAAGAAGGATGAGGTGACGACTAGTGTAATGCCCCAAAACAAAATTGAGGTCACACGGCCTTGGACACGGGTGTGTGAAGGGTCGTGTCCTACTCTGTGTTAGCCTGGCTGTGTCAAGTGTGGAACACGGCTGGAAACACGGGTATGAAAAGTGCTGACACGGGCATGTCAGTTGGTGATACGAGTGTGTCATATACCCGTGTCATTCTTGAGTTGTGTCGGATAGTGCCGAATGAAGTACACGGCCTGTAGCACGGGCGTGTACTGGTCGACACGGCCGTGTCAAAGTTGACACGGGCGTGTTGGGGGCCAATGTCCTTTTCGGGATTTGTTGGTCTTATGTCAATTGAGGGACACACCCCTCAACACGAGCGTGTACTGAGTGACACGGGCATGTCAGGTGCTTGAAACGGGTGTGTATAATCTCGTGTCATGTTCTGGTTTGAGTAGGTTGTTTGCCGTTTAAGGTACACACGCCCTGTGACACGGGCGTGTCACAGGCCGTGTCAGCCCAGGGAAGATGCTTTTTAGAGAAAATCTGAGCCGTTTGTTTCCTTTGATGAAGATATAATAGCCCAGGGGTTTTCCTGAAGGGTTATATGATGGAATTGATGAGTTAATTCTCATTCTGTCATCACCATTCTCTTTCTAAGAGTAAGAGAGAGGAGAGCAAGGGAAGGAAGAAGAAGAGAAATCCGGCCACTGGTTGTGCTACGGTGGTCCAAATCGCGAGTCGAGTTTAGATCTGCGGAGGTTAGTGAAAGTCCACCTAGTGCCAACTACCTTCACATATGGGGGGATAGGTGTCTTGCAGCATTTTTTCGTAATTAAAACTATACCTGCACAAATAAACAAAACAACACAGCACAGAAAGATACAGGCAATTTATAGTGGTTCCCCGATTTGGGTACGTCCACTTTCCCCCTTCGACCTATCTCCCAACAAGGGATGACTCGGTCACTTCTCCAACCGGATTGAAATCCAATCCACACACTAACGGAAGGAACCCTTCCAAGCAAAGGAGTCACCACTCCTCCACCACGGGTTGCACCCAACTCTTACAACGAGGAACCTACGTTCCCTTACAACAAAAATAAAATTGAATGTATAAAATATACAAACTTCTTATGGAGGCTAGGTGTCCCTCTTCGTTCGATGACGCGTTCTTGACGAAGACGAAGAGTCCACGACCTTAGCTCTCACTTAGAATGAATCTCCACAAAACCTGCGGCTGTAAGAAGAGCGGCGGCTTGGCGTTCGGGATCGGCGGGGGCAAGAAGTGCGGCGGCTGAGCTTTAGAGATCCAGCCTTCATAGCTATGCTAGCAAGGTCAACAAATGGTCTTCCTTGGATCAATCGTCTCGATCGATTCGGAAAGGGAAGGTATTCCCGATCTACAAACCAAGAGACAAAGGATCTCAAGAAGGACACGTGAGGCACGTTGCTTGGCAAAGCTTCTATTGCCGGAAGATCAGGAGGTATCCACGATCAATGGCGGCGACTAACTTCCCGAGCGGCGACAGCGGCGGCGGAAGAGAGATCCGCGATCTAGGTCACGTCGGCGGCTCGGTTTCCTGGTTTCTGTATTCGTTGTATTCGGTATTTGTAAAGATCGAAATACAACAGTATTTATACTATAGGTCATACATTATGACTGTTGTGGGCCCCACCAAAAGAAACCCTAGCTCCTGTTTCAAAACAGCGCCTGGAACTTGGTCCGATCCAGCGAGCACCAGAATTTCGCCCAAGGCAAATTCGGAGAGAATCAAAGGTGATTCTCGACGAATTGTCGAGAATCGCTTATGATTCTCGCCGAATTCTACTTGGCAAGATTCTGGCTTAATATCTAGCCAACCGGAGAGAATCAGCAAGAATCAATATTCATTCTCGACGGATCGGCGAGAATGCAAAGTCATTCTCGTCGATTCGGCAATAATCAACTAGTGATTCTCGACGATTCTACCTTAAGCAGAAATCAAGACGGCGTTGAGATAGCCGGCTGCAATCGGCAAGAATCAGCGAGTGATTCTCGACGATTCAGAAAGATTCTCGTCGAATCGGCGAGAATCACTTAGTGATTCTCGACGATTTCTACTTAGATGATTTTTCGTCTTTCAACCCGTGAGCTGCTCTTTGGCCCAACCTTGCTCCTTGCCTGCTCTTGATCTTTCCCAGCCCTGTACTTGAAAGTAAGTACACTCCAATAGAGAGAGTACACGTAGGCCAACACACTAATCTGCTCAACGAGGGATTACGTTGTGTTGGTACCCTAGATGTGATTTTGCTTATGTAATCCCTTTCCAGCCCCTCTTGATCCATATAAAGATATATGATCATGTTTAGACTTTGTTTAGTCTCCCTAGGGCGGTATATGACTGACCTAGAGTTTAGGCTAGTAGTTTTAGAATGTGTTTTGGTTAAGGCTTTTTCCGTTCGACTATCGTCGAACGAGGCCTCGCGATCGTCGATCATTGATCGACGATAGCAGGGCTATCGAATCGTTGAGTCAAGACAATTATCGTCGACCGATGGTCGACGATCTCAGAGTAAGCCTCTTATGCTCTGAAGGTTGGTCGACGATCTGCCATCTGCAGTTCAACGATCTTGTTCTTGTTCGACGATATCTGTCTCAACAGATATTTTGTCTTAGTCGTCGACATCTTGTGATGTTCGACGATATCTGTGTCGAAAGATTGTTGTCTTAGTTGTCGACGATTTCTGGTCGACGATATCTGTCTCGACAGATCTTTTTCTTTGATCGACGATCGTGGTAATTGCGTGTAGTCGGTCGATGTTTACCGACTAGTCAAACATTGACTATCGTCGGTCTGTGTTCGACGACCGATTTTATCCGGGATCGACGATCGCAGAGTTGTTTCTAATAGTCGATTTAGGTCTGGAGATCGTCGTCCTTCCGCTCCGTCTTTTCATATTCCTTCTCCTGGCTTAGAATTCGCTCTCGAACTCTAATCCCGCGCGATTCTCTTCTCCCCTGTTTTGCTTCTCGATTCGCCATTTTCTCTCAAATCCTATGGCGATTCCTTCTGCTGTTCTCTTCGGAATGAAGTTCGACACTGGCTTCTGTGTCGACTTCGATTCTTTCAGCCGATGCGATCAACCAATCCAAGATATCCTGCAGCTGTGTGAAGAGCAAGGCCTCAAGAGATTCATGTCATTCGCACCTAAGATTAATATACCGGAGATACGAGAATGGGTATACACTTCGTCCTCCAGCGACGAAGCCATGACAGGAAAGATAAATGGCGAGGAGGTCACTCTGACTCCTGAAGTATTGACTGAGCTGTTTGGACTGCCAACAGGAACTGAGGAATATGAGCAAAGCACAGAGGAATATGGCCGCATGCTCACTGTGATGGGCCATGCCGAAGGGATTCCGGCTAAGCTGCTGAAGATAAACTTGTCTCCAGAATACAAGTTTCTGGCCGACCTGGTGGGCAAGGTCGTTTTGGGAAAACATTTTGCTCATGACAACATCAACAGGCAACAGTTTGCCCTGATGTCAGCTTTGGTGAATAAGGCACAGATTGCCTGGGGAAAAGTTCTGTTTGAACTAATAAGGAGAAAGAACAATCAGAAAGAAGTAAATCTTGCCAGGGTACTGGGTGTGTTTCTGTATGTGAAAGCACCCCTGCTGCTTGTTTCTGCACCGTCCGCAGTCAACGCTAGCAAGAGGTTGGACCCTTCTCTATTCAAGAAATCCCAGAGGATTATCAAGAAGTCAGCCAGGGTTGATCCTAACCCTCCTTCAGACACAAGGGCTGATTCGGCCGCTCTCCCGCTTACTGGGGAAGGCTCAGCAACCCCCGCATCCTCATCTCATGCATTACTTTCTACAACACCTGCAGTGCCACCACAATATGCATCCTTCATTCCACCTGCATCTCCACACCAGTCACCAACACCACAACATCTGGCAGCTTCAGCCAGTGTTGACATGGTGACTGCTACCATCCTCACAAATCTTTCTCAACATGAATCCCACACTCATGTTGATGTTCACCCATCTCCACATGATTCCTTTGATCATGTGGCAGATCATCCTGCTTCCATTCCATCCACCTCTACATCATCAGCATTTCAGATATCCCCTGAAATGCTTGCACACCTTGTTGAGCTCATTACTCCCTCCATCCAAAAAATGATTGAGGCTGCCAATGCCCCTCTCATTGCATCCATCAATTCTCTCACTGATGCCATCAAATCCATCTCATCTTCTGCTGAGCCCCCTTCTGTAAGATGCATGACTCCAGTCCCCACTGAAGTCATGCAGGGGGAGATGTCTGTTGAAGTGGTCTCAGGTGATGCCCTGACCCTTCAGGACAATTCCTCTCTTCCCCTTCAAGAAACTGTAGAAGAACCTCAAGAGAGTCCAGAGAAAGAACCAGAAGGTAAACCTTAAAACTCTTCCTCCAAAGGATATAATCAGGACTTCAATTTGATATTTATATCTAACAAAGACATTCACTCCCTAGTGAATCTAGCTTCTGAGGAAGAAGTTCCTGAAAAAGAAAATGAGGAAGTCCCCATGGACGTTTGTGAGAATGATGCTGCTCAACCTGATGGTATAGCTTTATTTAAGATTCTAATTAATTCTAACTCCAAATTAGAGTTAATTTCTTATCCCTTTCTTTCCTTTCCATCACAGCTGCTGATGATCTCACATCAGTATTGCAAGTTGATGCTGCTAAATCCATTGATTCTGATAAAGATTTGGAATCCTATCTTAACCTAGACTGTGAGTCCTCACTCACATCTACTCCTCTTGTTCCCTCTTTTCAGAGAAAATGGTCCCTTACAGACCTGAGTACCTTGATGACCCCTTGGTCAAGCATACTCTTTTCTTTTCCTGTATGGCACTCCTCTTGTGCCTTGCAGAGGTGTCTATCCCTGATGTCACTGAACATCTAGAAGGAATTATAACCTCCTTCCTAGATGCAAAGTGGTATCCTGTGTAGATCTTCAGGTAATCCTATCTATTACCTGTTGTTTGTTCACCTTGGGGGAATATTTTATTCCCACTTGGTTGTTAACCTATCTCTCTTTGCATGCAGGCACAACCACAAATGCTGCTGCTGCTGAAAACATCAACATCCCTGCTGATGCTGCTGCTGAAGAAATTCAAGATGTGCAAGATAGGGCAGACAATGCTCCCAAGATGACTGAAATGGACTCAAGCTCAGAACTGGTCCCCAAGACAGTTCCTGAGTTGTATCCAGAATCAGAACTCTGGAAGAGGTCTCCAAATGTGGATCTTGATGCCCTCCTTAGGCAAGATGCCATTGAGGAAGCTAAAGAGAAAGAAGAAAGAGAAAAGAAAGACAAAGCTGAACCTGCTGCCAAGGATCCTTCTGAACTTGACTTTGATGATTATGCTGGGAAAGACTCATCTCATTCTGATGATGATGATGATGATTCTGATGATTCTGACTCCACTAAGAAAAGGAAAAGAGCTGCTTCCAAGAAAAGAAAAGCTCCTACTCCTCCTACTGCCAATCCTAACAAGGATGTTCCCTATTACATTCTGAAGGGAATAGATCCTAAGAGCAAGGAATTTCAGCCATGGATGAGACTGTCAAAGAATCAGACTAAAGAGAAGAAGAGGACAAAAGAGATATGACACTCCTGTTCAGAAATTCCCCCCAGAGGTCCTCCTCCACCTCCTGGTGCTGGAGCCTCTGGAAGTCTCTCTTCTGCCCCCTCTGCAAGGTCAGCCAGTTCTAACACTTCTCAGACCTACCAAAGAAGGAGTAATCAAAGCCAGGGAGGCCAAGATGTTTCAGGACAGGGAAGAAAAAGAAATGACAATGCTCTCGTGGAACAAATAAAGGAGATGACTTTTCAGCAACCTTCATTCTCTCCTCCTCCTTCTCCTCCCAGGAAAGGTTCATCCTCTTCTTCAAGAAAACCTGCTGCTGCTGAGACAACTGAATCAAAAGGAAAAAGAGTGGTCTTTTCAGAAAAATCCCACAAAAGTTCATTGAGCTTGCACCTCCAAGATCTCTATATGCTCAAACTGATCCTAAGAAGGCGGTGCAGATTCCTTTTGATTCAAGCAAACTTGCTACAGCTCTTCAAAGAAACATAGAGATTGCAGCTCATACAGATACTGATAGACCTCCCTCTCCATCAAATAAAACTGAAGCTGAAAGGATTGCCTCTATGGCAAGATTCAAAGAGTCTATTGCACTAAGCATGATGGAGAGAGCCAAATCTCAAGGACTAGATTCTACAGCCTACTCAACAATGTCAGAATTCAGAGAAAAGGAACTCAGCAGAATTCAAGTCAATCCAGAAGCCTTTGACACTGAGGAATACATGAGACTACATCCTGCTGCAGTTCTACCAAGTTATGCTGAAAAGAAAATCATAGGTGAACATGATCTAATGCTATCCAAGAGACAAGCAGCAAACCCTAACAGAGAAATTATTTTCAAACCAGCTGCAATACCCAAAAACTCATCTGATGCTAAACATGCTGATAAATCTGCTTGATACATTCCATTTCTGCTGATTTATGCTTGTTATATTTTCTGTGTATTGCCTGTGTTTTATCATTCTGGTTAATCTTTAGATTTGTTGTTGTCTGCTTTAGCCTTTAAACTGGATTGGATAACATAACCCAAATAGGGGAGATTGTTGGTACCCTAGATGTGATTTGGCTTATGTAATCCCTTTCCAGCCCTCTTGATCCATATAA
This sequence comes from Platanthera zijinensis, assembly GCA_039513925.1. Lineage (NCBI taxonomy): Eukaryota > Viridiplantae > Streptophyta > Magnoliopsida > Asparagales > Orchidaceae > Platanthera > Platanthera zijinensis. The sequence goes on along the minus strand of CM077095.1, from coordinate 76,385,014 downwards.
AGATATATGATCATGTTTAGACTTTGTCTAGTCTCCCTAGGGCGGTATATGACTGACCTAGAGTTTAGGCTAGTAGTTTTAGAATGTGTTTTGGTTAAGGCTTTTTCCGTTCGACTATCGTCGAACGAGGCCTCGCGATCGTCGATCATTGATCGACGATAGCAGGGCTATCGAATCGTTGAGTCAAGACAATTATCGTCGACCGATGGTCGACGATCTCAGAGCAAGCCTCTTATGCTCTGAAGGTTGGTCGACGATCTGCCATCTGCAGTTCAACGATCTTGTTCTTGTTCGACGATATCTGTCTCAACAGATATTTTGTCTTAGTCGTCGACATCTTGTGATGTTCGACGATATCTGTGTCGAAAGATTGTTGCCTTAGTTGTCGACGATTTCTGGTCGACGATATCTGTCTCGACAGATCTTTTGCTTTGGTCGACGATAGTTTGAGCTGGTCGACGATTTCCGTTCGACGATTTCTGTTTCGACAGACTTCTGTTTTTAGTCGACGATCTGTTAGTAGGTCGACGATCTTCGAACCCCTGTTCGACGATTTCTGTCTGTTTTTATCTGTTTGTATTTATTCTATTCCTTGGTTTATTTCCAAGTGTTTTAGTTGGTGGTTAGATTGATTCTCTGATATTATTGTTGCTAAATTTATGGTTTAAATTCAAATAAATTGATTACAAATTCTGTCAAGCATAAATCACGGGATTCAGTATTCTTGATAAAGCATTTTGTCCTATTATACAAATTGCGTTGACCTTATCTTTCCAGCCTGTTTTCTAGCCGTTGGTACTATGTACTATTTCCAAGAATGGTACGTCTTTATGCTGAGATATTTTTCCCGCTTATTTTATTCCTTATTGGGACTGACAGAAAGTTAATAGGTCATTCTATTCCTATTGCTATATTCTATTTTGAGATAATCTGTTGCAGGGCTCGAGAATTCAAATCAATAGAGCCGTTCCAAAGGAAAAACGTGAAGACATATTTAAAAGAGATTCTGCTCTAAGAAAAGAAGAAGTTACAGACACAGAGAAATATTATTCATTCGCTCAAGCATCATCAGAGCAGCTCTTCACAATCTCACAACAACAAGAAGAAAAGTTTTCCTGAAGCAAAAGCCCAGAGCAATCATCTTTCATTCTCAAGTCTCCTGAGCATCTGCTTAGAGTCTTCAAGACTTCAGAAAGAGCTCCAGTTCTGCTTCAAGTGCTCCAGAATCTTAAGACCTGATAAAAATCAGTCTTCAGATTTCTGAGGATTTAGTTTCAGTTTATCTGAAACTCCTTCATCCTGAAGCAAAGGCTTTCCCTGGACTTCCACTGAGCCAGGGGGAGACTTTGATTCTTTAGAGAATCCACAAATCTTCTCTAATCTGTATTTAAAACAGAGAAGATAATCTAACCCTCTCAACCCCTTTGTAAAAAGAGTTTGTTCACACCTCTTCAAAAGTGAACGTTGGTGACAGGGCACCTTATCAACAACCTGTGGTTGAGCATCCTTATCAAAAGCTCAAAGGGTCTGTTTGATCTACCTGAATCAGATCATTGGTGGCAGGGCACCTTAGCAAAAACCTGTAGTGGATTCCTACCAGGTGGTAGAAGAGTGGATGTACCTATTTAAAGGGAACCACTATATATCCTGTGTCTCTCTGGTTCTTGCTGATTTGTTTATTCTGTGGCTGTGATAGAACTACCTAGGGTTGCTAGTTGCTGTGATAGGCTTGTAGTTAACTGAAATTTCAGTCAACTTCTTCACTTGTGCACTTCACTGTGTTAGGCTCTTAGGGTTCAAGTATCAGATTTTTTATTCCGCAAATAAACTCCAAGGGAGCTGACTAAGTGTTCATAAAATTTTGAATACTCTATTCACCCCCCCCCCCCTCTAGAGTAATTTACAACTTATCCCCTCACTTTCACGTTGCGCAGACCCGTGTATATTGACCCACTACACCCTGACATTGGTGTGTACTTAGCGTGGAATAACTGCAAGCACAACTTGAAAACAAATGATCAAATACAATGTCAATTCACCTTAGCTGGTCCAGGGGCTTCTTCAAATCAGGTACATTGTGGATACAATACCCAACAATCTCCCCCTATTTGAAGAAGCCTAAACCCTACAAGCTAAGGTGAATATAACGGATGGAAGTAAAACATAAACTGAATAATCAATTGAGAATGAATTTCCATACCATTATCTTTAGAGCATTTGGAGCATACGTTGCGAGAGCACCTTAGCCCTTAGTACATTAGCCGAGAGGGCAATCTCCCCCTTTTTGGCTTCTACAAATCTGGGACTTTAGCACTTGCCACAATGCTCCCCCTTAGTTCTTGCATTTGGGCTTACACTTAAGTTTCTTGCGGATGCTCCCCCTAGATGCACGAGCCTGGAGCTTCTGTAGTCTTCATTCCTCATAGTTTAGCATCCCCAGTTCAGTTTTGAAGAGACTGAACTTGGCCTTGTCTAGGGGCTTTGTGAAAATATCTGCAATCTGCTTATCCGTGGGGACATAGCAGAGAGAGATGTCCTTGTTTTCCACGTGCTCCCTAATGAAGTGGTAGCGCACTTCAATATGCTTCGTCCTGCTGTGCGATACCGGATTGTTCGCAATGGCAATTGCACTGGAGGAGTCGCAGTACATTAGTACTTCCTTGAACTGAAGGTCATAGTCTGCTAACTGGTTTCTGATCCATTGTAGTTGTGCGCAACAGCTGCCTGCTGAGATATACTCAGATTCAGCTGTGGAGGTTGCAACACAATTCTGCTTCTTACTATTCAATGATATAAGCCTTCTTCCGAGGAATTGACACGTCCCGGAAGTGGTTTTCCGATCATCCCTGCTTCCGTAACCCCTGGTGACTCCTCGATTTGATCCCCCAAAGATGACTTTGGGTCCATTCTCGACTGGAGAGTAATCACGCAGCAGGCTTCTTATCCCGGTCATATGTCGGGAGCATCCACTGTCAAAGTACCATATGGGAGTTTTGGTGGCCTTTGGATATTCCAGCAAAACAGAATTAATTTCCCTTAGGAACCCAACCGAACTTGGGTCCTAGATTCCTCGTTAGCATACTCCCCCTCGGATGGTTAGCCTTACGAGTGGTCTGTCTTGCATTGCCAACAAGAGGAGTCCAATTATTCCTCGGATTAAACCAGCAATCCTCGGCAAAGTGACAAACTTTGCCACAGCACCAGCAGTCAAATCTATTATACTTTCTCCTAGGCACCTGCTTCACCCTTAGAACGGAAGGTTCAGCCGGGGCCTCGGACTTGGAGGTTGAGGCATCATGATGACAACAGTCGCATGATTTCTTCACCTCCTGGTTTCTCAGTGTAACAGGCTTTGCCTTGGGTGTCTGCTTCCTATTATGGCCGCTAGAGAAGTGGACATAATCCTCCATTTGAACTTCCTCATAAGGTGCCTTGAAGACACTCTCACCAAAGTTGCGGGGGAAGGCCCACCCCTCATACCGGCTCTTGGACTTTTCAACCGAGGGCTGGAAGAAGTGGCCATAGGTTGACTCAAAGTCCTATTCATTGCAGGGATAGCCAGGCTTCCTGAATACAACAGGGTTGAGTGGGGCCTTTCTCTTTTCTGCAGTAGAGGCCTTATTAGCAACCTTATTTCCCCCTTGCTTTCTATTTCTCCTGGATGAATTTACCAGGCACACCCATATGCCCCAAGCCAGCCCCCTTAGCCTGAGCAGAGAGGGTATCAACCAGTTGAAGAACAGTCTTTGGCATAGAGAAGCTTTGGACAATCTTCTTTTCTGTCGTAAGTTGTTCTTCCAACTTATTGATTTCTTCCTATTTAAGGTAAAGGAGACTTAGAGACTCTGAGTGCTTAGAGATTAGGTCCAGGTGCTCTTGTCGGAGAGAAATCAAGCTAGTGATCTCTTCCCTTAGGGAGACACCCTCGACCTTAAGGAATTTGACTTCCTTTTTCTGAGCCCTCAATCTCTTGCGGCATTCCTCGAAGGTGTTGAGCAAAAGCTCATACTTTTCGAGGAGCTCAGCATTCTCGGGCAGATGGGCTGTCCTCGAGATCATCATCAGGAGACTCATAGTCAGAGTCGGAGAGGGGGTACGAGCTTTTACCTTCCCAGTGAATGGGGGCATTCTCTTTCTGAGTCAGAGCGACCCACCAGCCCGAAGTAGGCTTCCTCATCATCACTTGAGTCTGAGGAATCAGACTCACTTAGTGTCTTTGACTTTTTGGCGATGCAGCTCCTCTCCTTCTTTTTATCTCTAGAGGTTCTTGTGCTCTTCTCCCTTCCCCTTCTCTCTCTTGCCTTGATGGCAGTCGGCCACGACGTGTCCTGGCTTAATTGCACCCAAAACAAATGATGTCGGTATGACGATGTTTGTTCGGTTTTGATTCATACCTGTCAGAAGAATAATTATTCTTCTGATTTCTTGAGGAGGAGCCGTCTCTCTTTCTTTGATTCCTCATCTTGAGGAACTTCTTGAATTCTCGGGTGATGAGGGAGAAGTCTTCTTAAGATAACTCTGAGTCGGAGGAGCATGGCTCGGAGTCTTCCTCCTCATCCTTTTTCCCCGCACGGGATGAAGCCGCACCCTTGCCCTTCCTGGAGTGAATGGCTTTCAGGGCCACAGTCTTTTCCCTGGCTGCGGCCTTCTCTGCTTCTTCTTCAGCTTTCCTCGTGTTCAACTGGAGCTCATAGGACATAAGCTTCCCAAAGAGTATCTGAGGATCAGTTTCAGCTAATCTGCCAAACTCTCGGATGGCGCAGATCTTCGTGTCCCATTCCTTAGTAAGGGACCTAAGGAATTTATCATTAAGTTCACCATCAGTGAACACTCTTCCATATCCCTTGAGAGGATTGACAATCTTGAGGAAGTTCTCGAAGGTAACTCTGATCTCTTCCTTGGGCCCCTGCCTAAAGGCCTCATATTTCTGGTTCAGGAGGGATCTCCGATCATCCCTCACTTCGTCTGTGCCCTCCATCAGGATAATCAAGTTGTGCCAGATATCCTTGGCTGTCCTTTAGTTGCAGAAGTTTTGCATCATGGAGTCATCGACTGCGCTGATTAGTATGTTCTGTGCCTTCTTGTCAAGTCCGACCAGCACCATCTCGTCCTTGTCCATTTCAGAAAGCTTCTTTGGCACCTTTTTGGTAGGATCAATGGTGGAGGCCTTAGTGGGAATATAAGGTCCCTCCTCCACGACCATGAAGAGTCGAGGGTTGACTGCTTCCATGTAAAATCTAATCCTTTCTTCCAGATGGGAAAGTTTAGCCTGGTGCACACTGGGATCTTGCTTGAGTACTTGAGTCCGTCCATAGTAGATATCTGCCTTCTTCTTGACACTAGTGGCAGGAACTTACTCGAGGTGTTAACCCCTTTGATGGGCAACCTCCCTCTGATACCACTTGAAAGTCCAGCTAGTGCCAACTACCTTCACCTATGGGGGGGGGGGGAATAGGTGTCTTGTAGTGTTTTTGCGGAATTAAAACTATACCTGCACAAATAAATAAAACAACACAGCACAGAAAGACACAGGCAATTTATAGTGGTTCCCCGATTTGGGTACGTCCACTTTCCCCGTTCGACCTATCTCCCAACAAGGGACGACTCAGTCACTTCACCAACCGGATTGAAATCAAATCCACACACTAATGGAAGGAACCCTTCCAAGCGAAGGAGTCACCACTCCTCCACCATGGGTTGCACCCAACCCTTACAACGAAGAACCTACGTTCCCTTACAACAAAAATAAAATGGAATGTATAAAATATACAAACTTCTTATGGAGACTAGGTGTCCCTCTTCGTTCGATGACGCGTTCTTGACGAAGACAAAGAGTCCACAACCTTAGCTCTCACTTAGAATGAATCTCCACGAAACCGGCGGCGGCAAGAAGAGCGGCAGCTTGGCGTTCGGGATCGGCGGCGGCAAGAAGTGTGGCGGCTGAGCTTTAGAGATGCAACCTTCGTAGCTATGCTAGCAAGGTCTACCAACAGTCTTCCATGGATCAATCATCTCGATCGATTCGGAAAGGGAAGGTATTCCCGATCTACAAACCAAGAGACAAAGGATCTCAAGAAGGACACGTGAGACGCGTTGCTTGGCAAAGCTTCTATCGCCGGAAAATCAGGAGGTATCCACGATCAATGGCGGCGACTAACTTCCCGAGCAGGCGGCGGAAGAGAGATCCGCGATCTAGGTCACGTCGACGGCTCGGTTTTCTTGTTTCTGTATTCGTTGTATTCGGTATCTATAAAGATTGAAATACAATAGTATTTATACTGTAGGTCATACATTATTACCGTTGTGGGCCCCACCAAAAGAGACCCTAGCTCCGGTTTCAAAACAGCGCCTAGAACTTGGTTCGGTCCAGCGAGCACCAGAATTTTGCCCAAGGAAAATTTGGCGAGAATCAAAGGTGATTCTCGACGAATCGGCGAGAATCACTTATGATTCTCGCCGAATTCTACTTGGCAGAATTCTGGCTGAAGATCTAGCCAACCGGAGAGAATCAGCAAGAATCAATATTCATTCTCGACGGATCGGCGAGAATGCAAAGTCATTCTCGTCGATTCGGCGAGAATCAACTAGTGATTCTCGACGAATTCTGCCTTAAGCAGAAATCAAGATGGCGTTGAGACAGCCGGCTGCAATCGGCAAGAATCAGCGAGTGATTCTCGACGATTCGGCGAGAATCACTAGTGATTCTCGTCGAAATCGGCGAGAATCACTTAGTGATTCTCGACGATTTCTACTTAGATGATTTTTCGTCTTTCAACCCGTGAGCTGCTCTTTGGCCCATCCTTGCTCCTTGTCTGCTCTTGATCTTTCTCAGCCCTGTACTTGAAAGTAAGTACACTCCAATACAGAGAGTACACGTAGGCCAACACACTGATCTGCTCAATGAGGGATTACATTGCGCAGACCCGTGTATATTGACCCACTGCACCCTGACATTGATGTGTACTTAGCGTGGAATAACTGCAAGCACAACTTGAAAACAAATGATCAAATACAATGTTAATTCACCTTAGCTTGTCCAGGGGCTTCTTCAAATCAGGTACATTGTGGATACAATACACAACAGTTAGAGCGTTGAAGAGCTTTCCAACTGTGTAGTTTTCTCAATGGCGCCAAAACGTCTTCCAAGGGTAACAATTTCCTTCTTGGACAAGTGAAGTCATTCTTTTCTGCATTTGCATAGGGATCCTCCACCAAAGGGTGGATGGCGAAGTGATTCCCTTTGGTTTGGGGGTTCATACCCTGTTATATTGCATTAGAATTGGAAGTGTGTAGTACGGTTAGGCATGTTGTGTGAAGCCCATCCTGACAAGTTGGTCTGAATTGGTGATGGTTTGTTTTCAAATAAGAGAAGACTCTGGATAAATTGGTTGTTTGTATAAAATCCTTGGTGGATACCTATAGCTTGGTGCAACAGGAAGACCTGAGGAAATCCAGGAAAATGTGAGAGTTGATACTTGGTGTTGAACTCGTGTGGCCGTGAGTGCCATTTTGTGTGAACTTGAGACGTTGGGCTGCAACTATGGAATGTTTGTGTTGCGAACAGGAAAGGTGAAGCCGTACTCGCATCATTCCAATCTTGAGTCTGACGAATTTAAGCAACAGGAAAGGTGGATCTATACCCGCATTATGGTTGTCTAACCATTGGTGCTTAAGGCCCTTTTAGGATCACATAACGAGAGTCTTTGGCCTGCGCTCCATAAGGACTAGGAATGCTCATAATGAACCGTCATGTCTGGGACCTCTAAACGGTGGTAGGACCCTTGTCTTCTGGTACACAAATAATGTGCCCTGAGTGTGCACGTAATGTCGAGTCGTCGTGCCTACATTTGTGATATGTATTTATTTGTGCAGTTGTACACATCCTTGGTGGATTGTTATACATATATTTTGTGTGAATAAATGTTTTGCAGGGAAGGAATTCCGCTTCCCCGTACTAGGGGCAGGGTCGTTATAATTCGTAAGCCGAATGCTGACCATTACCTTGTTTTCCACCTCTTTGTGGATTGATTCTTTGCAGGTGGTGCTGGCCAAAGCGGAAATAGCGGGCTTGAAGCCCAGGTTGCGTTGCTGCCCTCGAAGGCTATGTTTTGTTTACTCTTATTCAGGTGTGGCCGGCCTTCGTGCTGATGTTTGTAACCCACACCTTTGTTAAGAGAAACTTGTAAGGCCATAAGGCCATATACCTTGTGTGTTTGGTTGTATACATTCCTAATTGGTAGTAGTAGACATTTCTGTTCTTAATGAGTTCATGTTTTCAACCAAGAAGCTTCTACTAGAATGCTCTGTGTTAGGGTTTGATGGTTTTGATATTATTTAGTAACGTCTCTGCCTATTTGTAGAATATGGTGTGGGGCCCCGGCTAGACCCTTTATTATATCCTACGTGACGGGTAGAGGTGTTACAATTTGGTATCAGTATGTTTGTTTATCTCTTCTGAATTCGTGGTCGAATTCTTTTGATGGGTGGCGAGCACGTGTAAGTGCTTCCGTTATAACTCATAAAATGAACTCAAGAATGTCCACTTAGGAATGAAAATACACTTGTTTGTTGAACCTGTGTGTTCCCTTTTATATTTTTATCGTTTGAATAGTATCTAAATTGTGTTTCTACACATATATGTGACTAGAAGTGTTACGGGTCAGTCGAAATGTAACACCCCCAATTTGTCGTAGGAGCGACGGGGATCGATTTTGGCCAAGTCGGATTTTTGGTGCAGGTGACACGGGCCCCGACACGGGCGTGTCGGAGGCCGTGTCGGGCGTGTCGAGCTCGGGCCGTGTCGTTGACCAGCACAGGTCGACGATGGTCGTGTGGTGGAACACGGCCTAGGACACGGGCGTGTCCCAGGCCATGTCACGCCTGTGCTGTGCGGTTGGGTGCACGGGTAGTGACACGGGCACGAACACGGGCGTGTCTAGTTTGACACGGGCGTGTCCCATGCCGTGTCACCAAGCCATGTACCCCTCTGACTGCAAAGCGTTGATTTATTGCACACGGGGGCGTGACACGGGTCCCGACACGGGCGTGTCGCAGGCGACACGGGCGTGTCGGAGGCTGTGTCACATGCCGTGTGCTGGTTTTCAATTTGGGTCGAGACGGTGAATGAGCTATACGGCTAGGCACACGGCCGTGTGCCAACCCGTGTTCGGCCCAGATTTTATAATTTGAGGCTTAATCGTGGCCGTTCATTTCCTTGGCTTTGGATCCGACGGTGGGGGGCTGCTCCTGGATGGTTTTACCCGGGAATAGGGTTTATAAACCCTCATTTCTCTTGAGTGGTTCTCTTTCTAAAAGCTAGAGAGAGGAGAGAGCAAGGAGGAGGAAGAAGGTCTAGATCCGGCCGCCGGAAGAGGTTCGGAGCTCCGAATCGCGATCCGAGTCCAGATCCACGGAGGCGACGCCGTTGCGGTGCTTTCCAACCGTATAGTTTTCGATGGCGCCGCGGAAGAATGCAAGGGTAACGATTTCTCATCCTTGGGCATGTGAAGCCCTCTTTTCCTTTGCATAGGAAGCCCTCTCTCGCGAGTGTGCGAAGAGTTGTAGCGTTCCTTGGGGTAGATATGTGAAGTCCCCCTTGTGTAGAGTCCGTATGCGTAAACGGACATAGGCATTGTGTGTGAAGCCTATCCGGACAAGTAGAGCCGGATCGGTGATGTTGCATTGCATATGAACCGGGGAAGACTCCGGGTGTTTGGGTGTTTTTCGGGTTTTCTACGTGGTAGATTGCATCAGGGAGCCTTGGAGATTAACTCCAAGGTGCACCCGGAAAACTGGGCAAAAGCAGGGTTTTGCCAACACGGTGGCCGGGGAGCCAACGTGAACATAACCGGGTTATGTGATTGTTGTGGCGAAAACGGGACTCGGTGAGTCTTGACCCGCGCATATGGCTTAAATTGCCGTTGCGATATGAGCACGGGTCAGGCGGAACCGTACCCGGTCTATGTCGTTCGGTAGGACCGTTGGCATAGATGAGGGTCTTCGGCGGTCTGTGGCTTAAATTGTCGTGACCAAGGCCAGGAAGGCAAAATGCTCATATGGATGACCGTCCAAGAGGCGGTGGTGGATTGGGAATGTCTATGGCTTGAATTGACGTGACGTTGGCCGGTTCGCCGAGAATGTGCCCTGAGTGCACGGGGTGTGTGGCCGTGCGAGCCTACGCCCGTGTTGATGTGTGTTCACATTAATATATATTGCCTATACTAATAAAGTGCAGGGAAAGAGCATCGCCGCCCCGATTTTGGGGGCGGGATCGTTATAATTTGGTCAGCATTGCTGACCGTTGCTATTGTTTGCCACCGGGCGGTGGTTTGTGGCTTGCAGGTGCTGTGGAGCAGAGCGGGAAATAGCGGGCTAAAGCCCTTGTTGCTGTGCCGGCCCTCGAAGGCCTAATTGCTTATGTATCTTTCCCATTTTCATGTATGGCCGGCCTGCGTGCCGAAGTTTGGAAAACACTATTTTGTTAAGTGAACAATGTAAGGCCTTAAGGCCAGTTCTCTTTTGTGTTTGATTACATTCCTGAGTTGGTAGTGGACATTCATGCTTTGTAGCAGGGTTCTTATTTCTTTTGCAACTTAATAATTTGCTTCCGCTAGGTGTTGTGTAGGACGACATGATTGGTTGAATGGTTTCAACGCGTAACCAACCAGTCTGTCCGTAGTATATGGCGTCGGGCCCCGGCCGGACCTACTGCTATATGCTATGTGACGGATAGGGGTGTTACAAATTGGTATCAGACTTCTGGTTTCGGTCAAGCTTAAATGAATTCGTGGACGAATTCACTTTAAGGGGTGGTGAGCACATGTGTGCGTCATCGTTATAACATGAAAAGAACCCATGAATGTCCACTTAGGAATGAAAATATACATGTTTGAGGAACCTGCGTGTTCCTATAATTGCTGTTGGCAGTAATTTTTTGGGTCGCTTATCAGTGTTTTGCACGATTATAGGTGACCAGAAGTGGTGTTGGGCCGTCTGAACGGCCAGGTTCTGAGGCGAGCAGTGCGCCAAGCAATGCGCCTGCAACACCTCCGTCTGCCGAGACCATTAGGTTGGTGCAGAAGTGGTTATGGCAATGATCAATGCGCAGCCTGCAAGGCAGGTGCAGCAGCCCGCTCCTGCTATGGAGCAAGTACCGCTTCAGACGGCTGAGCAAAGGAGGGTTGAGCAAGTAGTGTTGGAGCCAGAGTTGCCTCGGAGAGCAACAGAAAGACAACTGAAGCACGTGATGGGCTTTCACCCACCGGTATTCACGGGGGCAGAAACCCCGACCCAAGCATAGGATTGTCTCTCAAGTGTCAACAGGGTGATGACTGCGACGGAAACGGAAGAGTGGCAGAAGACCACTATAGCGACGTTCCTTTTGGATGGGGACGCAAGGTTATGGTGGGAAGGCCTAGAGCTAAATCAGTTGCGGGGAAGGCCGTTGGCCGAAGTTTCGATGGAGGAGTTTGCGAGACTGTTCATGGCTCGATACCTCCCCTCGGCGCAGAGGATTGCGCTAGAAAGCGAATTTCAGAAGTTGGTGCAAGGGGATTATACCGTTGATGAGTACCTCCACGAGTTTACTCGGTTGGGGAGATATGCTGGCGCTACCTTTGTAGACGAGGAGCGCAAGATGAGCCGCTTCTACGAAGGGCTAAGAGATGATCTAAGATTACTACTGTCGGGGCCCAAGACGCAGGGTTTCATGACCCTGGTCAGTTCGGCCCGGTCCTTGGAGAAGGACATGAAGAATGTCCAAGCAAAAAAGGAATCTGGTAGCAAGAAAGCGGAGTTCAAGGCACCGACTACGTCGAAGTCGAGCTACCGCAGATTCTATAAGAAAGCTAAGATGTCGGGTCCAGCTGCTTCAGGTGCCTCGGGGGCAACTAACAATCGAACCCCGGGCGCTTGTTTCACGTGTGGAAAGCCGGGGCACTTTGCCCGTGATTGCTGGAGTGGACGCTCAAAGTCCGAAAGGAAGCAAGGAGCTACCTACGAGGAGAAGGGCAAAGCGGTGGAGTCGACCGCGTCCCACTATGCTCCGACTCAGCCTAGAGTCTATAACTTGGGCCAGCAGGAGGCCATCAAGCAAGCGGATGTGGTGACAGGTATGAGTTAATTTATAGCAAGTTAGCTTTAATACCGTTATCTATTGCTTGTTAGCCTAATATTGTTTGTATAGGCTTTGTTGTGATTAGTGATAGTCCGGCACGGGCACTATTCGATACGGGAGCTTCACACTCCTTCTTGTCCGAAAGCTTTATATCGCGCATCGGAGTCCCTTCTTCGATGGCGAAGGACAAGTTGGATGTGCTGCTACCGAATGGGTGCTCGATGCGTGCGGACAGGGTGTGCGCCGTAAAGGTTCACATTGGGAGCCAAGAGTTCGACTTGCTAGCGTTATTGCTGCCGCTATTAGAGTTCGACGTGATCTTTGGAATGGATTGGCTGTCAGAGCAGAAAGCTTGGATTGACTGTGACCGAAAGGAGGTCAAGCTGGGTGTAGGGCGGGAGACTACATTCGAGGGGCTAAAGGGGTCGAGCAAGACACTGATGTCTACTCTTCAGGTGGTGAAGGAGGTTCGTACTGGTGCAGAGCTGTTCTTCGCAATAGTGGGGGTTGTGGAGCCAAAGTATCCGTTGGATAGCATCCCCGTGGTTTGCGAATACCCCGATGTGTTCCCGGATAGTCTTCCCGGAGCCCCACCGCAGCGGGAGATTGATTTCACCATCGAGCTCATACCGGGGGCCAAACTGGTGTCACGTGCTCCGTATAGGTTGGCGCCTAAGGAGATGGCAGAGTTGAAAGTTCAGCTAGAGGAGCTGATGGAGCAAGGGTATGTGCGTCCAAGCTCGTCGCCTTGGAGCGCACCGGTCCTCTTCGTTAAGAAGAAGGACGGGAGTATGCGGTTGTGTATCGACTATAGAGAGTTGAACAAGCTAACGGAGAAGAATAAGTACCCGATCCCGAGGATTGATGATCTCTTTGATCAGTTGGTCGGATCGTCGGTATTCTCCAAGTTGGACTTGAAGTCGGGGTACTATCAGCTGAGGATCAGGCAGTGTGATATCCCGAAGACGGCGTTCAGTACGAGGTATGGGCATTTCGAGTTCACGGTCATGCCGTTTGGACTGACGAATGCGCCATCGGTATTTATGGATCTGATGAACAGGACGTTCAGAGATTTCCTGGATCGCTTTGTGATCGTCTTTATTGACGATATTTTGGTGTACTCGCAGTGCGAAGAAGACCACTTCAAGCACTTGCATTTGGTATTGGAGACTTTGAGGAGGAATGAGCTTTACGCAAAGTTCTCCAAGTGCGAGTTCTGGCTACCCTCGGTAGGGTTCCTTGGTCATATAGTGAGTGGGGAAGGTATAACGGTGGATCCGGCGAAGATTGTTGCGATACGGGAGTGGCCTGCGTTATCTTCTGTCGCGGAAGTCCAGAGTTTTCTTGGGCTTGCCAGATATTACAGGCGCTTCGTAGAGAACTTCTCGCGGTTAGCATTACCTCTCACGAAGTTGATAAGGAAGGATCAGAAATTCTTGTGGACGCAAGAGTGCGTGCAAGCTTTTGAGGAGCTGAAGAGATGGTTGACCACGGCGCCAGTGCTTAGTTCGTCGAGTGGGACCGAGTGCTTTGAGGTGTATAGCGACGCTTCGGGTAGTGGCTTGGGCTGCGTGTTGTTGCAGCATGGGAGGCGTGATAGCGTATGGATCGCGTCAGCTGAAGGTGCATGAAAGAAATTATCCGGTGCACGACTTGGAGTTGGCGGCCGTGATATTTGCACTCAAGTTGTGGAGGCACTACCTATACGGCGTAAGGGTCGATATATACACCGATCACAAGAGCCTAAAATACTTGTTGGATCAAAAGGACCTTAATATGAGGCAGAGGAGGTGAATGGAGTTCCTAGGGGACTACACCTTCAAAATACATTATGTACCTGGGAAGGGCAACGCAGTTGCGGATGCGCTGAGCCGCAGGGCTCCCGCCCAAGCCAACTGGTTGTCGGTGCATGATGAGCGGCTAGTACGGGAGTTGGAGGAGCTTGAGATTTGTTGCGTTGACAGGCAGACGAGCGCCAAAGCAATGTTAAATTGGACGGAAGTGCAGTATGACCTGGCTGACCGGGTTCGGCAGGCATTGGAGCTAGATGACTCCATGAAGGAGCTTTTGGAGGCCGCTCTGGATGGGTCAAATTCCCAGTTCTCGGTGGAAGATGGTTTGTTAAGGAAGGGTCATTGGTTGTGCGTCCCGAGTGGGGGTAACCTCCGGGCGGAGTTGATGTACGAGGCTCATCATACCAAGTACTCAATCCACCCAGGGAGCACGAAGATGTATCATGATCTCAAGAAGCTGTTTTGGTGGCCGGGGCTCAAGAAAGATGTGGCGTTGTACGTGGCTAAGTGCCAAACGTGTGCCTTGGTGAAGGCGGAGTGCCAAAAGCCGGGAGGATTTCGGAAGTCCTTGCCTATACCGGAGTGGAAATTCGACGATATATCTATGGACTTTGTGCACGGGTTGCCAAGGTCGCAGAAGGGGAACGACGCCATCTGGGTGATCGTAGATTGGCTAACCAAGGTGTCGCACTTCATTCCGCATAGGAAGGATGATCCAGTGGAGAAGTTGGCAAAGTTGTATGTTGACAATATTGTTAGGCTGCATGGTGTGCCTCGTAGCATTATGAGTGATCGCGATGGGCAGTTCACGTCAAATGATTGGAGGTTGGTGCAGCAGATGCTGGGAACGAAGTTAAAGTTCAGCACAGCTTTCCATCCGCAGATGGATGGGCAGACTGAGTGGGTCAATAGAACGATGGAAGACATGCTACACATGTGTCTTCTGGATTTCGGTAAGCATTGGGAAGACCACCTTTATTTGGTGGAGTTCGCGTACAACAACAGCTACCAAGCGAGTATACAAATGGCGCCCTTCGAGGCCCTGTATGGTAGGAAGTGTCGCACGCCGTTATCATGGCTTGAAACGGGTGAGGCAAGGTTGTACAAGAAGCAGGAGGTGGAGAGTGCTACCTCGTTAGTGCGGATCATTCGAGAGCGCTTGTTGATCGCTTAGGACCGGCAGGCGAAGTATTACAATGCCAAGCACCGGAACGTGGAGTTCGTGGTAGGTGATTGGGTATACCTGAAAGTGAAGCCGTTCAAGGGGGTTTTGCGGGTGAGACGCTTGAAGAAGCTGAGCCCAAGATACCTTGGACCTTTTGAGGTTCTGGAGCGAGTCGGCGAAGCTGCGTACCGTCTGAAGTTATCGGTGGAGTTGAGTGGATTACATGATGTGTTCCACATTTCTGTGTTGCGGAAGGCGGTGCAAGAGCCTTCGCAGGTGATCGCGGTTGACCAAGTGCCGGTGGACGAAGGGTTGACGACAAGGGTCAAGCCCGTTCGTATTGAAGATGTTGAGGTCAAGAGGCTTCGTAACAAGGAGATCCGGATGGTTAAGGTCCGGTGGGATAACTGCGGGCGTGAGTAGCTCTCTTGGGAACGGGAGCAAACTATGCTCGAGGAGTACCCGGAATTATTCCGCTCAGGTACTGTTTTACGTTAAGTCCTGTGTTTCCTTTATTAATTTCGTGGACGAAATTCTTTAAGGGGGGGTAGAATTTTAACACCCCAATTTGTCGTAGGAGCGACGGGGATCGATTTTGGCCAAGTCGGGTTTTTGGTGCAGGTGACACGGGCCCCGACACGGGCGTGTCGGAGGCCGTGTCGGGCATGTCGAGCTCGGGCCGTGTCGTCGACCAGCGCAGGTCGACAATGGTCGTGTGGTGGAACACGGCCTAGGACACGGGCGTGTCCCAGGCCGTGTCACGCCTGTGCTGTGTGGTTGGGTGCACGGGTAGTGACACGGGCACGAACACGGGCGTGTCTAGTTTGACACGAGCGTGTCCCATGCCGTGTAACCAAGCCGTATACCCCTCTGACTGCAAAGTGTTGATTTATTGCACACGGGGGGCGTGACACGGGTCCCGACACGGGCGTGTCGGAGGACGTGTCACATGCCGTGTGCTGGTTTTCAATTTGGGTCGAGACGGCGAATGAGCTACACGGCCAGGCACACGGCCGTGCGCCAACCCGTGTTCGGCCCAGATTTTATAATTTGAGGCTTAATTATGGCCGTTCATTTCCTTGGCTTTGGATCCGACGGTGGGGGGCTGCTCCTGGATGGTTTTACCCAGGAATAGGGTTTAGAAACCCTCATTTCTCTTGAGTGGTTCTCTTTCTAAAAGCTAGAGAGAGGAGAGAGCAAGGAGGAGGAAGAATGGCTAGATTCGGACGCCGGAAGAGCTTCGGAGCTCCGAATCGCGATCCGAGTCCAGATCCGCGAAGGCGACGCCGTTGCGGTGCTTTCCAACCGTATAGTTTTCGATGGCGCCTTGGAAGAATGCAAGGGTAACGATTTCTCATCCTTGGGCATGTGAAGCCCTCTTTTCCTTTGCATAGGAAGCCCTCTCTCGCGAGTGAGCGAAGAGTTGGAGCGTTCCTTGGGGTAGATATGTGAAGTCCCCCTTGTGTAGAGTCCGTTTGCGTAAACGGACATAGGCATTGTGTGTGAAGCCTATCCGGACAAGTAGAGCCAGATCGGTGATGTTGCATTGCATATGAACCGGGGAAGACTCCGGGTGTTTGGGTGTTTTTCGGGTTTTCTACGTGGTAGATTGCATCAGGGAGCCTTGGAGATTAACTCCAAGGTGCACCCGAAAAACTGGGCAAAAGCGGGTTTTGCCAACACGGTGGCCGGGGAGCCAACGTGAACATAACCGGGTTATGTGATTGTTGTGGCGGAAACGGGACTCGGTGAGTCTTGACCCGCGCATATGGCTTAAATTGCTGTTGCGATATAAGCACGGGTCTGGCGGAACCGTACCCGGTCTATGTCGTTCGGTAGGACCGTTGGCATGGATGAGGGTCTTCGGCGGTCTATGGCTTAAATTTCCGTGACCAAGGCCAGGAAGGCAAAATGCTCATATGGATGACCGTCCAAGAGGCGGTGGTGGATTGGGAACGTCTATGGCTTGATTGACGTGACGTTGGCCGGTTCGCCGAGAATGTGCCCTGAGTGCACGGGGTGTGTGGCCGTGCGAGCCTACGCCCGTGTTGATGTGTGTTCACATTAATATATATTGCCTATACTAATAAAGTGCAGGGAAAGAGTATCGCCGCCCCGATTTTGGGGGCGGGATCGTTATAATTTGGTCAGCATTGCTGACCGTTGCTATTGTTTGCCACCGGGCGGTGGTTTGTGGCTTGCAGGTGCTGTGGAGCAGAGCGGGAAATAGCGGGCTAAAGCCCTTGTTGCTGTGCCGGCCCTCGAAGGCCTAATTGCTTATGTATCTTTCCCATTTTCATGTATGGCCGGCCTGCGTGCCGAAGTTTGGAAAACACTATTTTGTTAAGTGAACAATGTAAGGCCTTAAGGCTAGTTCTCTTTTGTGTTTGATTACATTCCTGAGTTGGTAGTGGACATTCATGCTTTGTAGCAGGGTTCTTATTTCTTTTGCAACTTAATAATTTGCTTCCGCTAGGTGTTGTGTAGGACGACATGATTGGTTGAATGGTTTCAACGCGTAACCAACCGGTCTGTCCGTAGTATATGGCGTCGGGCCCCGGCCGGACCTACTGCTATATGCTATGTGACGGATAGGGGTGTTACACGGAACCTCAATGTTTTGTTGAAAGTGCGGCACCATACGAGGTGCCCACACCTCCTCCATCTGCCAAAACTGTACGTTTGATTACGGAGACAGTACTTGCTGTTTTGAATGCTCAGCAAGCTGGTCAAGCATGGCCTGCAATGGTGCCAATGCAAGCGGGGGTAAGGCAAGAACCGGTATAAGTTGTGGTTGATCCGCGGACAGCAGATCAACAATTGAAGCAGTTCATGAGCTTCAATCCTCCTACTTTTACTGGGGAGGGTTCCCCAGCCCAAGCGGAGGATTGGCTCTCAAGGATAAAGATAATCTTGACAGCTCTCAGAGTTGAGGAGGAATAGAAAGTAACTTTCACCACATTCCTTCTTGAGGGAGAGGCTCGGTGCTGGTGGGATGAGGTGGAACTGCATCACTTGGTAGGAAGACATTTGACGGGGGTCTCGATTAAAGAGTTCTCTCAGTTGTTCTTAGCAAAGCATCTGCCGATGCAGTAGAGGATTTCTATGGATTTTGGGTTCCAACGGTTGAATCAAGGAGAACATAGTGTAGATGACTACCTTCATGAGTTTACACGTTTGGATCGGTATGCGGGTAATATCTTCGCCGAAGAGGAGCGTAAGACAAGCCAGTTCTATGGGGGACTACAGGAAGATCTATGGTATTATCTCTCGAGTTCGGTGAACCATGGGTTTCAAGATTTGGTATGTACAGCTCGGTCTTTGGAGAAGGACTTGAGAAGAGGACAGGGAAAATGGAACTTGGCTGTTACAAAGCCAGAGTTCAAGCCACCGCGTCCGGAGTAGTCAGGGCACCGAAAGATATGGGGTAAGAAGTCCAAATCTGCTGGACAAGCTCCTTCAGCGGTTGTGACAGAGGCATCTTCTGGTTATGGTTCTTGCCCTTGTTACATGTGTGGAAAGCTGGGATACTCTACGCGTGACTTCCGAGTTAGTCCGCCAAAGGGCGAGAACAAGCTGGGTGCAGCCTATGCGTAAAAAGGAAAGGTTGTGGTGGAGTCTTCTCCATCGCAGGTGCAGCGCCGAGTTTACAATCTGGGACAATAAGAGGCCATCAAGCAGGCCGATGTTGTCACAGGTGCGAGTAATTTATTGTTTTAATTTATGCTTTGTGTTGTGCTTGTCTTAATCTTGGTATGATAGGTTTTGTCCGTATACGGGACTATCCGGCACGAGCCTTGTTCGATACGGGTGCTTCACATTCTTTTCTGTCTGAGAATTTCGTTTCACGAATTGGGGTTCCTATACGGACCATGACAGATAGTATGAAGGTGTTACTACCTAATATATGTTTGATGTGTGCGGATAAATCATGTTGTGTTGAGGTAAAGATAGGAAGTCGGGATTTTAAGGTGGATATATTTGTATTCTCGATATTAGAGTTCGATATAATCTTTGGTATGGACTGGCTTTCTATGCAACATGCTTGTATAGATTGCACTTCAAAAGAAGTTACCATGGGGCAGAATACCGAACAAGAGACTAAGTTTAATGGAATGCGAGGGATGAGTAGGATATTGATATCTTCTCTCCAAGTCGTTAAGGCAGTTCGGAATGTGGAGTTATACTTCACACTCGTAGAAGCAGTGGAGCCGAAGGACAGTGTGAGTAAGGTGCTGATTGTATCGGAATATGCTGATGTGTTTCCAAAAGACCTTCTTGGGTTACCTCCCCAAAGGGAGATCGACTTCACTATCGAGCTGGTGCTAGCTGCGAAACCTGTGGCCCGCTAGCCTTACCGGGTAGCGCCGAAGGAAATGGCGGAACTGAAAGTTCAGTTGTAAGAATTGTTAGAGCAAGGCTATATACGCCCAAGTCAGTCATCTTGGTGCGCGCCTGTTCTCTTTGTGAAAAAGAAGGATGGTAGCTTGCGTCTATGTATTGACTATAAAGAATTGAACAAACTGACGGAAAAGAACAAGTATCTGATTCCACGGATTGACGACTTGTTTGACCAGTTAGTTGGCTCGACAGTGTACTCCAAGTTGGATTTGAAGTAAGGTTATTATCAGTTGATAGTTCGTGAAAGTGACAAACCCAAAACCGTGTTTGGAACATGCTATAGTCACTATGAGTTAACAGTAATGTCGTTTGAGCTGTCTGATGCGCCATCGGTATTTATGGACTTAATGAATTAGACGTTTAGGGAATACTTGGACCTCTTTGTGATCGTCTCTTTTGACAATATCCTTGTATACTCCAAATCTGAAGAAGATCATGCAAATCATTTGCGGACTGTGTTGCACACCCTGAGGAAGAACAAGCTCTACGCCAAGTTCTCTAAGTGTGAGTTTTGGTTGTCGTCAGTTTCTTTCCTTGGCCATGTTGTTAGTAGAGAGGGCATTGCGGTGGATCCTTCCAAGATAGTTACTATACGGGAGTGGCCTATTCTCAATACAATAGCAGAAGTCAGAGGTTTCCTTAGGCTTGCGGGCTACTACAGGCGCTTCGGAAAGAACTTCTCAAGGATAGCCTTTCCTCGCACCACACTGACGAGGAAGGATCAGAAGTTCATTTGGACACCCGAGTGCGCACGAGCTTTTGAAGAGCTAAAGAGTCGTTTGACCACGACACCAATCTTGACATCGCCATGTGGTCTGGACGGCTTTGATATTTATAGTGATGCATCAGGGAGCAGCTTAGGTTGTGTTCTTCTACTGTTCGGAAAGGTGATAGCATATGGCTTACGTCAGTTGAAGGTGCACGAACGGAATTACTCCGTCCATGATTTGGAGTTGGCGGCGGTGATATTCGCACTTAAACTGTGGCGTCATTACCTATATGGCGTGAAAGTGGATATATTCACGCACCATAAGAGCCTGAAATATCTGTTGGACCAGAAGGAGCTCAATATGCGACAGCGAAGGTGGATGGAGTTTCTTGGTGACTACGCCTTACCGATTCATTATAATCCTGGTAAAGGCAATGTAGTTGTGGATGCATTGAGTCGTAGGACTCTGGCAAGGCAAATTGGTTGCTAAGGCTTGATGAAAGACTAATTCGAGAACTGGAAGCATTAGATATTTCTTATGTTGAAAAGAATTCCATTGCAAATGCGTGCTTAAACTTGACGGAGGTACAGTGCGACCTGGCGGACAGAGTTCGACAAGCAACAACACTTGATGAAAGTCTACAATGCTATACAACGGAAAGTTGTGATTCTCAGTTTTCCTTTAATGACGGCCTTTTTCGGAAGGACGGTCGTTTGTGTGTCCAAGATAGGGGTAAACTTCGTGAAGAATTGATGCATGAAGCCCACTTCACAAAGTATTCGATTCACCCCGGGAGCACGAAGATGTATACGGGTCTGAAGAAAATTTTCTGGTGTCCTGGGATGAAGATGGATGTAGCGCACTATGTTACTAAATGTCAAACCTGTGCCTTAGTAAAGGCTGAATGCAAAAAATAGGAAGTTTTCTAAAGTCATTGCCTATCCCTGTATGAAAATTTGATGATATTTCCATGGATTTCATGCATGGGCTGCCAAGATCACAACGTGGAAATAATGCGGTTTGTGTGATTGTGGACCGATTAACTAAGGTGTTGCACTTCATCCCGAACCGGAAGGACGATTCAGTTGAAAAATTGGCAAAGATGTATGTGGATGCTATTGTACAATTGCACGACATGCCCCGTAGAATCGTAAGTGATCGAGATGGGCGTTTCACTATGGGAGATTGGAGATTAGTCAACAAACTATTGGGTACGAAATTACATTTCAGCACGGCCTTTCATCCTAAGACAGATGGTCAGACCGAAAGGACCAACAGGACGTTTGAGGTTATGCTCCAAATGTCTGCGCTGGATTTAGGGAAGAGTTGGGAAGTTCATCTCTTTATGATTGAGTTCTCCTACAACAATAGCTACCAAACTAGTATTCAGATGGCGCCCTTTAAGGCTTTATACGATAGGAAATGTTGTACACCTTTGGCTTGGGCAGAGACTGGTGAAACAGAGTTGTACAAGCGAAAGAAGATGGATGAGGCCAACTCAATTACACTGGTGATTCGTGAAAGGCTTTTGGTGGCTCAAGACAGGCAAGCTAAGTATTACAATGCCAAGCACCGAAACATGGAGTTTGCGGTGAGAGATTGGGTGTACTTGAAGATCAAACCCTTTAAAGGTGTGTCCAGGATACGATGTCTGAAAAAGATTAGCTCAAGGTATCTTGGACCGTTTTGAGTGGTAGAGCGTGTTGGTGGAGCTGCATATTGGTTAGCACTTTCGCTAGAGCTGAGCAGTTTACATGATGTGTTTCATGTCTCAGGGTTGTGGAAAGCGGTGAAAGAACAATCATAGGTGGTTGTTGCAGATCAAGTATCAATCGACAGTGGGCTAACAACGATGGTTAGGCCTATTTGGATCGAGGACACAGCGGTTAAATAGCTACGAAACAAAGCTATCAGGATGGTCAAGGTCCGGTGGGACAACTATGGCCGTGAGGAGTTGTCATGGGAGTATGAGCAAACATGCATACTGAATTTCCCGAGCTGTTTATGTGAGGCTGTTGTAACCCTATGATTTGAATAAAGGATATGTTATAATATTTGTTTGTTGTGATCTACGTGCTTAGTAATATCGGGATGAAATTCTCTTAAGGGGGAGAGTTGTAATGCCCAGAAACCAAATTGAGGTCACACGGCCTAGGACACAGGCGTGTCTAGGGCCATGCCCTGCTCTATGTTAGTCTTGTTATGTCAAGTGTGGAACACGGTTGGAAACACGGGTATGAACAGTACTGACATGGGCGTGTCGGTTGGTGATACGGGTGTGTCATATACCCGTGTCGTTCTCGGGTTATGCCAGGCGGTGCCGACTGAAGTACACGGCCTGGATCACGGGCGTGTACTGGTCGACACGCCGTATAAAAGTTGACACGGGTGTATTGGGAACCCGTGTCCTTTTCGGGATTTGTTGGTCCTGTATCAATTGAGGGACACGCCCCTCAACACGAGCGTGTACTGAGTGAAACGGGCATGTCAGGTGCTTGGCACAGGCGTGTCTAAGCGCATGTCCTGTTCTGGTATGAGTCGGTTGTTTGCCTCTTAAGGTACACGTACTGTGATACGGGCGTGTCACAGGCCGGGTAAGCCCAAGGAAGATGCTTTTCAGAGAAAATCTGAGCCGTTTGTTTCCCTTAATGAAGATCTAACAGCCCTGGGGTTTTCCTGAAGGGTTATATGCGGGAATTGATGAGTTAATTCTCATTCTATCATCACCATTCTCTTTCTAAGAGTAAGAGAGAGAGGAGAGCAAGGGAAGGAAGAAGAAGAGAAATCTGTCTTCCGGTGGTGCTACAGTAGTCCAAATCGCGAGCCGAGTTCAGATTTGCAGAGACTAGAGCATTGCGGAGCTTTCCAACCATGCAGTTTTCTCTATGGCGCCTAAACGT
This sequence comes from Platanthera zijinensis, assembly GCA_039513925.1. Lineage (NCBI taxonomy): Eukaryota > Viridiplantae > Streptophyta > Magnoliopsida > Asparagales > Orchidaceae > Platanthera > Platanthera zijinensis. The sequence continues at coordinate 76,361,930 of CM077095.1, read as the reverse complement.
CTTCCATGGGTAACGATTTCCTTCTTGGACAAGTGAAGTCCTTCTTTCCTGCATTTGCATAGGAATCCTCCACAAAAGGGTGGATGGCAAAGTGATTCCCTTTGGATCGGTGGTTCATCCCTTGTTATATTGCATTAGAACCGGAAGTGTGTAGTACAGTTTGGCATGCTGTGTGAAACCCATCCGAACAAATTGGTCTGGATTGGTGATGCTTTGTTTGAAAATCGGAGAAGACTCCGGATAAATTTGTTATTTGTATGAAATCCTTGGTGGACACCTGTAGCTTAGTGCAGCAGGAAGTACTAAAGGATGTCCAGGAAAATGTGATAGTTGGTACTTAGCGTTCAACTCGTGTGGCCGTGAGTGCCATTCTGTGTGAAGTTGAGCTCTAGACAGTAACTATAGAATGCCCGTGTGGCGAATGGGAAAGGTGAAGCCATACCCGCATCAGTCCAGTCTTGAGTCTAATAAATTTTAGTACAGGGAAAGGTACTTAAGGCCCGCGTTACGGTTGTCTAACCGTGGGTGCTTAAGGCCCTATTAGGATAACATAGCGAGAGTTTTTGGCCTGCGCGCCATAAAGACTAGGAATGCTCATAATGAACTGTCATGTCTGGGACCTCTGAATGGTTTAAGGACCATAGTTTTCTAGTACACCCATAATGTGCCCAGAGTGCACGGAACGTCGGGTTGTCATGTCGATGTTTGTGATATGTATTGATTTGTGCGGTTGTGCACATCCTTTGTGGATTATTTTACATATATGCTGTGTGAATAAATGCTTTGTAGGGAAGGAATTCCACTACCCCATGCCAAGGGCATGGTCATTATTATTGGTCAGCTGAATGCTGACTTTTTCCCTATTTACCGCCGCTTGGTGGATTGATTCTTTTTTATGTGGTGTTGGCCCAAGCGGGAAATAGTGGGTTGAAGCCCAGGTTGTGTTGCTGCCCTCGAAGGCTATGTTTTGATTACTCTTTTTCATGTGTGGCCGGCCTTCACGCCGATGTTTGCAACCCACACCTTTGTTAAGAGAAAGTTGTAAGGCCATAAGGCCATGTACCATGTGTGTTTGGTTGTATACATTCCTAATTGGTAGTAGTGGACATTTCTGTTCTTAATGAGTTCAAGTTTTCAACCATGAAGCTTCCGCCAGAATGCTCTGTGTTAGGGTTCGATTGTTTTGATATTATTTAGTAACGTCTCCTCCTGTTTGTGGAATATGGCGTGAGGCCTTGGCCAGACCCTCTATTGTATCCTACGTGGTGGGTATAGGTATTACAACTATTGTTTTCCACTTCTTCACTTTTTATACGAAAGATAAGGGTTTGAGACATGCCGCTACATGTCACCTCCTCATTAGACAGTCTATTATTACTTAATTTAGGTCTTATTGAAAAGATCGCTCCAAAGGAGCCATCATCGCCTATTCTGAAAACCCGGTTCATCTCGTGCACATGAAACAGCAACACGGTCTGCCGAAAATGCTTTAAGTCAAAATCATCGTGTATACTATGCACACTCGACGAATCGTCAAAATTTTTTGTGATCACTCGACGCCTCGTCTAGTCCTGTACTCTTTCTAAGTCGAATCATTGAAATCGTCGAGTATCGCTCGATGCTTCGTCGAGTGGTGTCAAGTTCACTCAATGCCCCCAGAATCTTTCTAAGTTAAACCATCAGGATCGTCGAGTATCACTCGACGCTTCGTCGAGTGTCATCGAGTTCACTCACCGCACTCCATGCTTCCCGAATATAGAATTATTCTTAGTGAAATTCGTCTTATCTACTCGACGCTTCGTCGAATCACGTCGAGTTCACTTAAAGCTTTCGACGAATTCTTCTGGCCAAAATATTCTAAGTCCAATTTGTCTTATATACATGATGAATTTGTTAGATATCCACAATGATATTTGACGAATAGTACTGGCCTCAATTTGCAAGTCATACTTAATGAATTAGTTTGATATCTGTTACGATATCCGACAAATTTTACTTGTCGAAGCCGGCACACCCCGAGCCCGAGTGAGATCTCATGACTCAAAATGCGTGCGATGGGTGATGCGCTGACGACAAGTGTACTGGTCGCTGTCAAGTAATAAATTTGGAATAGCATCCCCGAATATCGATCTCGAGGAAATGTAGGAAGGGTACGTGATAGCGTTGTGTGAAGATCGTTACTAAGAGTGAAAATAAACAACAGGGGGGTTTTTTTTTGTTTCCTAATGCTATAGAACAGAAATAAAACTACCGCGGCTCGCCGGCACCGCTTCGCTTGGTGGATGAGTGAGTGCAGGCCACTATGTCGTGCTTCGTTCCCGGATGGATAGAGAGAAAGTGCGAGAGTGAGGGTCATAAACATTTCTTCACACACCAACTTTAGCCTTTGCTAGAGTGGATTCAAGTGCACTAGTGAGTGGGTGTGAGTGGAGGCGAGTGCATCACAACTACAACAGAACAAGTAACTAACCAAACATACTTCATTCATAGACAAATTAAAAGTAAGTTTAGTTTGATTACAAGCTTGAAGTACAATCCACAAAGATAAAAGGTATAGTAAACCGAAAGAGGGAAGGCGTAGCTGAGGTGCTTGGGCGGAGTGGTGGGTTGTCAATCCACTTCACGAATCTGACCGTGGTTGCTACCGATTGCAAGAGGGTCTTCAATTTACTTGTTTTTCTCCGTCTTCTTTCCTTTCCTTCGATCATTTCTTCCTTTAGTTTAGAGGAATGGCACCAAAAGTTCTCGTTGCTAGTGGCAAGGAGCTCTCCGAAGGTTGAAGATGGCTTCAGATGGCCGGAGAATGCATCCAGGAGGGTTTAGATGGGTGGAGGATATGTGGAGGTGTGGAACAGCGCTTCCTGCGCACTGCTGGATCGGAAAAATGATGGGCGTTGACCTAAATCGTGGAATAGGGCTTTAAATACGGAAGCAGAATAATCAAAGCGCACGATCAGTGGCGCAGGACCAGTTGTTGTGCACATTGTCGGCTGATGATCGTGCGCAATGCCCTAGAAAAACCTGCAACTAGACAGAAACCTCAGTATATATGTGCACGAGCAGTGGCGCATGACCGGTGGTTGTGCGCACTGAATCCACTGATCGTGAGATTGGCAAAGACAGACCTATAGAAAAATGAGGTAAACGCGCATGAGCAGAGGCAAACGACCGGTGGTCGTGCGCGCTATGTCCAGTGCTCGTGCGATTAACCTGCCAGAAAAAAGAAAATGGAGTGGACAGAGCGCACAATCACTAGGGCATGACCAGTGGTCGTGCGCAATAGGTCTATTGATCGTGCAGTCGTCAAGACAGAAATGGAGAAATAGAGAGCGTAGTGCGCCCAATAAGTGGCGCACGACCAGTGGTCATGCACAATAAGTCCAGTCTTTGTGCGCAGTATTCCTGTACAGTTTGGGATTTACCGAGCGATCCCGGAACACGCACGCGACCTATGCACCTATAGTAGAAATAGAAAGGCCACCAAAAGTGCACACCACATTCTTCGGACACAGTGAGACAACAAGTAAAAAGCGGAAGTACAGAAACAACGAAATCACAATGAAAATGGGCCTACAGTGCACTTAATCATGAAATGGGCAGAGAAACAAATATAAGCAATTATGGCTCTCAAGTGCATTGCAATAACGATAAAATTGGCCCAAATGAGTCCATAAATAAGTGTATAACTTGAACTCATCAAACCCCCAAACTTACTCATTTGCGCGTCCCGGGCAAATCATCACTCCGTGGACTGTAAAAACATCTAGCTGGCTTAGAAATTTCAAAATAAAGTAAGATGAGAATTATGGAGAATCGTTCGATCATGTGTACGAAGAAAGTAGGCATGCAACTAAGATGAGCATTGGCAAAGACCGGGGCTCGTGATAAAAACTTTTTAATTATAAAACTTTTTAATCTAACTGAACTGACTTTACATCTTCTGAACTGACTAAGCTCTTCTTGCATAGCATCAATCCAGTTAGAGTCTTGCATTGCTTCTTCAATCTTCCTGGGTTATATTTTAGACAGGAAGCTAGAACATAGAACTGTGTTCATGCTCTTGCTCCTAGTTAGAACCCCTTGACTTGCATCACCAATGATTTGGTGAGCTGGATGATCCTTTAGATGTCTTCTAGCTGGACGAAATTTGTCAGCATTATGGCTTTCTTCAGTTTCCTCAACTTGATGCCCCAAATTGTCTTCTTCATCCAGTGGGACTTGTTCTCCCCCTGGATAGATGGCATCTTTTTCTTCATCCATCCTGGCAGGAACTTCATCATTGATGGTCAACTTGTCCAGCCTGTCTGTTAGACCTATAGAACTAACTGAAGAACTAGACAATTCATTGTTAATCAATCTAGACTCATCAAAAACAACATGGACTGGCTCTTCTACAACTTGAGTAGTCAAGTTGTAGACCCTATATGCCCTACTATTATTGCTGTACCCAACAAATATCCCTTCTAGGGATTTGGCAGTTAACTTTGTTTGGTAGTGTTTACAATTAACTAGGACATAACACTTGCTACCAAAGATTCTGAAATAATAAATGTTTGGTTTTCTGCCCTTCAAAATCTGATATGGAGTCAACTTAAGTCTCTTATTTATGGATGCTCTATTGAGAACATGACAAGCAGTGTTTACTGCCTCAGCCCAGAAATATTCAGGTAGAGTAGTATCACTGAGTAGAGTTCTACCATCCTCAATGAGAGTTCTATTCTTTCTTTCAGCAATTCGATTTTGTTGAGGTGCTCTGGGTGAGGAGAACTCTTAATGTATCCCAAGTTCTTCACAGAATTTTTTCATATATTCAGACTGAAATTCAGTTCCATGGTCACTTCTGATTTTGACCACTAAATTATAAAATTAATTCTGAACTTGTCTAACAAAAGTCTGGAAAACACTAGGGGTTTCAGATTTCCTCTTCAAGAAGAACACCCAAGTGTATCTAGAATAGTCATCCACAATAACTAGTGTATATACTTTCCTACCAAGACTGTGAACTGTCATAGGACCAAACAAATCCATATGTAAGAGATATAAACATCTCAATGAATCTTTTGTATCTAGTGCAGGAAAAGAGGACTTGGTCTGTTTACCCTTTTGGCAAGCTGAGCACACTCCCTCTTTAATGCACTTGACTTGAGGACCATTCCTCACCAGACCAATGCTAAATAGCAGTCCTATTGACTTATAGTTCAGATAAGCTAGCCTTTTGTGCCATTTGACACATAGTGAAGCTTTCTCATCTGCAACTAGGCAAATAGGTGAGTTGTTCAACTCACAATCTAGGTTAAGACAATAGACATTTCCTTTCCTAGTGCTAGTAAAAATGATCTCTTGATCACTTGACCTCTTAATTTGGCACTCCCCTTTGTGAAAGGAGGTGTCATAACCAAAATCACGAAGCTGACTTATGGTTATCAGGTTATGTTTCAGACCCTTCACATAAGCCACTTTAGTGATAGGAATTGAGTCACAAGAAATGTTACCAAATCCTTTGATGACTCCTTTTTCTGATCCACCAAAGATGAATTTGGGACCATTCTCTATGGGTACATAGTCCCTAAACATTCTTCTTGTTCCAGTCCTGTGTCTGGAACAACCACTATCCAAGTACCATATAGGGGTATGGTAACTTAGATTCACCTGCAGCAAATAAAGAATCACTTACCCTTAGAACCCAATTTGCTATTGTGTCCTAGGTCCTTGTTAGTTTGTAATCCTGCAGCTGTTCTAACAGGAAAACCACTCTTGATTTTAACACTTGTGTAAAACCAGCAATCCATGGCAAAGTTGTAACATCCCATTTCCAACTAGACCCCTAAGAGTGGTTCTGTCATGACAAAACCCTAGGAAGCCCAAGAAAGAGTCAAGTGGACCTGGTAGTGTGGATAGGGCCACTATGGTCTGCACTCAGCAGATCTCTAAACCTTAGTTAAAAGTGATCATGGGGCTTCACCAAGACTCCAAGACCCCACCCATACCCTTATAACCCTAGAAAAAGATCAATGGGTCACTAAGGACCCATGAAGAGCAATCAAAGGACCTAAGTTGACCAAAGTCAACTATAGCCCTAATTGGGTCAAATTGACCTACACAAGGGACAATTACAGTCCCTTGGCCCAGTAGACCCCACCCATATCCTCCTAGACCTAGTGAGAGGTCAATGAGTCACTAAGGACTCATGGAGAGTAGTCAATGGGGCTAAGTTGACCAAAGTCAACTATAACCCTAATTGGGTCAAATTGACCTACACAAGGGTCAACTGCAGTCCCTTAGCCCAGTAGACCCCACCCATACCCTCCTAGACCTAGTGAGATGTCAATGGGTCACTAAGGACCCATGGAGAGTAGTCTATAGGGCTAAGTTGACCAAAGTCAACTATATTCCTATTTGGGTCAAATTGACCTACATAAGGGTCAATTGCAATCTATTGGCCAAATGGACCCCACCTCTACCCTCATAAGCCTAGTAAGAGGCCAATAGGTCACCAAGGACCCATTGGGACCAATCAAAAGGGCTAGTTTGACCAAAGTCAACCCTTGACCTAAAATGGTCAAAATGCCCTAGTTAAGGGCCAAGTGACCTCCAAGGGCCAATCCAACCCTACCTTGACCCTAGGGGAGGCTAATGGGTTACCAAGGACCCATTAAAGTAATCTCAAGTACCAAATTGACCTAGGTGGGCCCTAGTCCAACTTTGGGTCAAATTAGCCTAAATGGGCTAACTCAAGCCCAAGCCCATTTCAATTGGGCTAACCATGACTAAAGTGACCAAATGGACTTGTGGGCTGCCATAGGACATGTAGGAGCCAAAAATTCAGGCTTGGTGACTAGGAGAGAGAAAGTCACCAATGGAAGAGAGAGAAAGAGAAGGAAGAAAAGGGAGGAGGACTTTTGGGCTCATCCTCCCCCTCCCCAACCCCTCCATTCACTCCTCTAGGACAAGGGAAGCAGCCCCAATTCAACCAGCTAGCTTTGACTGGTGTGATCCATGCTTCATCCCCTACCTACCATGGCCGAAATCTTTGACCAAGGAAGCCAATAATGGCAATGGAGCTTGCAGCCAACTACCACCCATATTCTCCTCTTTAAAAGTTTCACTGGAATCCAGGGATGAATTCCCACCAGTTTCCTGAAGAAGCCAAGCCCTGTTCTGCATTTTTGATCAAACCGACCACCGCCGGCCACAACCATGCCAATCCGGCGATCAGTCCGGCTACAGCCGCCACCACAGGTCCTCCTCCACTCCTTCTTGCATGGGTAGATCATAGGGATCATTAGAACCAAGGTTGGAGCTAAGTTGAGCCCAATCGAAATCTCAATTTCATGGTTTTTCCATGATTTTTCCGCTTGTCGGGATCGCCGGAGCAGTGCTCCCCGGCGACCGTGCCGCTGCCTGGAGATAGCCCCGACCACCACGAAGGTGTCGGCGGTGGTGGCAGGCCGGGGAGGTGGCCGGAGCGTCGGCGGCAGCCGCTGGAAATCGGCCTAGGCAGGATTGATCCTAGACGTCGACTGGAGGTTGAAGACGATGGGATGCCGTCCAAGGCGCGCCAAGATTCGTGCTATTAAATAAATATAATCTATAGGCTAAATGTATTATTATTCCATTATTGTCACAGTTTTTACATTTATTGGTTTTAATTATTAAAAATAGCTGGAGCCATTTTCAGAGAAAATGGTCAACACCAAAAATGTAGCCCTATGGACCTACTGTCTGACAAAATTGGTTTGAACCAATTTGGGTGACTGGTTTGACCAGGGCACCCATATTGGTGGGGTCTATACAAATAAATAGGCAGTCATTAAATTAGTTGCCCACACTTCATCCTTGGTCCAAATGAGCTGAAATTTTGGCAAGGAGTCACCCTACCCTATAACTAGACCTGCCCAAAAATGGGAATTTTTGGGAATAATTTTCCTATAATTTTGTAAAACATTTAATTATGCTAGGGTAAATTAAATGATGGGTCAAATGAAGTTCAAATTTATCCAAATTTTGGTGGGATGGATATGAGGTCAATATAGACCTCTGGTTAAAGTTTCATTAAGTTTGGAGTTGATTTGAATGGGATTCAAGCAAACCCTAGCCTTGCCCTAAGAAGGGTATTTTGGTCCAAAATGTAATTTTGGCTTTTATTGTCCAATTCACCTCAACAGAGGTTCAAATTTGGTACACTAGTTTGGCATGACAATATACACCTCCCAATGAAAACTTGGGGGCATTGGAGTTGATTTGGCCCAAGATCCTAGGTCAAACCCTAAGAAAGGGCTTTTGTACCTTGTGAAGGACATATGGCCAAAACACCTTGTATGGCTATGAAATTTTGTAGGGGTGGTATTTTGGTAACTATAACCCTCTGGTAAAAATATTAGGGTATTTTGGAAGGTTTAGGAACCTCAAAAGCCTAACCCTAGTTTAGGGCACAAATGTGGTGGGATAGGAATGGGTTAGCTAAACCCCTTAAAATGATATGAAATTTTGGTAGGATGGTCATAACGATATTAAGAAGCTTTGGTGATTTATTTATAAATTTTGGAGTAATATTTATAGCACTTCATTTGTAACACAAGGAATGCCTCAATTTAGTAAATTAATTATTATGCTCCCTCTGACCCTTGGGAGGTCATGAAATTTTGGCAGAGGATGTTTTGAATCATTATGAGCTTATATAAATTTTATAAAAATACTTGGACACTTATTTGAAGTAGTTACTTCACAAGCTTGTTATATGATGAAATTATTCAATAAATTATTTAAGTCCATTTACTGATAAATAAATTATGAAATTTGGCCCAAACCATTTACATGCCATTAGATTCATACTTGAATTTTCTATGAATTTTTGGAAGCAACATAGTATTTTATATTTCTTTAAATGAATTTTCAAGGATTAAAATGAAATAATGATTTGGGGATAAAACCTTACTGAAAAATTTAGATATTTTGGAAGATGAGTTATATCCTCATTTTGAATAACATATAAAAGTTGTAGAATGATATCTTGACTGAAAATTGTACTTCATGTTCATTATTGGAAATATTAGTCAATAGAATAATTAAATAAATTATTAAATAAATAAGGAAAATTTTGGATCTCTGGATTTAGGGCTTAAAGGTCATAATAGAACTCCATTATTTATTATAAGAGTATTGGATAGTTATTTGATGTGCCTCCTATTTTACATGAAGTTTGACATGGTGGTCTGCAATTAGCAATTTTGAAAAACTATATATTAATTTATTTGAAGCTTATCACTCCTTAATCACTGATGATATTTGACTCAGAGCATTTATGGGCCCTTGCAATCATGTTAGAATTATCCTTGAATTTTCAGAAATAATATTGCCCTGTTTATTATTTTTATGAATTATTGCAATATACCATTTAAATAAAATAAGTGGCCTGAACCTTGCTGAAAAATTAAGAGATTTTGTATCTTAGGTTAAATGATTATATTAAGTATAACATAAATCTGGGGAGATTTTATATTGTCAAAATTTGGTACCTTCAGCTCAATCTTGGAGACTTTGGCCACTATAAATATTTAATAAATTCCTAGATAAATAGGAAAATTGTAAAACTCTGGAGTTGGGCAATAAAGGTCATAATGGACCTCCATAAATTATTATAGGAGTATTGGATGATTTCTTGACATACTTCCCATTTTACATAACATTAAACCTTGGTGGTCTACATATAGTAATTCTTCAGAAATAATCTGGAGTATAAGTTAGGTACATAAGAGTTCATCACTCAGGGTTGGATAAGATAGGAATGAGTTGACTAAATGTTGGATGATGTTTTGGGATCGACGAAAGATCGTCTTCCCCATAAAGTGGAAGGTCAAATCTCCTTAGGTCTAGTTACTGTAATATGGAAATGAAAGGGGTAAAACCTAAGTCGTAAGCATAAAATAGGTAGTAAACTTAGGATTTCACACTCTCACGCCCCTGTGTCCCGAGAGATAGTTTGGGTTACTCGGGCAATAAGCCCAGTGGTTAAGGTAATGTGCATGGTAGCCCGGGGAGCTTCGGCTCGGTTGTAGATTATGACGGGTTAGTCCGGGGAGCTTTGGCTCGGTTGTTGGTTATGACGGACGGGATAGTCCGGGGAGCTTCAGCTCGGTTGTAGGTTATGATGGACGGGATTGTCCGGTGAGCTTTGGCTCGGTTGACGGTTATGACGGACGGGATAGTCCGGGGAGCTTTGGCTCTGTTGTAGATTATGATGGACAGGATTGTCCGGTGAGCTTCGGCTCAGTTGGTTGTTTGACTCATAACTATTGCATGTGCATAAAAGGTTTAAGGTGGTGGGTCTTCGATATTGGGGAGTTCGATGCACCGACACCAATATCGTTGGCTCGACAAGTGTGGTGAGCACTTCGCCAATAGAAATCCGGTGCGCCAGCCGGCAAGAGTACGCAGGCGTCCGCTTAGTGCACCAAGCGTTGAGGCGTACGATTGGTCTGACCGGTAGTGCTTTACTGGTTTAGAGGTGGGCGGGGCCCAACCCACCGCTTCCGTCTGCCACTACGGAGGTATCCTGGGAGGTAACGGCTCCGAAAGGGGGAACTAAAGGTCTGTGTACACAGAGTCGAGTGGGTGAGTTGCACTTGTCTGTTCACATCATAGCATACTTGCATTTCATAGCATCATCATTGCATATAACCTGACACCTAATGTATAAGCGGTATGGGACGCTCTATACATTAGGCCTTGCAAAACGACCCCTTGGCCTATAAGTTCGTGTGAGCGTGCTTATAAGTCAAGGTTCTCTTTCAATATTATAAGCCTGCTAATAGAACCGACACCCTATCGAATAAATCGGTATGGGACTTTTTATACGATAGGAGCCCTGCGAAAGATCCCTTAGCTTATGTGTACCCACATAAGTTAAGGATACTTATTTAATTTTGTATAATTATTATCTTGCGTACACTGTTAGTTTAGTTCCGCTGCCATCTGGAATTTGACTATTCTCCACCTTCATGTCCTTCCCTTTCCTTCTCCCCGCTCGGTGCTTAGGAGCCATGGGGGAAGGGGTGGGGGACGATAGGACTTAGTCTTTTAGACTAATGGTTTTCGAACCACATCATTTAGGGGACCACGGAGCCAAGCATGGAGGAGCAGCCCCGGAGGTCGGCACGCTTGGAGATCGGACAGTCTAGCACTGGAGTCCAGACAGCAGGGACAGTGAGTCCCGAACTATAGTAGTTGTATTAGTTGCTTCCGCGATGAGAGAATTGTAGTGAGGACTTGATGTACCGGGCATAAGCCCGAGATTTTATTATATGTACTATCTGTGGACACTCCCTTCGTGGAGTTTATTTCTATATATGTGATTTCTGTGGACTTGCATCTCTTCTTATGCTACAGTTATGATCGAGATTGGCCGGCAGAGTCGGCGTCTTGTAGTGACAACCTTCCCGAGTGCGAAGGTATCACCGCAAGGCGGCGACTCTGGGCCTAAGACCCCGGTGTCGAAAAAGAAAAAAAAATGGGGGTCTTACAAGTGGTATCAGAGGAAACCTCGATCAGAAAAGTAGCAGTCTACTAACCCTGGGACACCCCCGCTCGAGTTTAGTTTGGGGACAAACTAAGCAGCGGAAGCAGTGGTGGGCCCATATGGGAAATCACATGAAAATTGTCCACTTTTAGTTAAATTTGTGAGACTTCTTATAATTGTCTTCTATTACGCAGCCCCCAGTGCAGCCAACACCACAAGGCGGAGTTCAGCAGACTCCGACTGTTGCACCACCTCCCCCGGTCCCCACTCCATTCTTACATTCGGAGATGGGTCAAACGCTGACGACCATTCTAGATGCCTTCAGGGCTCAACAGGCTCCGGCTCCGCAACCAAACCCGGGGGTCAATTGGCTGAGCATCTTTCGAGGACTCTCTCCTCCATCCTACTTGGGGACCGAATCCGCCGTACGGACAGAGGAATGGCTAGATATTATGTACGAAATGCTGACTGGGATACGATGTCCCTGGGAGGAGAGGGTGGCCTTGGTTGTCTCCTGCCTAGAGTCCCATGCTAAGAGGTGGTGGAAGACGCTGCTGGACACAAGATTTGTTGATAGGGAGGTTACGGAAGTTACCTGGGAAGAGTTCAGGACCGCGCTGCTGGAGCATTTCGTTCCACAGTCGGCCAGGGATGAGTTGAAGGAGAGGTTCTTACAGCTGAATCAAGGCACCCGGACAGTGGTAGAGTACCATCGGGAGTTCGACCATTTGGCTCGATATGCAGATTCTTACCAGCTGGACGAAGCGGGATACATCAAGGGATTCTATAAGGGCCTGCGGGAGGACTTGAGGGAGGCTTTGTTGTTTGTATCCGACGGGCCTATCTCCCGGATTTTGGAAATAACAAAGAGGATCGAGGCCGATTGGCACACCACTCGGGGCCGGAAGCGGCAAGCGGAGGATCAGGGCCGGAGAGCCAGAAATGATCAGCGACAAGGTGCTATACCAGGTGGGAGAAGGACAGAGGACCAGCCTCGAAAGGAAGTGAGGCAGGAGCCGAGGGAGCAGGTGATATTGGCCCCTCAGCCTCTTCAGATGAGGGAGGCACCGAGACCCGGGGGTATGGCATTTCCCCCACCGGAGTGCTACAACTGCCATCAGATAGGACACATTCGGAGAAACTGCCCCATGAGGGGAGCACCTTTACCAGCACCCCAGGATGCCCCGCATGCCCAGCAGTTTGGAGGACGAGGACGTGGTCGAGGACGTGGTTTCCAGGGTGTAGATCGTAGGCAGCAGAGGGAGCAAATTTATGCACTGGATCTGGCTCAGCCCCGAAACCCGGAGCAAGTAATCACTGGTACGTCTGAAAATTTTAGTTAAAGTTATTTCCTCATGAAGTTAAATTTGATATAGAAGTGACATTTTAGGAAAGAAAACCATAGCTAGAATTCTGAGACATTTAATTTTTCCAAACCCCAGGAATAGTTTTCATCAGCGGCAAACCCGCTTATACGCTATTTGATACGGGTGCTTCGCACTCATTTGTATCGGAGGCCTTCATAGAAGGATTGGAAGGCGTGGAACGATTCACGGGTCTGATGATGAGGATACGACTACCCGACGGATCAGAGTTGTTCACCTCTGCCCACTGCAACATGGAGGCGGAGATCGGCGGAAGGATATTTGAAGCTCCAGCGACGATCATAAAGATGCCAATCTTTGATTTGATCCTAGGGATGATGTGGCTAAACTGGAATCATGCTCAGATTGACTGCACGTCCAAAAGAGTTACCGTAAGACATGGGGATTCCTACCTCGTCATTGAAGGTATTAAATCCATTCCCCCTCTCATACTGTCGTCTGTACAAGCCGTCAAGGCTCACTTACAGGGGGAAGAAGTGTTTGAGGTAATATTCGAGATGACTGAGACCAAGGTCTCCACCTCGGATATTCCGGTGGTGCGAGATTTTGCCGACGTATTCCCTGAGAAACTGCCTGGGCTACCCCCACGCCGGGAGCAGGATTTTCGGATACAGCTGGTGCCGGGGGCTAAGCCGGCAGCTAGGGCCCATTACCGGATGGCCCCGAAGGAATTGACAGAGTTTCGAAGCCAACTCCAAGAACTAGTGGAGGCTGGATTTGTCCGACCGAGCTCTTCGCCTTGGGGAGCCCCGGTCTTGTTCGTTAAAAAGAAGGACGGAACTCTGACACTGTGCATCGACTACCGAGCACTAAACCGATTGACAGTCCGAAATACATATCCGTTGCCAAGGATAGATGAGCTGTTTGACCAGCTAGAAGGTGCGCATTTCTTTTCCAAATTGGATTTGAGGTCTGGTTACTACCAGCTAAGGATCCAGGAGGAGGACATTCCGAAGACTGCTTTCAGTAGCAGATATGGGCTATATGAATTCACAGTGATGCCCTTCGGGCTCACAAATGCGCCGTCGGCATTTATGAGCCGTATGAGTCAGGTGTTCGAAGAATATTTAGATGTGTTTGTCATCGTGTTTATCGATGACATCCTCATTTACTCAAGGACAGAGGAGGAGCACACACGGCATCTGACGCTGACCCTGGAGAGACTACGGGAGCGCAAGCTTTATGCAAAGATCAGCAAATGCCAGTTTTGGTTGAAGGAGGTGGCCTTCCTAGACCATATCATCAGTGGTGCTGGGTTGGCAGTGGACCCGACCAAGATCCAAGCGGTTCGGGACTGGCCACAATTAAAGACGGCCACAGATGTACGAAGTTTCCTAGGACTTGCCGGTTACTACCAGAAATTTGTGGAGGGATTCTCTCGTATCGCCCTCCCACTCACATCTCTGACAAGGAAGGAGGTACCCTTTATCTGGACCCCACGATGTGAAGAGGCTTTTCAAGAGCTAAAGGGGCGACTCACTTCGGCTCCTATACTTGCCCTCCCTTCAGGGAAAGAAGGATTCTAGGTCTACACCGATGCCTTCTATCAGGGCATGGGTGCAGTACTTATGCAGAATGGCCATGTGATAGCTTACGCTTCTCGGCAGCTGAAGAAGCACGAGCAAAACTACCCAGTTCATGACTTAGAGATGGGAGCGGTCATTTTTGCACTAAAAGTCTGGCGTCACTATCTATACGGTGTCCACTGCGACATATACTCCGACCATAAAAATCTGAGGTATATGGACACACAGAAGGAGCTAAACATTAGACAGAGACGATGGGTGGAATTTTTAGCAGACTACCAGTATGAGATGCACTACCACCCAGGAAAGGCGAATGTGGTAGCAGATGCATTAAGCCGAAAGACCACAAACGCTGGAGTAGGAACGCCGCTGATGGCCTTGGAGTTAATACAGATGTTTGATAAGATGCAAGTATCCCTGGTATCTGAGGATCACCCTGAGTTATACCAAGAATATCTGTTGTCATTAATCGCCACGGATGACATACGAAAACGGGTCAAGGATGGACAGAGGCAGGATACTCAGCTAGAGCCGATTTTCCGGTCCTTAAAAGCAGGCACTGCGGGAGATTACACACTGAGGGATGATTTATGAAAGTGAAGGGATAGATACTACTCTAGAGGGGGGATGAATAGAGTTATCAAATTTTGCACAGACAAAACTTAATAGTCTACCCAACTCCCTTGGAGTGAAGTGCGGAATGAAAAGATTATAGATATTGATTTAACCTTAAAGCCTAACACAAGTGATGTGTACAAACTCAAGTTAACTGTAATTACAGTTAAGCTTGGAAAACCCTAATCAGCAACTAGCAACCTAGTTATATCTAATCACAGCCACAATACAGGAATTAAACAATGGAATCCAGACGACACAAGGAAATTTATAGTGGTTCCCCAAACAACTTGGGTACGTCCACTCTTCTACCCACACGGTAGGAATCCACTCAGGTTTTTGATCAGGTGCCCTGCCACCAACAGGATCTGTTTCAGGTAGATCCAGAAACCCTTTAGACTTTTGATCAGGTGTCTAAAAACCAAGCACAGGTTTTTGATCAGGTGCCCTGCCACCAAGGGATACTTTTGAAGGGAGTAATAACCCTGTACAGGAGGGGGAAGAAGGTTAAGATGTCTTCTCTATTTTACAAAGATTAGAGAAGCACAAAGACTTGCACTGAGCTAGAATGCTCTAAAGAATCAAGGCTCCCCCTAGCTCAAAGATGTCCAGGTGAAGTCTTGCTTCAGTGCAGAAAACTCTTCAGAAAGTTCTGAAGGAAAAGCTACAGGAAGAAAGTAAATAATAAAATCAAAGATCTTCAAGCAGCTATCTTCTTCTTCTTCTTCTTCAAAGGAACTCTGAGTTTGAACTTCCTGAAAGCAGGAGAACTCAGGTGAAGAAGAGATGAAGATCTTAACACTTCTCAGTTAGATGGAAATTGCTGAGAGCAGAAAACTTTTTCTTGATGAAGGCTTGAGAGCTTGAATGAACAACTGGTTAGCTATTAGCTAGCTTGAATCCTTCTTCAAGGGGTCCTTTTTATAATCATCAGCAAGCAACGGCTCACTTCCATTTGAATTATTTGTCTTCTTCTGAGCCTTGAGACCAGGGCTGTAAATATCAAGAAGACAGAAACATCTCTGCAGCAAAACATTCTATAAAAGGAATAAACCTCTTTCTAAGAAGCTGCAGGCTTAAATCAAATAATAGAAGGACTAAATAAAGTCACATCAGAAATAATCTCTTTATAGCAAAAAGAAGACTTTTCAGTCTAACGGCTATAAAGGGCTGACAATAGATAAAGTAGTTTATAATGACAGCTAATAAGACAAACAACTTTATCTTAAAAAGATTTGACTCAGGCAAAAGAGATGGAGCAAATATTGCCTGGTAATTTTATCATACAGCTTAAAATAATGTGCCAGAAAAGGTATTAATTAATTAAGTATAATAAATAAATACAAAATACAACGGCAGACAGCAAACGTCGAACGACCCTCGAAGATCGTCGAACGACGCACGGAGATCGTCGAACTATCGGGCAGATAGTCGAACGATCCAGATAGTCGACCTATCGAAGAAGATAGTCGAACTACCCCGGCAGATAGTCGAACTATCAGAACAGATAGTCGAACTATCAGACAGTCGATCTATCTAAGACAGATAGTCGAACTATCAAGCGCACAGAGATAGTCGACCTATCAAGCAGATAGTCGACCTACCTCAGAAAACAGATAGTCGATCTATCAACAGATAGTCAAACTATCAAAACAAACCAGATAGTCGATCTATCAGCAGATAGTCGAACTACCAGATAGTCGAACTATCAGGACAGATAGTCGAACTATCAAAGACAACAGATAGTCGAACTATCAACAGATAGTCAAACTATCAAGACGAAACAGATAGTCGATCTATCGACAGATAGTCGAACTATCAAAGCGAAACAGATAGTCGATCTATCAACAGATAGTCGAACTATCAAATAGTCGATCTATCAGAACAGATAGTCGAACTACCTCGCCAAGCAGATAGTCGAGCTATCAATAGATAGTCGAACTATCAACGCAGACAAAGCGTCGACCAACTGATAGACGATCGTCGATCAGCCGATAGACGATAGTCGAGCGGCATTCGACTATCGTCGAACGAAAAACTACTTAACCAAATTCTCAATCTGGAAAAGTGAGAACTCTACAGCTAGACTCCTAACCATTGACCATAAGTATTTCTTGGGTCAAGGGGCACAAAGGAGAGGACTAAACTCAAATCAAAACTAGGGTACCAACAATCTCTCCCTATTTGAGTTAAGTCTCTCAACATCTAAAACATAAAACTAGCTAAAGAGCAATAAAATAATACAGTAAATAGTTAATAATTAACTAGCAAATTATCAAACAGATAAACAAATATAGCACAACAGTTAATCAAACTATGGATCAAAAGAGTCAGGCTTAGAAACAGAAGAGCTAGAAACAAAAGAAATTTTCCTTAAAGGATCATCAGATTCTTTCTTTGACAGTTTCAGGTCCTGCGCACCAATGATCTTCAGTTCTGTAGCTCTTGGGACTACTGCTTCAGGATGCTTTTCCATATATTTTGATGGATCAAAAATCTCAGGATTAACCTGGAACTTTTCAAACTCTTTCCTTCTGTAAGCAGACATGGTAGTTAGACCAGTCGTATCTTTTCCTTCTGCTCTAGCTTTTCTTATTTGAGCTGCTCCTACTAGTTCTTGAAAGCGAGCCATCCTAAAGTTAGGATCGAGCTCAGGATTTTCATACACAGGCTCAGGAGAAGCAGCATCAGCTATTTTATCTTGAATAACTAGATAAGACATTAGAGGCAAACTTAGCAGAGAGGTTCTTGCTAGATATTTTAACACAAATTGAACTATTTACCTTTTGATACAATTTCCTCAGACTGAACTGGAGCTATATCTTTCTCAGCTGGAACTATTTCTTCCTTAGCAGGAGCAGATTCTTCCTGGGCAGTCATTACAACATCTGGAACTATTTCTATCTCAGCTTGAGCAGATTCTTCCTGGGCAGACATGACTGTATCTTTTATAGCTGGAGGGGAGGCAGGATGGTCTGAGACATCTTCATGGAACATCTCCCCCTGCCTGATTTCAGTGGATACTGAAACCAGGCCCCTTGAGGAAGATGGCTCAGCAGATTTTGAAAGGGATTTGATACCAATTGAAAGTGA
This sequence comes from Platanthera zijinensis, assembly GCA_039513925.1. Classification (NCBI taxonomy): domain Eukaryota; kingdom Viridiplantae; phylum Streptophyta; class Magnoliopsida; order Asparagales; family Orchidaceae; genus Platanthera; species Platanthera zijinensis. Next base: position 76,343,796 of record CM077095.1, on the reverse strand, counting down.
AGGGATATGATGGAGGCAGATAAGAGATCAATGGAGGCTGCAAGGGGAGCGATTGCCTCTTCAATCATGGTCTTGATTGACGGGGTAATCAGCTCCACAATGCGGGAGATAAGCTCAGGAGAAATCTCAATAGATGAAGGATGTGAAGTGGATGGAGCTGCAGCAGATATGGTAGTGGTGCAGGGAAGAGAAATGGTGTGGACAGGGGATCGAGCAGGAGATGGAGCAGGTGATGGAGCAGGAGAGTTAATTGGGGAATGATCTGGGGAATGAACAGGAGAGACAGGAGGAGTAGGAATTCTCTCTGATCCTAACAAATCGAAGCTAGGAGCAGATATCCTAGCCAGATGAGCAGGTAGAGGAGAAGCAGGAGGGGAAAGAGGAACAACCGTAGTTGTTTTTAGAGCAGCAGAGGAAGAAGGTCGTACTTCAGCTGAAGTTGATGGAACTTCAACTGAGGCAGACAGCAATGCAGAGGAGGAGGAAGGAAGAGCTGAGCCAGCTTCAACATGGTGAGGAGTGACTGATTCAGTCCTTGTGTCCTCAGATGTTGCTGGAGCAGGTTTCACAAACGTTCTCTTCCACTTAGAGAACAAGTTGGGATCCATCTTCTTGCTCGCATTGATTGTTGTTGCAGTTGAACTCAGCAGCTGGGGGAATTTTTCTTTAAGGAAGATTCCAATGACCCTTCCTAGGGTGACTTCCTTCTTACCAGTCTTTTTCCTGATTAAATCAAACACAACTGCTGCCCAATCGATCCTTTTTCGATTAACAATCGCACACATGAGTGCGAATTGCTGCCTTGTTATATTGTCGTGGGCAGAGTGCTTACCCAGGAGCACTTTTCCTACTAACTCAGCCAGAAACTTGATTTTGAAAGGAAAATTCACTTTGAGCAGCTTCGTGGGAATGCCCTCAGCATGTCCCAGCTCAACTAGCATTCTTCCGAATTCCTGAGCATCTTGCTCATAATCCTCGTCACCATTAACTAATCCAAAAACATCAGATAAAACGGCCGGAGTTAGGATTACCTCTTCTCCGCCGATGGTACCAGTCATCGATTCGTCTGTGGAAGACGACGTGAAAGCCCATTCTTTGATTTCTGGAATGTTGATCTTAATCCTTGCAGACATTAATTTCTCTAAACCCTGATCCCGGCACAGCTGTAGAACTTCTACGATTCCTACATCGCAGCTGCTGAATGCGTCGAAATCCACGCTAAATCCTGCATCAAACTTCACGATGGCTAGAACTGCTGGGGAAACCGCCATTGATTTGCTGGAGAAAGCTCGAGAAAGCTGCAGAGAACGAAGAAGACGAAACGCCCGGAAATCGCAAGCGGGAAAGCAGAATGCGAAAGGGCACGCTCCGTCGACGATAAAATACAAGATCTTTTAACCTAGGTCGACTATCGGCTTTATATTAGACCGGGAATAGTCGATCTATTAAAAAGATACTTGACCCGATAGTCGAACGGTCGTTCGACGATCGGCTCAGAAGCAGAGTAGTCGAACCATCGTTCGGCTATTTCTGGCTTCACAAGCAATAAGCTGTCGTCGTTCAGAGATCGACGATGAGCTCAACCTGTTCGACGATGGTCGAACGTCGATCGACGATCTTCAAACAGATAAGCTATCATTAACCAGAGGTCGACGATAGGCTTAATCCGTTCGACGATCTTCGATCATCGTTCGACGATCCTCAAGCAGATTTCAACATAGGCAGATATTGTCACACTTAGTCTCGTCCATTAATCATGCCTAGTTGAACTAAAAAGAACAGATGCTTCTGTTCATCTAAAGGCTTGGTGAATATATCACCTCTCTAAAACTCAGTGGATATGAACTCAAGACAGATCTTGTTCTTTTCCACACAATCTCTCAGGAAATGGTGCCTAATCTCAATGTGCTTGGTTCTAGAGTGGTGCACTGGATTTTGTGCAATTGAGATAGCACTGGTACTATCACACATGATCTTGGTGTTCTTGTGTGAGTAACCATAATCCACAAGCTGGTTTTGAATCCACAGGATCTGTGAACAATAACTGGCAGCTGCTATATATTCAGCCTCTGCAGTTGAAGTTGAGACAGAAGCCTGCTTCTTACAGAACCAAGAGACCAATCTCTCTCCCAGGAACTGGCAAGTTCCTGAGGTGCTCTTCCTGTCAACTCTGCATCCAGCATAATCAGAATCAGAATATCCAATTAATTCAAATTCTGACTCAGCTGGGTACCAAAGTCCTAGATCTGGACATCCTTTCAGGTATCTCAGGATTCTCTTTAGAAGAATCAGATTAGATTCCTTGGGGTTGACCTGGAATCTAGCACAAAGGCATGTAGCAAACATTATATCTGGCCTACTTGCAGTTAGATATAATAGGGAACCAACAATGGCCCTATAATTCTTTTGATCAACTGGCTTGCCGTGATCATCAGAATCAATAACTACATTAGTAGCCATGGGTGTAGGCATTGCTGAAGCATCAGCCATTCCAAATTTCTTTACCAATTCCTTGGCATATTTGGATTGGGAGATGAAGATACCATCAGCATCTTGCTTAACTTGGAGACCAAGAAAGTAAGACAGCACACCCATACTACTCATCTCAAACTTGGAATGCATCAAGTTGGAAAACTTTTTGCACAGTTTGGGATCAGTGGAGCCAAAAATAATATCATCTACATACACCTGAACTAACAGGATTGTGTCCTTGTGATGCTTGACGAAAAGGGTTATATCAACTACTCCCCTAGTAAAGTTGTGCTCTAACAGGAAACTAGCTAAGGTCTCATACCATGCCCTAGGAGCTTGCTTTAGTCCATAAAGAGCTTTCTGTAACTTAAAAACATGAGACGGCTGAGTTGATGAAACAAACCCTGGTGGTTGTTCAACAAACACCTCTTCCTTAAGCTCAACATTTAGGAATGCACTTTTGACATCCATTTGGAACACCTTAAACTTCATGAAGGCTGCATAGGCCAAAAAGATCCTTATTGCTTCTAGCCTTGCAACAGGAGCAAAGGTTTGGTCATAGTCTATACCTTCCTCCTGTCTGTAGCCCTGAGCTACAAGCCTAGCTTTATTCCTTACTATAATTCCATTTGCATCTAACTTGTTTCTATACACCCACTTGGTGCCTATGATCAGTTGGCCTTTAGGTCTTGGAACCAAAGTCCAAACTTTACATCTCTCAAACTGATTGAGCTCCTCTTGCATTGCAATGATCCAGTGGGGATCTAGCTCTGCATCTTTAAAGGTGAGGGGCTCAACCTGTGAGAGGAAACAAGCATGCATCACATCCTGTCTTAATTGGTGTCTTGTTTGTACACCAGCTGATATGTCTCCAATCACTTGAGATGTGGGGTGATCTCTAAGTGTGACAATATCAGCAGGTGGGATGTGATCTTCAGCAATAGTTGGGATTAATTCCTCAGGAGGAATTTGATCTACTGTTGGTGGAACAACAACAGCTTCAACAGCTTCAGCAATGTCTTCATCACTGTCTGATTCAGTAATCTGAAGAGTTGATAGTTGGAGAATCTCTTGAGGGGCATCAGGTACCTGCAAAGAACTGGAGGAAGGAGAATTTTCCTTCTCCTTGTAAAACATCTGAGACTCATCAAAAGTCACATGCACAGATTCTTCTATCTTACAGGTAGACTTGTTATAAACCCTATAAGCTTTGCTTACTTGGGAATATCCAAGCATGATTCCCATTGAAGCTTTTGCTTCAAATTTTCTAATATATTCTTTATTATTATTATGAATATAAACAATACAGCCAAAAACTCTAAAGTAATTAATTTTTGGTTTCTTTCGTTTAAGCAACTCATAAGGAGTTTTACACTTAAGTTTGTGTATCAAACTTCTATTCAAGACATAGTTGGCTGTACTAACAGCTTCTGCCCAATAGGATAGAGGCATGTTAGCATCTGCCAACAATGTACTAGCAGCTTCAATTAGTGTTCTATTCTTCCTTTCAACTACCCCATTTTGTTGAGGAGTTCTAGGAGCTGAGAAGCTATGTTTGATACCTTCTCTCTCACAGAATTCTTGCATGAGAAGAGAGTCAAACTCAGTACCATGATCACTTCTGATCAAGGCCACATGAGTAGAGTACTCAGTCTGCACACATAATAGAAAGTCTGTAAGGGCTTTGAAGTTATCAGACTTAGTTCTCAAAAAGAAAACCCAACTGAACCTAGAGAAGTCATCTACAATTACTAAAGTGTAATACTTCCCTCCTAAACTCTGTACATTTATTGGGCCAAAAAGGTCCAAATGTAATAAATACAGGATTCTAGGAGAATCACTTTTATTTACAGATTTAAAAGAATTCTTGGTTTGCTTGCCTAGCTGACAAGCCTTGCATAGGCTCTCCTTCTTGTAGGGGCAAGAAGGTAAACCTCTAACAAGGTTGTGCTTAGATAACCTAGATATATTTTTAAGGTTTACATGACTAAGCCTTTTATGCCATAGGGAATTATTATTAAGGGTTACTTCATTAAACAGGCAGATTTCAGAATGAGATGAATTGAAATCTACTAAATAAATATTACCTATTCTAATACCTACTAAAACAACATTATTATTTAAAGTAATATTGTAAGAGAAATTAGAAAATGAAACCTGGCAGCCAGCATCACATAGCTGGCTGACTGAAATCAGATTATGCTTCAGTCCATTGACATAAGCAACTCTCTTGAAAGTAACTGCTCCAATTGTGATCTTGCCATAGCCTTCTATCTGACCACAGCTGGAGTCTCCAAAGATAACCTTTGGGCCGAGCTTAGCTTTGAACTTTGACAGTAGATCTTTATTTCCTGTCATATGCTTAGAGCATCGACTATCCAAATACCACTTATTTTGAGTGATTAGATAGGCCTTCACCTGCAAGACAATTATTTAGACAGAGTGGACCCAGGTAACCTTGGGTCCTTGTTTTTCACATAAGAAAAACTGGAAATATATGAGAATGCAGGCTGAGGGTGATAGCCTAGTGGGTGAGATCTCCTAGGTGGGATTCTCCATGCAGATGATGGGTCAACAAACCTAGGGTTTCTATTCTCATTTAGGTTTCTATGGAATTGATTATGATTTTGAAAATCATATTGAAATCGTCGATCGACGTTCGACGATGGGCGCTCAGATCGTCGAGCTTCATTCGACCATGGAGCTTCCGATCGTCGAGCGGCGTTCGACGCTCTTTGCATTTCTTTAAAGAACTTCTTTCTCTTTTCTCTCTTAGCTTTATTTAAGGTTTTATTAACCAGATTTACTTGCTCAGTGTTCTTCTTTCCACTAGCTGAAATGAAGTTCACTGGAGTTGAAAGATTATTTTTAAGAAGGACTGGGGGTTCACTGGGAGAAGCTCCTAAGCCTAGTTTATCATTTCCTGACCTAGTGTTAGTCATGTTGGTAATTTCTAACAGCTTAAGGCTTCTACCATTAAGGGATTCTTCTAATCTCTTAGACTTAGCTAACTCTATTTTAAGAAATTTAATTTCTTCCCTACAAGTAGTGAGATCTTCCTTTAACCTAATGTTTTCAGAGGCTATTGATTCTGAGTCAGCTAACCTATTTCTAAGTTCTTTTATTTCCTTTTCTGAGCTAATTAAATCTAAACATAAAGATTTAAATTCTAATTTAAATTCTTCTGAAGTAAAATCATAAGAAGAAAGTACCTCATCTTCAGTAGGCATCTCTTCATCAGAATCAGAACTCTCTACAGCAGAGTGGTTGCTGCAGGCATCTATTGCCATTAGGCAAACTTCTTTTGCCTTCTTCTCTTCCTCATCTTCACTGGAGCTTGATGAGGAGGATTCTTCATCAGAATCACTCCAGGTTTCAGCAATGAAACCTCTCTCCTTCTTCTTGTTTTTGTGGGAGGATGGCTTGGAGTGCTTCCTGTGTTGTTCCTTTTCTTTTCTCTTTTCTTTGTTCTTCTCCTCTGGACATTCTGGCAAGATATGTCCAGGCTTCCTGCAACCATAACAAATGATTTCTTTAGCAGGAGAGCGATCATACCTTGGTTTGTCTTCATATCGTGAAGACTTCTTTCTGAACTCCTTTCTCCCCATCTTGAGAAATCTTTTGGCAAACAATGCCATGAGTTCCTCATTAGATTGGCTGCCTTCAGAAACATCTGCAGCCTTAAGAGCTAGAGATTGCTCTTTTCTTGTTGGAGTGGGGGTCTTGGCTTCAGCTTCTGCTTCTCTGGTCTTCAGCACTTGCTCAAAAGACTTGAGTTTGCCGAGGAGAGCTTCAGTTGAGATCTCATTAGTACTTCTGGCTTCCTTGATGGGCCAGATTCTTAGATCCCATGTGCTAGGGAAGCACATAAGAATCTTATCATTGACCTCTGTCAATGATATGTCCTTGTCCAGGGTCCTCAGCTCATTGATGATTGAGCTGAGCCTGGTGTACATAGCTTCAACTGATTCAGCATCAGTTTTCTTGAAGTTCTCATACTGTGAGATCAGGTTGGACCTTTTGTCCTTCCTTTCATCAGCTGAACCAGCTACAATCTGGTTCAGTGTGTCCCACATGGCCTTTGCTGAGGAGCAGTCAGCCACCTTCTGGAACACCTCATCAGACATTGTCTGAGCCAGTATGTTCATTGCCTTGGCATCTGCAATTTTGGCCTTCTTGTATTCATCATTGTAGTCTGGAGGAGGCACTGCACTCATATCAGATGATAAGGCAGTGGCAGCAGCAGGTGCTCTTGGGGGACCTGACAAAATAGAAGCAAAGATGCTTTCATCAATAGAGTTCATATATAATTTAATCCTTGCCTTCCAGATGCCAAACTTTGCTAAGTTGCATGCTGGAGGTCTGGTGCTAGAATAATCCTTGGACTGGGCCATGATAGTGAATATCTATAAGCTCTTGGTATCTATCAGGATCTTGTGACTTAGGTGTTAGCCTATACAGTCAGTCAACCTCCCTTTGATACCAATTGAAAGTGAAGGGATAGATACTACTCTAGAGGGGGGGTGAATAGAGTTATCAAATTTTGCACAGACAAAATTTAATAGTCTACCCAACTCCCTTGGAGTGAAGTGCAAAATGAAAAGATTATAGATATTGATTTAACCTTAAAGCCTAACACAAGTGATGTGTACAAACTCAAGTTAACTGTAATTACAGTTAAGCTTGGAAAACCCTAATCAGCAACTAGCAACCTAGTTATATCTAATCACAGCCACAATACAGGAATTAAACAATGGAATCCAGACGACACAAGGAAATTTATAGTGGTTCCCCAAACAACTTGGGTACGTCAACTCTTCTACCCACACGGTAGGAATCCACTCAGGTTTTTGATCAGGTGCCCTGCCACCAACAGGATCTGTTTCAGGTAGATCCAGAAATCCTTTAGACTTTTGATCAGGTGTCTAAAAACCAAGCACAGGTTTTTGATCAGGTGCCCTGCCACCAAGGGATACTTTTGAAGGGAGTAATAACCCTGTACAGGAGGGGGAAGAAGGTTAAGATGTCTTCTCTATTTTACAAAGATTAGAGAAGCACAAAGACTTGCACTGAGCTAGAATGCTCTAAAGAATCAAGGCTCCCCTGGCTCAAAGATGTCCAGGTGAAGTCTTGCTTCAGTGCAGAAAACTCTTCAGAAAGTTCTGAAGGAAAAGCTACAGGAAGAAAGTAAATAATAAAATCAAAGATCTTCAAGCAGCTATCTTCTTCTTCTTCTTCTTCAAAGGAACTCTGAGTTTGAACTTCCTGAAAGCAGGAGAACTCAGGTGAAGAAGAGATGAAGATCTTAACACTTCTCAGTTAGATGGAAATTGCTGAGAGCAGAAAACTTTTTCTTGATGAAGGCTTGAGAGCTTGAATGAACAACTGGTTAGCTATTAGCTAGCTTGAATCCTTCTTCAAGGGGTCCTTTTTATAATCATCAGCAAGCAACGGCTCTCTTCCATTTGAATTATTTGTCTTCTTCTGAGCCTTGAGACCAGGGCTGTAAATATCAAGAAGACAGAAACATCTCTGCAGCAAAACATTCTATAAAAGGAATAAACCTCTTTCTAAGAAGCTGCAGGCTTAAATCAAATAACAGAAGGACTAAATAAAGTCACATCAGAAATAATCTCTTTATAGCAAAAAGAAGACTTTTCAGTCTAACGGCTATAAAGGGTTGACAATAGATAAAGTAGTTTATAATGACAGCTAATAAGACAAACAACTTTATCTTAAAAAGATTTGACTCAGGCAAAAGAGATGGAGCAAATATTGCCTGGTAATTTTATCATACAGCTTAAAATAATGTGCCAGAAAATGTATTAATTAATTAAATATAATAAATAAATACAAAATACAACAGCAGACAGAAAACGTCGAACGACCCTCGAAGATCGTCGAACGACGCACGGAGATCGTCGAACTATCGGGCAGATAGTCGAACGATCCAGATAGTCGACCTATCGAAGAAGATAGTCGAACTACCCCGGCAGATAGTCGAACTATCAGAACAGATAGTCGAACTATCAGATAGTCGATCTATCTAGGACAGATAGTCGAACTATCAAGCGCACAGAGATAGTCGACCTATCAAGCAGATAGTCGACCTACCTCAGAAAACAGATAGTCGATCTATCAACAGATAGTCGAACTATCAAAACAAACCAGATAGTCGATCTATCAGCAGATAGTCGAACTACCAGATAGTCGAACTATCAGGATAGATAGTCGAACTATCAAAGACAACAGATAGTCGAACTATCAACAGATAGTCGAACTATCAAGACGAAACAGATAGTCGATCTATCGACAGATAGTCGAACTATGAAAGCGAAACAGATAGTCGAACTATCAAATAGTCGATCTATCAGAACAGATAGTCGAACTACCTCGCCAAGCAGATAGTCGAGCTATCAACAGATAGTCGAACTATCAACGCAGACAAAGCGTCGACCAACTGATAGACGATCGTCGATCAGCCGATAGACGATAGTCGAGCGGCGTTCGACTATCGTCGAACGAAAAACTACTTAACCAAATTCTCAATCTGGAAAAGTGAGAACTCTACAGCTAGACTCCTAACCATTGACCATAAGTATTTCTTAGGTCAAGGGGCACAAAGGAGAGGACTAAACTCAAATCAAAACTAGGGTACCAACAATTTAGTATGCTTCAGAGGACGGGTCTACATACCAGAAGGAGGCCAGATCCGGGAGGACATCATGATGGAGGCTCATTGCAGTCGATATTCGGTACACCCGGGAATTACGAAGATGACTGCAGATCTGAAGAAGACTATGTTCTGGCACGGCATGAAGAAAGATATCACCTACTTCGTGACCCATTGCAAGGCGTGCCAATTAGTAAAAGCGGAGTGCAGAAACCCCGCAGGATTATTGCAGCCACTCCCAGTACCAGAGTGGAAGTTTGATGATATCGCCATGGACTTTATACATGGACTTCCTCGATCCAGGACAGGGAACGATTCGATATGGGTGATCATCGACCGACTAACGAAGGTGGCGAGGTTGATTCCAATCAGGAAGGATGACTCGGTGGGGGTGTTAGTCCGGAAATTTGTGGAGCAGTTCGTCCGCTACCATGGTGTACCCAAGTCAATTGTGTCAGACCGGGACGGACGATTTACATCTAGGGAGTGGAGGTCAGTGCAAACTTACTTAGGCACTCGACTAACCTTCAGTACGGCTTTTCATCCCCAGACAGATGGACAGACAGAACGGACCAACCGGACTTTGGAGGATTTACTACGACTCTGCGTATTAGATCGCGGTGAACCATGGGAGAAGTTATTACCACTGATCGAGTTCTCGTATAATAACAGCTACCAGTCCAGTATTAAAATGGCTCATTATGAGGCGTTGTATGGACGAAAGTGCAGGACTCCTCTGTCATGGATACAGGACGAGGATCCTAAGGCATTGGGTTCGGAGTTTGTCGAGGACACCGAGGCTCAGGTAAGATTGATACGGGACAGAATGCTGGAAGCACAGAGCCGGCAGGCTAAGTATTACGACGCTCGGCACCGTCAGGTGGAATTCCAGATAGGAGATCAGGTGTTCTTGAAGATCCGACCCATGCATGGAGTTACTCGGGTACGCGGACAGAGGAAGAAGCTCAGCCCAAGGTACATGGGGCCTTATAGGATCCAGGAGCGGATCGGTCCCTTAGCATACAGGCTGGAACTGCCACCGGAGCTGGCGAGTCTGCACGACGTATTCCATATATCCTCTCTTAGGAGAGCTCTACTATGTCCAGAGCAGCAAGTTACAACCACAGATGGACCGATAGCATCTGATCGGTCAGTTCATCTAGAACCGGTCCGGATTAACGACAAGGGGGTACGAGTTTTGCGCCACAAGAGGGTTCCGTTAGTCAAGGTCCTGTGGAGAAATCACGGAAGAGAGGAGCACACATGGGAGCCCCAGGACTTGATGCGACAAAGATATCCGGAACTCTTCAGTCAGGTATTCCTCGCAACCACTCAAGATGTTCAATTTCCTTCCTAATTTAACTGAAATTTCAAGTTTATGGGCTAAACTTTTGTTTATTGGGGTCTAGATTTTGCCAGTTGGGCTACTTGGTCTTGAAATTGACAAACACCTTTAAACCTCACATGACAAACATGAGGTCGTGACGTAAAACTTTCAACTCTCATGGGATGTTACAAGTTTCTTCCTCCCTGATAGGAGTCCCCGTAGGCTTAACCTGGATTTCAGGGACGAAATCTTTGTTTTGTTTATTGGGATTTGTAACATCCCATTTCCAACTAGACCCCTAAGAGTGGTTCTGTCATGACAAAACCCTAGGAAGCCCAAGAAAGAGTCAAGTGGACCTGGTAGTGTGGATAGGGCCACTATGGTCTGCACTTAACAGATCTCTAAACCTTGGTTAAAAGTGATCATGGGGCTTCACCAAGACTCCAAGACCCCACCCATACTCTTATAACCCTAGAAAGAGATCAATGGGTCACTAAGGACCCATGAAGAGCAATCAAGGGACCTAAGTTGACCAAAGTCAACTATAGCCCTAATTGGGTCAAATTGACCTACACAAGAGACAATTGCAGTCCCTTGGCCCAGTAGACCCCACCCATACCCTCCAAGACCTAGTGAGAGGTCAATGGGTCACTAAGGACCCATGGAGAGTAGTCAATGGGGCTAAGTTGACCAAAGTCAACTATAACCCTAATTTGGTCAAATTGACCTACACAAGGGTCAACTGCAGTCCCTTAGCCCAGTAGACCCCACCCATACCCTCCTAGACCTAGTGAGAGGTCAATGGGTCACTAATGACCCATGGAGAGTAGTCAATAGGGCTAAGTTGACCAAAGTCAACTATATTCCTTTTTCGGTCAAATTGACCTACAAAAGGGTCAATTGCAGTCTATTGGCAAAATGGACCCCACCTCTACCCTCATAAGCCTAGTAAGAGGCCAATAGGTCACCAAGGACCCATTGGGACCAATCAAAAGGTCTAGTTTGACCAAAGTCAACCCTTGACCTAAAATGGTCAAAATGCCCTAGTTAAGGGCCAAGTGACCTCCAAGGGCCAATCCAACCCTACCTTGACCCTAGGGGAGGCTAATGGGTTACCAAGGACCCATTAAAGGAATCTCAAGGACCAAATTGACCTAGGTGGGCCCTAGTCCAACTTTGGCTCAAGTTAGCCCAAATGGGCTAACTCAAGCCCAAGCCCATTTCAATTGGGCTAACCATGACTTAAGTGACCAAATGGACTTGTGGGCTGCCATAGGACATGTAGGAGCCAAAAATTCAGGCTTGGTGACTAGGAGAGAGAAAGTCACCCATGGAAGAGAGAGAAAGAGAAGGAAGAAAAGGGAGGAGGACTTTTGGGCTCATCCTCCCCCTCCCCAACCCCTCCATTCACTCCTCTAGGACAAGGGAAACAGCCCCAATTCAGATAGCTAGCTTTGACTGGTGTGATCCATGCTTCATCCCCTACCTACCATGGCCGAAATCTTTGACCAAGGAAGCCAATAATGGCAATGGAGCTTGCAGCCAACTACCACCCCTATTCTCCTCTTTAAAAGGTTCACTGGAATCCAGGGATGAATTCCCACCAGTTTCCTGAAGAAGACAAGCCCTGTTCTGCATTTTTGATCAAACCGACCACTGCCGGCCACCACCATGCCAATCCGGGGATCAGCCCGGCTACAGCCGCCACCACAGGTCCTCCTCCACTCCTTCTTGCATGGGTAGATCGTAGGGATCATTAGAACCAAGGTTGGAGCTCAGTTGAGCCCAATCGAAAACTCAATTTCATGGTTTTTCCATGATTTTTCTGCTTGTCGGGATCGCCGGAGCAGTGCTCCCCGGCGGCCGTGCCGCCGCCTGGAGATAGCCCCGACCACCACGAAGGTGTCGGCGGCGGTGGCAGGCCGGGGAGGTGGCCGGATCGCCGGCGACAGCCGCTGGAAATCGGCCCAGGCAGGATAGATCCTAGACGTCGGCTGGAGGTTGAAGACGACGGGATGCTGTCCAAGGCGCGCCAAGATTCGTGCTATTAAATAAATATAATCTATAGGCTAAATGTATTATTATTTCATTATTGTCACAGTTTTTACATTTATTGGTTTTAATTATTAAAAATAGCTGGAGCCATTTTTAGAGAAAATGGTCAACACCAAAAATGTAGCCCTATGGACTTACTGTCTGAAAAAATTGGTTTGAACCAATTTGGGTGACTGGTTTGACCAGGGCACCCATTTTGGTGGGGTCTATACAAATAAATAGGCAGTCATTAAATTAGTTTCCCACACTTCATCCTTGGTCCAAATGAGCTGAAATTTTGGCAAGGAGTCACCCTACCCTATACCTAGACCCTGCCCAAAAATGGGATTTTTTGGGAATAATATTCCTATAGTTTTGTAAAACATTTAATTATGCTAGGGTAAATTAAATGATGGGTCAAATGAAGTCCAAATTTATACACATTTTGGTGGGATGGATATGAGATTAATATAGACCTCTGGTTAATGTTTCATTAAGTTTGGAGTTGATTTGAATGGGATTCAAGCAAACCCTAGCCTTGCCCTAAGAAGGGTATTTTGGTCCAAAATGTAATTTTGGCTTTTAGTGTCCAATTCACCTCAACAGAGGTTCAAATTTGGTACACTGGTTTGGCATGACAATATACACCTCCCAATGAAAACTTGGGGGCATTGGAGTTGATTTGGCCCAAGATCCTAGGTCAAACCCTAAGGAAGGGCTTTTGTACCTTGTGAAGGACATATGGCCAAAACACCTTGTATGGCTATGAAATTTTGTAGGGGTGGTATTTTGGTAACTATAACCCTCTGGTAAAAATATTAGGGTATTTTGGAAGGTTTAGGAACATCAAAAGCCTAACCCTAGTTTAGGGAACAAATATGGTGGGATAGGAATGGGTTAGCTAAACCCCTTAAAATGATATGAAATTTTGGTAGGATTGTCATAAGGATATTAAGAAGCTTTGGTGATTTATTTAGAAATTTTGGAGTAATATTTATAGCTTCATTTGTAACACAAGGAATGTCTCAATTTAGTAAATTAATTATTATGCTCCCTCTGACCCTTAGGAGGTCATGAAATTTTGGCAGAGGAGGTTTTGTATCATTATGAGCTTATATAAATTTTATAAAAAATACTTGGACACTTATTTGAAGTAGTTACTTCACAAGCTTGCTATATGATGGAATTATTCAATAAATTATTTAAGTCCATTTACTGATAAATAAATTATGAAATTTGGCCCAAACCATTTACATGCCATTAGATTCATACTTGAATTTTCTATGAATATTTGGAAGCAACATAGTATTTTATATATCTTTAAATGAATTTTCAAGGATTAAAATGAAATAATGATTTGGGGATAAAACCTTACTGAAAAATTTAGATATTTTGGAAGATGAGTTATATCCTCATTTTGAATAACATATAAAAGTTGTAGAATGATATCTTGACTGAAAATTGTACTTCATGTTCATTATTGGAAATATTAGTCAATAGAATAATTAAATAAATTATTAAATAAATAAGGAAAATTTTGGATCTCTGGATTTAGGGCTTAAAGGTCATAATAGACCTCCATTAATTATTATAAGAGTATTGGATAGTTATTTGATGTACCTCCTATTTTACATGAAGTTTGACATGGTGGTCTGCAATTAGCAATTTTGGAAAACTATATATTAATTTGTTTGAAGCTTATCACTCCTTAGTCACTGATGATATTTGACCCAGAGCATTTATGGGCCCTTGCAATCATGTTAGAATTATCTTTGAATTTTCAGAAATAATATTGCCCTGTTTATTATTTTTATGAATTATTGCAATATACCATTTAAATAAAATAAGTGGCCTGAACCTTGCTGAAAAATTAAGAGATTTTGTATCTTAGGTTAAATGATTATATTAAGTATAACATAAATCTGAGGAGATTTTATATTGTCAAAATTTGGTACCTTCAGCTCAATCTTGGAGACTTTGGCCACTATAAATATTTAATAAATTCCTAGATAAATAGGAAAATTGTAAAACTCTGGAGTTGGGCAATAAAGGTCATAATGGACCTCCATAAATTATTATAGGAGTATTGGATGATTTCTTGACATACTTCCCATTTTACATAACATTAAACCTTGGTGGTCTACATATAGTAATTCTTCAGAAATAATCTGGAGTACAAGTTAGGTACATAAGAGTTCATCACTCAAGGTTGGATAAGATAGGAATGAGTTGACTAAATGTTGGATGATGTTTTGGGATCGACGAAAGATCGTCTTCCCCATAAAGTGGAAGGTCAAATCTCCTTAGGTCTAGTTACTGTAATATGGAAATGAAAGGGGTAAAACCTAAGTCGTAAGCATAAAGTAGGTAGTAAACTTAGGATTTCACACTCTCACGCCCCTGTGTCCCGAGAGATAGTTTGGGTTACTCGGGCAATAAGCCCAGTGGTTAAGGTAATGTGCATGGTATCCCGGGGAGCTTCGGCTCGGTTGTAGATTTTGACGGACGGGTTAGTCCGGGGAGCTTTGGCTCGGTTGTTGGTTATGACGGACGGGATAGTCCGGGGAGCTTCGGCTCGGTTGTAGGTTATGACGGACGGGATTGTCCGATGAGCTTTGGCTCGGTTGACGGTTATGACGGACGGGATAGTCCGGGGAGCTTTGGCTCGGTTGTAGATTATGATGGACGGGATTGTCCGGTGAGCTTTGGCTCAGTTGGTTGTTTGACTCATAACTATTGCATGTGCATAAAAGGTTTAAGGTGATGGGTCTTCGATATTGGGGAGTTCGATGCGCCGACACCAATATCGTTGGCTCGGCAAGTGTGGTGAGCACTTCGCCAACAGAAGTCCGGTGTGCCAGCCGGCAAGAGTACGCAGGTGTCCGCTTAGTGCACCAAGCGTTGAGGCGTACGATAGGTCTGACCGGTAGTGCTTTACTGGTTTAGAGGTGGGCGGGGCCCAACCCACCGCTTCCGTCTGCCACTACGGAGGTATCCTGGGAGGTAACGACTCCGAAAGGGGGAACTAAAGGTCTGTGTACACAGAGTCGAGTGGGTGAGTTGCACTTGTCTGTTCACATCATAACATACTTGCATTTCATAGCATCATCATTGCATATAACCTGACACCTAATGTATAAGCGGTATGGGACGCTCTGTACATTAGGCCTTGCAAAACGACCCCTTGGCCTATAAGTTCGTGTGAGCGTGCTTATAAGTCAAGGTTCTCTTTCAATATTATAAGCCTGCTAATAGAACCGACACCCTATCGTATAAATCGGTATGGGACTTTTTATACGATAGGAGCCCTGCGAAAGATCCCTTAGCTTATGTGTACCCACATAAGTTAAGGTTACTTATTTAATTTTGTATAATTATTATCATGCGTACACTGTTAGTTTAGTTCCGCTGCCATCTGGAATTTGACTATTCTCCACCTTCATGTCCTTCCCTTTCCTTCTCCCCGCTCGGTGCTTAGGAGCCATGGGGGAAGGGGTGGGGGACGATAGGACTTAGTCTTTTAGACTAACGGTTTTCGAACCACATCATTTAGGGGACCACGGAGCCCAGCATGGAGGAGCAGCCCCGGAGGTCGGCACGCTTGGAGATCGGACAGTCTAGCACTGGAGTCCAGACTGCAGGGACAGTGAGTCCCGAACTATAGTAGTTGTATTAGTTGCTTCCGCGATGAGAGAATTATAGTGAGGACTTGATGTACCAGGCATAAGCCCGAGATTTTATTATATGTACTATCTGTGGACACTCCCTTCGTGGAGTTTATTTCTATATATGTGATTTCTGTGGACTTGCATCTCTTCTTATGCTACAGTTATGATCGAGATTGGTCGGCAGAGTCGGCGTCTTGTAGTGACAACCTTCCCGAGTGCGAAGGTATCACCGCAAGGCGGCGACTCTGGGCCTAAGACCCCGGTGTCGAAAAAGAAAAAAAAATGGGGGTCTTACAAAAGTGGCCCACCTTGCCACAACACTAACACTCAAATCTATTATACCTTCTCTTAGGTACAGACTTTACTACTTTGTTTCCAGCAGTCTTGTTAAGTGGTGGTGCTGGAGCAGCAAAATTCAAGAATTTCTCTTGTACATGATGGGCATGCCTATAGAGTGGCCTATTGGCATTTGCACCTTTGCCCATGAGATTTCCATACTCATAGTGACCATGAGTAGTGTCATGATCAAACCTGTTTATAGGATTCATCACCTTCTTAAAGAAGATAGGTGGTTTTGCAGCTAGAGGCTGAACTGGAGCCTTACCTTTTCTATGTGAATTGGTTGCCCTAGTTCTTCCCTTAAAACCTAGACCATTCTTCCCTTTTTGTGAAATGAAATTGTCTATTAAGGGTAAGACAGATTTTAGCTTGGAGAATTTAGCCACAAGCTCTCTTTCTTGCTGAAGTATTACCTCTAGTTTCTTGATATGATTTTCCTTTAAAGAGATTGTGCCCATCTGAATAACAGTAATGTTTTTCAGTTTGGCAACCTCATTCAATTTTAGATCCAATAGCTTTGCTGAATCTGCTGCAGCCAGCTTAAGAGACTCAATCTCCTTGGACTGCTTTTTTACAAGAAACTTGCTCTTCTTCAGAGCATGCAACAACCCACCATACTCATTAATGAGTTGATGTACATCCCCCTCAGAATCAGAACCATCCCCTTCTCTTGAAGTTGATGCTAATGATTCTGATCCAGTAAAATAATCAGAATCTAAGGGAGAAATGAATACCTTACTAGGACCAGCCTGATCCTTGCATTAATCATTTTCTGATAGGGACATCAGCCCTCAGCAACAATGTTCTTCCACTCCATTTATGGAGTCCAGCATTTGTAGGAATTCTAACTCCTTAGAATCCTCTTCAGTTGAGAATAGCCCAACATATGCTTCAGCATCTTCTTCTTCTCCTGATCCAGATGACGAAGAATCTGTCCAACTCTTCTGCTTTTAGGCAACAAGGGATGTTTCCTTCTTGCCTTTTACTTGTTGTTTCTTCTTGTCTTTTGACTCCTTCCTTTTGTCAGGATAGTCAGCTATGACATGTCCTTGCCTGTTGCAACAATAACACACAATCTTTGAATTAGATTGTTTACTAGGTTTAAAAGAATACCTGTCCTCTTTCGGAGTCTTCCTTTTCTTGTAGTACTCATCCTTGGAAAAGGATGTAGAAGATCTGGTTTTCAACTTCTTCTTCTTAATGAATCTTTGGAGCTGCCTTGTGAAGGCTACAAAATCCTCATCAGAGGTGTGGCATTCTGATGAGGTGTTGCCAGGAATTCCTTCTTCTGGCTCAGCACTCCTTTTGGGAGGAGAAGGAGATTTTCTCCTGCCCTTTCTTATGCCTTCAGCCTTGAAGGAAACTGAATTTTCCTTGTGTTCAGATATGCTGCTCTTCTCTTCCTCCTTCCTAGATGTAAGCTGTATTTCATATGAAAGCATCTTTCCAAACAGTGTTGGAGGAGGTGTATCTGCCAGCCTTGCCACCTCTCTGATGGCACAAATCTTGGTGTCCCAATCCTTTGTCAGAGATCTCAGAAACTTTTCATTAAGTTCATAAGTAATCAGCTCATTTACAATCCTAAAGAATTTCTTGTAGCATTAAGTTATGCTGTCATTCTTGGCTTGTCTAAAGCTCTCATACTCCTGATTCAGCATAGACTTCCTGTCCTCTCTGACTTCTTATGTTCCCTCCATGTAAACAATCAATGTGTCCCACATTTCCTTGGAGGTTTTACAGTGCACCAGATTCTGAAATGTGGCATCATCTATAGCACTTACAATAATGTTCTGTGCTCTTTTGTCTAGTGTTTCCAAGATGATCTCATCCTTGGTAATTTCAGAATAACTCTTAGGAGTTTTAACATTTGCATCCAGGACTGATACCTTTATTAGAATGAAGGGGCCTTTCTGTACTGTGATATAGATTCTTGGATCAGATGCTTCCATAAACAACCTGACCCTTTCCTTCCATATGCCAAAGGATTCTTTCCTACAGATTGGCAGTTTTATAGATCCAAACTCCTTTTGATTCTCATTTGAACCCATTCTTTATATCTGTTGTTTGCCTTGGAGATTCACTAAGACTGTTAGGTCAAACTTTTAGTAACCTCCCTATGATACCACTTAAAAGACTTGATCTCAAGAGCCTAAACACCTAGAGGGTGGTTGAATAGGTTCTAAACTTTTTAAACAATTTATATTGGCAAACAGCTTGATTAAATTTTGCACAGATAATTTAAAACACAGACCACAATTCACAGCACAGCATACACCAGATTTATTGTGGTTCCCCAAGGTATGGATACATCCACTTTCCCTCTTTGCCTATCCAGTAGATAACTAGATTTAGCCTAACTTCCTTCCACTGGCTCAGATCCGCAGATCTTACAATCTCAGAACCAGAATTGTTCCTACAGCTCAGACTTATATAAGTCCTACCTCAGATTCTTCCCAAGAATCCTACCTCAGGCCTCAGCCCTACCTCAACCTTTTTCACTAAGCTTACAACTCAAACTTTTCACAAGTCCTACACCTCAGGCTCTTAGCCCTTCCTCAGCCTTTATAATTTTAGGCTTACAACTCAGATCTAACAATAGATCCTACAAGAAATTGAATGATATAAAGGTACTTAAAATTCACCAGCGAGATTTCTCTATTGGTGTTGCCTTCTTGATCAGTTCTTAAATGAACTGACCCTTCTGATCTAACCTGACTTAGCTTTTCAAAGCTTCTTGATAGAACAAAATAAGGTGGATCTTCACTTGATGTAGAAGATGATCTTCAGTCAGCTTCTTCCTTAAATTCAGAATGAATTCTGAATCTTTCTTGCAGACAGCTCTGGATCTTCCTTCGTAAGGGTTTTCCCTGTTCTTGTTGAAGAATTCTCTAGTGTTGTTCTTTTTCTTCTTATGTTGTATGTTACTCGTTGTTGTCACAGATCTGACTCTTATATAGAGTTTCCCAATTGTTACCGGATGATTCGGTTTGTAACAACCTTTTGACAGTTCTGATAGAGGTGTCAGACCGGTTGGTTATGACAATTGTCGAGTCATTAGTCAAGTCAGTTGATTCGTCAAAGACTTACCAACACAGCACATTCCACTTTGCAAACTGCTTCACATGTGTCGATACATATAGTTTAAGTGTCGACACAAGTCTTCATGATGTCGACAAAGCATTCAATGTGTCGACTCAGTCAATCTTCTGCTACTCGACACTTCTTCTATTGTATGTGTCGACACAAGTCCAGTGTGTCGACACAAGTCTTCATGTTCTCGACATAACTGTTGTAGACAGATGTCGTTGAGTGTATGTAAGACGGCGTTGAGTGTGTGTCGACACAAGTCATGTTTGTCGACACAAGTCTTTCTGGTCTCGACATATCTATTGCCGACAGACGACGTTGAGTGTGTGTCGACAGCATTGAGTGTGTCCAGATGGTGTTGAGTGTGTGTCGACACAAGTCCTGTGTGTCGACACAATTGCTTCTGATCTCGACACAGCACTTTGAGAGTTGATGTGTCGACATAAGTCCATTGTGTCGACACAACTGCTTCCATTGTCGACATAGCTCCTTGGTGTCGACATAGCTCCTGTATTAGGTGTCGACACAAATCTTGTCTCAGGTGTCGACACAATTCTAGGTGTCGACACAGCTATTTCTTTAGGTGTCGACTCAGTTTGAGTGCCGACACAACTTCTTCATAAGTGTCGACTTAGCTTGGGTGTCGACACAACTTCTTCACAAGTGTCGACACTTGTACTTAGAAAATTTTCTTCAAATTCTTGATCCTGCACAACATAACTCAAACATCAATCAAATACAAATTGATGCATATCATTGACTAAGATGAGGCTTCTCCAAATCTGGTACATATTTTTCAATGTACCCAACAATCTCTCCCTATTTAGAGAAGTCATAATCCTTAGTGTGACATACCCCCAGACTTAGCTTGAAAACTGGGTGTGCATACGGCCTAACCCGACAAAAACTAACAAACAAGGTGGTGATTCTAATTCTCATTATAATGCTTTAAGATTTTATTTTTCACTTTTTTTTCTTTTTTTTCTTTTAGCAATCCCCACATTTAACAATTAAAATTTCATGAATTCATCACCACATCACATTAATCCCACATATCACAACTCTTCAAAATATTAAATCGATCAAGCTAAAAGATTTGGTTGTGAAAGGAGGGTTGGCTTTAGGCTTTGGTGAATTATGGTGGAGCTTAAACAAAGGAGGGATAGGCACAAATTTGTCTTGCAACGGTTAGTAGCTAGGAATAGGTACACAAAGCTCAAACTAGACAAAATGATGGGCTACCTCACGCTCACGCTCGACTAACCGGGCACCAATGCTTCGAGAGTAGCTTGAGGCAAGTTCTTATCCACCGAGAAAGATGATCCTTCCTCCCGACTCGAGCAATACGAGTCTAGTGATGGCTACACTCATTCCTAAACTACTGTTCGATTACTCCAGATTCAACAAATTCGAGTAGCACAAACAATATTTACATATGCAGAAAAAAAAGGTTTAAATCTACGAGCATAAAGAAAAAGTAAACCTATACTATTTCTACACTAACCATGAGTAGTCAATTAGGAGAACTCCACGAGTTTCGAACTACTCTATCCCAAAATCCTACGCCAGCACTACTATTTTAAAGTTTACACAAACGTAATACATTTGATTCGAGTCGCGCGTGTGGTTAAGAGCGCGCTCGTGTGGGTGATTCAGTGTGTGCAATAATGATAATGAAATAAATAAATAAAGACTAGTATGCAGTAAATTGTGCTGTGTCGCGACCACAAGCAGCTCTACCCCCAGACTTGAATGCGACAATACGTAAAAGATAAAAATTGCAAATAAAATAAAGAGTTAGGGTTAAGAAGTACCTATGCTCAAAATTGAGCATGCCAGTCGTGCAGTGAGATGTCAAATTACGGCCGAGTCACCACGCCTCAAAAATTTCTTGCACCTGCGATTTAAATATCCACGCAAAAAAAGAAATAGAAATATTCATATAAAAAAAAGAAGCACAGAGCACAACACAGGACCAAATGGTCCTGTACAACCCCATATTCGCTGGGTGGGACCCGGAGACACCACTGAGGAATTGGGCTAGGCTCAGGTTAGCCCTGGGTTAGCCCCAAGACATACTCATAGAGTTCTCGCCCTGAAGGGGCTCCCGCCCAAGGCAGATGTTCAAGCTCTCGGCAGGAGAGATCGTCGACTGACCAGGGCAGATGGTCGACCTCTCGGCAGGAGAGATCGTCGAACGACCAAAGCAGAGGGCCTGACCGCGGGAGCTCCCGCCCAGGGGAGGCGAGAAGGCCCCAAGAAGGCCTTCAGTCGCGAGCTCTTCGAAACCGTGGAGGGCGCGAACCTCCCTGGCAAGGGGGTCTCGCCAAGGTTGGCCCGGGTGAGGGTCCAGCGAGAGCCTTCTCGGCCAGGGTTCTCGCCAAGTGGGCCCACGTGGTGGGGCCCGGCGCTCATAAAGAGGATTATCTTCATAATATATTATCCCGAGGTAAAATTACCCAAATGCCCTTTGAATGACAGCGGGATTTGGCTATTGGCAGACCCCTCAGGGGTATTTCAGTATTTTCAGGTCAAAGGAAGGCTATAAAAAGACCCATAAGGGCTCTTTAGAAGGCAAGTTGATCATTTTCCTCTAGCCCTAGTGCCTTCTGAAGAGCTCCAAGCCCAGCATTTGGCTTTGGAGGGGAAGCTCTCAGAGATCTTCCGGGTGTGTGGTGGGACCTCGTAGCTGAGGCTTTGGGTCTGTGTTAGGGCCTTAGCAACCTGTCAGGGGTCGAGGTTTGAGAGAAGTAGGCATTGACTGCACTTTGGTTCGTGAACATTTGTTGAGGTTATTTTTGGCTTCAACAGTTCTGGTGCGGTGAGCGTGGAAGCAGTCGGTGCAAGAAAATCTTGAGTCAAGTCCCATGGCAGGAGGCGAGGGTGAAGGATCAGGCGCGGGAGGATCCCCCACCCGGGTAGACGAGGCGACGAGGAAAATGTTTGAGGACTTCAGGCGAGAAGTCATGCAGACGATCAACTTGGCCTTCTCGGCAAGGAACGAGTGGGAGACGCCGCAGGTTCCGGTGGAGGTGGTTCCGCTGCTAGGCGAGAATGCTCCAGGGCAGCGTCCCGGTAAGGAGGTCCCGGTGGAGGCAGGCGAGAGAGACGTAGCCGCGCGGGAGCTCTTCCCAGGTCAGCGTCTCGGGAAGGAGCTTCCGGCGGATCTGGGCGAGAAGGAGGCGACGGTGCGGGAACTCTTCCCTGGGCAGGGTCTCGCGGATCGGTCCAGCCAACCGAGATCGCGAGACGTGCCTTCTCGCCAGGCAGGGGGCAAGACCCCCTTTAGTGAGCTCATTGTCTCGGCTCCAGTGCCGGAGGGGTTCCGGGAGCCGGACATGACCTACTACACCGGGAAGGATGACCCGGTCCAGCACGTGCAATGGTTCGAAGACGTGGTGTCCATCAGGCAAATGTCGGATGCCTTCAAGTGTAGGCTTTTTGCCATCACTCTGAAAGAAAAGGCCAGGGACTGGTTCCACCAGTTGCCGGCGAGTTCCATCTACAGCTTTGAGGATCTGCGGAGGGGTTTTCTGTTGAGATTCTCAACTTCGAAGAAAAGGAAGAAGGAGGCTGAGTGCCTGTTTGCAGTGAGGCAAGGGCCGGAGGAGACGTTGGGTCGCTATGTCGACCGGTTCCAAGAGGAGGTTCTCCTGGTCCAGGAGGTCCCGGGGTATGCGCTGATGCTAGCCTTCACCCTGGGGCTGAGGCCAGGGTTTTTCAGCATGGAGTTGAAGAGAGTGCCCCCTCTCTCTTTTGAGGAGCTCATGGAGAGGGCGGCGAAGGAGATAGACTTCGAGAGGGCAAACCCGGCGTTTGCGAGGAAGCTGGCCAGGCTGGCCGAGGACGACGTGAAGGAGCCGGTGGCGGGAAGGCAGAGAGAGCAGAGGGAGCAGAGGGAGCCGAGGGAAGATAGGAGAAGAGAAGAGCCCCGAGGGCAGGGGCAACAGCATGGGGGGGGGGGGGCCAGGGAGCCAAACAACCGACTGGGTTGGAGACCTCAGGAGGGTCGCCCCCAGGGCCAGGGAGGACTTCAGATAAGAGATAACTTTCGGGAGCCCAGAAGGCTGGATCAGGGAGGATGGCGACAGGGACCAAGGGGTCATTTCCCACCGCCGCAGGAGGCTATGGAGGTGGGAAGGGGAAGAGGTAGAAGATTTCGGGGAGCCGGAAGAAGGGGAGGAGGAGAAGGAAGAGGGGGCAGGGTGGCGTTGCCCTATTGCGACTTCCATCAGGAGGAAGGTCACGCAACGGCCACCTGCCCAGAGTTTCTGGAGATCAGAGGGGCCAGAGGGGCCGGAAGGCAGGATCCGCCCGTAAGGATCGTGGAAGTACAGCGGGAAGAGGTGGAGGACAGATGTGAAGACAGGATTGACGTGGGGACCCGAGGAGGGATCGGAGTGATCCACGGGGGGGGGGGGTGGGGATCGAGGCCACCCGCAAGGGGAGCCTTCAAACCATGTTCCGCCGAGGGGTCGCCTCGACCTCCCAGGCTCCCCCCCAGAGGAGAAGATCACTTTCTCATCCGCGGATATGCCAGACTACGAGGACCCGTTCTGCGACGCGCTTGTGATCCAGACAGCGGTGGAGAACTACACCGTCTCCCGGATACTGGTGGATAATGGGAGCTCGGTGAATGTGATCTTCAAGAAGGCTTTCGATGAGATGAGGGTGGAAGGAAAAAGGGTCCTGGCTTCTGATGGATCGCTTTTTGGCTTCTCCGGCGAAAGGAAAGAGGTGGAAGGAGGAGTAGGCTTGCATGTGAGGCTTGGGGGCGTCTCACGGAACTGTCGGTTCGTAATCGTGGACGCCCCGAGTAGTTACAATGCCATCTTTGGGCGCCCCCTCATCAGCGCCTTTCGCTGTGTACCCTCCTCGTACCACCAATGCCTCAAGTTCAACAATGGAGGGGTGCAGGTTAGGATCAGGGGGGATCCGAAGATGGCAAGGCAGTGCTATGTGACGGAGGTTAACACCGTGTCGTGGATGGAGGAGGCAGAGGAGTTGGAGAGGGAGATGGCTGAGCAGGAAGGAGTTGAGGAAGGGGGGATGAGCCTGGGAGAGGCGATGGAGGTTGCTGAGGAGATGGCGGAGGCAGAGGAGTTGGGGGAGATCAGCCCAGAAGAGGCGAGAGGAGTGGTGGATGAAGAAGAGCAGAGGCAGGAGGAGAGCCTGGAGGAGGCGATGGAAGTTGATGAGGTTGGGGGAGAAGAGCTCGAGTTGGAGCGGGAAGAGGCAAGGGTAAGTTGGGAGCGGTCGGGGCTGGAGCCGGCCGAAGAGGTGGTGGATATGGAGGTGCGTACAAGAGCGGGGGAGGCGCAAAGGATTCGGATCAGCGGAGGCTTGAGCCTTGAGGATCAGGAGCGGATACGAGCCTGCATCCAGGGCAACGACGACATCTTCGCTTGGAGCGCGGCAGACATGCCAGGCATCGACGCGGACGTGGCCTGTCATCGCTTGAACCTGGATTCCAGAGCCCGCCCCATACGCCAAAAGATGAGGGCCATCGCCACCAAGCTAGAAGCCCCCATCCGAGAGGAGGTCCAAAAGCTCCTGGACGCAGGCTTCATCTCAGAGATCCAGTATCCAGGCTGGATCTCCAACGTGGTAATGGTAAAGAAGGGAGGAGGAAAATGGCGCATGTGTATTGATTTTTCCTTATTAAATAAATCATGACCCAAAGATTGTTACCCTTTGCCTCGAATCGACGCGCTGGTTGACTCAGCCGTCGGTTTTTCTCTTATGAGTTTTTTAGATGCATTTTCAGGTTACCACAAGATCCGGATGCACCCTCCTGATGTCAAGGATGTTTCCTTCATCACAAGAGAGGGATGCTTCAGCTATAAGATGATGCCCTTCGGATTGAAGAATGCAGGGGCAACATACCAACGCATGATGGATCGAATCTTTCGAGATCAAAGGGGAAGGAACCTGGAGGTCTACGTGGACGACCTCATGGTCAAGAGCAAGTGTGTTGTTTCCCACTTGCGGGACTTGGAGGAAACGTTTGCCACCCTGCGGAAGTTCAAGATGAGGTTGAACCCCTTGAAGTGCGTCTTCGGGGCTAGTCGCGGCAAATTCCTCGGGCACCTCTTGACTCCCGCGGGGGTAGAACCCAACCCCGATAAGGTTAAGGCTATTCTAGATCTAGAATCGCCTCGCAGCACCAAGGAGGTCCAGCGCTTGACCGGGAAGTTGGCCGGGTTAAGCAGGTTCCTCTCTCGGTCGGGGGATAGATGTTCCTCCTTCTTCAAAGTACTTCATGGCAACCAAGCATTCGAATGGACGGCCGAGTGTGAAGAGGCTTTTCAGGGGCTGAAGAGGCAACTCTCCCAAGCTCCGTTACTTCAAAGCCCGAAGGAGGGGGAGGACCTAGCCTTGTATTTAGGAGTGGGAGGAGAGGCGGTGAGCTCCGTCTTGGTTAGGGAAGAGGGGAAGAAGCAGTTACCCGTCTATTATGTCAGCCGAATCTTAAAAAAGGCGGAGCTCCGATACCCCATCCTGGAGAAGCTAGCATATGCTTTGGTCATCTCAGCTAGGAAGCTTCGCCCTTACTTTCAAGCGCACTCGATTAGGGTGATAACCGACCATCCCCTTCGCAAGGTCTTGGAGGGGGTGGAACATTCAGGAAGGTTGGCAAAGTGGTCCATCGAGCTAAGCGAGTTTGACATCTCTTTCGTCCCGAGGCTCTCTATCAAAGCCCAGGCCGTAGCGGATTTCCTGGCGGACTATGTTACCGAGGCGGAGGCTGAAGAACCAAAGCCACAAGAAGCGTGGAAGATGGTGGTCGACGGGGCCTCAGGAAGGCACTCCCTGGGAGGAGGTGTGGTGTTAGTAAGCCCTCAGGGAGTTACCATAGAGCAAGCCGTGACTTTCCATTTCCCTGTAACCAACAACCAAGCAGAGTATGAGGCTGTGATCGCCGGCCTTCGCTTGGCAAAGGAGTTGGAAATCCAGGATGTGGAAGCCTTCACCGACTCAATGGTGGTAGCATCGCAGATCCGAGGCGAGTTTGAGGCCCGGGAGCCGACCCTCGCGAGGTATCTATCTAAGGTAAGAGCCATCATTGGGGGTTTCCGTTCATTCTCTATTCGACATGTCCCCAGGGAGGAAAGCGCGGCAGCTGATCGACTGACGAAGTTCGGGCCTCGGGTAGGAGGTACCCTAACCGAACTATTCCGACCAGCCATTGAAGAGGGGGAATTGATGGAGGTGAATCGGCGATCCTCATGGATGGATCCATTGGTGACTTTCTTAACCACGGGAGAACTGTCGGAAGAAGTCAAGGATGCAAAGAGCTTCAGGCACAAGGCGGCTCATTACCTGATGCTGGAAGGGAGCTTGCATCGGAAGATGTTGTCAGGGCTCCTCGCGAGATGCGTAACCGAAGAGGAAGTCCCGAGGATCCTGGAAGAGGTGCATTCTGGAGAGTGCGGCAGCCATTCAGGGGGAAGGACATTGGAAGTAAGGGTGATAAGGCAGGGATATTTCTGGCGGACCATAAGGAAGGATACAGCTGAATTCGCAAGGAGGTGTCGGAAGTGCCAAGTATATGCTCCTCTCCAGCTCTTGCCCGCCCAAAGACTTCGAAGCATCACGGCGCCATGGCCCTTCGCCATTTGGGGGATGGACCTGGTTGGACCCTTCCCTCCAGCTGGCGGGCAAAGGAGGTTCCTCCTAGTGATGATTGACTACTTTTCCAAATGGCTGGAGATCAAGCCGTTAGCCAAGGTAACCTCCCAAGTCATCAGGAACTTCGTTTGGGGGGAAATCATTTGTAGGCACGGATTTCCCCAAGCGATAGTGACAGACAATGGACCTCAGTTTGCTAGTGAAGAATTCATCAGTTTCTGCACCCAATTGGGGATTGACCTCCGGTTCGCCTCTGTCCATCATCCTCGGAGCAATGGTCAGGTGGAGGCTGCAAACAAAGTCATCGTCAACTTGCTCAAAAAGAAGGTCGAGAACCTGAAGGGTAGCTGGGTGGAACAGCTCCCTTCCGTCCTGTGGGCCTTGCGAACAACTCCGAACACGGCCACTGGAGAGACCCCCTTCAAGCTCTCTCACGGGTGTGAGGCTGTCCTCCCGGTGGAGTTCGAGGTTCGGTCCCCAAGGGTCGCGGCCGCAGCGGAGGGAAGCGAAGCTTGGAGGTTGGAGAACGAGGAAGGGTTGCGCCTCTCATTAGATATGGTGGAAGAGCTGCGGGATGTTGCCGCCATCAGGCAGGAGGAAATAAAACGGCGAATGGCTCGGTACTTCGATAAGCATATCCGAGTCAAGCAATTCGCCGAGGGGGATCTAGTACTGAAAAAGGTCGACGCTGCGGGATGTTCGGCCGCGGTTGGTAAGCTCAACCCTAGCTGGGAAGGGCCTTATATAGTAGAGAAGGCTCTGGTTAACGGAGGCTACTATCTCCAGGATGCGGAAGGAAGGACCTTGAGTCACACCTGGAATGGTGATGACCTGAAGCGCTTCTACCCATAGGAGGAAAGAAGGATTGTAATGATCGTAAACAACTATTGCATTTTCGATAAGTTTATTTCAGAATATTGACTGCTTCCGAGTGCACAATCTTTAAGTCTCTTTTGTTTTTACCGACTATGACTCCTCTCCTCGATGATGGAATAGACCAGGTTTGGTTATCTTCAACGACACCCCGAGCTCGGCTCGGCCCCAGGTAGACCCGCTGCGCAGGCTCTCATCTAGCTGGCAGGTCCGAAGGCTCGCCTGTGGGGGATAGGTTGGCTCTTGTGATACTTTGTTCTTAGCCACTCCAACGACACCCCGAGCTCGGCTCGGCCCCAGGTAGACCCGCTGCGCAGGCTCTCATCTAGCTGGCAGGTCCAAAGGCTCGCCTGTGGGGGATAGGTTGGCTCTTGTGATACTTTGTTCTTAGCCACTTCAACGACACCCCGAGCTCGGCTCGGCCCCAGGTAGACCCGCTGCGCAGGCTCTCATCTAGCTGGCAGGTCCGAAGGCTCGCCTGTGGGGGATAGGTTGGCTCTTGTGATACTTTGTTCTTAGCCACTCCAACGACACCCCGAGCTCGGCTCGGCCCCAGGTAGACCCGCTGCGCAGGCTCTCATCTAGCTGGCAGGTCCGAAGGCTCGCCTGTGGGGGATAGGTTGGCTCTTGTGATACTTTGTTCTTAGCCACTTCAACGACACCCCGAGCTCGGCTCGGCCCCAGGTAGACCCGCTGCGCAGGCTCTCATCTAGCTGGCAGGTCCGAAGGCTCGCCTGTGGGGGATAGGTTGGCTCTTGTGATACTTTGTTCTTAGCCACTTCAACGACACCCCGAGCTTGGCTCGGCCCCAGGTAGACCCGCTGCGCAGGCTCTCATCTAGCTGGCAGGTCCGAAGGCTCGCCTGTGGGGGATAGGTTGGCTCTTGTGATACTTTGTTCTTAGCCACTCCAACGACACCCCGAGCTCGGCTCGGCCCCAGGTAGACCCGCTACGCAGGCTCTCATCTAGCTGGCAGGTCCGAAGGCTCGCCTGTGGGGGATAGGTTGGCTCTTGTGATACTTTGTTCTTAGCCACTTCAACGACACCCCGAGCTCGGCTCGGCCCCAGGTAGACCCGCTGCGCAGGCTCTCATCTAGCTGGCAGGTCCGAAGGCACGCCTGTGGGGGATAGGTTGGCTCTTGTGATACTTTGTACTTAGCCACTCCAACGACACCCCGAGCTTGGCTCGGCCCCAGGCAGACCCGCTGCGCAGGCTCCCACCAAGCTGGCAGGTCCGAAGGTTCGCCTGCGGGGGATAGGTGGAGCCCTTGACCTTTTGATCCTTGGTTCTTGATTGGAAGTTACTACGTTACAACGAGCTCGGCTCAAACCCCGGTAGACCCGCTGCGCAGGCACCCATATAAGCTAGCAGGTCCAACGGCTCGCCGGCGGGGTAGGGGTTTGATTGGTTGGAAAAATACGTGGGCAGGACCCTGACCTAGACCGGGGGCAAATCCCTAAAAGGTCTCGGCTCAGGGGTCTCGGCCAGTAAAGGTCTCGGCTCAGAGGTCTCGGCCAGTAAAAGTCTTGGCTTGGAGGTCTCGGCAGATCGCGGCCCGGAGGTTTCGGCCAGTAAGGATCCCGGCCCAAAGGTCTCGGCCAGCAAAGGTCTCGGCTAAAGGAGGTTCTCGCAAAAGAAAGCTCCCGGCGGACCTAGGCAGGACGATTCAATCAACGACGCGAGGTTCCCGCCTAGCTGATCTCTAAGGAAGGTCACCCTAAAGAGACTAAGGGTCTCGGCGGAAGCTCGCGCGGAGGTCATTCGGCAGAGTAATATACTTTCAAAGCACGCATGGATAATAATAAAAAAAAAGGGGGGAAATGAAAAATGAAAATGAGACATTACTTTATAAAAAAGTTAATTACAGAAGGAGGTTCTCGCTCATTACAAAAAGATATTCAAAATAAAAGACACCTCAGGGGGACGCGCTGTAGTCCCCACTGGTGCTCTCGCTTGAATCATCGCCAGAGCCTTCCCCGGACGTCTCGTCAACAGCGGTAGAGGACCTCGGGACGTCTGAGAGCGGCGAGTCCGGCGCGCCCGGGGGTTTCGGAACTGGGTCGTAAAGCCAAGGGAGAAGTTGGCGAGCGTCGATGGTCGCGCCGTCCTCCCGGAGCAGCTCGACGTCTCGCAGCGTCTCGAGCGTCAGCTTGACGGTCGCCTGAGCGTTGGCTTGAAGCAGCTTATCGACGTCGTACTCCGAGAGGTAACGACTCCGCAACCTCGCATCTAGCTCCGGGGGCGGGACCTTCGCCAGCTCTGCGCGGAGCTGTTCCCTCAGGAGGACGCTCTCGCAGCGCGCATTGGCCAGCTCTGCGCGA
The DNA here is from genome assembly GCA_039513925.1 of Platanthera zijinensis. Taxonomy (NCBI): domain Eukaryota; kingdom Viridiplantae; phylum Streptophyta; class Magnoliopsida; order Asparagales; family Orchidaceae; genus Platanthera; species Platanthera zijinensis. Next base: position 76,313,369 of record CM077095.1, on the reverse strand, counting down.
AGCTCCCGGACTTGGGCGGAATCCTGCAAAAGGGATAAAAGATTTTAGTCTAGGCGCATTACACAGTAGAAACTTCGAGGAAACGGGGGCAAGGGCTCAGGAAGGTCTCGCCTACCTCGGTCGCGGGGCGCAGAGACAGCGCCAATTTAGCATCCGCGAGCTCCTGTTGAGCTCTCGCGAGTTCTTCTTTCGCGGCATGCGCGCGAGCTATCGCGTCCTCCCTCGCCTTACGCATATCAGTGAAGTTCTTGTCAATGGTGATGCTTCGACGCGCACACATATGTGTAAGCTCGAACCCGCGCATTACGGCCCGGGTGGCGTCGAAGGCTAGAAGGCGGGTAGGCGTCTGGTCGAACACGCTGGCATCTTCCCGGCTGTAGAGACCATATCCAAGCGAGAAGGCCTCGCCGGTCACATTTTCCCCCTCCGCCCATCGGGGAAGGAGGGTCGAAACCCTGATTGAGTTTGTCTTGGGGTCCAATTCCATCTGAGGCTTCCCCTCCGAGTCGGCGTACCTGACGCCTAAACCAAAGTTCCGGTGCCCTCTTGGCACCTCCTGGGGCGGGACGTTGGCGGAGGTCTCGGCGGCGACCACTTCTCCCCCCGCCTCGCCTACGGCCGATGTGTTCCTGGCGGAAGCCTCGGCGCGGCTCTTGGCGGCGGCATCCATCTCACTGGCCCTCTGAAGGATCGCTTCAAAGGACCTGCCCTCAGGAGGAGGGTGGACGGGCGAGGCCGCCAACGATTTCCCCTTGTCGGCGGCAGAAGGCTTGGGCCTCTTCAGCGCGCGGAGAGGAGGAAGGGTGGCCTTCCGCTTCTTGGCCGGTGGCGGCATGGAAGGGGTTGGATCTTCTCGGCAGGCGCTGGCGCTAGCTTCCGCGAGCGCAAGGGGGCCTCTCGCTGCCAGACCCTCGACACCCCGGCCTACGGCGAAGGGTTGGCGCAGAGGGACCTCCCGCTCTCCTGCAAAGTAAAAACGCTTTAGCACTTCAGCGCAAGAAAATCTTTGATAAAAAAAAGGGAATCTGAGGCGAGACCGTACCTTCGCCCGATTGAACAAGTGGGAGGGAGTCGACGTCCCGCAGAAGATAGGGGACGTCGAACTCCTTGGTCCCGAAGAATTCCAGGATTGCGCTCTCGCGCGATCCCAGAGCGGGCGGCTTGTAGGCAGCGTCTTCATACTGGACAGGCTGAAGCGGGACGTTGCCGAAGTCCCCGCGGACGTAAACGAACTTCTCGCCCCAATGGTGGTGCTTATTGGCGAGACCGGTAACCTCGAGCTGTTGCCCGGAGAAGAAAACTATCCCCCCCCCTTGGCACGGAAGTTGAATAGCTTCCGGAAGATGGGCAGACTAAACTCGATCCTCTCGGATCGCATATAGCATATGAATGCTATAAGGATCGCGACGGAGTTCGGGTTTAGCTGGGCGGGCACCACACCATAATAGCGGAGAGCTAACCGAACCTCCGGCCACAGGGGGAGGCGGAAGCCCACCTCGAAATGCTCGAGGGGGATGGCAAGCTCTCCCGCCCCGGGAGTATTCACCCTATCATGATTCCCCGGGTTCCGCGCCGAGAAGCCGGCGGGAACGTAGCGGTCGACGATCACGTTGTATTCGTCAAGGGTGAGCTTGCAGGAAGGGAAGAGGTGTTTCTGGAAGGCTTCCGCACAATGGGCGCGACCCTTGCTCTCGCCAGGCATGGCTAGTTCGTGAGTAAGAGCGAGAGCTGTAGGGGGGTCGAAGCGGAAGCAAGAACGCGAGAGCGCGGAGGGAAGGCTGAGGTTCCGGATCGGAGAAGTAAATGCGGTTGGTAGGCTTCTCTATTTATAGGGAATCGTAGTCATCATGAGTTCATCCGGCAGAGAGAGAAAGTGACAGCGGAGTACAGCTGTCAGAACCCGGGCTAACGACGCCTCGGTTCTCCCCCTCAGGATGACGGCAGTCAACGGTCGCTTCAGGTTTCGACGCGACTGCCTGGATCGGCGCAAGCCTCCTAGACTGGCGCAAGCCTCCTGGGTTAACGCAAGCCTCCTAGATCAGCGCAAGCATCCTAGATCGGGGTAAGCGCCTTGATTAAAAAGCCCCGCAGAGCGATAAAAAGGAAAGGGAAAAGAGAGACATGGGTAGAAGCGAGACTCTCGCTAGCGCAAGCTGGATAAAACTTAATTAATAATAATGTTTATTACAGACATTGAAAAAGAGAAACAAGGGGAGAAGAAAAAAAAAAGAGACACTAAGATTCAGAGCGTGAAGGCTAGTAGGGTTTCCAGCTCCATCGTCCCCGTTCTCGCCGCCTAGTTCTTGGGGGCGCCAACGGGTTGAAGTAAGACGATAGCGTGGTACACCCAAGGTTGATCCGCCTGGCGTAGTCCCGGATCTGCGAGATGCACCTCCCTGGCGAAGACTCGGCGGAAGGCCCGCGCGGGCAATCAGTCTCGCCCAAGAAAAAGTCCCGCTCCAGAGCCTCCAGTCTTTGCTCCACGGATTCGCGGAATGCTTTCGCCGCGGCAGCATGGGCACGGTCTCGCCGGACAAGCTTGGCCAGGATGGCCGAGATCTTCCTCCGTCTCCCCTTCGCGCTCCCTGCACTGTTCAGGGTTTCCTCTATCTCGCCAGACGAAGGGAGGGGGGACTCTTCATCCTCTTCTTCCTCGTCTTCTTCTTCCTCTTCCTCTCCTTCCACGTTGACTTCCGACCGCAAGCCAGGATCACCTGCGGAAGAAACACGCGAGAATTTTGGTCAAGACATGACGATCGACAGTCCGAAAAAGTTTTCGCATACCTGCGGCTGGGCGAGAACCGTCAGCCAAAGTTGGACGAGAAGGCCCGGCCCCTCCGTTGGTTCCATAAAGGAGGTGAAGAGGCTTGCCCAGCCCCGGGCGGAAGGGCTCGCGCACGATGATACTGGCCTGGCCGGAAGCATGAGGGGAGTTGTCTTCTCTCAAGGGGCGATCAGCATCCTTGAGAGTAGCGGAAGGTTCAGAAGCCGCCCCCCCCCCCCCCCCCGCCTGCAGGAGAGGATTGGCCACCGCGGGAGGCACTTCGACGGTTCTCGCTTCATCTTCCCGGGTGGATAGACCCGGGTCGGCGGGAGCTGGCACTGCGAGAAGACGGTTCAGAAAAGAAAGGGTCTGGTTGAAATATTGACAAGGGAAAATGTACCTGTCGTTCCGGTCTCGGCTGGAGGAATCCTTTCCGAGACCCGTGTTTGGCCCTCGGGGGGATGAGCGGGTAGGTTCGAGGAGCTGGGCGGAATTTCGGCGTCATTATTGGGAGCGGACTCCTGCGAAAGCATACTTTAATCATCGAATCTAATGTACAGTTAGCTCGGTAGGCCCGGGCGAAAGGCTTACCTTCTATAGGGAAGGATCTCCGGCAGGATTGGGAGTGGGGGAAGGAGGATCCCTGTTCTCGCGAGAAAGGTCCCGCCGGACCGCCTTCGCCCTTTTCTTTTCCTTCTTCTTCGGCTCCGAAGGCCCGGCGGTTGAAGTCTTTTTCGCTAACCATGGAGCCACCGCCGCACAGTTAGCCAAGGCCCGCGCTTGGGCAGCGGCTAACCGGTCTTGGAGGTCCTGCGGAAGCAGTTTGGCAGCACGCTTGGGATGCATGGTGAGCTCGCGCGAAAATCCCGGAGGCGAGAGCTCAGTCAGAGAGTCGTATTTTAAGGGCAGGGCGTATGGACGTCCATCAGTACATATTTATAGCCGCAGTGGGACCCACCAAAAGATTCCCTCGATAGGCGGGCACGTGTCCAGCGAATATTTTGGGGGTTGGACTTGTCTTGTCGAGCGCAGGGCTAGCTCGAAAAGAGCGGGGATTGTGTACAACCCCATATTCGCTGGGTGGGACCCGGAGACACCACTGAGGAATTGGGCTAGGCTCAGGTTAGCCCTGGGTTAGCCCCAAGACATACTCATAGAGTTCTCGCCCTGAAGGGGCTCCCGCCCAAGGCAGATGTTCAAGCTCTCGGCAGGAGAGATCGTCGACCGACCAGGGCAGATGGTCGACCTCTCGGCAGGAGAGATCGTCGAACGACCAAAGCAGAGGGACTGACCGCGGGAGCTCCCGCCCAGGGGAGGCGAGAAGGCCCCAAGAAGGCCTTCAGTCGCGAGCTCTTCGAAACCGTGGAGGGCGCGAACCTCCCTGGCAAGGGGGTCTCGCCAAGGTTGGCCCGGGTGAGGGTCCAGCGAGAGCCTTCTCGGCCAGGGTTCTCGCCAAGTGGGCCCACGTGGTGGGGCCCGGCGCTCATAAAGAGGATTATCTTCATAATATATTATCCCGAGGTAAAATTACCCAAATGCCCTTTGAATGACAGCGGGATTTGGCTATTGGCAGACCCCTCAGGGGTATTTCAGTATTTTCAGGTCAAAGGAAGGCTATAAAAAGACCCATAAGGGCTCTTTAGAAGGCAAGTTGATCATTTTCCTCTAGCCCTAGTGCCTTCTGAAGAGCTCCCAGCCCAGCATTTGGCTTTGGAGGGGAAGCTCTCAGAGATCTTCCGGGTGTGTGGTGGGACCTCCCAGCTGAGGCTTTGGGTCTGTGTTAGGGCCTTAGCAACCTGTCAGGGGTCGAGGTTTGAGAGAAGTAGGCATTGACTGCACTTTGGTTCGTGAACATTTGTTGAGGTTATTTTTGGCTTCAACAGGTCCAACATGGGTTGTCTCTTAGAAGCAACTTTTCTTTACCGTCCTTAAGGTGGACCAAATACCTATATTAAGCATAATATATATAAAAAAATAGCATTCGGCACCCAGATGGGCGCCCACAGAAATATAATTGTTTCATGTCTAACCCTTCTAAATAAGTATATTACATTTTAAAAATAAGAAATTCTAATCTAGATTACTGATGGGTTTATTGTCACCCAACAAGACTTATTCAAGGACCATGCACTCTCTTAACTGATGGGTGTATGAAATTTGAAGTGCATGGGAAGTTATTCATGTTCACATTTTGGTAGCGGGTACCGAAATGACGATATAACAAATACCCACCTGCCTGTGTAGGTATACCTGTCTTGAATAGTAGGCATGGGTAGAATAAATGTTGGGAAGCTCGACGAATCTTACTCCACCTGCACCCGATTTCCATTAATGCTAGGTTGAATTACAAGCCCTTGCATTAAGTGGACCAGTTCCACAATTTTGTCCTGCAGAGAAGTAGGCTCGAGAGCGGGGTTAGGAAATAAATTAGAAGAATGACAAAATGTAACCTTAATCTTGGGGATGATTCCAGTGTCATCTCCCATCAGCAGAATTTTTGGTGGTTCTGCACAGCTATCTAGGCTGATGCAAGAATGTGCTAGAGCTGCATCTGCCTCGTCCGTGCATTGGACATTCATACATGGGACTAAGGCAGCAACCTCAGTCATGCTGATGTCCTCCTAGACTGGATCTAGCATAATGCAACAAACACCAGCTTCTCCCTGCGAATCAACCTCCATAACAGTGTCAGAAGCCGAAAAAATGTTATGCAAGGTAGAGGATAGAGGAGCAGTGCTCGCAAAAAGGTCAAGCACAGGCTCCTCACAACTAATAGACTCCATAGAAGATGATATATGTATGTCAGGAGTAAAGACATCCGTGTCGAGGTTGATATCAACAAATATATCTATGCAAACACTAGCACTGCTCCCTTGAAAATTTGAAGGTGGCACTAGTACGTACCAAGATATAGAAGGGGTGCCGCAAGTTGACAGAGTGGAGATAACCTGAATGTTCGATTAATCATCCTCCTCCAACTGGGCCAAATAAGCGGCACACTCCTTCAAAGAGTGATCCCAACTCCGACAAAATAAACACTTCCTAGCCGGCCTTGTCGGTACAATGGGTACTGACGCCGAAAAAAGGTAGTGCAGCAAAGGAAGCGCGGATGAGTAGCTAATTAGATTACGTCTAGCATATTGAGTACCATATGAGGTTGGTGCTCCATATGTAGATCCTTTAGCGTCATGGCTACAACACTCCTTAGGACATCTAACACTTGCATGAGAGATATCTCCACACCAGCGGCATCGGATATTAAAGCTGGCCTACATTGCAGAGATCAAGAATTTCTAGGAATAAACTACCTTGCATAGGTTCTCAATAAGAATCTAACAATTCCAACCGACATAACAAGCAAAAATAGACTGGGGAAAGAAAAACAAATTCAAAAACAAGCAGCTCTGTCATAACTCCCTTAACAAAACACAATCAACAATATGCCTGCATTCCCCGACAACGGAGCCAAAAACATGATGCGCTGATGTCAAGTGTACCAGTTGTTGTCAAGTAATAAATTGGGAATAACTTCCCCGAATATCGATCTCGAGGGAATGCAGGAAGGGTACGTGATAGCGTTGTGTGAAGATCGTCACTAAGTGTGAAAATTAATAATATGGGGGTTTTGGTTTATTTTCCTAATGCTACAGAACAGAAATAAAACTACCGTGGGTCGCCAGCACCGCTTTGCTTGGTGGATGAGTGAGTGCAGGACGCTATGTCGTGCTTCAGTACGCGGATGGATGGTGAGCAAGTGCGAGAGTGAGGGTCGTAAACACCTCTTCACACACCAACTCTAGTCTTTGCTAGAGTGGATTCAAGTGCACTCGTGAGTGGGTGTGAGCGGAGGCGAGTGCATCACAACTACAATAGAACAAGTAACTAACCAAACATACTTCATTCATAGACAAATTAAAGGTAAGTTTAGTTCGATTATAAGCTTGAAGTACAATCAACAAAGAGAAAAGGTAGAGTAAACCGAAAGAGGGAAGGCGTAGTTGAGGTGCATAGCCGGAGTGGTGGGTTGTCAATCCACTTCACGACTATGATCGTGGTTGCTACCGGATGCAAGAGGGTCGTCAATCCACTTGTTCTTATCCGTCTTCTTTCCTTTCCTTCGATACTTTCTTCCTTTCATCCAGAGGAATGACACCAAAAGTTATCGTTGCTCATTGCTGGTGGCGAGGAGCTCTCCGAAGGTTGAAGATGGCTTCGGATGGCCGGGGAATGCTTCCCGGAGGGTGTAAATGGGTGGAGGACCTGTGGAGAAGTGGAACGGCGCTTCCCGTGCACTGCTGGATCAGAAAAAGGATGGGCGTTGACCTAAATCATGGAACAGGTCTTTAAATTCGGAAGAAGAATAATCAAAGTGCACGATCAATCGCGCACGACCAGTGGTCGTGTGCACTGTCGGCTGATGATCATGCGCAATGCCCCAAAAAAACCTTCAACAAGACAGAAACATTAGTATATATGCGTACAAGCATTGGAGCACCATTGGTGGTCATGCGCACTGAATCCACAAATCGTGCGATTAGCAATGACAGACCTGCAGAAAAATAAGATAAATACGCACGAGCAGTGCCGCACGACCGGTGGTTGTGCACGCTATCTTCAGTGCTCGTGCGATTATCCTGGAAGAAACAAGAAAATGGAGAGTACAGAGCGCACGATCGCTAGGGCATGACCAGTGGTCATGCACAATAGGTCTAGTGATCGTGCAGTCGCCAAGACAGAAATGGGGAAATGGAGAGCGTTGTGCGCATGATCAGTGGCGCATGACCAGTTGTCGTATGCAGTAAGTCCAATGATCGTGCACAGTATTCTTGTACCATTTGGGATTTCCCGAGCGATCCCGGAACTCGCACGCGACCCATGCACCTGTAGTAGAAACAGAAAGGCCACCAAAAGTGCACACCACATTCACTAGACACAAAGAGACAACAAGTAAAAGCGAAAGTACAAAAACAACAAAGTTACACTGAAAACGGGCCTACGGTGCACTTAATCATGAAATGGACAGAGAATTGAAAATACGCAATTATGGCTCTCAAGTGCAGTGCAATAACGATAAAATTTGCCCAAATGAGTCCAAAAATAAGTGTATAACTTGAACTCATCAATAGGTCTAGCGTGAAATGGGACGTTATAAATACAATAGTGGTAGAGAGATCTTAATCGATCAGCCTAAGTTTAGTTGTTAGTGTATTCTCAAGATAGGTGCTTGAAAAGGGAGGTAGTTGACTAATTGCTCAAAGATTTCTCTAGATTGGGGGGGGGGTGAGTAGAGATTGAAAGTTATTTTAAACTAAATATACAATTTACAAAATTTACATGTACACAGGCTATTAACCAGAATTAAAAGAGATAGTTATAATCACAACATGAACAAAAATTAAATCACAAAATAAAGCACAATCACAGAAAACACAAGAAATATAGAATTTCCCAAAATCTGGGTATATCCAATCTTCTACCCCCTTGGTAGGAATTCTCTATCATAGTGTCAAAGTCATTTGATAAGGAGACTCTTAGAACAAATCACTAGATCTTTTGATAAGGAGATCTTGAACTAATATAATCTGAATCTTTTACCAAGGAGACTCTCAAAACCTCTAACTGAATTCTTTGAAGAGGTATTCTCAAAATTCTTTTCACAAACCAAAACTTAATTAAACAGAAATTAGAAAAGGATTAGAGGATTTAGTGATCTTGTTATAGAGTCCTCTCAGATGAATCCTGAGGACTATATAAGACTTTTTAAATTGATATCTATAACTCTAATGAATCCTTGAATAAGAAAATCACAAAGGTTATATGCCCTTAATCCAGATTATCCTTTTAAACTTCTATGAATTTAAAGCGGAAATTGATAAGCCATGAGAAGAAGAACTGATTTATTTTCAAATTCAGGAACAAAAATGATGAATGAATGATTCAAGGAAGAACTTCAATTACACATGATAATCTTCCTATCCTTATTTATCGTAATTAATCATCCAAAACTACGATTTGATGTAAGTGTAATGATTGTTGGAATTATTAATGTTATTATGTCAATCTCTGTCTTGGCTATATATATATATATATCTGAAAGACACTATAATGTCTCCAAGAATCAATTATTCAATTTAAAGCTTTCTTGAAGTAATTATGAATTAATATTCAAAATTGTTCTCTTTCGAAATCTATTTGACGTAGCGTTGAGTTCATATAGACATAACATCGAGTTCTGGCTTCATTCAGACAATATGTCAATTAAGTTCTCTAATCGACATTGCGTCGATATCATATAAGAGTATGCGTTAATTTAATCCTTTAATTAACATCGACTTGTCATGTTCAGTTACTCTAACTTGTACTTCAAGTAGCATCGACTTCTAGTCGACGCATGTTGGAATTTCATGTCTTTCCTCTTAAATTTATTGTGCCTTTCTCATGTCCTTTATACCAATGATACCCTAGGACTTCTAAGATCATATTACCCTCTTTATACATCATGGATAATAAACTTATGATGTAAAATCACTTAAAGTAATTTGTTAAGGTAAATCATTATGGTTTTTGCAAACAATCTCCCCCTATTTAGTTTAACAAATTTTACAACATTTCAAAGGTAATTTTGCAAAGGCAAATCAGTAAGATTACAAAAAATTGACTTATATACAACATGTAATGAACAAATATTAAATTTTAAAATGAAAGAAATATGAGAGGCAACTGAATATATGAGGATTTAGAATGAAATATATAAACCGCAAAAATAGTTCACTAAAGTATACCTTCAAAATATATTTGTTCTAAGATTGAGCTTTACTTTTTCTAGAGAACAAAATATACACACCCTTCCCCCTTTTATGCACTAGATGCTCTTCTCTAGGCAAGTCTTGATCCCCCCTGAACTTACACAGCATCATCCATGATTTCTTTGGCTATTATAAGAATATCGGCTAAATTACATTATTCTGCCTACCCCTAGACTGATGCATCGGGATTTTGAGAAACTTGATCATTATTTTGTTATGTCTCCCTCTGGACAACTTGATTTTCAGTTTCAAAAATATGAGCTATTTGTTCATTTGCATCTCTACTTAATAGATATTTTTCAGCTTCTTGAAGAAGAGCTTAATCCTCTTTTAAAGGTTCCATGAACTGATCTTCCTCAGATTTCTCCCCCTTCCAAACATCATAAGCCAAGGAGGTTAAGAAATACTTGGTCACTTCTTTATCATAAAATTTCCTTATAGAAGATTGAACCTTAAAAATCTAATTTAACATATTCCCAACTAAAGATCTACAATATCGATCTTCCTCATCTAAAAGGGTTGTTAATGAAACCCTAGTTTGTTGTACTACTTAGAGAATTATTTTATAGATGTCAAATTAAACAAAAAATCATATACCAACTTTACTATTATGATCATTGTTATTTTGCATGTCTATAGCAGGTAAATAAAAGTTTTTAGTCTGTGATCGAATTATTTCTTGAACTAAAAAATTGTGATGGTGATAATGGTGTATCTAATGGTAAAATTGGTGCGGAAGGAATATCAAGCAATGTTATCACTATTCAAAAAATTTACACATTAAGTATTAGTGAGGATGGAAGTGAAAAATCTTTCTTAGAACCAGCTTAAGCATTTTTCTGGTCTTTTTGAAACCAATGCTATAGTGAGTCTTTTCTATGAGGTATGTCTACTCCTTTGATTTGCATAGAGTAGGATAATGTTGTCTTAGTATCTGGATCATACAAGTCATATATGCATTATCCTTATGAATGCACTTATGACCTATAAGATTCAAAATAAACTTACTCCAATTAATCTTCTTTCCTAGTACCAAAACCCCCATCAAAAATAGTTGAGCTTTAGGAACTGCATCATGTGCTGATATTTTATACATCAACACCTTTCCCACAAAGTCAGCCAAAAACCATATTCTTCAGAGAAATCTTCCTTTTTCAAATGAATTGGTTTGTCCTTTGAGAAATTTAACCTCTTCAAATATTCCTTTATTTCTTAATTTATTAGTTCCGCTTCTCCTTCTGCAAAAGGTGGATACAAGGTTAATTGAATAAGATTTTAAGTTATGTGAACATCTGACCCACTTATTTATCCAATCATTGTTCCATCATCATCTTACATAATATTATTAATAAAATATATTAAATCTATAAAATATAGTAGACATCTTGTTGTGATCAACTTTCTTAGCCTAGCATCTAAGAAGAGTTTCATGATTCTTTTAGAAGAATCTACCACAGTAGTAAAAAATTCTAGATCAACACCGAAACATGAGTTTGTCTTGGCTGCCATTCGAATTCCTACAAAAATTACAAGGAAAATAGGAGAGAACAAGTAGAGGGGAAAATAGAGCAGGGAATATGAAGGGTTTGGAGAAAATACGAAGTCTAAATAAATAGACAAAACATTGAGAAATTCGAGAATAACTATATCCTTAGTCGATGTGACGTCGATTTCTTTTCGACATATGTGAAAATATCATAGTTGATATATGCATTGAGCGTTGTTGACGTTGCATCAAAAAGATCCAAAACTCTTCATAAACACCGTCTTTAGACATTGCATTGAATAGAAGTAGATGTTTTGTCGACTTGTATTCAACATTACATAGAGTACATACTTAAATTTTTAAGTCTTTTGCAGGTTTTTCCCAGCAATATATTTAATGTAAATTGCATGTTATAAAATCATTTACTGAGCTTTATCAAGCATGCCAAAAATATTGATAAAATATTTATGCTTGATTTCATCAAGAGGTTTTGTGAAAATATTTACCCTTTGATTTTCAAGAGTCACATATTCCAGAGAAATTTTTCCTTTTTCCACATTATCTCTGAGAAAGTGATGCCTAATTTTATATTTGTCTTATTGTGCATGACATGATTAAAGGCAATTGGGATATCACTAGAGCTATCATAAAATATTTTGGAATTAGTGAACTTCAAGTTATAATCAAGTAATTAATTTTGCACCCATAATATTTATGAACAACGGCCTCTAGCTGCATTATACTCAGCTTCTGCTTTAGAAGTGGAGACTCATGTTTATTTTTTACTGAACCAAGATATCAATCTAGTAGCTAGGAATTATCATGTTATTGAGATACTTTTTTATCCAATCTCCATCATGCATATTTAACATCGAAATATCCATATAATTCAAACTTTGAATCTGTTTGATACCATAATTCAATCTATAGTGTACCCTTAAGATATCTTAAAATTCTATTTATAGAGCTAAGATGAGATTCTTTAGGATCTACCTGAAATATTGAATAGACACTTATAACAAACAATATGTCTGACATACTAACTATAAGATAAAAAAGAGATCCAATAATTGCTCAATATATTTTTTGATCAACAGATTTACCCGAAACATATTTATCTAAAACATCATTAATAGCCATGGGAGTTTTTCATGATGGAGGTAATTTCCATACCAAATCTTTTTTCCATTTCTTTTATATATTGGGATTGTGAAATAAAAATTGCTTCATCACTTTGATTCACTTGTAATCTAAGAATGAAGGGTAATTCTCCTATGCAATTCATTTTAAACCTGGATTACATCAAGTCAGTAAACCTTTTGCAAGTCAAAAGTCTATTGAGCCAAAAATAATATCATCCACATAAATTTTTACAATTAGCAGCTTTTCTTTATGTGGTTTTTTGAAAAGTGTTTTATCCACCCTTCCTCTTTTGAAAGAGTAATCTAAGAGAAAAATGGATAAGGTCTTATACCAAGATCTTGATGCTTGCTTTAAACCATAAAGTTCTTTATTTAGTTTATAAACATATGATGGGTAAGTTGAATTGATAAAACCTAGTGGTTCTTCAACATTGAATTTCTCTTAAAGAGTTCTATTAAGAAAAGCACTCTTTACATCCTTTTGATAGATTTTCATTCTTTTATATGCTGCATAGGCCAAAAAAAATCTGGTTTCTTTAAGCATGTCTACTAGTGTAAATGTTGAAATATAATCAATTCCTTTTTCCTATCTATAGCCTTGAGCAACAAGTTTAGCCTCATTTCTTATTACACTCCATTAGAATCCATTTTATTTCTGAATACCCGCTTTGCTCTAATAATTGGGTAATTCTTTGGTCTCTCCACTAGTGTCCATACTTCATTTCATTCAAATAATGCAAGCTCCTCTTTCATAACAGTAATCCAATGCATATCATTAGCTTCTTCTTCAAATGTTTTAGGTTCATACTGTAATAGAACACATTCTAACATGAATTATGTTGATAATTGCTTTCTAGTTTTTACTCCTTGATTCACATCTCCAATTACTTGGGTTGATGGATGATTCCTGAGAATTGATCTTTTTGGATCTATTTTGGCTTGAATAATTTGATGATGATCTCTTTATTGTTCTACAATTTCTTTTGTATGTTGAAAATTAGCTACTTACTCATTTTTTGATTAATGACAATAGGTGGAAAGAATACTCCTTCAACTAGCACTTCATCATCAACACTTTCTATAATATCTTTTGACTGATGGATAAGCTTCTTAGATGAATATTCTTTATTCTTTTCAATCTCTAGTTCTTTAAAACCATCATTAAAAGAAATCTATTCCTGCAAACAATTCTTGGTGGAAGTTTCCCCCCTTGGAATAAGAAAGAGTTTCTTGAAATACTACATGCAGTGATTCCTCAATTCGAAGGTCCTTTTAATATAATACCTATAAGCTTTGCTTGTCAAAGGATATCCTAAAAAATCTCAATCATCAAATTCCTTATAAAATTTGCCAAGATAGATCTTCCCATTTTTATGTTTGTAACAAACACAACCAAATATTAAAATAAGAGACTATAAGAGTTTTACAATTCAAAAATTTCATAAGGGGTCTTTAAATTAGTTTTGTGAATGAGACTTCTATTGAGTACATAATTAGAATTGTTTACTTTTTCAACCCAAAAGGACATAGGAAAATTTGACTCTACTAATAGGGTTCTACCATATTCAATATGTGTTCTATTTTTCCTTTCAGCAACTCTATTTTGTTGAGGAGTTCTCGGGGCTGAAAAACTTTGTCTAATTCCTTCATCCTTACAAAGTCTACAAATTAATTGATTTTTAAAATCTATTCCATGATCACTTTCGATCAAGGACACTTTAGAATAAAACTCAGATTGATTCATTTTGATGAATCTTGAGAGTATTAAAAAGGTTTCTGACTTAACTCTTAGGAAGAACACCCAGCTAAATCTTGAGTAGTCATCCACTATGACAGAAGTTTAAGACTTTCCTCATAAACTTTGCGTGGCAAGAGGACAAAATAAATCAATATGTAGTAGATATAAAATCCTAGGAATCATTAATACCAATTTATTTGAATGATGATTTGGCTTGTTTACCCTTCTGACATGCCCTATAAGGATTAAGTTTTTATACTTACCATTTTGTAAGCCTCTTACCAAATCATAATTTACAAGCTTAGTTGTTGTTGAATCCATTGCCCATAAAGTAATTGATTTGAGGAAGTCAATCTTGTCAATGATATACATACAGTGGTAGTTGATAGTGATGGGATTGGTAGCCAAAGTTGCCATGTCAGGTAAACACTTACCTAAGATGTGGGTTGATAGAAATCTGTCTAAGTCCACAGGCATTGAGTGAAGGTGAATCACTTAACGCTGATGACTTATAACACTGAGTGAAGCATATACATTCAGAGCCAAAGAAGTCTGAGAAAGTGGCTAAGTTCACAATCATTGAGTGAAGTCAACTCACTCAATGCCATATAGCAAAAAGCTGTGAGACAGGCTAATGTTATAATAGCCTAAGTAGAAGTGAGCAGAAAAGTCGCTAAGTCTGCAGGCATTGAGTGTAGCTCACTCACTCAACGCCATAGCTTCATAATCGTGTATTCTAGCTCAGTCAGTCAATGCCACAAGAAAACTTTGAATATTTACTAAGTCCACAGGCATTGAGTGATGCAAGCTCACTCAGTGCCATATAATATTGCGATGACTATTTCTTAAAGGAATTGTTCTTCTTGACATAGAAATTTGCCTAAGTCTAAATGTGTTGAGTGTAGCTCACTCACTAAACGACAGATAACAGAAGTGTCTGTTAAGTAGTTTGGCATTGAGTGGAGCATACTCACTCAACGCCAAGAAGAAGTAAAACTTGCTAAGGTAAAAAGCATTTGGTGAGGCATGCTCAATCAACGCTCTCAAAGCTTAAGATGCTATAGATGCAAAAAATTGGCTAAGGCACAAGGTGTTGAGTGAGGTGTGCACACTCAATGCTCTAAACGTCAGGCATGCATAAAAGGCTTTAGAAATGGTTAAGGCAAAAAAATGTTGAGTGAGGCTTGCTCACTCAATGCTATCAATGCCTAGTTAGACAGAATTCTATCTAAGTACTTTGGCATTCAGTGAAGGTCATTCACTCAACTCCTATTCTAGTGATGCATGATTTTTGACCAAGTCCACAGGTGCTGATGTCAGTAAGTCAATAAGTCAACCTAATTCAAATTTTTAGCGGTAAAGCTGTAGTACATGATAAAAGGCATTGCAGACCTACTGTACGACAGTCAGACATTAAAGTAAGGTGAAGCTAGAAGCTATAGGTGGATACCACTGATCTTTAAGAGTCGTTGATCGATGAACGACAAAAGTAAAAGATGGGCCAAGACACAAGACAACTTTTAGGGCTTTATCATTTTCAAAAAAGGTTGATGATGGACTTCATCTTCTCAGCATTGCTGTAAGTAAATGCTTGAAGTCTCCCTACAAAAAGTTCTATTAGTTGTGTGTATTCTTCATCGACACCAGCAAGATCAGAAGGCTTTCCTTCTGAGGGAGAAGCAGAAATAATGAAGAAGTATCTGTAAATCAAGTTGGTTCTCAATTCAGCAAGCCCAAACCTTAAGATCTACTTCTGAAGCTGAGAAGAAGGAAGAATAAAGTAGCTGGCTCTGTCCTAAGAAGGAAGAGGAAGCCAAGAAATTTACTGCTAGTTACTTCTAGCTCAAGATCCTTATATATGTAAAGAAAGTTTGAGCTGAGATAACTAAGCTGAAGGTGCTGTCACAGAGAAATTTCTCTGTGATAGATATAAATCTATTCACTAAAGTAGGATCCAACTTTATCTGAGATGTAAGGCCACTAGTCTGAGGTAGGTAAACTTGCCTGAGTTGTTGGAGAGTGTTTCTCTCTGAGTGTAGGATCCCTTGTGGATCTGACATAGGGCTGTCCACCCAGCCTGAGTGTAGGTCTTAACAGCCTGGGGTAGTTGATTAATTGATCACTGATTTGTAGGCCCTTGTGGCTGAGCTGGAGGTCTTGAAGGAGACTGAGTGGTCCTGAGGGATCTAAGGTATAAGCTTTGTGGAGCATATTTTTGGAGAAATGCCTTTACTAATAGGAAGTTAACAAGGTGAGAGGAGAGTGGATGTACCCAAAAGTTAGGGAACCACTATAAATCATTGTGTGCTTTTCTGTGGTGTTCTTTTTGTATAGGTTCTTGAAAGCAAATTAATGCCAACTCACTAAGCATTAAAGGAAGAAACTAAAAGATATCAAAAGAGAAAGAAAACCTATTCACCCCTCTATAGATTGCATGCCGCCTTAAACTTAAGAACTTTCAGATGTGGTATTATGATTGATATGACCATGCCTCCTGTCTCATAGCTCGTTCCTGTCAAAATCAGAATTAAATAGACAGACCTCATTTTTAGTTGAGCTAAAATCAACTACATAGGCTTTACCTTTTGTAAAACAAGATAATACTATAATATTAGTTTTTGAATTGACTATTTGACAGAGGTTCTGAGTGAATAAAACTTTCACATTGAAGCCTTTCACATTTACATAACTGACTAATACTAATTAGATTATATTGAAGCCTTTCAACCTATGCTACTTTAGAGAAATAGATATCTTAAATTTTGATCTTTTCATAGCCTTTGGTTTGAACATAATTGGAATAACCAAAAATTACCTTTGGGCCATTTTTGGCCTTGAATTTATCTAGTAATTCTTTAAATTTAGTCATATTCCTGGAGCAACCATAGTCTAAATACCATATCTAGTTTGTATAAGGACAGTATTTTTCCTGCACATGAAATCAAAAATAAATTGGGATCCAGGCTTGGACCCATTACTTCTTTTTACATTATAGGGTATAAAGAAAGTATATGATGGTCTTTCATAATATCCCTTGGATAAAAGAGTGTTGGTCTATTAAAACCAATAACTTCCAGTTTTATGTCCCTTTGTAAAAAATTTTGTACAAACATCATTTGTATAATAATAATAAGAAGAAAAATTATTATTCAGGGATATGCATCGAGTTGAAGTCGATGCACTTTCTGGATGCATAAGTTTGAAGTTAACATTTCACAGGTATTGCGTTTGAAGTCGGCGTATGTTCCTAGTTTACTGAAACTTCTTATATTTGTTTTTTATAATAATGGTTATTTACCTATAACACTTTATTACTTTGAATTTATCCTTATTAAATCTTATTATCCTTTATGAATAAATTTTTTAACATCTATGTTAGGTTGTATTTCCTTTGCTTTAGTGAATGATACATGATTTTTCAAATCAGGTGTACTGTTCATTATTACTATCTAGTGTGGATTTGCTCTTAATCCTATATGATTAAAATTCTTATCTTAATGTTTTCTTTAATATTCATATGTTGTTGAGTCCTTCCATTTAAATAATCTTCATAGAGCTTTGCTTTTGATAGTTCTTCATTCAATAGGGCATTTTCTTTTGTTAAATCTGCAACCTGATTCCTCAGTTTTTCAACTTTAATTTCTAACAATTTAGCTTGTTCAGCTTATTCATTAACACATGAATAACTCTTAATTAAATCTATTTATTTTCTCAAACTTTAAATTTCTTTTTTAGTATCTAACTGATCCTTAAGAAATTTTATAGAATATATTTTAAATTCTCCTGATGAAAAATCAATATAATAAAAATAATTTAGCTGACTTTCTTCAGTATCTGAGTTAGTTTTTAATGCCACTAAGCATGTTTCATCTGCATCAACTTCTTCTTCATAACCTGATGAAGAGCTTCACACAGAACTAGTAACACTCCAGGTTATGGCTATGAAACCTTTCCCCTTTTCACGCCCTTTCTCCTCAGGTGTTTTCTTCTGATCCTTTTCATTATGTTTATCCTTTTGTTAATCTGGGCATTCAGTTGCAATATATCCATGTTTTTTGTATGAAAAAAAATTATATCCTTATTATGACACTACAACAAAGTCGTTTTACGGTGACATTTTTTTATGCCTTTAGTGATGATTTCAAAGCGTCACGATAGTTTTTGTGACGTTTATAAAAACGTCACTAAATCGTCACGATTGTGAAAGATGCCGTAGCACCTTGCGAGGCTTTCAAAAAAAATGTCGTGATTGATAGTTACTCTACAGTGACCTTTTTTTAAAAAAGCGTCGTGATTGACAATTACTCTACGGTGACATGTTTTTCAAAAAAACATCATGATTGGCAATTGTTTTACCGTGACACTTTCAAAAAACGTCATTATAAAAAATTACTCTATCGTGACACTTCTTAAAAAGCATGGAGTTAAATATTAGCTCTAACATTATGTTTTTTACAAAATGTCACTGTAATTAAAAAATGTAATAATCACTACAAGAAAATTGACTTTTAGTGACAAAAACTTTTATCACTAAATGTTACATTATGGTCACTAATGACATTTAGTGGCCAAATTTATTTCATCACAATATCGTCACTAAAGCCTTGTCACTAAATGTTTTTAGTGGCAAAAAAAATAGTCACTAAATGTGTATATTTTGTGACCAAATTAATCTGGTCACTAAAGAAAATTCAGTGATCAAATAAATTTTGTCACAAAAAAAAGTTTGTGACTAAATTACTTTGGTCACAAAGTAAAGTTTTAGTGAACAAATAAATTTGATCACTAAGAGAAGATCCAGTGACCATCTTAATGTAGTCACTAAAATGTAGTTTTAGGAACGAAATATCCACTAACTAAGAAAACGACACAATAATGAGTTTTTTCCACAAAATTTTGTTTAATTTCTCACAAAATTTTAAACTTACTTCATTTGATATTAATTACAATTCAATAATAAACACTCAAACACAAGAAAAAACAAAGCAGCATTCATCGCAGAGATGAATTTGACAAACATATTATTTTATTAATTAAGAAAAAAGAGGGTGGGAGATAGCCCAAACCCCTCAATACAAAATAATATAGCTATTATCTCTTACTATACTAAATACAAATTTTTGTAGTGCATATGATCCTCCTTCTTTGCAATTGAAAATATTACATCACTTAAAGCTGCTTAGAAGCTCTTGTTGGTCCCCTGAAGCAAAAAAAAATGAATATATAAAAACTAATTCAACAAAAGGTAAAAGTTCATGAACATAAATAAGTTAAGTGTTACCTGAATTTCCTTTAAACGATCACCAATTAAGCCACTTTTGACGAGACACTCACTTCATGCGATATCAATTAGGTTCAATGTGCCTTCAACCTGTTGTTATATATTTGTAGAATAGGAAAAGTCAAGTCAGCAAATAAGCATGTTTAGGAAATTAAAAGGATTATTATTTTGCTTCTAGTTGAAATTGTTAGCAATGATAGTTGATCCTGAACACTTTGTTGGGTTCATGGACACACCATAATTTTCCTGCTCTGATGCCAAGTAAATGGAAAAAAAGGCAAGCAAATGATTGATAATCATGTCAGAAGTGCAAACTTTTAGAAAAAAAACTAAAAGATACTTAATTTTACGTTGTAATAATGATATTAGAGAAGAGCACAACATTTTCATGTGGCTACGACTATTCCGCTAGCTTATATATTGGAGATGAATTGAACAACGTGTCAACCTCCATGAAAACAGCGAGAGTGCAACAGTGAGAGTTAGAGATAACTCTACAGCTGCTAATGTCAAGTTTTTCTTAAATGTGTAAAAGTGAGATCATATTTTTTGTTAAATGTATGAAAAGAGCCTTGGACAGTGAGTCCCCTACTCATGTAATCTCATGCAAGGCTAGGTTCATGTCTACCAACTTCAGCTTGTAAGCCAGGAATATAACTGCTTGGTATGTATGGTGGATTGCTAATCAACCCGCTATGTTTTCCTTGAAGATCCTGAAGAGGATCGAACCAGGAGACCTGTCTCATCTCCACTTTATTCTAGATACATAACAGAAACGTTAGAACATGCTATCAAAATTATATATTCAGTAGTACAATGACTTAAATATGGTGTTAATTAAAAAAACTTATCTTATAACCAAATGTATAACTAGTAAGAAGTAGAAAAGGCATAACAAATCATACTGCTGTTTGCATCTTTTTTTAATTATGATTCTTAGTGATATAAGATGTATTATGCTATAAAAATACAAGAGTTAGATGATAATAAGTTGAAGTTGTATACATCGGTGCAAACCATGTGTATATCAGTTAATGGTCAGTGTAACTTGTGATCTTTGACCACAAATTTACAAGAAAATATTATGAACAGTTAATATGACTTGAGTTGATACATAAATATAAACTTCAATGGAAATATTTAAACAACAAAAACCTGAACCCAGGGATCGGAACAATTTCAATGCAGTTCCAAATTTGTAATTAATGTTCTTCTATCTATTATCACCATACAATCTTCCTAGATATCTGTGTTGAAACTCAACTTGTCTATGGGATATGGAGAAAGTAATCTCACAAGTATGTTAATTTCCCTAAGGACAACCACTCCAAGTTCCTGCATCACAAGCAAATCAGAGATCAGAGAAATATTGCAGCCCAGAAATGGGAAAGAAGAAGAAAGGGACCTTGAGCCCTGAGCCTGCTGCTTGTCTTTTTATATATCCATCATTATTGTTGTGTGGGCCCCTGTGCCTTGTATCTTTCTTATTTATATTGTAGTGCTGTTTGTGTGCTGAACAAAGAGAAAAGAAGTATTGCTTATGAGAAGTGTAAGAAGTCTCTGATGTTATATCATATATGAAGTTCATGAATTAAGTGTTTTTTGTGCTTCCCCCAATTTCTGTGTTCTGTGAGTTCTGTGAGTTCTGTGTTCTGTGTGTTTTCCTTTATGGTATCAGAGTGGGGTTACGATCCTCCGACCTGTGGGTTATGGACCCACCACGCTTTCGCTGCGCCACTCTGATACCTTGAATATGAAAGAGAATGAGAATGCTCACTGCTACTTCTCCAGAATATCTACCCTCACCAATCAAATTAGGAGTTATGGGGATGTAGTAGAAGAAAGAAAATAGTTCTTAAAATTCTTAAAACTCTCTCTCAAAAGTATGCTTTTGTTGTGGCCATAGAAGAGGGAAAAGAAGTTAACAGACTCACCCTTCTCGACATCTTAGGGTCCTTACAGTCACATGAGGATAGAATGAAGAGATATGAACATCAATCCCTTGAACAGACATTTCAAAGTAAAGCCTACATCAAAGCTCCAATTAAGTCAGAAACAGTAAAAAAAGAAAAAACCACAAGAGAAATACTCCAAGAACCTTTTATTACAAAGATCCATTGTCAAAAAAGTTGCGAACTAACAAAATAAAGATTGGAGAGATATTATATTGTTTTTGACGGAGGATCTGTCATTGACCCGAGAGCATGAAGAACTCTTTCCAAAACCAAATAACATGATCAAGGTTAAAAGAAGGAAGGATCAAAGACTATCATAGCATAAGAAAAGAAACATATAGAAATACATAAGAAATAACAAGAACCAAGTTCAGTTAATAAAAAAAACATTAAAGAGTTGATAAGTCCGGAATAGATCAGGATGAGGTGGAATAGAGTGGCCTAGTCGACCTTGACAAAGTCCAAGTCCAAATTCTTGCGCACTTCCTGGAGGGCTTTGTTCTTAATCAGGATGTCGCTAGCAGCCGCGAGGAAGAGCATTGACGACGGTGAGGAGAGCAATAGTGGAGGAAAACCTAGATCGGGAAGAAATGACGTGCCGATTTGCCCTTTTTCACGAGGGTTAATTATTTCATACTTGTAGCGGCGCTTTAAATGAAAAGCGTCGCCAAATCATGTCTTTTTGGCAGAGTTTTTTCACTTATAAACGCCGCTAATATGATTATTGAACATTAGCCCCTTTTTTTAACAACAAACACCGTGAAAGGCAAAAACCTATAATGATGTTTTAAAAAACACCGCTATAGGTCTAATTTGTCAAGGTCGACTAGGCCGATGATTTCCACAAGTTGACACTTAGAATTCGACACATCAACACACAAAAAAACCAGCCCAAGTAGTGACTAATAAAAATTCTTGAGCACTATAAAAGATGGTTTGATCATGTCGACCAAAGGGGGCCTAAAATCCCGGTTGGAATCCCTCCTGAAATTTGCTTAGAATCTAAGCTAGTTAATCATTAAATATTTAAAAGACAATGCCTATAATTGTGGTATGACTGCCAAAATTGTAACTACCTCCTAAATATCTGCTAGTCTCCTTATAAATATTGAGCGACTGTAGGATTTAAGGAGGGAGGTTGGATTCTACAACAAAGGAAAAAAACTATTGAAGGATTAAAATTCTTCCTCTATGATTTAAGGAGGGAGGGTATTAAACAAACCCGAAACTTCACTTCTTTAATACCCTGAAATTTACAATTAAATCAATATTAACACATGAGATCAAACTTAATAACTCATGTTTGACTTGAATAGAGATCCAATTGATCCAATCTATAAGTATGCATGGTTCAGCTAAAAATAAAAAAATGAAAGAATTTGGCCTGATCTTTAGCATGATCTAAATATGCGGGCAACACAAACAGCAAAAACAATCATGGATTGAACCTAGCATGAGTAAACCCTGCAGTTTTCAGACAAAGATTTCATAGGAAATTAAGACAAATGGAAAAAAAACAAGATCAAATAAGAACGAGGCACAAACAAGCAAAAACCACTTCGGGAAACCATATACTTCCCCTCAGCACTGAGCACAAACCATAAATATTATACAAATGAGAATGAGTTTATTATTACCCAAGGGAGTCGTCAGTTTCGGGGAAATTTGATCACACCTCGCCAGGCTTCGGCAAAGTGGTCGTCGGAAGTCCTCACTGCTCATTTGGCGGTTTCGTCTGCATTTTTCGGAGATGAGATTTGGGAGACGCGGAGGTGGGGAAAACTTTCGATTAGAAAATCTTAGGTTTTCTGAGAGTGATTTGGGATAGGCGAAGTGGGAGGAAGTGGGTGTTGGGTACATTGGAAAATGTGTACCTGATTTGAAGAAGCCCAACCTAGCTCAATGATATACATCAAGGTGTATTTGATGTTGTTTTGAGTTGACATGTGCAGGTGAAGAATTAATAAAGTATGCAGAAAAAATCTAAGTCCAAGTGTCGACACAGAGAAGAATGTGTCGACACATAGAAGAAATTAGTCGACACAACACTGGGAAGCAGTGTCGACACATAGCAGTTAGTCTACAACTACACTGGGAAAAAGTGTCGACACAGAGGAAGTATGTCGACACATAGCAGTTAGTCTACAACAATACTGGGAATTTGTGTCGACACAGAAGAAAAGCGTCGATCTCAACATTGGGAAAATGTGTCGACACAGAAGAATATAGTCGACCTCAAGTTTGTCGACACCAGCAGGATGTGTCGACACAGAAGAATATAGTCGACCTCAGGTTTGTCTACACCAGCAGAATGGGTCGACACATTGTGATTAAGTCGACACATTATAGCAGAGTTAAAAGAAGACTGTGTCGACACAGAAGGCTAAGTCGACACTTACTAAGTTATGATTCTACAACAACTGTGTCGACACACAGGACTTGTGTCGACACACTGAAGAGTCAAGACCAAGTTATTTTCAGAAGAAGCTGTGTCGACTCAAAGGCAACTTAGTCGACATCACTAAAGACTGTGTCGACACCAAAGTCAATTGTGTCGACACAGATGGCCAGATGGTCTCGACACTTTCTGACAGACTGTCTCGACAACTTGTGGTTCAAGACTAAGGCACAGGACTTGTTTGAAGACTTGACAGCTGTGGGTTGCCACCGGTTAACTGAAGCTGTCAGACTTGTCAGAAATAGTTAGAAACCGGATCAGCCGGTTACCATGAAGAAAGTCTATAAATAGACAGATTCAGAAGGAGAAAAAAACTTTGAAAAACTTTAATAAGAATCAAAAGTTGAGAAGGATTACAATCCAATTCATTTCAAGAATGTGTTAGGCACTTAAGAAGATCTCCTCCGGAAGATCTAAGAAGACTATCTAAGGATAGATCAAAGAAGAGTTCTAATCAGAATTCAGAAGAATCATTCAAAAGTGCTGGATAGAGAGAGATCAAGCCAGAATTTGAAGAAGAAGAAAGAAACCACCAGTGGATTCTCAAGAAGCTGTTTGGAAATCAACTCAGCTAAGTTCATATTCAAGAAGCTTTGAAGAAAGCTCAGATACAGTTGATTTCATCAGCTGATCAAGAATTATCTTGGCCTTTTCTCTCTCAATTCAGGCAAGACAGTTAAATAATCTTTTCTATATTTCTGTAGGATCTGTTTACACAGATCTGAGTTGTAAGCCTGTGTTATAAAGGCTGAGTGTAGGAGTGTTGAACTCTGAGTAGTAGGGTTGTTTGCCTGAGTGTAGGAGAAGGGTCTTCTCTGAGTTGTAGGCCTTGGGGCAAGGCTGAGGTAGGGCTGTTGTGCCTGAGTTGTAGGAACCAGTTGGGTTCTGAGTTGTAGGATCTGTTGATCTGAGATCAGTGGAAGTTTGGTCGAATCTAGCATACTGCTAGATAGATGAAGGGGGAAAGTGGATGTACCCAGACCTTGGGGAACCACTATAAAACATTGTGCAATCTGTGATGTTTTATTTTCTGTGATTGCTGTGATTATTGTGTTAGCCATTAAATTGAATTCTGCCTAGAAGTTTTTATACAGAAGTAGAACCTATTCACCCCCCCCCCCTCTAGGTGTTTAGGCTGTCTTGAAAGTAAAACAATCAAGTGGTATCAGAGGGAGGTTCCTCAAAAAAGACTCAATAGTCTGAGGTAGATCTGAAAGGCAGATTCAAGATTCAAGAAGATGGGTTCTGGAGAGAATCATAAGGAGCTAGGGTCTATGAAATTACCCATATGCAGGAAGGAAATCTTTGGGATCTGGAAAGAAAGAGTCAAACTGTTTATGGAAGCATCTGACCCAAGAATTTACATCACAGTACAGGAAGGCCCCTTCATTCCAATGAAGGTATCAGTTCTTGATGCAAATATCCAAACTCCAAAGAGTTATTCAGAAAGGACCAAGGATGAAATCATCTTGGCAACCATGGATAAAAGAGCTCAGAACATTATTGTTAGTGCCATAGATGATTCAACATTTCAGAATCTGATTCACTGCAAGACCTCCAAGGAGATTTGGGACACATTGATTGTCTACATGGAGGGATCTGAAGAAGTAAGGCTGGATAGGAAGTCTATGCTAAATCAGGAGTATGAAAGCTTTAGACAAGGAAAATCTGATAGCATAACTGAGTGCTATAAGAAATTCTATAGAATTGTGAATGAGCTAATATCCTATGGAAGAGTCTTCAGTACCTATGAACTGAATGACAAATTCTTAAGATCCTTATCAAAGGATTGGGATACAAAGATCTGTGCCATAAGAGAAGTGGCTAAATTGGCAGAGATATCTCCTCCAACCCTGTTTGGAAAGTTGATATCCTATGAAATGCAACTTATGGTGAGGAAGGAGGAGGAAAAAATTCAAGAGGAGAGCATAGAGAAAAGGCTGTGGCATTCAATGCAGAAGCCACTAGAAAGAATAGGAGGAAATCACCATCTCCTCCTAAGGAAGTTACAGAAGATAGTTCTGAAAGTTCAAACAAGGGATCTGAAAGCTGTGATTCAGATGCAGATTTTGCTGCATTCACAAGACAATTCTAGAGATTCTTGAAGAAGAAGCAGTGGAAGTCTAGGCCTTCCCCATCACAGCAAGTTAATGGCTATTATAAGAAGAAAAGGTCATCAAGGAAAGAGAAGAGCAGATCAAAACCCAGCAAAGCCACTACTTCAAAGATTGTCTGTTATTGTTGCAATAGGCCTGGACATGTAGTGGCTGATTGTCCTGACAAGAGAAAGGAATCTTCAGAAAAGAAGAAGACTTATCAGAAAGGCAAGAAGGAGAAATCCTTTGTAGCAAAGAAAGATAAGAGTCTGTCAGACCAGTCAACTTCAGAATCAGGATCTGAAGCTGAAGCATATATTGGACTATATGCTGCATCTGAGGAAGAGGAGTTTATGCATTTGCTAGACTCCATCAATGAACATCAATGTATGGGGTTGATGACAAGATCAGAAGAGGACATATGCCAGAATCAGTCTGGTCCTAATGAGGTAAAATGTCCTTCCAGTACATCTGTTTGTAGTGCAAGTGAAGAATCAGCTACATCTGCATCAAGTGATGAAGATGCATCTGAATCTGAAGGAGATATCTATCAATTGATAGATAAGTATGGGGACTTGTTGCAGGCCCTTAAGAAAAGCAAGAACCTGGTTAAATCTCAGGCTCAGGAAATTGCTGAACTAAGGGTTGCAACAACTGAGTTAGAAAAAGTCCTTGATCAAAAATTAAATGAAATTGCCAAGCTGAAGAATATAACTATTATTCAGATGAGCACAATTAATTATACTAATGATCAAGTGAAGAGTCTGGAGGCCAGACTTAGAATTGAAAGGGATTTAGTGGCTAGTTATTCTAAGCCAAAATCTGTCTTACCCTTGATAGATGAATTTGTCACTCAAAAGGGTAAGGCTGGATTAGGATTTAAAGGTAACTCTAGGGCTGGCAGATTCAAGAGGAAAGGCAAAGCTCCTGTTCAGCCACTAAACCTTTCAGTCCCCATAATGTTTAGTAAGGTGAAAGTGCCTTCTAACAGATATGATCATGAAGACATTCAAGGTCATATTAAGACTAATGTTCTGAAGAACAAGGGTGTAAATGCAAGCAGGCCTACCTATGGTCATAAACCCAATGGTTTTAAGAAATCAGTAGGTGAAGTTGCAACAGCACCAGCAATAAACAGAAATTCTTCTGACAAGGATGTATCTAGATCCTAGATACAATAAGTTTGAATGCTGGTGCTGTGGCAAAGAGGCCATTTTGCATTAGACTGCTGGTATAACACAAGTGTTATAAAGAATAAGAGTCTACCTGTTAGAAGAGATTATGATAGCTTTATTAATGCTAACCTGAACCAAGGACCCAAGACTTACTTGGGTTCTATGGGAAAGTAATTCTGTATTGCAGGTGAATCCAAGTAACCATGCCCCTATATGGTACTTGGATAGTGGTTGTTCCAGGCACATGACTGGAACAAAGGGGCTGCTGAAGGAGTATTCATCTGTCAAAGATGGACCTAAAGTGATCTTTGGTGGATCTGAAAAAGGAGTCATCAAAGGGTTTGGTAACATTTCTTCTAACCTAATTACTATCACTCAAGTGCCTTATGTAAAAGGTTTGAAACATAATCTAATAAGCATAAGCCAGCTAAGTGATTTAGGATATGACATTTCATTTGTTAAAGATGGATGTCATATCAAGAGGTCAAGTGATCAAAAGATCATATTGACTGGGTATAGGAAGAGAAATGTATATTGTCTTAATTTTGAATGTGAGAATAAGGCTTCTCCCATCTGTCTTGTAGCTGATGACAATGCTTCTCATTGTGTTAAGTGGCACAAGAGATTAGCTCATCTAAACTACAAGACAATTGGCCAACTCTTTAGCAAAGAGCTAGTGAGGAATGGACCTCAAATTAAGTGTATGAAGGAAGGGATATGCTCAGCTTGTCAAAAGGGAAAGCAGACAAAATCCTCCTTTCAAA
This sequence comes from Platanthera zijinensis, assembly GCA_039513925.1. NCBI lineage: Eukaryota > Viridiplantae > Streptophyta > Magnoliopsida > Asparagales > Orchidaceae > Platanthera > Platanthera zijinensis. The sequence goes on along the minus strand of CM077095.1, from coordinate 76,285,704 downwards.
GCCTTGAAAACAAGGATTCTGTGAGGTGCTTATACCTCTTGCATATGGATCTTTTTGGTCCTATGCCAGTTCATAGTCTAGGTAGGAAGGTTTACACTTTTGTGGTTGTAGATGACCATTCTAGATTTACATGGGTGTTCTTTCTGAGACAAAAATCTGAAACCCCAAGTGTATTACTTAATTTTGTAAAGCAAATTCAGAATGAACTGAATAGTACAGTGGTCAAAATCAGAAGTGACCATGGTACTGAGTTTCAATCTGAAAGCATAACAAACTTGTGTAAAGACTTTGGGATTTTCCAAGAATCTCCTCACCTAGAACACCTCAGCAAAATGGAATTGCTGAAAGAAAGAATAGAACATTAATTGAAGCTGGTAGAACTCTATTGAGTGACACCTCTCTCCCAGAATATTTTTGGGCTGAGGCAGTTAACACTGCTTGTCATGTCATCAATAGGGCTTCTATCACCAAAAGCCACATAAAGACTCCCTATGAGATTGTGAAAGGCAGAAAACCAAATCTATCCTATTTTAGGATCTTTGGTTGCAAGTGCTATATACTTAACAATGGCAAGTCATATTTGACTAAGTTTGCTGCCAAATCCCAGGATGGGATATTTGTTGGGTACAGCACAAATAGTAAGGCCTATAGAGTCTTCAACTTAACTACTCAAGTTGTTGAGGAATCTGTGCATGTTGTATTTGATGAAACAAGATTAATCAATTGTGAGTTGTCTTGTAGATCAAATGACTCAACAGGAATAAGCAAGAGGATGGACAAGCTCTCCATTGCTGAAGCTTCAAAGGAAGATGGAGCATTGGAAAATGAAGGCTGCTGTCTGAGGGAGTACAAGAGATTAATGGAAGCTGATGAAAACCAAGAGGTTCAGCAGAATGAAGAAGCTGGAGAATGCTCAACCTGAAGGGAATCTTCCTCCAGCTATAAGATATTAAGAGATCATCATGCTGATCAGATAATTGGTGATCCAAGACAAGGAGTGCAAACTAGAAGCAAAATCAAAGCACAGTTTTGCATTCAAGTTTCTTGTCTCAAATGGAACCTAAGAAGTTTGAAGAAGCTATCCAAGACCTGCACTGGATTGATGCTATGCAAGAGGAGCTGAATCAATTCAGAAGGTACAAAGTCTGGGAGCTTGTTCCTAAACCAAGAGGCCACAACATAATTGGCACTAAGTGGATCTATAGGAACAAGCTAGATGAAAGTGGGATAATAGTGAAGAATAAAGCAAGATTGGTTGCAAAAGGATACAGCAGGAAGAAGGGATTGACTTTGATCAAACCTTGCTCCAGTAGCAAGGCTGGAGGCTATCAGAATATTCCTTGCCTATGCAGCCTATCAAGACTTCAAAGTATACCAGATGGATGTGAAGTCAGCATTTCTGAATGGTGATCTTAAAGAAGAAGTATATGTAGAGCAGCCATCAGGTTTTGTAGATCCTCTTAAACCTGATTCTGTGTATAAGCTTCGGAAAGCTTTGTATGGGTTAAAACAAGCTCCAAGGGCTTGGTATGAAACCCTGTCTACCTTCCTCATTGAGAATAAATTCTCAAGAGGAAAGATAGACAAAACTCTATTCCTTAGGGAATCCAAAGTAAGATCATCTTAGTTCAGATCTATGTTGATGACATAATCTTTGGATCTACTGAAAACAACCTTTGTAAAAAGTTTGCCAAACTTATGCAAGGGAAGTTTGAGATGAGCAGTATGGGAGAACTTAAGTTCTTCTTGGGACTCCAAGTAAGACAGACTGATGATGGATTGTCCATATCCCAGTCTAAGTTCACCAAAGAATTAATTAAGAAATATGGTATGGAGTCATCCTCCACCATGAGAACTCCTATGGGAACAAGCATCCCTATATGCAAAGATAAGGCAGGTAAACCTGTTGATGAGTCATTGTATAGAGGAATAGTTGGGTCTCTACTATATCTTACTGCTAGTAGACCAGACATTATGTATGCAACATGTGTCTGTGCTAGGTACCAAGCCTGCCCTAAAGAATCTCATTATACTGCAGTCAAAAGGATTCTGAGATATCTAAAGGGCACTCCTAATCTAGGCCTTTGGTACCCTAGGAATAGAGATTTTCTACTAACAGGCTATTCAGATGCAGATTTTGCAGGATGTAGAGAGGACAGGAAAGTACTACAGGTACTTGTCAATCCTGGGAGGAAGACTAATATCATGGAGTAGTAAGAAGCAGACCAGTGTGGCAATTTCCACAGCTGAGTCAGAGTATGTTGCTGCTGGAAGCTGCTATGCACAGCTATTGTGGATGCAGCATCATCTTAAGGATTATGGTATTCAGGTAAGTAGAACACCCCTTTTATGTGATTCTAAGAGTGCTATTTCTATTGCTAATAATCCAGTTTCTCATAGTAGAACTAAGCATATAGAAATCAAATACCATTTTCTTAGAGAACATGTAGAAAAAGGAGACATCTCATTGGAATTTGTAAAAACAGATTATCAAATAGCAGATGTATTTACTAAGCCTTTAGATGAAACCAAATTCAATAAATTCAAAATTGAATTAGGTATGTTAACCATTGATTAATGTATTAACAAAATCATTAACAATGCAATTGAAGTGGTATTTAAGTAAGTTAAAGTAATAACAACATAATTAAGTGTTAAAAAAGGACACATTGAAGTAACACTTACAAGTGGTGTTGAACCAACAGAAATTGGCTAAGTAAGAATGTGTCGACACATTCAGTAATTTGTGTCGACTCAGAGAAATAATGTTGACAAGTCAGAAATATTGTGTCGACACAGAGAATATGTGTCGACACTTAAGAGTTATATTGTCGACTTAACAGAAATGTAATGTCGACTCAACCAGGAAAATGGTGTCGACACTTACAGAATATGTGTCGACACTTATCCTTTGAGTCGACACAAAACTTCTGTCTATCTACTATGTATCCAGGTGTCGACATAACCATAAATTGTGTCGACACATAGTAGGCTGAAGTAATGTCGAGACAATAGAAGTTTGTGTCGACACATTCCGTCTGTGTCGACACATTTAGTCTGTGTTTGGCGCCTTTTGAACTTCTTTCAACAGAAGGTATAAATAGGTAAAAAACGCTTTCTGTCGACACGCTTCCAAGGTTTTTGAGACTAAAACCCTGTGTCGACAGTCTATCTTTCTCTCTTCTCTCAAGCTTTCTCGACGAATCGATGGCGCCAAGGATGGAAGACAACGTCAATGAGGGGTATGAGTTGTGCGCCAGGCCTTTGCAGATGCGCCGCCAGATGTTCAAGGGTTATCACCCTCCTCTCCGAGTCAGGGTTAGAATTTCTAATCTCAGAGCCAACTAAAATCTGGAAGAAGGAGGTGCACGAGTTCTTTATCTCTGCATCAGTCCACTCAAAAGGCCTCAAGATTAAGTCCAATGTTCAAGGGACTAAGGTGAAGATTACTCCAAGAACTTTAAGAAAGATCTTTCAATTACAAGTAGTTGAGAATGAAGAGGAAGTTCCTAGTTCTAAGACAAGGGAAGCCCTTCAATGGTGTGGGCTGGACTCGAGTATGAAGATTGGAGCTGCATTCAACAGGAAGGGTATGAATCAGCAAGGGAAATTCTTATCTGAAGTTGTTGGGAAAGTAATCCTCTGCAAGATAGGTGGACATGATAGGATTTCTGCCTATATGTTCAGCCTTATGACCAGGATTGTTTTTACAATTCCTACTGATTGGTCAGGAGTACTTTTGACAAGATCAAAGAAGGAATCAAGAAGCCCAACATGGCTAGAATCATGAGCTTATATCTCATTGGAGTGATCCCTGAAGTGATGCAGCAACTGCCAGGGACTAAGATCAATCATATGAGAAGGATGGATATGAGACTGTTCTCTAGGTGGGATAGGGTGCTGTCCAAGGATGTGCCTGAAGAGAGCAGGCCAGACACCCCTGTGAAATCCCCTTCTCAAACTCAAGAAAGTGAACAACAACAAGAAGACCCACTCAGGACACAGGTTGAAGAACAGCCTGACTCAACTATACTACAGCAAGTGTCAACACCTGCACAGATACAGGGGGAGCCAGTTCACTCTCCCTGCTCAAAATGTATCTACTCCTGATCAGGTACAAGTGTCGGGGAGCTAATGTATTTTACTATAAAAGACATTGCTCATATTCTATTACTGCACAGGTTCAGGGGGAGCTGTTGCAGTACAAGTGCAAGAGGAAGCACAGTTAGACTTAACTCAAGATTTAACTGCTGCAGAAGTTACAGCTCAACTAGAATTTACTCTGGAGGAGTTATCCCTTGATGCTGATACTACTACAGATAAAGAAGGAGGAGGACAAGAATTGAGAAGTCCATAGGTATGGAAATTGATCAGGAAGCTGAAGTTGAGCCACAGGTTGAGGGGGAGCCAGTGAATGTTGAGACTGAGCAACAGGTCACTGGGACAGATACAATTCATCCTCCTCAAGAAAGAATTCATTTAGATACTTCATCTGAACTGAAACTGAAGAAGCCAGGCTGGCCAAGAAAAGAAAACTTGTTGTCTTTAAGAGAAGAAGCAAGAATATAAACAGGCTTTACAGACAACACCTCAACAAGTATCTCCTGCCTTTGATCATAACAAGTTTATGATAAATCTACAAGTAAAATTGGATGAACAAAGAATGGCTCTGGAAAAGTATGTTGATGAAAATAGCAAGTCTATGCAGTTTGACTTAGCTCAGGATATAAAGTCAATCCAGTTTCAAGTCAACATGCATAAGACAGAAATGACAGATTGCTTTCAAAAGGGTGGCAATGCTGTGGTTTATCTAGCTCAACAACAAGAGGAGGCTATTACTAAAAAGGTGGATGATTTGTCCTGAAGCAAAGCTATGTATTGGAAAATCAGTTAAGAATGAATGATAATTTAACTGAATCTCATATGAGATCATAGAGGAAGTGAAAAAGATTGTTCCAGGCCTGCCTGCAGATAAAACAAAAGAAAAGGAAGAATTTGATAAGAATTTTCAAGATGCCATTGCCTCAGTTAAAACTGCTATCTCCACCAGCCAAAGGAAATATCAAAAGCTTCAAAAATGAAAACCATTTTTCAAAGAGTGTAAATTATCTGGATGGACAATAAGATTTCAGAAAGGATGATCTTAGAGATCATATGACTAGAGAAGTCATAAAGGGGGAGAGGTTATTGATTCATGCAGGCCAGAGCACTCTAAATGGGTGACAAATAGTATAAGAGCCACCTTGGGATATCCACCCATTGTGTGATGATGATATGGTGGCTGATCAGGATTCAAGCAAACTACTTGAAGGCAACCAACCTGAGGTTGCCCAAGTTATTTACCCCCCTTCAGATTTTGAATGATCTGGATAAGCAAGTTCAGGATATGTATAGTCCTCCAAGGAGGTGCATAATGTTGTGATTGGAAAGTTGAGAGCCAGAGGCTTCCTAAAAGAACAGCAAGATGCTCTATTAGCAAAGAAGAGATTTAGAGAGCAGGCTGCACTTAAGCCAGATTATGAGCAGTGGAGTCCTACTTCAAGGAACATAATACTCACTGCATGGAAGGCTGTACAAGACAAAGTTCATGAAAGAGGGAAGTGGTACAATGAGAATAGAATGGCAGAAGTATGAGGCAAGACAGGAAGCAATAGTACAATTCAGAAGGAAAGCTAAGCTGGGGAGGCTGTCACCAGATGCTAAGGAGCCAAGCAAGTACTTCCCAAAGCCTTTTCACTATTTTGAAAGGCAAAGCTCAAGGAAGAAGCTATTAAGAAAGCTGATCTAAAAGGAAAGAAGATAGCTGAAGAATCAGAAGCTCCTGTGACAGCTAAAATTCAATCTGGCAAAGGGATTATCATTAAGAGCCTGATCAATCCTGATTGTGTTTTTAGTTCCTTCATAAGGTTTTGTAATGTTGTGATGTGATCATTAAATGTAAAACAATGTAATCAAACATTACCCAGTAATAAACAAAATTTTGTTTAAATCATATGATAGATTGTTTTATCTATGATGTTTTTATTATTTTTGTTTATAATTAAGTATCCCTGTGTTTTTGTCATATATCATCATTTAGTACTATTTATAAATGGTGTATATCATTGGCTATAAGGGTTATGACTTCTCCAAATAGGGGGAGATTGTTGGGTACATTGGAAAATGTGTACAGGATGAAGTACCCATTCTGATGGTTGTTTTTGAGTTGACATGTGCATGAAGAATTAATAAAGTATGCAGAAAAAATTCTAAGTCCAAGTGTCGACACAGAGAAGAATGTGTCGACACATAGAAGAAATTAGTCGACACAACACTGGGAAGCAGTGTCGACACATAGCAGTTAGTCTACAACTACACTGGGAAAAAGTGTCGACACAGAGGAAGTATGTCGACACATAGCAGTTAGTCTACAACAATACTGGGAATTTGTGTCGACACAGAAGAAAAGCGTCGATCTCAACATTGGGAAAATGTGTCGACACAGAAGAATATAGTCGACCTCAAGTTTGTCGACACCAGCAGGATGTGTCGACACAGAAGAATATAGTCGACCTCAGGTTTGTCTACACCAGCAGAATGGGTCGACACATTGTGATTAAGTCGACACATTATAGCAGAGTTAAAAGAAGACTGTGTCGACACCTGAAGGCTAAGTCGACACTTACTAAGTTATGATTCTACAACAACTGTGTCGACACACAGGACTTGTGTCGACACACTGAAGAGTCAAGACCAAGTTATTTTCAGAAGAAGCTGTGTCGACTCAAAGGCAACTTAGTCGACATCACTAAAGACTGTGTCGACACCAAAGTCAATTGTGTCGACACAGATGGCCAGATGGTCTCGACACTTTCTGACAGACTGTCTCGACAACTTGTGGTTCAAGACTAAGGCACAGGACTTGTTTGAAGACTTGACAGCTGTGGGTTGCCACCGGTTAACTGAAGCTGTCAGACTTGTCAGAAAACAGTTAGAAACCGGATCAGCCGGTTTACCATGAAGAAAGTCTATAAATAGACAGATTCAGAAGGAGAAAAAAACTTTGAAAAACTTTAATAAGAATCAAAAAGTTGAGAAGGATTACAATCCAATTCATTTCAAGAAAGTGCTAGGCACTTAAGAAGATCTTCTCTGGAAGATCTAAGAAGACTATCTAAGGATAGATCAAAGAAGAGTTCTAATCAGAATTCAGAAGAATCATTCAAAAGTGCTGGATAGAGAGAGATCAAGCCAGAATTTGAAGAAGAAGAAAGAAACCACCAGTGGATTCTCAAGAAGCTGATTGGAAATCAACTCAGCTAAGTTCATATTCAAGAAGCTTTGAAGAAAGCTCAGATACAGTTGATTTCATCAGCTGATCAAGAATTGTCTTGGCTTTTCTCTCTCAATTTAGGCAAGACAGTTAAATAATCTTTTCTATATTTCTGTAGGATCTGTTTACACAGATCTGAGTTGTAAGCCTAGTGTTATAAAGGCTGAGTGTAGGAGTGTGAACTCTGAGTGGTAGGGCTGTTTGCCTGAGTGTAGGAGAAGGGTCTTCTCTGAGTTGTAGGCCTTGGGGCAAGGCTGAGGTAGGGCTGTTGTGCCTGAGTTGTAGGAACCAGTTGGGTTCTGAGTTGTAGGATCTGTTGATCTGAGATTAGTGGAAGTTTGGCCGAATCTAGCATACTGCTAGATAGGTGAAGGGGGAAAGTGGATGTACCCAGACCTTGGGGAACCACTATTAAACATTGTGCAATCTGTGATGTTTTATTTTCTTGATTGCTGTGATTATTGTGTTAGCCATTAAATTGAATTCTGCCTAGAAGTTTTTATACAGAAGTAGAACCTATTCACCCCCCCCTCTAGGTGTTTAGGCTGTCTTGAAAGTAAAACTATCAGTGGGGGAAACTAAAACCGTCAGTTAGAAAAAACTTAGGTTTGAGGAATCCTGATTTAGTGAAGTTTTTTTTATTTTGGAGAGAAAATACTATTTTTATTTATAAGGGATGAGATTGAGTACTACTTATTTTAGTCATAAGTTAAAATTTTGTGACGAAAATATTTTTTTACCACTAATATTTAATAATCTGTGACAATTTTATTTATACATTAATTAAAATATATTTAGTGATTAAATTTTAGATATGATCACAAAATAATTGATCTTAAAAAATTAGTGATAAAACATAAAATTGATTCCAAAAATTAAATTATTAGTCACCAAATTTTTATCGTCACAAATTATTTAGAGAGAAGTTATGAAATCATTTCTTTAATTTAAGAGGGATTTGGGATGGGACTAAAGTTAACAAAGCCAAAGTTAATTAGTTTAGAATATTGTATGATAATAATATCTTATTATAAAATCTATTTTCATTTATACGGAATAAGTAAAATTTTATTAAGAAAACATCAAGTTTTGATGATTATTAACTAATGTTTTGTTAACTAAATAAATATTTAGTGACTAAATTGTTTTTGATCATTGTTATTTTAAAAAATTTATTTTAGTAGGATTTATATTTTATCGCTAATTTTGTGTCTTTAGTGACAAACTTTTATTTTGTCACTAAAATTGTGTTTTTATTGACTAAACTTTTACTTTGTCACTAAAAATGTGTCTTTAGTGACTAATTTTTTGCTTCGTCACTAAATATGTATTTTTTGTGACTAAACTTTCACTTCGTCACTAAATATGCGTCTTTGGTAACCAAACTTATTTTGTCACTAATTTTTTGTCACTAAAAGTCGGTTTTCTTGTAGTGAATCTATTCCATTTGAGAAAAAAAGAAAAGAAATAAAATTTATGATAATCTAAGCTCTAAAATAATTATGCTTTTAAAATCTTAATTAAAATTATAAATATTTTTTATATAAAAATTATTTTTTTAACATTTAAATGTTCTGAGAGTGGTATTAAGAAATGTTGAGAGATTTTTTACAACTTGTTGCCCAAATAATGTATCTCTAATATAGCAAAAATAAAAAAAAACCCACATAATACATCATCATTAAGTTTGAAGAGTATAAACATGATGAAAAGATCGATATCACATTTATGATAAACAAACTTGTTTCAAGTGAATATAAACTTTCAAAAAAACCTAATCATTCAACATATATATTTCTTTCAATGCAAATAAAAACAAAGAAACAAAACAAGCATCATGCAGCTTCAAAATCTCCTTCTTTAATCATTAGCTTCATTGGAATTATATTGAAGAGCATTAAACTTCTTTCATACATCATCTACCGTGCACATCATCTTTTCAAACTTCAAGCAAAAATAAATAAAACAATTCAATTACCTGTATAATAAATTAAATTGAAACACAGGTTTAATATTTATTCTAATTACATCTAAAGTTAAAATAAATAACAATTTGAAAAAACACTAATAATGTGACATAAAACAAGAAACCTCATGTCTCCACATCAAAGAATAAACATTGGACAAAAATCAAACATGAAATGAGCAGGTAGGGTATATAAGAGTTTAAGCAACTTCCATATAATTAAATTACAAACTGCTTGCAACAGTTTTGCATAACTTCTTATAGCAGTTTGGGCACAAATCTTGGCGTTTTGCCAAAACTGTTTGTGCCAAACTACTGGCAGGAGTTTGTGCAAATTGATGCTTTAGTTTGTGCCAAACTACTATAGCAGTTTGTGCATAAACTTTGCATAAACGGCTGCAGCCAAACTCCAAACTACTGCGGTAGTTTGTGCACAAGCTGCTGCAATAATTGTGCAGAAACTGTTGCAGCAGTTTGTGCCAACTGCTGCAACATTTTGTGCAAAACTTCTGCAGCAAACCCTGCAGCAGTTTGTGCCAAAATGGTTATCGTTTAGAAATCTAGTCGACATAGCGTTGAGTTCACATAGACGAAGCATCAAGTTTAGGCTTAATTCAAACAATCTGTCAATTTTGTTCTATAATCGACATTGCGTCAATATCATATCGAAGTATGTGTCGATTTAATCCTTTAATTAACGTTGACTTATTATGTTCAATTACTCTAACTTGTACTTGAAGTAACATCAACTTATAGTCGAAGTTATGTCGACTTCTAGTCGACGCATGTTGGCATTTCATGACTTAATTTCATGTGCCTTTCTCATATTCTTTATACCTATGACAGCGTAGGACTTCTAAGACAATATTACCCTCTCTATACATCTTGGGTAATTAACCTAGGATATAAAATCACTTTAAGTAAATTGTTAAGGTAAATCATAAGTGTTTTTCCTAACATTGCTTTCATATTTTGGGATCCTACACGGTCGAATTATTCTCAATCAAGTTTTACAAATATGAGATTTATGAATTATTTTACGAAAGAAGGATTTTCGATCAAATGCTCTTCTTTCCCTTTATTTTTTTTCTCAAAGTATTTTATTTTTTTAAGATAAAATAATATAATTTGTGTTAGTAGAAGTAATCAACAGACCCAGAATAATATGACACTTGATATTTTATTTTGTAAAATATCCTATACTATGAATTATAGGTGCTCTTACCTACAGTCTGTAGAATTTGAATAATTATTTTAATCCAAAAGTTTTCCCATCACCCTCTTTTTATAGTATTCTTTTGGGAAGACAAAACGATGCTAACACAAACCCCCTTAAAGGGTGCTTGCTCAAAACCATTCTTTCATATTACACCATAACACGTAATTATTTTGTCATAAATAGAGTTTGCATAAAAATTAAAGAGCAATGCTATTTATTGATTCCGGACTAACGATTATAATTATAAGTTCCCTATGAACAAAATAAGAGATAATATTCACAAAATAAGGAGGCACATACAGTTATGACTGCAAGCCAAGATGCTCCATTGTCGTATTTCGGTTAGCAAGGTCTTCCTCAAATCGCACAATCTACAGTTACATTTGCCCAATAACATCCCATAGAGTTCTAAAACTCATATTTAAGTCGCGACCTTCCCTCATGGATCTGCATTAATGACCGATGAAAGGTAAGTAACTTACATTGACGAATTAATTTGAAAAGCAAGACAAGGTGGGAGTCCTACCATCCACTACGGTGACTAACGCCCTAAGCTCTTGGTCTCTGTAGACATCTGACAGGATCACCTCCAAAATGCATGCATCAATAGCAGAAGCATCCTTCTTATGGGACTTGAGGCATCAAAGTCAATCCACAAGGTGGCGTGAACTCACATAGATACAGACAGTAGACACTTATCGGCTTTAGGATCCGTCCACCTCAAATAGGCCATCTATGAGCTTACTCCTTGTCAATGCACTCTCTAAAATTGCATATGGAATTGCTTATGCTCTATAGGAAGCGCCCATAAAAGGTGCCCTGAGTGAACAGGATATGTGGCTGTGCATGATTATCACTACAAGAAAATAGGTTTTAGTGGCGAAATTTTTGGTCACTAAATATTGCGGGTTGGTCACTAAAACAATTTAGTGACTAAAATTAATCTGTCATAAGGTTGTTGCAAAATGTCCGTTACTAAATGTATTTAGTGACAAAATTAGTTTTCGTCACTAAATATATTCTTTTAGTGACGAAACGAGCCGTCGTTACTAATTGTTTTTAGTAACTATTTTATTTGTCACTAAAAATGCATTTTTTGTGACCAAATTAATTTAGTTACTAATTGTTTAATGCAATAGTGTCCAATGTTTTTGTCACTAAATTCTGCTTTTGTGACCAAATTAATTTAGTCACTCATTGTTCATTACAATAGTGACTGTTTATTTTGTCACTAAATGAAACTTTAAGTGACAAAGTATCCATCACTAATATTTTATAATTGTTCAAAAATTAGATTTTTAATAAATTTATTTATTTGATACTAAATATAATACAAATATATTAAAATACAATAATAAATATAATAGCTATTATGTAAGAGAATCTTAATGAAAAAATATTTTTATTAATACTAAAAAGGTTGGAGATAGCCCAAGCTCCTCAATACAAATTAATAGAACACTTAACTTTATTGCACTCATTACATGAAAACAATGTATAATAAACAATTTGTTCATAAAAATATTTCTCTTTCTTCTTCATGGGCTCGTCTCTCTTTACTTCTTCCTTCTTCAATGCCTCCTTAATTTGGTGCCTCATTCTGGGATCTTTTTTTTGGCCACTTGGGACAAGCCTGTATATATCATATTCTTCTTCAATATAATATCTTACATGAAACACCGCCAGATAAGCTCGATGACTTGTTCCTTGCACCATGAGTTTTAATTTAATGAGATCCATGAACTAAAATATATCTCTTTTTCGAAATTAAAAGAAGATACTAAGTAAAACGGCCTGAATAGGTTGGAGAACTCTACTCTTTGGTCTTATTTTCATTTTTTTTAATATGAAAATATAATTCTAGAGAACCGAAGATTGATTCCCAAAACTTTGTATTCATAAATGCAATTGCTAGTTATACAACCGACTGACAGTTATAGAAGAAAAAAAAAACACTTTTACTTGGCATAACCATGTGTTGGAAAATCATTAAAAATCAAGCTAAGCAGCCTCGACCTCGCCACCTCAACCTCGCCGCCTTGACCTCGCCACCTCGACCTCGCCGCCTGCTTTCACCTTCAAGAAGGATTACGAGATGTTCCTGAGCGATGATTATTTCTGGCTCGGGGTGGAGGAAAAGCCTCAGTGCAGAAAAAGTAATTTGAGAAATGTCGGCGTGTGTAGGAAGTTATAATTAGGAAAGTAACCTAATTTTATGGTAATGGAGGGGATTTGAAATATCATTGGATTTGCAAATGGAGGGACGCAAAATTTGTGGTGGGAAATGAATTATTTAATGTGATATGTAAATGATGGTATTTTTTATGACTAAAAGATTTATTAAATTTATCTTCTCAATTGTGACCATTATATTTTTGTCACTAAATTGAATTATTTAGTGACTAAACATATTTTTGTTACTAAAAATAATTTTTTGTGACTTCACTTTGTTTTGGTGACAAATAAAAAAATTTTAGTGACAAGATTTTTATTTTCGTCACTAATTAATTGAAGATCATCATTTAGAAACCAACCTGAAATTTTGTCACAAAAAATATATTTTTAGTGACGAAAAAAATTTCGTCACAAAATATTCGTCACTAAAACCCTATTTTCTTGTAGTGTTATGTTTGTGATGGTTGTGCACTTTTATAATTGTCATATTACTTACTTGTAGGGAAGGAGTACCATCGCACCGGGAATGGGGTGGGGTCATTATAATTATGGTCAGCTAATGCTGACTGTTGCTTTGTTTTGCGACATTTTTCTGGGTTGGTCTTGTATTGGTACTAGCAAGGTGAAGGGAAAGTAGTAGGCTGAAGCCCTTTTTGCTATGCTGGCCCTCGATGGCCAAAGTAATCTATTACTACTTTATGTATAGCCAGTCTGCATGCCAATATATGCAAATTACCTTTTCTTTTCGTATTCTCATGTATGGCCTTAAGGCCAAACGTTGGGTAAACACTCATTCCAAAGTTGAGTATAATGGATATTTAGTGTTTTGGGTTATTGTCACTCCTTTGCTTTCACTACAATACAACTCTATCTTAGGGTGCGATGATGTTTTGTATTTCATTTAGTACTTGTTTGTTCATGGAATATGGCGTGGGGCCCTAACCTGATCTTTTGTTATATTCTTCGTTATGGGAAAGGAGTTACATGTATCTAATTTAAGTGATATTTATTTTACTTCAGATGATTTTAGTTTATTTTCAAAAGAATTCTTCCAAGACCATCTAGAAGGAGAAAATAAATTAAATCACTTAGAAAAGAATTAGAATAGTTAAAAAATGTGATGCTTGAGGAGAACCAATCTTATCAGAACAATAGACATAAGGTTGAGTTGGTAAAATAGAAAAAAAATTTGATGAGTTGACTTTAGAGAACTAATCACTCAAGGAGGAGCTTGCGAAGGCAAAAGCCTTTGTAGACTCTCTGAATAGTAGGAGTAAGAAACTTAAGGTCATTTCTAAGAATCTCTTTATGTATTCAAAAACCTAGGGATATGAGCCGAATTATAAAATTTAGGTGAATCTTCCAACAAACTATCTTGGAAAAACTCAATAGCAATTATTAAAGTTAAGGACTTTAAGCATTGATCCCCTCTGAAAGAAATGTCTATGTGTTTATAATAAGAAGGAGAAGTTGAAATCTTATAAGAAAAAAATGAGCTCTATTACTTATGTATAGCCTTCTTCTGAAATCTGATTATATATATGTCTTCATTATTTCAAATGTTTACTCATGTTGATTATCTTTAGAAATAATAGAATAAGATCTTCCTAAAAAAGGTTCTGTTGGGTCCATTGCCCACAATGTCCTAGATTTGAGGAAGTCAATCGTGTCAATGATATACATATAGTTGTAGTTTATAGTGATGGGAAAGGTAGATTAAGTGACCAAGTCAGGTAAACACTTACCTAAGATGTGGGTTGACAGAAATCTATCTAAGTCCACAGGCATTGAGTGAAGTCAACTCACTCAACACCATACAATAAAAAAGCTGTGAGATAGGCTAAAACAGTAAAAGCCTAAGTAGAAATGAGCAGAAAATTGGCTAAGTCCAATTGCATTGATTGCTTTTACTTTCGTCGAGCTGAGCTCTGAGTTCATCGAACTAAGCTCTGAGTTCGTCGAATTGAGCGTTCACTTTTCGTCGAACTGATCTTTCACTTTTCATTGAGGTAAGCTCTGAGTTTGTGGAACTAAGTTGTGTGTTCATCGAACTGAGGCAAACTCACTAAACGCTCTCAACGCCTTATTTACAGAATGCTTAGGCTAAGGCATAAGGCATTGTGTGACGTGTGCTTACTCAACGCTCTCAATGCCTAGCATGAAGAAAAGGCTGCAGAATTGGTTAAGGCTAAAAGAATTAGTGGAGCATGCTCACTAAATGCTGTCAACGCCTTGATAGACAGAATTCTATATAAGTGTTTTGGCATTGAGTGAAGCTCATCACTCAACGTCTATTCAACTGATGATCGATTTTGGCTAAGTCCACAGGTACTAACATCAGCAAAATCGATAAAGTTAACTATGTTCAAATCAAGTACGGAGAAGCTATAGAACTCGACAAACTCTATCGAGAAGATACTGTACGTCTTCTTCCGTTAAAGCAAGGTGCACTTAGAGGCTGCAGGTGGGGCCCATTGATCTCTAAGAGCAATTGATCGGCTAACTACAAAAGGAAGAGATTAGCCAAGACACAAGACAACTTTTATGACATTATTAATTTAGAAAGTTAGTAGCCGACTTCATTTCTTTAGCCATTGCTGCATATAAAAGCTTGAAGTCTCCCTGAAAAAAGTTCAGTTAGCTGTGTGTCTTCTTCATCGACACCAGCAAAATCAAAAGGCTTTCCTTCTAGGGAGAACAAGAAATAGGGAACAAGTCTCAACAGATCAAGTTGTTTCTCAGCTCAACAAGCCCAAACCTGATTATCTACTTCTGAAGCTGAGAAGAAGGAAGAATAAAGTAGCTGCCTCTATCCTAGAAGGAAGAGGAAGCAAAGCAGTTTACTGCTAGTTACTTCCAGCTCAAGATACTTGTAACTGTGAAGAAAGTTTGAGCTGAGATAACTCAGCTGAAGGTGCTGTCACAGAGAAATTTCTCTGTGATAGATATAAATCTATTTCACTCTAGTAGTATCTATCTAGATCTGAGCTGTAGGGCCCCTTGCCTGAGGTAGGGCAAGTTTGCCTGAGTAGTAGGAAAGTGAAGATCTCTGATTGTAGGATATCTTGTGGATTTGAGGTAGGGATGTCCTCCTAGCCTGAGTGTACGGCTTAACAGCCTGAGGTAGGTGATCAGCAGATCACTGAGTTGTAGTCCCTTGTGGCTGAGCTGTAGGTCTTGGAGGAGACTGAGAGATCCTGAATGATTTAAGTTATTATCTCTATGGAGAATTGTTTTGGAGAAGTGCCTTGACTAATAGGAAGTTAGCAAGGGGGAGGAGAGTGGATGTACCAAAAAGTTGGGGAACCACTATAAATCATTGTGTGCTTTTCCTTGGTGTTCTTTTTGTGCAGGTACTTGAAAGTAAATTACTGTCAACTCACTAAGCATTAAAGGAACAAACTAAAATATATCAAAAGCTGCAGAAAACCGGTTCACCCCCCCCCCCTCTAGGTTACAAGCTTCAGAAAACCTATTCAACCCCTCTAGGTTACAAGCTTCCTTAAACTTAAGAACTTTCAAGTGGTATTAGAGGGAGGTTGCTCAAAAAATGGATTAAATAATTTGAGTAATCTCCAAAGGTAGCTGCAATTAAGTAATCATTGGCTTTGTAGAAATCCAGAGAGAGCTTATCTCCATGAAACTCCCCATCTGTAGGAAGGAGTATTTTGGAATATAGAAAGAGAGGGTGAGGCTTTTTTTGGAAGCTTATGATCCAAGGATCTTTGTAATAAAAAGGGAGGGACCTGTAATTCCTATGAAGGTGTTTTATCTTGATGCTAATATCCAGACACCAAAGACATACTCTGAAATGACAAAGGATGAGGTGATCTTAGCTGGCTTTGACAAGAGAGCACAAAATATCATTGCCAGTGTAGTAGATGATTCAACTTTCCAAAACTTAGTTCACTACCAGACCTCCAAGAAGATATGGGACACTCTTGTGGTCTACATGGAGGGTATTGAAGAGGTAAGGAATGATAGGAAGTATCTGCTCAACCAGGAGTATGAGGCTTTCAGGCAAAACCTGAAAGAGAACATAGCTTCTTGCTATGAAAGATTTTTCAGGATCATAAATGAGTTGAAGACCTATGGGAGGGTCTTCAATAATTATGAATTAAATAATAAGTTTCTCAGATCTCTCACTAAAGACTGTGATACTAAGATCTATTCAATAAGAGAGGTGGCCAAGCTTGTTGAAACTCCTCCCTAAACCTTGTTTGAAAAGCTTCTCTTCTATGAGATGCACCTAGCTGCCAGAAAAGAGGAGGAGGCCACCAGCAAATCCCAGGCCAAGGAAAAGTCATTGTACTTCAGAGCAAAAACAATAAAGAAGGGCAAGGAGAGGATTCCCTCTCCTCCAAGAAGACCAGCTGAGTCAATGATGCAGGCTTGCACGTTTCACACCGAATAGAACTACGGTCTAACGCCACGCCACTCTTCGATCCAATCCCTACACTCGCACAACCGCTCTACGTGACACCACACAATTAGATCTATCAATATTATGCTAGCATATGGGTAGCCAAACCGGTTTGGATCCAATAAGGGTTATAAGGCCAATGTTCGATCGAGCTAAAAGGATCAATATTGGGTTCGACCGAGCGGCGTTGTACCAAAAAAGATCTGCCGAAAAACTTCGATTCGGAATGGGTAGATCTCTCCCAACGAAAAGATTGCGAAGGTTTCCAAACCTCTTGAATGAAAAATAACAATAAAGAGAATAACAAACAAGAGAAAATCAACCACGATGAAATCCGAATATTTCAATAGTTAACGCTACGGATAAAAATTACCACTTGAATGTTTCTAAAGAAAAGAATGTCACAAAAGTGGAAGTATTTCGTTACCCAATCGGAATGGGTGATTCCGATTAATCTCGACTATGATTGTTCTCCAACGGCTCCGCTGGAGTTGCACCGGAAGGAGATGAGAACCTCGTTCACCAATATTGCTTCACGTCGGTGTTGGAGATCCACAAAGGGAGTTGTAGGAGATGATATAGGTGGCCAGATTTTTGAGAGGAGGGATTGAGGTGGCTCGGGTTGGTGGAGGTTGGCGGCTAAGGGAAGGGGGTGTCCGAACTTGGTGATGAGGGAGGAGGTGGTTGGCGGCTTTTGGGATGGTGGCCGGAATTGAAGGAGGGGATATGGGGGTGGATTCCTTAACAAGGAGAGGGGGAGGGGGAGAGAATAGGGAGGAGGAAAGAAGAGGGAGGCCGAGCAAGAGGAGGGGAGAGGAAGAGTGGCCAGTGGCCAAGAGGGAGAGAGGAAGAGGGTGGGTGGCCAAGGAGGAGAAGGGAAGAGAATTTCAAGGGTTTAGGGTTTTCTTAATCTTTCATTCACTAAATAAATCATGAAACAACACAGCCTTATATAGGCTTACAACTTCAACATGGCTATTGGAAGCCCAAATAGAAATAAAAATAAGACACTCTCAAAATTATGACAACATGATGAAAAATAAAATGCAAATAAAAGAACTAAATATTATTTGAGAGTCTTCCTCTTCATCATGTAGCAAATCGCCATCGCCGTCATCATCTTTAATATGTAGATCGCCGTCGCCGTCATCATATTTAACCTGTAGCTCCACAAGTTCACCGTCTCCATCATGTTGGGGTCGTCGTCTCCATCAATCCTCCCCCGCTTGAAAATACTCATCACCGATGAGTTGGCCTGAAAGTACCGGAGCGGGAAAGCATCATCCAATAGAACCTCGGGGCGGCAGACAGCACCACTTGGAGAGGAGAGGACAACAACCTGGAGTATCCTGTCAAGCATAAGAATGTTCATACGGAACCTTGGAAGAACATTAGTCAATAAAGGAAAACAAAATTCAGCATCCACAACCAACGTACCTCCAGAGAAGACCGATGAAGAAAACAATCCAAGTATAATCTCACAACCCATACCCAAAGAGAACATAATGGACCCACACAGACAGGCAGAAAATTAAAGTGGCGGAGAATCATATAGCGTTAAATTAGAAACATCGAAAATAAGGGGAAAACCCCAATCGGTGGATAATTTCAAATGAAATGTGTATTCTCTTAATGTCATTAATAACCAAAGAGGGTTCAGCTTACCAACTCGCCAACTTTCTAAAGTGTCCGAAGCATCCGTTCAGGGACGAGACACACCAAAACTAAATCATCACTCTTATAGTGAGAAACTCTTTTATGTAAGCTTACATGAATATGATACGAAATAATTGGAATGGCTAGCGCTTTACTAGTGTGCTTATATAAGAGGGGATCATAACGAGCATAATCTAAAGTGAGTTTCACCGACAAACTAGTGGGTAAGTAATGAGACGCCACCAGAATGATTAATTCTATTAAAATGCGCTTAGATAACTTGCTACCGTGTGGTGTGAACCCATGCGCTATGTGACTCACCCCAAATTCAGAGAATAATGGAGTTAAGTCAGGAGGGATGGGAGCCTTAAAATCAAAGATGATTTTCATAGGCGTGAGCGTCACCGATCTACTTTTATAATTAATATAATCACGCTTGGCATGAAGATATGCCAAGGGAAACCACTCGTCATAAATACTAGTAGAGCTGAACGCTCCCGGGTGTAGCAACAGGTGCGAGCGATACAACTCATGTGGCCTAACCGTGGTCACTAACGAGTGGGAAAAGGGGTCATCAAATGGTGGGGGGTAAATTCGCGTGACCGGGTGTGGAATATAAGCGTGTGAAAGAGACACCACCACCAGTGTCAAAATAGACAAATAATGAGGGGTACACGAGGGTAGAGGCATAGCCGGACACGTAGAGAAAAGCATAGTCAAATGTGACGCGTCGTCAAATCTACACAGAGCGGTGAACACACAAGAAACTAGCACGCTCAACTGATTAAGACCTAAGCACGGAGACATCGTCAATACATGAACAAATATAGTGGGCGTGTCACAACAAATCAGTCTAGGCCATCCGATTCCACTGCCTAAAATATTTAAGAAAGCGGGCAAAAAAATAGGAGGAAGGGTTGGTGAAATCAAACCCGGAAAATCCAAATCAGAATTAATTTTACCAATCAATGCTAACATTAAAGAACTTTCAACCGGGGGTAAGACTAAATAATCGTCCAAAAATGCCACTTCCTCGCTTGCCATTTCGTCGAACACGCTAGTCTCGTCGATTAATTTAGAATCGGTAATGGTCTCATAAAAGGGGAAAATCAAGCCTGATGAAAATTTTAATTCAGGAACTTCAGATAAAGGTGTTTTATTCAAGGAACTATCGTTCGGGCTCATAGCGCCAAAATAATCCAAACATAATTCGTTCACAAACGGTAAATCTTCCCAATCAGTCAGAACGTCCAATACAACAGGGTCATTAGAACAACCTTCAACATATCTCGGTCTAAAAGGACCAGCTCGAGTCCGAACAGGTCATCCTCCAATTCAGTACTAGGTAATCTCTCAATGTAAGGTGACTCTACTGACTCAGCCAAAATGTCTACCGACTCAGGCATTTTCTAAGCAGGTGTAATATTACACTCTAACACGACGGGGATCATAGTTTGGAGAGGGCTCTCAAAACTTGGGTGAACAGACACAACACTAGTATGGATAAAAATAGGCAAGGTGCTATTCTCACATATCAGGCTATCTTCACCCCAAGATAAACTTTCATCCCACGAATACTCTTCTAACACTGTCGAAACATCAAACAACACTGGGTCGACCGAAGACTCCATAATAACCAAGGGAGACGGCTCCAAAATTTCGTCGACAGGGAGTGGAGAGGATTCCTCAGAGGTGAAATCCTCATCCAGGTCACTAGGGTAACCAATACCCTCATCGTCGCTATAATCGTCAGAGGTAACATCCTCGTCCTTAGTGACGGGCAAGATCCTAGACAATACCTTAGACTCAACAGGAGAGTCAACAACTAGACTAGACAACTAAGGGGGAGACTCAAAAGGGTCTACTGGCATAATCGGCGGAGATCGCTCAATAAATCCAAAATCAGATATGCCACTAGACTCATAAGTAGTGGTCGTCCGAAAGTATGAAACCTTAGGCCTAGGAATATGGTGCTTCTCAATTTCCAACGCCGTACTAAAGGTGGTATCTAGGTCGGTGTGCAAATAATGTAATAACTTACTCTGGATGTAAGGGTTTAACCCCCTACGAAACCTAGAGAGGGTCGTCTCGGGCAATTCCCTCACACCGCTCCTAACCATCATATCCTTAAATAGTTGCATGTACTCTGAGACCGACTTATTCCCTTGTTGTAGGGGAGCCAAATCATCAGTTATGTGGTGTTGCCTAGGGGGAGGCTTTGCCATTGATTTTTCATACCAATAGTCCAAACAGGACACGTGAACGTCATAGTCCATAATCGTAAGAACCGGAGAGAAAACTCGATCCGATACTTGTGCACATCCAAAGAAAAGTAAACTGGCCTAAATAAATTAGGATTGTCGGAATTGTTCCTGCTTAACCACTAGGGTAATATTAATATAAAATATATTTTCTTGCATAATAAAATATGAAGGTTATTAATTAAATTTTTTTTATTTTTTTGCTGAAAAATAAGAAATTTAAGCCGCTATTGGCAGACCAAAAGTAAAAAAAATTTTTTGTGATTTTTGACAACTAACGTGCAAACAGAAGTGCGGGTTAACGTGCCACAAGATGAGGGAGGGGTGCCAATTAGGAAATTGACGTGAACCTCCCTTTGATACCAAATTGATGTAGGCTTGCACGTTTCACACCAAATAGAACTACGGTCTAACGCCACGCCACTCTTCGAACCAATCCCTACACACGCACAACCGCTCTACGCGACACCACGCAATTAGATCTATCAATATTATGCTAGCATACGGGTAGCCAAACCGGTTTGGATCCAACAAGGGCTATAAGGCCAATGTTCGATTGAGATAAAGGGACAAAAATTGGGTCCGACCGAGCGGCGTTGTACCAAAAGAGATCTAACAAAAAACTTCGATTCAGAATGGGTAGATCTCTCCCAACAAAAAGATTGCGAAGGTTCGCCAAACCTCTTGAATGAAAAATAACAATAAAGAGAATAACAAACAAGAGAAAATCAACCACGATGAAATCCGAATATTTCAATAGTTAACGCTACGGATAACAAACCACCACTTGAATGTTTCTAAAGAAAAGAATCTCACAAAAGTGGAAGTATTTCGTTACCCAATCGGAATGGGTGATTCCGATTAATCTCGACTTGGATTGTTCTCCAACGGCTCCGCCGGAGACGCGCCGGAAGGAGATGAGAACCTCGTTCGCCAATATTGCTTCACGTCGGTGTTGGAGATCAACAAAGGGAGTTGTAGGAGATAATGTAGGTGGCCGGATTTATGAGAGAAGCGATGGAGGTGGCTCGGGTTGTTGGAGGTTGGCGGCTAAGGGAAGGGGGTGGCCGAACTTGGTGAGGAGGGAGGAGGTGGTTGGCGGCTTTTGAGATGGTGGCCGGAATGGAAGGAGGGGATATGGGGCCGGTTTCCTTAATAAGGAGAGGGGGAGGGGAGAGAATAGGGAGGAGGAAAGAAGAGGGAGGCCGAGCAAGAGGAGGGGAGAGGAGGAGTGGCCGGCGGCCAGGAGGGAGAGAGGAAGAGGGTGGGCGGCCAAGGAGGAGAAGGAAAGAGAATTTCAAGGGGTTTAGGGTTTTCTTAATCTTTCATTCACTAAATAAATCATGAAACAACATAGCCTTATATAGGCTTACAACTTTAACATGGCTATAAGCAACCCAAATAGAAATAAAAATAAGACACTCTCAAAATTAAGACAACATGATGAAAAATAAAATGCAAATAAAAGAACTAAATATTATTTGAGAGTCTTCCTCTTCATCATGTAGCAAATCGCCGTCGCCGTCATCATCTTTAACATGTAGATTGTCGTCGCCGTCATCATCTTTAACATATAGCTCCACAAGTTCACCGTCTCCATCATGTTGGGGTCGTCGTCTCCATCAGTCAAACAACTCAGAATCAGAAGCATCAGATAGAAACATGTCTGATGAGGATTTTGCAACTTTCTCAAGGCAACTCTAGAGGCTGATTAAGAAGAAGCACTGGAAGAAGAGGCCTTCCAACTCACTCATCACAGGAATAATCACTCAAAGGCTGACATGTATGATTCCAAACCTAATAAATATAACCCTTCTAAAGTGGTTTGCTACTGTTGCAGCAAGCCTAGGCATATGATAGCTGACCGCCCAGTGAAGAGGAAGGAGACTGAGGAGAAGAAGCAGCATCAACACAAAGGGAAGAAGGAGAAGTCCTTCATTATTAAGAAGGAAAATAGCTGGACAGACTCATCATCATTTGAGTCTGAAGAAGAGGAAGCCTATATTGGGCTAATTGTTGCTGCTACTGCAAATGATGTAACTGTATCAGCAAGGGAAGTCTGTCATTCAGCAAGGATGGGTATCAGGGCCCCTATGACACTATCAGACAGTGATTCCGAGGTGGATGAAGATGATGTCCATAGCTGCAGAGGGCTGATGGAAATGACTGATGAAGAAGTCCGCCAGGATCTGCCTGGTCCACGCAAGGTACATTCTTTACCTAATTCTACTTCTATGTCTAAGTATGAGACCAGTCTTTGTTCAAAAACCTCTTCACCCAGTGGTGAAGAAGATTCTGGATCTGAAGGAGAGGTCAATCAATTGATTGACAAGTATGGAGAACTTCTGAATTCCTTTAAGATGGTCAAGAAGTTATTTAAGAAGCAAGCTAAGGAGGTTTCATCTCTTAATCATGTAGTTTCCCTGTAGACTGTAACAACTAATCTGTTTGATCATAAAGCTAGGGAAATAAGCCAACTGAAGTCCCTCTTGGACATCCAGATAGCCTCCATCAAGCACAAGAACTGTATCATAAGGGAGCTTGAATAATGGATTTAGAAGGCGAAAAGAATAGTGGCTAGCTATTCTAAGTCAAGTACAGTACTACCCTTGATAGAAACCTTCTCCTCTCAAAAGGGTAAGAAGGGGTTGAGATTCAAAGGAAGCACAAGAGTTGCTCCTTCAAAAAGGAAGGGCAAAGCTCTAGCTCCAGCTCAGCCTATTACTTCCAAGCCACCCATTCTTTTTAGAAAAAGTTCTGTTATCTTCTAATAGGTATGACCAAGAAAGCTCTTGTGGTCACTAGGAGAATGGTTGTTCCTCTGGGGTGAACAAAGATGTTCAGTGCCATGATGAAAGCTCTATTCGGGTGAGTGCCTTTATGGTTACGCATGAGAAAACTCAAATGGCCCAAACTGGACCATTTGTTTTTGGTTCTTCAGCCCCAACACTCAAAAATGTTGTTGCAACCAAGGCTCTGAATATGAGAACTAATGCTCAATCTAAGGGCATGTCTAACAGCAAGGTTTATTTGGGCATTTCTGATGTCATGAAAAGCATGCTCTCTAAAAATAAGCTTGCTGTTGATAGCACTCAGAGCAGACCAAATAAGCCAGCTAGAAGACTTGCCTTCTGTCAAATTCTAGCTGAAAGAAATCAGAAAAGGGCTGCAACACATCTTCCTCCTATTAAGGCTATTGTTAACCAAGCTGCATGGCCTATACAGAAGAGAAGATATAACATACATGATTGTTGGTGCTATGGTAAGATAGGGCATTTTTCCATTGACTGCTGGCACTATCCAAATGTGGCCAGAGTTAAGGTCAGTCCACCAGTTTGAAATTCTGCTGGTGGACATGTTCAGTTTCATACTAATGTGCACCTAGGACCCAATAGATATTGGGGTCCTAAGGTAAAGTAAACTGTGTATTGCAAGATAGTCCAAGTGGCCAAAACCCTATATGGTACTTGGATAGTGGTTGTTCCAAGCACATGACTGGGACAAGTGGTAACTTGAAGGAGTAGACTCTAGTAATAGATAGACCCAAAGTAATCTTTCGTGGTTCAGATAGAGGGGTAACAAAAGGCTATGGTAAGATCACCAATGGCATAGTCACCATAACTAAGGTGGCTTATATTAATGGGTTGCAACAAAACCTTATAAGAATAAGCCAGCTCTCTTATCTTGGTTATGTTATTGTCTTCCACAAGGATGAGTGCCTAATCAGGAGGTCAAGTGACCACGAGGTCATATTGATAGGCACTAGAAGTGGAAATGTTTATTGCTTAAACATTCTATGTTTAGATACACACTCTCCTATCTGTCTTGTGTAAAATGAGAAAGCCTCCTATTGAGTCCTATGGCACAAGAGGCTAGCCAATATAAATTACAAGACTATTGGTAAGCTCTTTAGTCAAGAGCTAGTTAGGAATGGTCTCAATGTGTAGTGCTCCAAGGAGGGCATATGTTCTGCTTATTAGAAGGGAAAGCAGACAAATGCTCCTTCAAGGGCATTGGGACCAAAGATTCTGTGAGGTACTTATACCTCCTACATATGGACTTGTTTGGTCCTATGCCAGTTCATTTTATTGGTATGAAGGTCTACACCCTTATGGTGGTTGATGACTTTGCCAGGTTTGTTTCGGTATTCTTCCTCAAGAGAAAGAATTAAACCCTTGATATATTCACTAAGTTTGTCAAGCAAATTCAGAATGAGTTAAACAGCTCTGTAGTAAAAATAAGAAGAGACAAGGAGACTAAATTCCAATCTGATAGCACGACAAGGTTCTGTGAACAACATAGGATTCATCAAGAATTCTATTCACCTAGAACACCCAAGCAAAATGGGATTGTTGAAAGGAAAAATAGAAACTCTTATTCAGGCTTGAAGAACCCTACTGAATGACAAATCTCTCCCAGAATATTTCTAGGCTGAGGCAATCAACACTGCATGTCATGTCCTCAACAAAGCCTCTATCACCAAGAACCTCAAGAAAACTCCCTATGAGATCTTTAAAGGAAGAAAACCAAACCTGAGCTATCTCAGAATCTTTGGTAGTAAGTGTTATGTGCTTCATAAGGGAAAGTCCTATGTGACTAAGTTTGCTGCCAAATCCATTGATGGAACTTTTATTGGGTACAACAATAATAGCAAAGCCTATAGGATCTATAACTTCAAAAGCCAAGCTGTAGAAGAATTAGTTCATGCAGTCTTTGATGAGTCTAATATGATTAACCAAGAGCTGCCAAGCTCCTCTTATAGTACTGCATGTACAAAACAGATGATGGACAAACTAACCATCAAGGAAGCATCACCAGTTATCCAAGATGAAGTAGATACTCCAAAAGATCTACCTTGGACACTTGGAGTGGATGAAGATCTACAAGAGGCTGCACCTGAAGCTGCACCTGTTGCTGATACTAAAAGAACAATATCACCTGCAGTCAGACATATGAGAGATCATCAAGCACACCAGATCATTGGTGAGGCAAGCCCTGAAGTAATAACAAGGAGCAGAAGTCTGATTATAGCAACATACTCAAGCTTTCTATCACAAGTGGAGCCCAAGATGTTTGAAGAGGCCAACATAGATCAGAATTGGATTGGAGCTATGCAGGAGGAACAAAACCAATTCAAGAGGTGCAAGGTCTGGAAGCTAGTTCCTAGACCATAAGGACATAATGTCATTGGAGTCAAGTGGATCTATAGAAACAAGCTTGATGAAAATGGCATTATAATCAAGAACAAAGCAAGGCTAGTGGCTAAGTGTTACAGGCAAGAAGAAGGTATTGATTTTGATCAAACTTTTGCCCCTATAGCAAGATTGGAGGACATCAGACTGCTCCTTGCATATGTTGCACACAAGGGATTCAAAGTTTACCAGATGGATGTGAAGTCAGCCTTCCTGAATGGTGAATTAAAAGAAGAAGTCTATGTTGAGCAGCCTCCAGGATTTGTAGTTCCTAACTCACCTGATCCTTTTTATAGATATGGAAAGATCTATATGGGCTGAAGCAAACCCCTAGAGCTTGGTATGAGACTTTGTCTAGTTTCCTCATTGAGTACAAATTCTCAAGGGGGAAGATAGACAAGACCCTATTCTTAAGGGAATATAAGGGTAAGATTATCCTAGTTCAGATCTATGTAGATGACATCATCTTTGGATTTACTAATGATAACCTCTACAGGAAGTTTGCCAAACTTATGTAGGGGATGTTTAAGATGAGTAGTATTGGTGAACTTAAGTTCTTCTGGAGTCTCCAAGTAAGACAGACTGATGATGGTTTATCCATATCCTAGTCTAAGTTTACTATGGAGTTAATAAAGAAATTTGGTATGGAAAATTCCTCCACCTTGAGAACTCCCATGAGATAAAGTATGGCCTTATGCAAAGATAATACAGGGAAACCTATTGATGAGAATTTGTATAGGGGGATAATTGGTTCCCTTCTTTATCTAACTATTAGTAGGCCAGACATCATGTATGCTACATGTGTTAGTGCTAGATATCAGGCTTTCCCCAAAGAATCTCATTATCATCTGTTGCAAAGAGAATTCTTAGGTATCTTAAGGGCACACCAAATCTTGGCCTATAGTACAATAGGAATGGGGAATTTGAACTAACATGCTATTTAGATGCAGATTTTGTAGGCTGCAAAGAGGATAGAAAGAGCATATCTTGCACATGTTAGTTCTTGGGAGGGAGACTAGTATCTTTTAGCTGCAAGAAGCAAACCAGTGTTACAATCTAAACTATAGAGTCAGGGTACATCTCAGCAGGAAGCTGCTCTGCATAGTTGTTGTAGATCCAGCATCAGCTCCAAGACTACAACATCTAGATAAGTAGAACTCCTTTATTCTGTGATTCTACTAGTGCAATCTCAATTGCTAGGAATCCTGTCTCCCATAGCAGGACTAATCATATACAGATTAGGTATCATTTCATTAGGGAATATGTGGAATGTGAAGACATCACCCTTGAGTTTGTTCCAATAGATAAGAAAGTGGAAGAAATATTCACTGAGCCACTAGATGAAGCAAAGTTTAATACCTTAAATTTGAGTTAGGTATGTTTAACTTAGTATAGCTTCAGGTGCTCCTCATATGGATGCAAGCTATTTTATATTTCACAGATGGAATTGTTCTTCAAAGAAATGATGATTCTCCAATTGAGGGGGTGCATGTCCAGCACAATTCCAACAATTCTCTACTACCTATTTGAGGGTGAGCAAATGACAAGATGATAAGATGATCAGATGATTCCCAACTATTTGCTGAAGTCAAAAAGGTGGAGGGAAAGATGATCAGATGATTAGATTAATGTTCAAGTATGGTAGTAGCAATTCAGGGGAAGCAGGTGTAGTTATGTTCCACTCTACATGCAAGGAAGTATGGTAATTATAGATCACTTCTCAATTATATAGTTTTTATTCTTGTTGCTGCATAGTACTGTGTATGTCATTGACTCACTTGCTTAAGAGTTTTGACTTCCTCAAATAGGGGGAGATTGTTGGGTAAATTGCCCACAATTTCCTAGATTTGAGGAAGTCAATCTTGTTAATGATATACATATAGTTATAGTTGACAGTGATGGGATAGGTATCCTAAGTGACCAAGTCAGGTAAACACTTACCTAAGATGTGGGTTGATAGAAATCTGTGTAAGTGCACAGGTGTTGACTGAAGTCAACTGACTAAACGCCATACGGCAAAAAAGTTGTGAGATAGGCTAAAGCAGTAAAAGCCTAAGTATAAATGAGAATAAATTTGGCTAAGTCCAAATTCGTTGATTGCTTTTACTTTCATCGAACTAAGATCTGAGTTTATCAAACTGAGCTTTGAGTTCGTCGAACTGAGTGTTCACTTTTCATCGAACTGAGCTTTTGCTTTTCGTCGAGCTAAGCTCTGAGTTCGTCGAACTAAGTTCTGTGTTCATCGAACTGAGGAAAGCTCACTCAACACTTTAACCGCCTAATTTACAGAATGCATATGCTAAGGCAGAAGGCGTTGAGTGAAGGTGTGCTTACTCAATGCTCTCAATTTTTGTCATGCAGAAAAGGCTGCAGAATAGGTTAAGGCAAAATGCATTATTTGGAGCTTTCTCACTAAATGCTATCAACGCCTTGATAGACAGAATTCTGTCTAAGTGTTTTTGCATTTTGTGAAGCTCATTCACTCAATGCCTATTTTACTAATGCTTGATTTTGGCTAAGTCCACAGGTGCTGACGTCAGCAAAATCGACATAGTCAACTAAGTTCTTATCCTGTACGGAGAAGCTACAGAACACGACAAATTCTGCCGAGAAGCTATTGTACGTCTTCTTCCATTAAAGCAAAGTGCGGTTGGATGCTGCAGGTGGGGCCCATTGATCTCTAAGAGCCATTGATCGGTGAACTACAAAAGGAAGAGAGGGGCGAAGACATAAGACAACTTTTAGGGAATTATCAATTTCATAAGTTAGCAGCTGACTTCATCTCTCTCGCCATTGCTGCGAGTAAGAGCTTGAGGTCTCCCTGCAAAAAGTTCAGTTAGTTGTGTGACTTCTTCATCGACACCAGCAAGATCAGAAGGATTTTCTTCTAAGGGAGAAGCATAAATAAAGAAGATGTCTCTGTAGATCAAGTTGCTTCTCACCTCAGCAAGCCCAAACCAGAAGATCTACTTATGATGCTGAGAAGAAGTAAGAATAAAGTAGCTGCTTCTATCCTAGGAAGGGAGAGTAAGTAAAGAAGTTTAATGCTAGTTTCTTCCAGCTCAAGACACTTATAATTGTGAAGAAAGTTTGAGCTGAGATAACTCAGCTCAAGGTGTCGTCATAGAGAAATTTCTCTATAATTAATATAAATCTATTTCACTCCAGTAGGATCCATATAGATCTGAGCTGTAGGGCCTCTAGCCTTAGGTAGGGAAAGTTTTCCTTAGTAGTAGGAGAGTGAAGCTCTCTAAGTGTAGGATATATTGTGGATCTGAGGTAGGGTTTTCCTCCCAGCCTGAGTGTAGGGCTTAACAACCTGAGGTAGGTGATCAACAGATCAATGAGTTGTAGGCCCTTGTGGCTGAGTTGTAGGTCTTAGAGGAGACTGAGATATCGCGAGGGATCTTGAGGTGTAAGCTCTGTAGAGCATTATTTTGGAGAAGTGCCTTGACTAATAGGAAGTTTGCAATGTGGGAGGGGAGTGGATGTACCCAAAAGTTGGGGAACCACTATAAATTATTGTGTGTGTTGGAACACCCTATTACTAATTTGGGTAAGGATCACTATGTGATTAGGATTCTGTTTTGACCTTATTGTATAGTCCGATAGGTCAATTAGAATGAGTCTTAGGGTTAGTACTTAGGTTTGAAAGCTGCCCTCCAGACCTTCTATAGATCAAGATTCAAGTGCTGAGACAAAGACAATTCTCATCGAGCTTAGGTCGACGAAACGTCGAACTCAGGTCGACGATCTCTGAGCTCAGTTCAATGAGGCGTCGAACTCCGTTCGACGATCTTCGAGCTCAGATCGACGCTCTGTCTCTAGCTGATTTCCAAGTCGCTGAGCTCAGGTCGACGATCGTAGAGCTCGAGTCGATGTTTTCTGTCTCTAGTATAAATCCAATCTCTGAGCTCAGGTTGATGATAGATGATCTCTGGTCGACGATTTTTATTAGAGGTCGACGTTTTCAGGATTAAAATTTAGGATAGAGTGAAGATAGATCTTACCCTCACTTTCAATTGGTATAAGAAAGTAAGATCTATATTCACTCTAGAGGGGGGGTGAAGATAGATCTTACAGCAAGGTCGACGATTTTTCTGAGCTCAGGGTTAGATCTATTCCATAACTGTCCTGAATTTGAATCCTAAAAACGTCTAACTTTTAGAAAAATTGTCGACCTGAGCTCAGCTATCGTAAACCTGAGCTCAGAGATTGGATTTATACTAGAGACAGAAAACGTCGACCTGAGCTCTACGATCGTCGACCTGAGCTCAGCGAATTCAAAATCAGCTAGAGACAGAGCGTCGATCTGAGCTCGAAGATCAATGAATGGAGTTCGACGCCTCATTGAACTGAGCTAAGAGATTGTTGACCTGAGTTCGACATTTCGTCGACCTGAGCTCGACGAGAATTGTCTTTGTCTCAGCACTTTAATCCTGATCTGTATAAGGTCTGGAGGGCAGCTTTCAAACCTAAGTACTAACCCTAAGACTCATTCTAATTAACCTATCAGACTATACAGCAAGGTCAAAACAGAATCCTAATCACATAGTGATCCTTACCCAAATTAGTAATAGGGTGTTCCAACAGTGTGCTTTTCTGTGGTGTTCTTTTTGTGCAGGTACTTGAAAGCAAATTACTGCCAACTCACAAAGCATTAAAGGAAGAAACTAAAAGATATTAAAAGAGAAAGAAAACTTATTCACACCCCCTCTAGGTTACAAGATGCCTTAAACTTAAGAACTTTCAGGTTCTTCAATAATCCTATCCATCTCTTCAAATTTCTACCAAATACTTCTTCAAAAATTATGTAGAAATTTCTTCTTACAAGTATTCTTCAAAAAGCTCTAATAATTCAAATAAATTAAAAAATTATAACCTTCAGATATTTTCGAAATAAATTTTTTTGAGTTTCCTTTCTGGATGAATGTCAAAGTTATGTCAAGTTCTAACAAAAGGTGCTTCAAAAAATGCCTTAGAATAAATTTCTATCAACCTAGCTGAGAACTCGACATTACGTTGATTATAGATCAATGCTTGTGTCTACTACTACTTTGGCGATGCATCGAACTCACTTCAGATGATGCGTCAAATTCACTTCAAATAAAGCTTTAAATTAAAGTAAAAATTTTGTTGACATCTAGTTGATGTTCCATCAACCTAGTTGACGCAAATTTAACTCAGTTGATTTTCTTCTTTATTTAAGATTGAATTTTTCTTCCTTTGATTGGATTGACTTCTAGGACATGTAATGAAAAAATTACCCTCACTATACAATATGGGTAATTACCCTATGTTTTAAAATCACATAGAAATAATTTGTTAAGTTAAATTTAGGGGATTCCCAACAAATGGCCATGCAATTTACTTGAATTTTCATTAGTGTTATTAGGTTCATCTCTGAACCCAAAGATGCAACCTCATGACTCCCCCTATATACGTGGTGCCTTAAGAGATATTTCATAACTAATATCTTGTGATATTATTTGTCTTTGGCAACTATTAAGAATTATGCATTGATCATAATCTGTTACGTAGAGCACAACATCATCAGATTTGGCAGAAGATTTTTTAAACCTTTAAATTTTGTGCTCCTAACTACAATACCTTAGAACCTTTGTTTATACCACATTGAACCCAATTTGTGTGATATCAAATCAAATAGGTTGGGAATCTACCCTTGGTAGCAAAATCATGTGGGCTTAAGCCTCATTCCCCTTGATGATATTAAAATATCCCTTTAAGACAATCTCTTAGTAAGATAATAAGACAGATTCAAATCTGACTTTACATTATTGAGTTGTATCACTTTTCTTCTTCTTTACTTCACTAATGTGTACCTGATTCTCTAGATCTTATTCATTTATTAATTAGTTCAATTAAAAGCTATTAAATTAATGATAAATTTGTTATCACAATGTAAAGAAATAATAAGAATTGGTTTAACATAAATAGGAATTTCAGAAAGTAAATTTCTAATACATTTAGCTTCGACACATATTGTGTCCTAGCTATAAGCGCTAATTTCATGATTATTCTAGATATTTTAGTTTGTTTCATAGAGGCCCATTATGTGGTGGCTCCTTCGAAGAGGAAAACATATCATGTTATAGATGTTATAGATGTTATAGACATAACATCTAACGAATAAGTTACCTAATTTATATTTGAATATCCTTCCAATACTTCGGGATAGCCCGTATATACTAAGCTATTATCAAGAGTTCCTTGGAAGTAATTAAATTTGGTTGTTAATGTTATCCATTATTCATCAATTAGATTACTGATATATCTATTTACTCTTCCTACAATATAAGAAATGTTGGACCTAGTGCGATTAATAATATACCAGAGCGATCATATCATTTGTGCAGTCTTATATTGATTAATAAATTCACCAAATTCTTTACAAAATTTTATACTAGTGTCATACAAGTAGAAGTGAGTATGGAATAATAAAGGTTAAATTTTAATAGTATTTTCTTAATTCAATAAGAAAGAAATAATAATATAATTAAATCTTATTTACTTAGCTTTATTCCTAAATGGCCTTTAGTTACTCCTAAATCCTTCATGCCAAATTTATATGATAATTTTTTTTAATAATATTAATTGTATATAATTTAGTTCTTATAATTAAAATCTCATATATATAAAGGTAAAGCAAAATGATGTCATTTCCATCTCATTTTTCATAAAAAAATTTATCATATTCATTAGCTATAAAACCAAAGAATAACACAACATAGTTGAAATTTTGATATTATTGCTTTGAAGTGTGTTTTAGTTCATAAAGAGACTCAACAAGTTCATAAACTTTAGTTTCTTTGCCTTTAATAACAAAACCTTTGGGCTAAGTCATATAAAATTTTTTCATCTAAGTCTTCATGCAATAATGCAATTTTGACATCCATTTGATGAATGATTAATTTATAGACCAAAACTATGACTACAACTGCATGAAAAGAAGTATTCCTGGCTATGTGATCAAAAGTATCTAAATAATCTATACTTTGTTTATGTGTATAGCCTTTGGCGATAAGGCACGCCATATACTTTTCTTTGGATACATCTAATTTGAGTTTCTTTGTAAATATTTATCTATAACTTGTGGCTTTGGTATCAGGAGGTAGATTAGTTAGAATCCAAGTTTTATTTTTTAAAATAGAATTAATTTTTAAATTTATGGCTTCTTTCCAAAAAGAAGAATCATATGAGGTCATTGCTTCCTTATATGAATTAGGACCTCATTCAATTAAATAAGTGAAGTAGTTATCTGCAAAATTCCTTACAGTTCTTACCATTTTACATCTTTTAAATTTATCAATTTCTAATGGGTCTATAAAAGAAGAAGGTTTAGTTGAGCTACTAGAAATTTTAGATGAGTTATTTAATTTATATGGAAATTTATAGTCACAATAAACTAGATCTCTATCTTCTAAAATAATATTATTAGAGATTTCAATAATTGGAGAATTTATTATAAGAAATAAATTAATAATACTATTAGATACATATTCTATATGGCTATCGTCTAAGGTTTTGGGTCATATTTTCTTTCTCTTAGGTTTAGGAATAGCTATATTCACTAAACACCACACCCACGAAGAATATAGATGTTAGGCTTTCTTATTTTAAAAAAATAAAATGGGATTTTATCATAATGTTTTTAAGAAACCTATTAAGGATAAACTAGAAAGAGAACAACACTTCTCCCTAAAGTTTTTCTTAGGTACTAGAAACAACCAACATAATATTGAACATGTTCACCAAAGTTCAAAATTTTTTACTTTTAGCTACACTTTAGATTGATGTGAATATGGAGCAGTTACTTGATGAATTATCCTATGTTCTTGGGAAAATGGGTTTATTTATTTGAAGCATATTCTATACCTTGGTCAGATCTAAGAATTTTAATGGAGGATCCTAACTTGTTTTATACTTTGGCTTTGTAAATCTTAAAATATGAAAGTACTTCATCTATAAATTTTAATAAATATATATAACAGGACTTTGAAAAATCATCAGTGATGGTTTCAAAATATTTATTTTCGACTATAGTAGGACGGTAATTTAAATATCACAAATTTTAGTTAATTAACTCTAATGACTTACATGTTCGTTCAAATGATTTAAATGGCTTTCTAGTGAATTTTGATTGAACAAAAAATCTCATATATAGCACTTGAAGATATAATATTTCTTAGAATTAAATTTAGAGAGATAATTCTTTTTATACAATCAGAATTCACATGTCCTAATCAAGCATGCCAAATATTAGTAGAAGTACTAGGAATCAATGGAGAAGACATTTGATTAACCTACGGATCGGTGATATTTAATTTAAATAATCCATTACAAACAAAAAATTTTCAATTAAAATATCATTCAATGTTATTAAAACTTGATTTGATTCTAAAATAATCTCATAACCCTTCTTCATAAATAAAGATCTACTCACAAGATTCTTCCTAACTCTCGACACTTAAAGCATGTCATGCAAGGCTAGTATCTACCTGAATGTCAACCTAATATCCACTCTCCCATGTCCGTGTTGTTGAGGAAGCCTCTCTTAAGACCACTCTTCCTCCACTAATGACCTAAAACATGGAAAAGTAAGAACGATAAAAAGAAGTATGAACCTTTGCTCCGAAATCAATCCAATAATATGATGAACAAGTAAGAAGAAGACTAAGAGTATAATCTAACCTGAAGATAGGTTTAGTTAGTGCTTGAATCATGTTGGCCTATGTCTTGAAAACCTTGAGATTGTCAGTCATGATTTCTATCTTCATGTAGAAATAGTTAGAAGACAAATGATTTGTGCTACCACACATGAAACATCATTTCCCTTTACTTGAATTTAATTAAGAAGAACTAGGTTTGGATTGATTGGGTTTTTGATGGACGGAACCGTGTTTGGATGACTTCTTATGGTTTTTTTCCTTGTCTTTGATGTTGTGGTGTGATGAATGGTTTCCATGAGATTCAAATGCATTTAACACTAGGAGCATGTTTTTGGGAACTTTAGAATTTTTATTCATATATTATTCCTCTATGCGAATAGAATTTTGAATTTTTATGTTAGAGAGGTTGGATTATTCTTGCTTTAGTATAGTGCTAAAGTCGGACCATGAATGAGGAAGGGAATCTATCAGACATGGATCTAAATAATTTTTGGATAAGATTGAGAGACAGACTTGGATTTTGGATAACATCTACTCTACTTGATGCAGTTAAGGATTGATAGGCATGGAAGCATCATTCTTAAACTTCTGAAGGTTTGAAACATTATAACATTCTATACCTACATTGTCTTGGTAATATTGCACTTCAAGTACATATCACTAATTCTCAGACATACGATATTGGAGGACAATATCATAAATGATTTCAGACAAAGCATTGGGGATTCGATGATAATAATGATATTCAATACCAGATCTCCATAAGGGGTACATCTAACATATGTTATAATGGTGTTTGCACTAGAAGATGAAGAAGATGAAAGAGATGTGTCAACTATAGTTGGTGTTTGAGATTTCTACAATATAAGAATATCAAAGATGATAAATAGTGAACCTAAGGTATTAAACTAATTTTCTACTTAGGCTTGCCAACAACAAAAACTGTTTCTATTAAATTTTTTGGGTTTGATCTTTACAGAGTCTTCTGAACGAGATGGCGTAACAAATTCTTAGAAATTAAAATGCAAATAATAAATTATAACATAAATGAAAATGACAATATATATAATAATTCTGAGTATTGATTTTATTATATTGTTATTCTTGGAATTCCTGAGGAATACCTAATGACATTTTCTCACTGGTACTAGCCAGTTTGTGGGATGATAGAACAATGGACCCTTCCATATGAGATTATGTGATGTAAATCTAATAAATTCTTTAGATTATTATAATATTATTTTATATTACTAAATAATATATAATTTTTCAATCTGAAAAACTTATTAGAATAAAATATTATTTCGTGAAAATCAAGACCATAAAAAACAAATAACTTACACATAGAGAAATTGAGAAATAAAAGGATTTAGAAATAAAATATAGTTTAGAATTGATCTTAGGCAAAGATCAATGAACGGGAGTGGGAAATGGTCTTTGCACATAGCCTCGTTGAGCTTCCTGTAATCAATATGCACTCTCCATCTTGTGATCGTCCTGGTAGGGAGCAGTTCGCTGAATTCATTTTCTACCACCATGATTCCTCCCTTCTTTGGAACAACATGAATAGGACTTACCCATTTGTTGTAGCTGATGGGGTAGATGATTCCAGCATCCAATAACTTGATCACTTCTTTCTGCACTACCTCTTTCATCTTCGGGTTCAACCATCGTTGTGGTTGTGAAGAAGGCTTGGCGCTATCATCTAACAGGATTTTTTGCATACAAACAGTTGGGTTAATGCCCTTCAGATCTTGTATGTTCCATCTGAAAGCCCTTTTATGTGATCGTAGAGCACCACTGAGACGATCATCTTCCTCAAGATAAAGCAATGCTGAAATTATTACCTGGTATGTTTGATTTTCCCCTAAAAATACATACTTTAATGTCGGTGGAAGAGGTTTAAGAGGAAAGTTTGGGTGAGATTTATGATGTTCAGGAGATATACTCTCAGGAATTTGGTTTGGGCAGTATTCACTCTGATTGATTTCCATTCCATATACGTCCCACTGAAACTCCTCAAAGTCGTCGGCTGTTAATAATGGAAGGGATTCATGGATAGTGTTGTTGATGTATTCTATGTCTTCCTTCTCGTCATAGAAATCCTTCTCGCGGATTTATACATATCGAATGTGGTTCTGGAGTTTCCGACATGCCACGTTAGCATATCCTTTTCGGCATCAATGATCGCTCGTGCTGTGGCTAGGAACGGCCTTCCCAGAATAAGAGGTGCTGTAGAATCTAGAAAGATGTCCATAATAATTAAGTCAGCTGGGAAAACCAATATGTTAACTGCAACAGTGAGATCCTCAATAATTCCCATGGGCATCTTCCTTGATCGGTTAGCTAATTAGATTGTAAAGTGGTGTGCTTCAAAGTTCCCATTCCCAGTTCCAAGAAGAGGTGAAGAGGCATCAAATTGATAGATGCCCCAGAATCACATAATGCACGATGACAATCGGAATTCCCAATCATGCAAGGAATAATGTAGGCCCCTGGATCCTTTAACTTTGTGGGTCAATGCTCTATTGAAAAGATGACTCCATCTCCCATAGTTGAAAGTGCATTAGCACTCTCTAACCGTTTCATCTACGCAAGCAGATCTTTAAGATATCTTGTATACTACGGAATTTTGATAAGAGCGTCAACTAGCGGAATTTGCACCTGCACTCCTTTCATCATTTCTTTAAATTTTACAAATTGTTTTTCCTTCCTTATGTCCTTTAATCGATGAGGAAAAGGGGGTAAATCTTGTCTCCAACTGGAGTTACAACCTCTAAAGGTTGACTTTTATTACGATCAT
This sequence comes from Platanthera zijinensis, assembly GCA_039513925.1. Lineage (NCBI taxonomy): Eukaryota > Viridiplantae > Streptophyta > Magnoliopsida > Asparagales > Orchidaceae > Platanthera > Platanthera zijinensis. The sequence continues at coordinate 76,248,007 of CM077095.1, read as the reverse complement.
CGGCGTTCGGCTGTTCTATGGGTTCTTTACATTGCCTTTCTGATGACTACAACTGAGACTCACTAATTGCGGTTGACTTCCCACTCTGAAGTTGTATGGCATTAACAGTTTCAGTGGACTGCAGAAAATTTGCAGTGATGGCGGCTATAACACTTACCACCATAGATTGAAATTTCTGGAATGCTTCACTCTGAGCTTCCAAGCATTGAAGAATGAATTCGGTGAATTTGCAGAATTTCTCTTCGGTGAGTTCTTTAAAGGGTTCTTCCTTCCCACAATTCTCTGCTCCAATCGAAATAACTTCCTCAACTTTCTCCACAGATGTTCGCCACATTACACTGGTCTGCGAGATTCTGTCAATTATCTCCCATGCTTCGGCACAGCTCTTACTGAGCAAGGATCCTCCTGTCGCTAAATGAAAATAGTGTCTGTACTGAATTGAAACCCCAATGTAGAACATTTGAAGTTGTGCTGCTTCAGACGGACTATTACCAAAGCAGAATTTTTGTAATTTTTGATATCTTTCCCAGCCTTCTATCAGTTGTTCACCAACCCATTGCGAAAATAACAACAGCTCGTTGTGCAACTCCTATAGTCACTCATAGGGGTAGAATTTCATTAAAAACTCTTCTTCAACCCTGCTCCAGAACACAATCAGGTCAGTTAGGAATTCGCGATACCATATCCTTGCGCTTCCAACAAGTGAAAATGTGAATAATCGCATCTTGACCAAATATGACTTCTCCTTCTCATAATTGAGTCTGTTGCAAACTTCACGAAAATACTGTAGATTATCAAGAGCGTCATTCTTGGAGACTCCACATAATAATCTTCTGTGAGACACAAATTCGACTAAATCTACAGAAATCTCAAAGCAATCCATATGATCATAAGTAAAAGGAAGTTAATCCCAACGGCTACACCATTGCAACATCAGATGGTTCCCAAAAATAAAATAACAAAATTTCGTAACCACTTATCAACGACCTCATACACACACAAATCAATTGTACGCCTGCATTCTAAAAGTGATAGGTTATTCAAATCTACTCAAGAGGGGGAGGGGTTGAATAGAGTATTAAAACTTTTTGGCAATTTTTACTTTTATATCATAGTTAAAAAATAAGTGATGCCAATAAAAAAAAATAAAAGAAAATAGACAAGTTATTCTAATTATCACAGCAAGAGCAAGAAGAAAATGAGCAACCAGACGACACAAGAAATTTATAGTAGTTCCCAAAATCTGGGTACATCCACTCTTCTACCACCCTGGTAGGAATCACTCTCACATTTTTGATCAGGTGACTGCCACCAAATAATATCTATTTCCAGGGAGATATTGTAATCCATCTGGATTTTGATCAGGTGCCTGAAAACCACTGAAGTCTTTTGATCAGGAGACCTCACAACCAAGAATTACTTTTGAAGGGATTAAGAACCCTGTATATAGTGGGGGAAAGTAAAAGTTGAGTTGTCTTCTCTGTTCTCAAACAAATGAGATAAGACTTGAAAGTGATTCTAATGGTGTCAAGGCTTGTCCTGTGATCTTGAATGGTTCAGGAATCCACAGCCTTGCTCAGGGTTTAGGTCTGGATTTCTAGAAAGCTAAGACTAATTATGAAGAATGTCTCTTCTTGCTTCTTGGAAGAACACTTGCATGAAGAACTGAAAAACTATTCTATTTTGTCAGTCTTGTGTTCTCATTGTGAATGTCTGTATGTTTCTGTATTTTCCTATATCTTGATTCACTATATATAATTCCTAAAAGTTAGGGTTAGATCTGATATACTCTAGAGGGGGGGTGAATAGAGTATGTCTGTGTGTTATTCTGAAATTTTCTTCTTTGACAATATACAATCTTTACCTTTAACAACTTTATCTAACTATCATAGATTAAAGTAAATCAAAGATCACAGGATATCTAACTAACACAGCCACAGCAAGAATAGAAAAGAAAGAGAAACCAGACGACACAAAAAATTTATAGTGGTTCCCCAAACTGGGTACATCCACTCTTCTACCACCCTTGGTAGGAATCCACATAGGTTTTGATCAGGTGACTGTCACCAGTGAGCTTTTGATCAGGTGCTCAAAAACCAACCCAAGTCTTTTGGAAGGAGACTTGCAACGAGAATAATTTTGAAGGGAATTAAAACCCTGTACAGAGGTGGGAATGAGAGAGTGATGTAAGTCTTCTTTTCTCAAGTCAAAATGAGAAGACTGTGTGGATTCTTATTTGTTGTCAAAGCTCCCCCTGAGATATTGAATGGTTTAGGAGTGGAAGCTTTGTTCAAGGGTGTAGGCCTTCAACTTTGATGATCGCTCGACAGCAAGCTTCTTGACTGATAAGTATGTTTGTCTCTTGGAAAGCCTTGGATCAGACTGAGGACAGATGAAGAAGAAGAAGATTTTCTTTGTCTCTATATGTTGTTGATGTCATGTATCTTCTTATTTTAGCAGAATCAAGACTTATTCGTTTGTTGATGGTCGCGGAACAGAGACCTACTGTGGTTGGTTTGAAATGGTCAGATTCCGCGGGCCGGTTAGAAGATCGAGTTTTCTAACGAAAGGAGGCAATCGCACCTATCGCAAGTAGTACTCGGTATTCGGGAAAATACCGAGGTCGTATTATTCTCGGGGACGCGTTGATTATATCTACTCTTCCAGGAACACTATTATCTTACTAACAGTAAGGTGGGATTTTTTTAGTTTAATTAAAACGGAAAGAAAGAAAACGGAATTTTGCTAAATTAGTTCGATGACAGGTTAACGCTCGGCATCGAATCGGATTAAGACTAAAATAATTCTTAACAATTATTAAACTTTGTTTTTAATTTAATAAAAGGCACTTGGCCGTGGAGGTTCCAAAAATATGAGCGCACTTATCTCTAGGAATATTGCTCACCTAAACATTAAGACTATTCGACCAATCGTTAGACCGACGAAGGATTCCTCTTAATGCCCGCTTTACGCTAAGAACCCCGCTATTGGGTGGGGGACCCAATCCGGCAGAACTACGCTTCTCCTCTTTCGAGGGGGCGTACACAGTTCTCTTTACCCAAGGGGGATCGGTCCATACGTGCAGCCTCTCGACGTCGCGTATGGATAACGGAAATAGAGCCCACACATCGACTATGTGGTCCTATGCGTCGTTAACCCAGGGTAAACCTTAAGTCCTTAAATTAAAATAAAAATAAAGTTCTTTAATTATTTCAAATCATTTTATTTATCCCAATGCTCTTCGATGCCGAAGGCTAAAAGAGATTAGCCACTCATCGCTATGGGGACGGCTTTATGTTTTTAAGTGACGCGTGAGTGTAAATTTAAGTTCTGAACAATTATAAGAGAAAACATAAAAAGGGCGATTAGATAAATTGAAAGCTAATTGATGCAGGCACTCACGCACACTTCAAAACCATAAAGAGAATTAAATAAAGCAAGGCCTACTCAAATGAGTAGGCGGGAAATAAAAGCACGCCATTGAACTCTTAACGAGTAGGCGGAAATAAATGCACACACACACACACCCTTGTTAATTGAAGAAAGCGATAAATAAAGCGGTAAAATTATCCCCTACACGCACGCACTCTACATAATTAAGAAAGCGATAAAATTGCGAGTCTCGGCTCAAATGAGTGGGCGGGAGTAAATTTACCTCGTACACACACACACTCTTCTTGAAAGTAAAACACACACACGCACTCTACAGAAAAGTAAACACACGCACACACACTAAGTTTTCCTACTCAAGTGAGTAGGAGGAAAATGAAAACAGGGCGCCATTTAACTCTTAACGAGTAGGCGGAAATAAATGCATACGCACACACGCACTCTACAGAAATGAAATAAAGCAGTAAAACCTAACTCATACACACACGCACACTTGCAAAAATAAGAAAAACAAAGTTGCTGAAAAATTAATACAACTGCATTTCTACCGCTAGAATGCGGTAGAAATGCATAAAAAGTGAAAATAAAAATTAACCGAGCTAAAATGTTTTGCAAATAAACGCAAAATGAAAGTTGACGAAAAATTAAAACAACTGCATTTCTACCGCTAGAATGCGGTAGAAATGTATAAAAAGATGAAATAAAATTAACCGGACCAAAAATTTTGCAAATAAAAAGATAAAACAAAGTGAGCGAAAAATTATAACGACTATATTTTCATTCTTATATTTTTATAAAAACTCATAAAAAGTGAAAATAAAACAAAAAGGACAAAAAGTTTTACAATCCTAAAGAGCCTAAGTTAAAGAAAAATGAAAATAACACTTTTAGATGAGTTTTTATAAAGCCTTATGAATGAAAATATAGGCATTAGGAGAAAAGCTAAATCTAAAAAAGTGCAGAAAATAAAATTTAAATGGACGGCACAACGGCTAGAAATGCCGATAAATCCTAAATCTAACTAAGTTATGAAAGCAAAAAAGATGAAAACATAAAAGAAATACAAAAAGATGAACGAAAAATTACTCAAGTAGGCGCATTCAAATGGATTATCCATACAAATTAAGGGAGAAAGATTCATATTTTATTAAAGTAAAAACCCTAATACAAACTAAGAGAAAGAGAGGGGGGAGAAAATCTCCTTACATAAGTTTGGAATCCAAATGGGCAGCACCTCCCCTAAGCAAAGTGGTCAAAAAAGTGGACAAAATAAGCTTCCTGGAAGCTCTTATTTATAGGCAAATTTTCGGGTTGGTCACGCCCTAGGTCACGGGCGTGATAGGGGGGCGTGTCACTACTATTCATGAGCTGGCCGGTTGACTTGACTGGAGCTTTGACTTCGAGGCGAAAACGTGGCGGTCACGCCCAAGGTCACGGGCGTGCCGAATTGTCACGGGCGTGACAGGGTGGCGTGACCGCGGGAGCTGGCAGTTCGATGTCGGCAGCGTTGACGGTTTGACTAATCTTGCGGGTCGGCCTCGACACGGGCGTGTCGAGCATTGCCACGGGCGTGACGTTGGGCTTGTCGGGCTGGGTTTGATGATGGCCGATCGTCGAGCTGGCACCTGTGGTCGGCGATCGTCGGGGGGGGCGTGACACGGGCGTGTCGGCCAATTGACACGGGCGTGTCAGGCAGATTTTTTGACTTTTTTGGAATTTTTCTGGAAATTTTCTGCAATAAAAATAAAGCTAAGTTAGAAATAATATTTACAAAAATAAGCAATTTATTGGATAAAATAGATAAAAAAGACAAAAAACAAACAAAATTGACTTAAATAAAATACGAAAATATAGGTATATTTACAACTCATCAAACACCCCCATACTTAAGCTTTTGCTATTCCAGAGCAAAAGTTTGAGGTGAACTTATAAGGAATAATAAAAAACCCTAAGTTCTGCTACCGCTAAATTAATTATAAGAAAGATCAAATAAAAATATACGGGGTATAAGAGTTAAGTCCTAAAATTATTTTAGATGATTTAAACAGGGCAAAAGTTTTGGCCAAAAGACTTCTTGATGTAATCAAATAGAAAGCAATAGTTGTATTGGTTAGATTAATAGAAAATAGTTTGGAGTTATACGAACTTTAGCTTATAGGAGTGTTATCGGAAATAATGCAATTTATGAATTATGCTCTCAAAAAGATTTTTGAATTAATTCTAGAGTCATGAAATTGGCTAAGGGGGGTTGATGTTGGTTTATGAAGATGCTTGGATTTTGAGGCGAGGTTGTTTTTTTTCTCGAACCTCCAATTTTTTTGATTTGGATGTTAAAGGAAAACGAAATCTTATTTTCCTTAACATAAAAAATTTTTCTTCCTTCATAAAAATAACCTAATGAATATGTGTTGGAGTAATGAATTTTATCCTCTTACTCCGTAACGTATAATCTTTTAAATTATTGGGTGCCTATGTTTACGGAATGAAATCTTATTCCCATTGACATAAGATCTTTTTCTTTTTTGAGGAAATAAATTTTTATCATACCAAGTAGGTTATGATAGGATAGGTAAGGGGAGAGAAGAGAACTAGATTTTTAATTGAAAAATGATTGAGAGCAACCTTTATAAATTGTACGTTCCAATTTTTCAGAAAGCTAAAAGCAAGCATAATTGAATTCTATAGTCGTTATTTTCTAACATGGTACACATGCTCCTATATATGAAAAATTAGAAGTAGTTCCTAAAGCGAGTCCCCTATTTTTAACAAAGTATAATAAATTCTTTAAAACTTAACCCCGGCTATTTAGATTTTTCAATCTATAATTAACAAACGAATAGTGAACAAAGAATTGATCAAATTCGCATATAAATAAACTCAAAACGAAAGTTTTGGATAACAAGAAACTTAAGAATGAAATGTTTGATTTATTTGTTTCAAAACTTATAAAAAATTTTTTGTTGTTTTTTTTTTTTTAAGTTATGCTCTTTTTTGTATTTTTGTAGTTATATCTTTAATATATACATACTAAAAAGAAAGAAAAAAATGCGAAAATAAATTTTTTTGGATTTTTAAGTTTTGTGAATTTTTTTTTTGTATTTTTTAATTTTTGTAAAATTTTTTTGTATTTTTAATGAAATTTTTATTCTATTTACAAAAATTTGGGAAAAAGAAAAAAAATATTTACAAGGATGAGAGGTAAAAAGAGATAGGGGAAAGAGAAAGAATATTTACAAAAAAGTATTTACAAAAATATTTACAAGAATATAAACTAGGTAGCCGCGAGATGACTCGTTTTGTGGATGGCTCGATGAGCCGGATCTCGCGGACAAAGCTAAAAATAAGTCAAAGTTTCAAAAATGAAACTTCAAAAATTTTTAATTAAAAGAAAATTTTTGTTTTTTTGTGTTTTTGTGTTATATAATTTTTTTTGTTTTTGTTTTTGTTTTTAAAATTTTTTTGATTTTTGTGTTGTATATATATATATTTTTTTTGTTTTGTAAATGAAAAAGAAAGTACGAAAATAAGAAAACACCCCCATACTTAGATCCAACATTGTCCCCAATGTTGTATGCTAAGCATGAGGAACAAGACAGCAGGTATATATACAAAAAAGAAAAGAGAGGGGGGCAGAAAACGTCCCTGATCCGCGCGCGGGGAAGCCCATTAGAAACCCTGCAGTTATTTAGAAAAATTAAAAACATAATAAATAAAGACGTAAAAAAGATAGACGTGGGGTGCCTCCCAGGAGCGCTTTGTTTATAGTCGCGTAGCTTGACTATAGTGGCGGGTTTATAAGTCGAGGAGGGATATGGTTTCGCTATACTCGATCACTGGGTCGCCTGCAATGTAAGACTTTAACCGATGACCGTTTACTTTAAACGAGCCTTTTTCCGGATGGGAGACGAGTACGGTCCCATATGGAAAAACTTCTTCAACTAAGAAGGGACCGGACCAACGGGATTTGAGTTTGCCAGGAAAAAGTTTAAGACGAGAATTATAAAGAAGGACTAGATCGCCCGGAGAAAAGATTTTTGGGGTTTTAATTTTTCGATCGTGATAAAACTTAGAACGCTCCTTATACAACTTATTGCTCTCGTAAGCGTTCGCACGCCATTCATCGAGCTCGTTTAGTTGCAGTTTTCTATTCTGAGCGGCTAAGTTAGAGTCGAGGTTTAAGAGTTTTAATGCCCAAAGTGCGCGGTGCTCCAGTTCTACGGGTAAGTGGCACGCTTTGCCATAGACTAATCGAAACGGGGTACAACCGGTAGCGGTTTTGTACGCCGTACGATACGCCCATAACGCGTCGTCAAGCTTAGCGGACCAATCTTTCCTATTAAGTGAAACGGTTTTTTCTAATATGCGTTTTATTTCTCGATTTACTACCTCAACTTGGCCACTTGTTTGCGGGTGGTAGGGGGTGGCAAGCTTGTGCGTGACTCCGTATTTAGCTAACGTCTTAGCCATTAGAGCGTTACAGAAATGCGTTCCCCTATCACTAACAATAGCGCGAGGCGTGCCGAAGCGAGAAAATAATTTTTTTAGAAATGTAACGACGACTCGCGCATCGTTGGTGGGGAGAGCCTGTGCTTCCGCCCACCGTGATACGTAGTCGACCGCCACTAAAATGTACATATTTTTATAAGAAGGAGGTAGGGGGCCAACAAAATCTATGCCCCATAAATCGAAAACTTCGCATTCTAAAAACATATTTTGGGGCATCTCGTCACGACGTGAGATGTTACCCGACCGCTGACAGCTATCGCATGCGCGCACAAAATTGTGCGCGTCTTTGAAGAGAGTGGGCCAAAAGTAGCCCGCCTCAAGCGCCTTCCTAGCGGTCCGGTTGGCTTGATAGTGCCCCCCGGCCGGACCCTCGTGGCAGTGCCTCAATATCTGTGTGCACTCCACTCCCGCGACGCATCGTCGAACCGCTTGGTCCGCGCAGATACGGAAAAGAAAGGGGTCATCCCAAAAGAAATTTTTCAAGTCGGAAAAGAATTTCTTCTTTTGATGACTTGAAAAATCTTTTGGAAGTACCCGCGCGACTAAGTAGTTCGCAAAATCTGCGAACCAAGGCGAAGATGACGAAGACGAATGAATGGCGAGAAGGCGTTCCTCGGGGAATCTGTCATTTATTTCAGATTCGACGAGCGCTTCCGCACCAGGATTTTCTAAACGGGAGAGGTGGTCTGCCGCTAGATTCTCCGCGCCCTTCTTATCTCGGATCTCCAAGTCAAACTCTTGCAGGAGGAGAATCCATCGAAGAAGGCGGGGTTTCGCGTCGGCTTTAGCTAATAAATATTTAAGGGCGGAGTGATCGGTGAAAACGATAACTTTAGATAGCGTAAGATACGAGCAAAACTTATCGAAAGCGAAAACGACGGCTAAGAGTTCCTTTTCCGTCGTCGTGTAATTCACTTGTGCGGAAGTGAGCGTCTTGCTAGCGTAATAAATAGGATGAAAATATTTTTCTACGCGTTGGCCAAGAACGGCGCCTAAGGCAATATCACTAGCGTCGCACATGATTTCGAACGGAAGGGACCAATTAGGGGCCACTAGAATCGGAGAATTGATAAGTTTTTGTTTTATAAAATTAAAAGCAGACTCGCAATCGCTACTAAAGACAAAAGGTGATTCCTTTTCCAAGAGGTGAGTAAGCGGCTTTGTTATTTTTGAAAAATCTTGAATGAAACGCCTATAAAAGCCCGCGTGGCCTAAGAAACTCCTAATGGATTTTATGTTTGTCGGCTGAGGAAGTTTTTCTATGATTTCAACTTTGGCCTTATCGACCTCTATCCCCTTAATCGAAATCTTATGGCCGAGGACCAAACCTCCTCGAACCATAAAGTTACACTTTTCCCAATTTAAAACAAGATTCGTGTCCTCGCATCGCTGGAGGACACGATCGAGATTATGAAGACAATCCGGGAATGAGCATCCGAATATAGAAAAGTCATCCATAAATATTTCCATAATATCTTCTACTAGCTCACCAAAAATTGCTAGCATACATCTTTGGAATGTAGCCGGTGCATTGCAGAGGCCAAATGGCATTCTTCGATAGGCGAAGGTGCCAAAGGGGCAAGTAAAAGTTGGTTTCTCTTGGTCTTCAGGGGAAATGGGGATTTGGAAAAACCCCGATAAACCGTCGAGAAAACAATAAAAAGGATGACCGGAAAGACGCTCAAGAATTTGGTCAAGGAACGGTAGTGGAAAATGGTCTTTGCGGGTGGCATCATTAAGTTTGCGATAATCGATGACCACACGCCAACCCGTAACAGTACGAGTTGGGACGAGCTCGTTGTGCTCATTCGCCACTACGGTTAGACCGCCCTTCTTGGGCACGACATGAATGGGACTAACCCATGCACTATCAGAAATAGGATAAATAATCCCCGCATCTAATAATTTAATTATCTCAGCTTTCACGACGTCTTTCATGTTTGGGTTAAGATGCCGCTGCGGCTGAATGGTTTTGCGGCAATTATCGTTTAAGAAAATTTTGTGAGTGCAGAATGAAGGGTTAATCCCCTTTAGGTCAGAAATTTGCCACGCAATTGCGTGGCGATGTTTAAGCAAAACCTCCAATAACTCGGAGGTCTCCGAATCGCTTAAATACGAAGAAATGATTACCGGGAGCGTATCATTTTTCCCCAAAAAGGCGTATTTTAGGGATTCGGGTAATGGTTTGAGTTCTAGGATGGGCGATTCTTCTAGTGAGGTTTTAGTGCTAATGTCTTTTGAACCAATTGGTTCAAAAGGCATATTCGTAGACTCGTCCTCATCGCAATAAAAATTTTCGAGTGAAAAAATATTTTCGTTTAAAAATTCGGACTCGAAAACCGGGGAAGAACTATCTCCATAAAAAGAATCTAAAGAATAGCAGAAATCGTCGCTCGGCGACAAGTCTTCCATAGAGGAGTTAATAGAAAAAGTAACTTGGTCGTCTCTTACCCGAAGGAGAAGCTGACCATTACTTACATCAATTAACGCACGTGAGGTCGCGAGGAAAGGGCGACCAAGTATTATTGGTACGTTGGCGTCTTCCTCGATGTCCAAGATGACGAAGTCCACCGGGAAGGTGAACTTGTCTACTCGGACAAGGACATCGTCAACAACCCCGATGGGGAACCTAGACGAGCGATCCGCTAGTTGGATGCACATATTGGTAGGAGTAGGAGTACCCAAACCTAAACGCAGGAAGAGCGAGAACGGCATCAAATTAATGCTTGCGCCTAAGTCTGCCAAGGCGTATTTTACTAATACATCGCCAAAAAGGCACGAGATGGAGAACCTTCCCGGGTCATTTTGTTTTAAGGGCAATTTACTAGTAAGAGCCGCCGAGCAGACAGCGTTGAGAGATATATGCGAAATATCCTCGAGTTTGCGTTTATTAGAAAGTAGTTCTTTTAAAAATTTCGCATACTTAGGCATTTGCGAGATAGCCTCGCAAAAAGGAACATTAATATGAATTTGTTTAAGTAATAAAATAAATTTTTCATATTGCGCGTTTACTCGCTCATTATCTAACTTGTGCGGGTAGGGCAACGCCTTGTTTAAAATAGTTTTATCATTAAAAATCGGTAAGGGTTGCGTAATCGAAGAAGAGGGAAGAGGGGTCGGAGGTGAAATATGTACCTGAGGATCGATCCATTTTGGATCGACCACCTCCTTACCGCTACGGAGGGTTATAGCGTTGGCGGTTTCCCTTGGATTGGGCTCCGTGTTCCCTGGCAGTGCCCCCATGGCGCGTTCTGACATGAGTCGCGCCAGCTGTCCAACCTGGAGTTCTAAATTTTTTAGCGATCCGGTGATGTTCCGGATATTAGACTCGTTGGACGCGACATAACGATTAAAATTTTCCTCCACCGGGGATGGCTTCATAGGAGGGGGAGGAGGAAACGTTGGCGCAAAAGGAGGGGGAGGAGGACGCTGCGCGTTGTTCGGGTTGCTCCAGGAGAAATTCGGATGGTTCCTCCAACCCGGATTATAGTGGCTACTATAAGGGTTGTTTTGAAATGAGGGACGCACCGGATTTCCCATGTAGTCCACGAATTCGTCGACTACGCAGACGTTGGAGGGGGGGAGAAAACAAGGCGGAGTGGAGGAGGAAACAGACATCTCCGCCACCTGCTTAGTTAGCCTTTCCACTTGGAGGGCTAGCTGAGCAGTGGCATCCACTTCAAAAATGCCCGCCTGCTTAGGGCGTGCCCGCGGGACATTCCACTGGTAGGCGTTCACCGCCATTTCCTCGAAAAGGGCCTGGGCGGCCTCGGGGGTCTTATTGTTCAGGGTGCCCCCGGCAACCGCGTCAATCATTTGACGCGTCTGACTATTTAGTCCATTATAAAAAAATTGTACCTGCAACCACGTTGGCAGAGCGTGGTGCGGGCACCGGCGGAGGAATTCCTTAAAGCGTTCCCAAGTCTCGTAAAGAGACTCGGAGTCGTTTTGGATGAACGAAGATATGTCCGCCCGCAGTCTTGCAGTTTTCGCGGGCGGAAAATACTTCGTAAGGAATTTCTCGGCCAATTCCGCCCAGGACGTGATGGATCCCCGCGGGAGGGAGAGTAACCACGCCTTAGCCTTGGACTTAAGAGAGAACGGAAAAAGGCGCAAACGAATGGCGTCATCAGTGACGCCATTAATCTTAAAAGTATCGCAAATTTCAAGAAAATTAGACAAGTGATTATTGGGGTCCTCATCCGGCTGTCCGTCGAACTGCACGGCATTTTGGATCATTTGAATCACACTTGACTTAATTTCAAAATTATTGTTGTCCACCGCGGTCCGAACAATACTCGATCCCGTATCATCCAAGTTGGGCCGAGCGTAGTAAGACATAGTTCGCTCGGCCGGTTGGGCATTATTCGGGTCGGCCATAGAAGAAGAAGAGGGTTCTCCGATAGATTCTACGGGGTCTAAAAATGGAATTCGACGGAGAGATCGGATACGCGCAAGAGAGCGGTCGATCTCGGGGTCGAATTCAAGATTTTCAGAACTCGAAGGTTGTCCACGGGTCATACACCCAAAAAAAACGAAAAAGGGGGGGAGGATTTTTTTTGTATAAAAAATTTTTATTTGAAAATAAAGTAAAATTAATAGAGTCCGGATTCAATATAACAACCGTGCTCCCCGGCAACGGCGCCAAAAACTTGATGGCCGCGGAACAGAGACCTACTGTGGTTGGTTCGAAATGGTCAGATTCCGCGGGCCGGTTAGAAGATCGAGTTTTCTAACGAAAGGAGGCAAGCGCACCTATCGCAAGTAGTACTCGGTATTCGGGAAAATACCGAGGTCGTATTATTCTCGGGGACGCGTTGATTATATCTACTCTTCCAGGAACACTATTATCTTACTAACAGTAAGGTGGGATTTTTTTAGTTTAATTAAAACGGAAAGAAAGAAAACGGAATTTTGCTAAATTAGTTCGATGACGGGTTAACGCTCGGCATCGAATCTGATTAAGACTAAAATAATTCTTAACAATTATTAAACTTTGTTTTTAATTTAATAAAAGGCACTTGGCCGTGGAGGTTCCAAAAATATGAGCGCACTTATCTCTAGGAATATTGCTCACCTAAACATTAAGACTATTCGACCGATCGTTAGACCGACGAAGGATTCCTCTTAATGCCCGCTTTACGCTAAGAACCCCGCTATTGGGTGGGGGACCCAATCTGGCAGAACTACGCTTCTCCTCTTTCGAGGGGGCGTACGCAGTTCTCTTTACCCAAGGGGGATCGGTCCATACGTGCAGCCTCTCGACGTCGCGTATAGATAACGGAAATAGAGCCCACACATCGACTATGTGGTCCTATGCGTCGTTAACCCAGGGTAAACCTTAAGTCCTTAAATTAAAATAAAAATAAAGTTCTTTAATTATTTCAAATCATTTTATTTGTCCCAATGCTCTTCGATGCCGAAGGCTAAAAGAGATTAGCCACTCATCGGTATGGGGACGGCTTTATGTTTTTAAGTGACGTGTGAGTGTAAATTTAAGTTCTGAACAATTATAAGAGAAAACATAAAAAGGGCGATTAGATAAATTGAAAGCTAATTGATGCAGGCACTCACGCACACTTCAAAATCATAAAGAGAATTAAATAAAGCAAGGCCTACTCAAATGAGTAGGCGGGAAATAAAAGCACGCCATTGAACTCTTAACGAGTAGGCGGAAATAAATGCACACACACACACACCCTTCTTAATTGAAGAAAGCGATAAATAAAGCGGTAAAATTATCCCCTACACACATGCACTCTACATAATTAAGAAAGCGATAAAATTGCGAGTCCCGGCTCAAATGAGTGGGCGGGAGTAAATTTACCTCGTACACGCACACACTCTTCTTGAAAGTAAAACACACACACGCACTCTACAGAAAAGTAAACACACGCACACACACTAAGTTTTCCTACTCAAGTGAGTAGGAGGAAAATGAAAACAGGGCGCCATTTAACTCTTAACGAGTAGGCGGAAATAAATGCATACGCACACACGCACTCTACAGAAATGAAATAAAGCAGTAAAACCTAACTCATACACACACGCACACTTGCAAAAATAAGAAAAACAAAGTTGCTGAAAAATTAATACAACTGCATTTCTACCGCTAGAATGCGGTAGAAATGCATAAAAAGTGAAAATAAAAATTAATCGAGCTAAAATGTTTTGCAAATAAACGCAAAATGAAAGTTGACGAAAAATTAAAACAACTGCATTTCTACCGCTAGAATGCGGTAGAAATGTATAAAAAGATGAAATAAAATTAACCGGACCAAAAATTTTGCAAATAAAAAGATAAAACAAAGTGAGCGAAAAATTATAACGACTATATTTTCATTCTTATATTTTTATAAAAACTCATAAAAAGTGAAAATAAAACAAAAAGGACAAAAAGTTTTACAATCCTAAAGAGCCTAAGTTAAAGAAAAATGAAAATAACACTTTTAGATGAGTTTTTATAAAGCCTTATGAATGAAAATATAGGCATTAGTAGAAAAGCTAAATCTAAAAAAGTGCAGAAAATAAAATTTAAATGGACGGCACAACGGCTAGAAATGCCGATAAATCCTAAATCTAACTAAGTTATGAAAGCAAAAAAGATGAAAACATAAAAGAAATACAAAAAGATGAACGAAAAATTACTCAAGTAGGCGCATTCAAATGGATTATCCATACAAATTAAGGGAGAAAGATTCATATTTTATTAAAGTAAAAACCCTAATACAAACTAAGGGAGAGAGAGGGGGGAGAAAATCTCCTTACATAAGTTTGGAATCCAAATGGGCAGCACCTCCCCTAAGAAAAGTGGTCAAAAAAGTGGAAAAAATAAGCTTCCTGGAAGCTCTTATTTATAGGCAAATTTTCGGGTTGGTCACGCCCTAGGTCACGGGCGTGACAGGGGGGCGTGTCACTACTATTCATGAGCTGGCCGGTTGACTTGACTGGAGCTTTGACTTCGGGGCGAAAACGTGGCGGTCACGCCCAAGGTCACGGGCATGCCGAATTGTCACGGGCGTGACAGGGTGGCGTGACCGCGGGAGCTGGCAGTTCGATGTCGGCAGCGTTGACGGTTTGACTAATCTTGCGGGTCGGCCTCGACACGGGCGTGTCGAGCATTGCCACGGGCGTGACGTTGGGCGTGTCGGGCTGGGTTTGATGATGGCCGATCGTCGAGCTGGCACATGTGGTCGGCGATCGTCGGGGGGGGGGGGGGCGTGACACGGGCGTGTCGGCCAATTGACACGGGCGTGTCAGGCAGATTTTTTGACTTTTTTTGGAATTTTTCTGGAAATTTTCTGCAATAAAAATAAAGCTAAGTTAGAAATAATATTTACAAAAATAAGCAATTTATTGGATAAAACAGATAAAAAAGACAAAAAACAAACAAAATTGACTTAAATAAAATACGAAAATATAGGTATATTTACAACTCATCATTTGTCGATGACCTTTTGAATTTTCAAATTACTCATATAATCAATGTTGATGACGTTGAGAATTACACGGCATTGATTACTTTCCCCAACTATTTCATTGAAAAAATGGCAGGCAATAATCCTTATGAAGACCGTAATTAATGTTCTGTCTAACGGTAATATTCAGAGAATGTTAGAGCATTAATTACAAAGGAATTACTGTAATATAATAGGAACAGAAGGAAGGAAATAACTTAGTCTAGAATCTTCGACCAGAAGACAGAATTTGTCGAGCTGAGTTCATTGTTCGTCGAGCTAAGTATTGTTGTTCGTCGAGCTAAGTTACAAGATCGTCAAACTCTGAATAGCTGACTGTTGCTTGATGAAATCTTCTTGTTCTATGCTTTATGTTCGTTCACCTGAGAATAGCTTTGGCTTTGAGTGAATTATGTCGCTGAGTCCATTTTGGCGCTGAGTGATCTTTGGCATTGAGAGATGAAGTATTAGTCGACCTGAGAATAGAGATCGTCAAACTCTGTTCAGTGAAGTTTATCTCTGAGTTGGTCGAGCTGAGTACGACTATCATCGACCTGAGAATAGAGATCGTCGAACTCTGTTCAGAGAAGTTTATCTCTGAGTTGGTCGAGCTTAGTACGACTATCGTCGACCTTAGATCGACGAACGTAGATCTCTTTCTCTAAATCTTGATTTCTCTAAGTCTTGAGTCTCTGGCAGTGATGGAGGCTGGCCCTTTGTACTGTTGACTCTAAGGACATGGCCTAGACTTAAGAAACACATAAAATTTGACCCTTCTATACAATATGGGTCACAATCTAAGAAGACAACCTAGCACAAATCACCTAGGGGTTCCAACAATCTCCCCCTATTTGGGTGAGGTTACTTCAAATAAACAAAAAAAGATCACAAAACAAAATAAAGTAAACATAGCATGAAAACTGAGATAACTGATAGAATAATTAATCTATCACTACCTTTATAAAGCTATGTACCTAGATTGTTCACAGAAAACACAAAAAATAAACAGTTTAAATGTTCTTGTTAAGGTCAGAAGACTTAGCAAATATGATTTTCATGCTTAGGTCTTGAGCTTATCTCATAGTCATGGTCATGTCAGTATCTCCAAGAGTCTTTTGAGAGGTGGTTCTTGGAACCACAGCTTTAGGATGTAGACTAATATATTCCTCAACATTGAACAGCTTCCCTACATGGTATCTTTCAAACTCTTTCTTTCTGTAGTTTGACATGGTAGAGAATTAAGATGGATCTTGGCCTTTTTCTCTGGCTTGCCTGATTTGAGAAAGAGCCACAGATTCCTTGAATCTAGCAATTCTTGTAGTTGGACTAGCTTTAGGATCATAAGCTGGAGTTAGAAGTTCTTCAGGGCTATTAGCTTTGCCAGGAGATGGAGGAGGGGAAAATATTGGCTTAGAAATAAACTGTTGAGCTGACTAATGTCTCTATTTGTGCTTACTGTCTCAATAAGAATGAGAGGGTATTCCCTGTCTCTGATAGGTTTTAGTGAGAGTAGGTTTAGTGAATCCTTCTAAGCTATGATATAAGGTTCCTAAGGCACCTGTAGCTGGAGGAGGAGGAGGAGGATCTCTTCTGAACCTTTGTGGAGAAGGAGAATACCTCCTACTTTTCTTCCTTGCTTTCTGTTCATTTTTTGATAGCCACATCCATGCAGACATACCCTTGTATGGAGTTATGTTTTGTAGGATATAATATGGTGTATCATTGGTATTTCTAGGTTTAGGAGCAGGAGGAGGTGGATCTTTCCTTTTCTTTGAGGCTTGCTTTTTCTTTCCCTTTGGATCTTCATTAGGGTCAGCATCATCATCATCATCATAATCAGCAACATCATCAGACTATTGTTGAGGATTGTCATACAATGCATCTATCTCTTTTAAAAGCTCTGTAGAAATGGAAGATTATTTATGCTGTAAAGGAGATGGAGGAGGAGACTAAACTGGTGTTGGAGGGCTTCTTAAGATAGAGCTCACAGCAGCTGCTGTGTTCTCTTCTTCAATATCAGCCATGATCAAATCATCTAAATCAGGCATTGGAGTATTATCCATGAAAAAAATGGGGGTAGAAAATGATTCTGGAGGAGGGAAGGCTCTGACTGAGTCAGCCTTGATTATCATTGCTGGAGTCTTAGGGGTCTGAGCAAGACTGACTTGAAGTTGCTTAGCAGCTTCAGAACTTATTGGTATTGAATTAGGAACAATAACCATTGATGGCTTGGTAATTTCTGTTGGAGGGTGGCTTAAATAAGCTGTATTAAATATCTTTAATAGTCTATCCAAGTCTATGGTGGGATGAATGACAACATCACCCACATAATTTATTTCAGTTATTTCTGACTCATCAATGTCCATTTCAGCTTCAATAAAATGAATGAAATCAATCAGATCTGAATCTACACAGTCCGCTACTACTTCTGCTTGAACTGCTAGAGCTACTTGAGCTGCTTCTGCTTCTGCTTGAACTGTTGTAGCTTCTTCATTGAATATCTCCCCCTACCTGGGTTCAGTGAATACTGGAGCTAGGCTCCTAGCTGAAGAGGGGGCAGTAAAGAAAGAAACAAATAGTGAGGAGAGGGAGGTGATGGAATCAACAAGAGGTGTAATGGCCTCTGTGATGAGTGTTTTCAGAAGAGGTGTAAGAAGTTTAATGAGGTGGCGACAATGGAGGGGTCCAGGAGAGTGGAGGTAGGTATGTTGCAGTTGTTGGTGAAGGTGGAGGTGGAGTGTTTGGGTGACAGTTGTCTGAGGGAGTGTGAAGAAGGGAGGACAGGAGATTGAATGAGGGTAGGGTGGATGAATGAGTGGGAAGAGGGGATGATGGTGGTGTTAGAGCGGAGGTGACATAGATTGGTGTACTATTTGATGATGGAGTTGGTGTAGGAATGTGAGTATGGGGTGAAGAGATGTGGATTGGGAGGATGGAGGGGTGTGAATTTGTATGTGGGCTGTGGATGGAGTTTGAATGTGAATGGCTGGTGAAGGTGATGGAAGAGATGAATGGGTGGGATGGTCCACTTCAGTTGGATGGAGAGTGGATTTTAAAGCCCTTGTATTCTCACAAGCTCTGGTGGAAGAGGAAGGAGCTTTGGTTGGCTTGGTAATGGTTCTCTCCCACTTGCCAAAAAGAGCACAGGTAAGTCTCTTTGAGGCATTAATGGATATGGTCGGGGAGACAAGGGATCCGGCAGCCTTTTCTTTGAGGAAGATCCCTAGGATCCTTCGAAAACATACCTCCTTTTTATTGTTCTTCTTTTTGATAAGATCAAACAACACTTGAGCCCAGTTAATGGCTTTCTTGTTTACTATTGCACACATAACTCAGAATTGATGCCTGGTAATGTAATCATGTGCAGAGTGCTTTCCTAGCAGCACTTTCCCTACAATATCTACAAGAAACTTATTTTCAGCAGATAAATGCTTTTTAAGCAGTTTTTGTGGGGTTTCTCCTGAATAAACCATGAGGCTCAGCATCATATCAAACTCTTCAGTTTCAATTTCTAATTCCTCCTCACCATTATGCAATCCAAATATTTCAATTAAAACTGTGGGAGTGAGGGAGATGGCATTACCACTGATAGTCCCAGTCATCACATTCTTCTCAGTGGTAGATGTATAGACCCATTCCCTGATCTTTGTTCCACAGATTTTTATGCGTGTTGATAGCAGAGACTTGAGATGTTTGTCTTCTAGAGTTTGCAAGATGTTCACGAATACAGGATAAGAGTATTGGAAGGATTCGAAATCCATATCGAATCCTGTATCAAACTTCATCGCTGCAAGAGAGCCTGCGGGGATCGCCATGAGAATACCTGCAAGAAAAGTCGAAGATCAAGTGCAAGAGAACTGAAAGCGCGGGACGGAGGTCGAAGAAAACCTAAATATAGTGTTTTCCTGAATATGAACCGATAGACTCCGTTCCACGAAAAATGAATAGATCTTCGATCTGAGGTCGACAAAATAATTTGGACTTAAATGATTCGTCGATCTCAGTCTGAAGGGTTGAAGACATTTCATCGATCTTCGTTCGACGATGGTTTTCTGAAGTCGGTTCGTCGATCTCAGTTTGACGAAACTAACTTCACACAGAGAGTTCGTCGATATCCGTTCGACGAATATCTCACAAACTTCCCCTAGTTCATCGATCTCCGTTCGATGAACTTTGAAAAATTCGTTGAGTGTAGATAGAAATTAAACTAATTCTTCTCCATATATCATTCCAAGCTGATTTATAAAGAACAAGTGATTTCTTTCATCCAGAGGTTTGGTGAAGATATCAGCTCTTTGTAAATCAGTGTAGATATAGAAAAGATTAATTTTATTTTTGTCTACACACTCTCTAATGAAATGATGCCTACTGTCTATATGCTTAGTTCTGCTGTGATGAACTGGATTTTGTGCTATGGCTATAGCACTTTTTTATCACATAGTAATATTGAATTATTTAAGTTGAGACCATAGTCCAGTAGTTGGTTTTGAATTCACATCAATTGGGAACAGCAACTGCCAGCTATAATATATTTTGCTTCAGCAGTTGATGTAGACACAGATGAATGCTTCTTGCAAAACCAAGACACTAATCTCATACCAAGAAACCGACAAGTTCCTTAGGTACTTTTTCTTTCCACTCTGCATCCAGCAAAGTCATCATCTGAGTATCCAGTTAACTCAAACTCTGACTCAGTAGGATACCAGAGACCTAGAGAAGGACAACCCTTTATATATCTCAAAATTCTTTTTAGAAAAACAAGATGGAATTCTTTAGGGTTCACCTGGAACCGAGGACAAAGGCATGTAGCAAACATAATATCAGGTCTGCTTGCTGTAAGGTATAGTAGGGACCCAACATTACCCCTATATAGTTTCTGATCGACAAGTTTCCCATGTGCATCAAAGTTTAGTACAATATTTGTAGGCATGGGTGTTTTATTTACTAAGGCATCAGCCATCCCAAACTTCTTTATAAGCTCTTTGGCATATTTAGCCTGGGAAATGAAGATGCCATCAGGGTGCTGCTTCACTTGGAGACCAAGGAAGTAGGAAAGCTCACCCATGCTACTCATCTCAAATTTTGAATGCATTAGATCAGAAAATCTCTTGCATAATTTGGGATCAGTAGAGCCAAATATTATATCATCTACATATATTTGTACTAACAGTATTTTATCATGATGCAATTTGGTAAACCAAGTCCTATCAACTATGCCTCTTGAAAAACCATGTTATAATAGAAAGCTGGCTTAGGTCTCATACAAAGCTCTTGCAGCTTTCTTTAAACCATAGAGAGACTTGTGCAACTTAAACACAAAAGAGGGATGAGTTGGAGAAATAAAACCTTGAGGGTGTTAAACATAAATCTCTTCTTTAAGTTCCCCATTCAAGAAGGCACTCTTCATATCAATTTGATAGACTTTGAACTTTTTGAATGAAGCATAGGCCAGAAATATCCTTATTGCTTCTAGCCTGGCAACTGGAGCAAAGGTTTGATCAAAGTCAATTCCTTCCTCTTGTCTATACCCTTGAGCAACAAGCCTAGCCTTATTCCTCACAATCACACCTTGGGCATCAAGCTTATTTCTGAATACCCATTTGGTTCCAATGACTGGGTAGTCTTTCCGCCTTAGAACCAAATCCCAAACCTTGCATCTCTCAAACTGATTTAGCTCTTCTTGCATTGTAATGATCTAGTGGGGATCTTGCTCTGCATCAAATATGGATTGAGGCTCAATTTGAGAGAGGAAACAGGCATACATCAAGTCCTGGTTAAGTTGATGCCTTGTCTGTACACCTACTGTTATTTCTCCAATCACTTGGGATCTGGGATGATCCCTCAGTGTGATAAGATCAGTAGGTGGAGTTAGTTCAGCAACAACATTTGGGAAGGATTCCTCTTGTGGAATTACTTCTATTTTTATGGAGGGTTCAACTGCATCCAGATTTTCTTCATCACTTTCTTCATTGGCTTGTTGAGAAGACTGGGATGTAAATTTTAATTCATCCAATTTCTCACACAAGTTGTTTATCTACAAGGGGTTTCTGGTAGAAATTTCTTTCTCCTTGTAAAACATGTTAGTCTCATCAAATATAACATGCATGGATTCTTCTATTTTCAATGTGGATTTATTAAAAACCCTATAAGCTTTGCTGACTTGGGAATTTCTTAGAAAAATTCCCACTACAGCCTTTGCTTCAAACTTTCTAATGTGCTTTTTGTCATTATTATGAATATAGCATACACAACCAAAAACTTTAAAATAGTTAATTATTGGTTTCTTCCATTTGAGCAATTCATAGGGGGTCTTATGTTTTAGTTTGTGTATCAAGCTTCTATTGAGGACATAGTTTACTGTGCTCACTACCTCTGCCCAATAGGATAGGGGCATGTAAGCATCTTCAAATAATGTGCCTGCAGCTTCAATGAGTGTTCTATTTTTCCTTTCAGCTACCCCATTTTGTTGAGGAGTTCTAGGAGCTGAGAAGCAATGTCTTATACCTTCTTTCCTACAGAACTCTAGCATAAGAAGAGACTCAAACTCAGTGCCATGATCACTTCTGATCAATGCAACTTGAGTAGAATACTCAATCTGTATGTTCTTGAGAAAATCTGTAAGAACTTGAAAAGTATCTGACTTTGCTCTCAAAAAGAAAACCCAAGTGAATCTGGAGAAGTCATCTACCACCACTAAGGTATAAGACTTCCCTCCTAGGCTTTGTACAGCAACAGGGCCAAAAAGGTCCATATGTAGTAGGTACAAAATCTTAGGTGAATCACTCTTATTAATGGATTTAAAACTAGATTTAGTTTGCTTGCCTAGTTGACAAGCCCTGTAGAGGCCTTCCTTCTTGTAGGGGCTAGAAGGTAAACCTCTCATAAGGTTGTCCTTAGACAGCCTAGCAATGTTTTTCAGATTTACATGTCCTAATCTCTTATGTCATAAGTCATTTTGACTACTAACTAAGTTAAGCAGACATATATCTGAAGTAATTGACTGGAAATTAACTAAATATATGTTTTCTTGTCTACTGCCAATTAAAACTGGTTTGTTTTCTCTTGAGGTAATAGTATATGATTCAGAGTTGAATGATACCTGATAACCTTAATCACAGAGTTGTCTTATGGAGATGAGATTGTGCTTCAGTCCACTCATATATGCAACTTTCTTGAAAGTTACAGTTCCAATTCTGATTTTGCCATAGCCCTCCGTTTGGCCAAAATTTGAATCACCAAAGATGACCTTTGGTCCCATCTTGGACTTAAAGTCAATTAAGTTGTCCTTGCTGCCTGTAATGTGCTTGGAGAAGCCACTATCTAGATACCAGTGTTGATTATATGCTGGATAGGTAATCATCTGCAAGTATAACACATAGTTGTTCTTGACCCTGGTGACCTTGGGTCCTTGTTGATTTACATAGGAATAACTGGAAATATATGAGCATTCAGGTTGATTTTTATAGCCTTTGGGATGATATCTTCTGGGTGGTATTATCCATGTGCTAAAGGGATTAAAGTTTCTCTTAGAATTTGGATTTCTATTGTTTAAATCTGGGATCGACGATTTCTAGTTGGATCATCGAACTGAGCTCAACGATGTTGGATGAGATCGTCAATCTCTACTTGAAGAATGAGAGTATTCATTCTTGGAGTACCAAAATCGTCGATCTCTGTTCAACGAACCATACTGATGTCATCGATCATAGATCGAAGAATGATTATTACTCAAGTTTGCGTTCAGAGATCGTCGTTCTGAGTTCGACGATCTATTCATATATCATCGATCTGCGTTCGACGATAATTGTTGAACATTGTTATTTTTGTTTTTCTGGTTATTTAGGTTATTTTTAATTTCAATCTGTTCAAGAACTTTATTGACCCTATTTACCTGTTCAGTATTTTCCTTTCCTTTGTCAGATATAAACTTAACTGGTTTGGAAAGATTTTTTTTCTGAATTATAGGTGGATTACTAGGGGAGGCACCTAATCCTAGTTTACTATTGTTGATCCTAGCATTTACAGTACTAGTGATATCTAATAATTGTAGACTTCTCCTATTTAAGGATTCTTCTAATATCTTGGCCTTACTAAGTTCAGATTTCAAAAAGGATATTTGTTGATTAGCAGAGATAAGTTCATTGGTTAGGTTAGCATTCTCTGCAGTAGTTTTATCTAGGTCTTTTAATTTTTCTCTGAGGAGTTTGATTTCCTTCTCAGAGCTAATTAAGTCTAAGCACAAATTTTTAAATTCAAGTTTAAATTCCTCTGATTCAAAATCATAAGAGACTATTACCTGATCCTCAGCTGATAAGAGCTCTTCATCTTAAGACTCATTAGCATCTGATCTACTATTGCCTGCCTCAATATCCATGAGGCAAACTTCTTTGGCCTTCTACTCTTCTTCATCCTCACTGGAGCTGGAGGAGGTTGACTCTTCTTCAGTATTACTCCATGACTCAGCAATAAAGCCCTTGTCCTTCCTCTTGTGCTTGCTTGAGGAAGGCTTGCTATAGTGACCCTTCCTTGAGTCACCCTCCTTTCTTCTATCCTTCTTCTAAACTTCTGGGCACTCAGAGATGAAATGCCCAGGTTTCTTGCAGCCAAAAGACACTACTTCTTTAGATGGTGTTTTGTCATACCTTGGCTTGTCTTCATACTTGGATGGTTTCCTTCTAAAATATTTTCTAGCCATCTAAAAGAATCTCTTGGCAAAGAGACTCATCAATTCTTCATTCGCAGGAATGACTTCAGAATCTTCTTCAGCTTTCAAAGCTATATTGTGCTCTTTCCTAGTTGGTGTAGGAGTCTTGACTTCAGCTACTGCTTCCCTTGATTTTATCAGCTGCTCATAGGATTTTAGCTTTCCTAGTAGAGCTTCAGTTGAGATCTCTGATGTGCTTCTGGCCTCTCTGATGGGATAGATTCTTGAGCCCCATGTGTTAGGAAAGCACATGAGGATCTTGTCATTCACTTTAGTCAAAGTGATTTCCTTATCTAGAGTCCTTAGCTCACTGATAATGGAGCTGAGTTTGTTGTACATCAATTCCACTATTTCAGCTTCATCCTTTTTGAAGTTTTCATATTGAGTGATGAGGTTGGATCTTCTATCCATCCTCTCATCTGCTGATCCAACCACCATCTGGTTCAGGGAGTCCCAAATGGCCTTGGATGATGAGCACTCAGTAACCTTTTGAAATATCTCATCTAACATTGTTTGTGCCAATATGTTCATGGATCTGGCATCAGCTATCTTTGCCTTTCTATGTGCATCTGTCCATCTAGGGGGTGGAACTGCACTCATTTCTATTGAGGTTGATGAGGTTGAAGCCACTGGAGCTGGTGGTCCTGTTAAGATGGATTTAAATATATCCTCATCAATAGAATTCATGTAGAGTCTGATTCTTGCCTTCCAGAGTGTGAACTTGGACAAGTTACATACTGGAGGTCTGGTGCTTGCATATTCTTTGTTCTGTGCCATACTGTATAGATCTAGAAGATGTAAGAGAACAGATCTAACTTTGGATCTTTTGTTCAAGGGTTAGCTTGTACAAACATAAGAACCTGCTCTGATACCAATTGAAAGTTAGGGTTAGATCTGATATACTCTAGAGGGGGCGGGGGGTGAATAGAGTATGTCTGTGTGTTATTCTAAAATTTTATTCTTTAACAATATACTATCTTTACCTTTAACAACTATATCTAACAATCACAGATTAGAGTAAATCAAAGATCACAGGATATCTAACTAACACAGCCACAATAAGAACAAAAAAGAAAGAGCAACCAGACGACACAAGAAATTTATAGTGGTTCCCCAAACTAGGTACATCCACTCTTCTACCACCCTTGGTAGGAATCCACTACAAGTTTTGATAAGGTGACTGTCACTAGTGAGCTTCTGATCAGGTGCTCAAAAACCAACCCAAGTCTTTTGGAAGGAGACTTGCAACCAGAATAATTTTGAAGGGAATTAAAACCCTGTACAGAGGTGGGAATGAGAGAGTGATGTAAGTCTTCTTTTCTCAAGTCAAAATGAGAAGACTGTGTGGATTCTTATTTGTTGTCAAAGCTCCCCCTGAGATCTTGAATGGTTCAGGAGTGGAAGCTTTGTTCATGGGTGTAGGCCTTCAGCTTTGATGATCGCTCGACAACAGGCTTCTAGACGGATAAGTATGTTTGTCTCTTGGAAAGCGTTGGAGCAGACTGAGGACAGATGATGAAGAAGAAGATTTTCTTTGTCCCTGTATGTTGTTGATGTCGTGTATCTTCTTCTTTTCGCAGAATCAAGACTTATTTGTTTATCGATGACCATTTGAATTTTCAAATTACTCCTAAAATCAATGCTGATGACGTTGAGAATTACACGACATTGATGACTTTCCACAACTGTTTCATTGAAAAAATGGCAGACAATAATCCTGATGAAGACCGTAATTAATGCTCTGTCTAACGGTAATATTCAGAGAATGTTAGAGCATTAATTACACAGGAATTACTCCAATATAATAGGAACAGAAGGAAGGAAATAACTTAGTCTGGAATCGTCGACCAGCAGACAGAATTCGTGGAGCTGAGTCCATTGTTCCTCGAGCTAAGTATTACTGTTCGTCGAGCTGAGTTACAAGATCATCGAACTCTGAATAGCTGACTGCTGTTTGACAAAATCTTCTTGTTCTGTGCTCTAAGTTCGTTGACCTGAGAACATCTTTGGCTTTGAGTGAATTATGTCGCTGAGTCCATTTTTGTGCTAAGTGATCTTTGGCGTTGAGAGATGAAGTATTAGTCGACCTGAGAATTGAGATCGTCGAACTCTGTTCAGAGAAGTTTATCTCTTAGTTGGTCGAGCTGAGTACGACTATCGTCGACCTGAGAATAGAGATCGTCGAACTCTGTTCAAAGAAGTTTATCTATGAGTTAGTCGAGCAGAGTATGACTATCGTCGACCTGAGATCGACGAACGTAGATCTCTTTCTCTAAATCTTGATTTCTCTAAGTCTTGAGTCTCTAGAAGTGATGGATGATGGCCTTTTGTACTGTTGACTCTAAGGAAATGACATAGACTTAAGAAACACATAAAATTTGACCCTTCTATACAATATGGGTCATAAACTAAGAAGACAACCTAGCCAAAATCACCTAGGGGTTCAGACGATTCCTTTTGAATAATCCAATCTGAATTTGAACAGGCACACCTTGATTGACTGCCGAAAATATGGGAACTTGTGCAACGACTATAAGGGAATTAAATTCATTTCCTAACTGTCCCACAAATAGCTGTATATTAAATCTGTAAATACCAGTAATTAATGTTTGCCAAGGAACGACTATATTCAGAGAATATATGCATCAATTACTCAGAGTTATATAAGCAAAAAAATATTCAGCCAATAAAGGAAAACAATAACTGCAAAGAATAATGGTTGATCTGGCAGCTATATCCATCTGGTCTTTTGATCGTCGAACTCAAACATCCTCTATCATTGAGTTGAGCCCTGTGATCGTTGAACTGAAATTGTACTTTCCAAACTGGGCTTCCAGATCGTCGAACTGAGATGGTTGATCGTCGATCTCAATCCTGAAACTAGATCAGAGATCGTCAAACTTAGTTCAACAATCGTCGATCTAAGCATTATGAGATTAACTCTAAGATCGTCGAATGCAGAATGAAGATAATCGAGCTCTTTTCACTTAGTAAATTTCTGCCTAGTTCAGTCTCTGCTGTCTTCTATGTCTTTGATGTCTTGATCTTATCTTACTGAGATGTTGACCTAACTTACACCTAAGACACTAGACTAGACCCTTGCTATACAATGAGGGTCTGATACAGCCTATATTAGTGAACCTAGCCCAAATCCAAACTAGGGGTCCAACACATTCCCCAACAATGGCGCCAAAAACATGATGCATCGGCAAGTGTACCGGTCGCTGTCAAGTAATAAATTTGGGAATAGCTTCTCCAAATATCGATCTCTAGGGAATGCAGGTTGGGTATCGTGATAGCGTCGTATGAAGATCGCTACTAAGAGTAAAACGAAATAACAATGGGTTTGGTTTTTGATTCTTAAAGCTATCAAAAACAAAAAATAAAAAAATGCGGGTCATAAGAACCGCTTTGCTTTTTGATGGAATAAGTGCAGGCTGCTATGCCTTGCTTCGTTAGGCGCATGGACGGAGAACAAGCGAATGGAAGGATCACAAATGCGGAATGTGAGGGTCGCAATCACCTCTTCGGCTACCAACACTAGCCTTTGCTAGTGTGGTTATAGAGCTCGAGTGGATGGATATGGATGGATGTGGATGGAGGAGAGTGCTACACAACAAACAACGAAGAATGCAACTAGCCAAAACAACTTCATTCATAGACAAATAAAGTAATTTCATGTTCATTACAAGCTAAGATTACACTTCACTATGAGAAAAAGAGTAGAATAAACCGATATGAGGGAAGCCTAACCGTGGTTCTTGGACGGAGCTGTGGGTTGTCAATCCACTTCTCGAATCGGACCGTTGGTTCCTTCCAGAGGTAAATGGTTCGTCAATCTACTTGTTTCCTCCATCTTCTTCCCTTTCATTCAATCTCTTCTCCCATTTGCCCAAATGAGTCGCATTGAAGAGTCTTCTTGCAGGAAGCTGGTGGTCGGAAACTCTACGAAGAGTTGAAAATGGCTTCGAATTGTCCGAGAGAGATTCCCAGAGGATGGACATGAGTGGAGGACCTGTGGGGGTGGAAAACGATGCTTGGCGTGCAGCAGCGGAGTGAAAAATGGAAGGCGTTGACCGAAATTGCGAAGCATGAACTTAAATACAACAACATAAATTCAGAGCGCACGATCAGTGGCGCAAGACCAGTGGTCGCGCGCACTGATGGTCGATGATCGTGCACTATGCTCTAGATAAACCTGCACAAGATAGAAAAAATAATATGTATGCGCACGATCAGTGGCGCACGACCTGTGGTTGTACGCACTGGATCCCATGACCGTGGGATTAGAAAAGACAGAACTCAAGAAAAACTGGTATAAGGCGGATGAGCAGGGGTGCTCGAACGGTGGTCGTGCGCACTATGTCCAATGCTCGTGCAAATGCCCCAGACAGAACTTGGAAAAGTGGAGAATAGTGCGCACGATCAGTGGCTCATGACCAGTGATCGTGCGCTATAGGTCAAATGATCGTGCGCAGTGTTCCTGGACAATTTGTGAATTTGATGAACAGATCGCACACGACTAGTGGTCATGCGCTAAGTATTCCACTGATCGTGCGCGTGTAAAAACTCATGACCTGTGGCCCTTAGGCAGGAAAATTTCCAAAACAAGTCGAAACACGCTCACCACCTTTGTATCTGCAGCAACAACAACAGAGCCACCGAGACGGGCGTACTACAGTCTCCAAACACAGCCAAACACCAAGTAGGGAAAAAGAAAAATAACTCTAATATCACACTGAAAGAGGGCCAAAGGTGCACTTATCATTGAATGGACATAATAACAAATATGAACAGATATGGCTCTAAAGTGTAGTGCATCAACGAGAAAACTAGCTCAGTTGAGTCCAAAAATATGTATATAAATTGGACTCATCAACACCGCGATTGGTGGCAGAAGCGAAAGGTGGAGAAGAATGGTGGGCTGAGAACCAGGAAAAGCTTTGACTCTCTCTTGATATGGTGGAGGAGCTGCGTGACTTGTCAGCTATTCGGTCGGAATAGGTCAAGCGAAGAATGGCTAAGTATTTTTACAAGCATGTTTGAATCAAGCAGTTCACAGAGGGGGATTTAGTCTTGAAAAAGTGGATGTAGCCGGAAGATCAGCCGTCGTGGGAAGCTCAATCCCAACTAGGATGGCCCGTACATTGTACAGGAGGAATTGAGGTTCGGAGGGTATCTCCTCCGGAATATGGAGGGAAAAAGCCTAAGTCATACCTGGAGTGTCGATGACTTGAAGAGTTTCTATACATGAAACATGTATGTACTTTCCTTTACTAAATAAAAAAAATACTTTGATCTTACAACTTTTTTTTGCCAATGGTGTTCGGGGCAGGACAAGATTTCCTTAGACCCCGAACAGATCCTGGTGTCAGGCTCCCACCTATCTAGCAGGGCTGGATGTCACTCGAGGAGTCTACCCAAGTCCCGAGATGCTCCGCCGTCAGGCTTTGACCTAGCTGGTAGGGCCGGGATCCTCGGTGGACATTGTTATTGCTCTGGAGACAAGTCTGGTTGATGCTCAACACACATCGTCAAGCTCTCACATAGCTGATTGGGATGGTGGTAGTGCTTGGTGGTTGGCCAAAGGAAAGTCTAGTTTATGTTCGACACCTGATGTTAGTCTCTGACCTATCTAAATAGTCTGGTGGTAGTGCCTGGTGGTTGGCTAAAAGAATGTCCGGTTGATTCTCAACGCTCGTTGTCAAGCTCTTACCCAGCAGATTAGGCTAGTGGAAGCGCTCGGTGGTTGGCCAAAGGAAAGTCTGGTTGATGCTCAACACCCGTCGTCAGGCTCTCACCTAGCTGATTGGGTTGGTGGTAGCGCTCGGTGGATGGCAAAAGGAAATTCCTGTTTATGATCAACACCCTCCGTCAGGCTCTCACCATGCTGATTGGGATGGTGGTAGCCCCCGGTGGTTGGCCAAAGGAAAGTCCGGTCTATGCTTAACACCCGTCATCAGGCTCTCACCTAAATGATTGGGTCGGTGGCTGCACCCGATGGTTGGCCAAAGAAAAGTCTGGTTGATGCTCAACACCCGCCGTCAGGCTATCACCTAGCTAATTTTGCCAGTGGTAGTGCCCGGTGGTTGGCAAAAAGAAAGTCCGGGGTTATGCTCAACACCCGCCATTAGGCTCTTACCTAGCTGATTGGACCGGTGGACGTTGTTGTTGTTCTGGAACAATGTCCTGAGCTTCTCCCGCTATCAGGCTTTGACCTAATAAGCAGGGAAGGGGTCCTTAGTGGACACCGTTCTTACTTTGGAACTAAGTCAAGTTACTCATGTTGTCGGGCTTTCACCCTACTGACAGGGCAACTTGGCCCTTGTGAGATATCGCAAAGTACCATGAAACCTAGTCCTGGGTTGCTCATGCCGGCCAGGGAGGCTTGAAATCTAGAGTATTCTAGGCGAAAATTCAAGAAATCAAGGAGACCTTGCGAAGCAGGGATCTCGCCAGCCAATAGAAGGCAGTCAAAGGTAAAACACCGGGAAAAGGTCAAGGGCAGGGAAGTGTATACGCGAATGCGAGTGCTCGAAGCCTATTCTCGCAAATTGTCCCATTCGTGCATGAGCCTATGCGGAGAGAACGATGCAAATCCTTGGCTATGATCATATATGCACGTGAGCCGGTGAGGCGAGAACATCACGAGATTTGTCATAGGCGACAAGTTCGAAGTAAAAATATACCAGCGCGCGCGAACCAATTAGGCAAGAACGAGGAAAGATCTAGCCTTATACGTTGAATTATTAGTCAATGTTTTTGTGGGTTGGCACAACGAGAAGTCAGTATATGGTCTCGTGAGAGATCTTGATCACGAACTCCTAAGAGGAGTGCGAGACGAACGCGTTTTCGAATCATAGAGCATTCAAAATTGAAGCACAAGAAAGAGACAACATAACAAAACTTCATTTTTTGTATCATCGATAAACAATTACATGTCGTAAAGGGAAGAGCCCGAAAAAGTGGAAAGATACAAAAAATATATATAAGTGCTTCAAGGAAACGACGCCAATCTCTCTACCTCGCTGGAGCATGCAGCACTGTATTCAAGTTCAGGGACAGGAAGGAAGACCTCCGGGAGTAAGATTTTGACCGTCACCTTCTCACCATCGCTATTCAAGAATCAAACCCGCTTCATCACTAGAGAGAATGCCTCGCCACTGCAATCGCATTCTCCTGCATCATCAGATCAATCTCATGTGGCGTGTACAACATAGCCTTTTTCCTGTCGCCAAAGGGAGGGGGGATTAGCGAGTCGATCCATTGCTGATTTTGGGCCTTTATTCTCTGGTTTTCCTCCTTGAGCAGGGCAATATGCGCGCCTTTCTGGGCCAAAGTTGCGGCATCTTACAGATCAATCAAGAGTTAGTGCGAGAATAACATTCGGTAAGTTAATGATAAGAAGGAAAGTCTTACCACTCCCACCTCTCCCAAGGCAAGGACCTTTTTGGCGGTGTACAGATCTCGCGACAAGGTTATAACTTCCTTATTCAGTTTGGATCGCGCCTCGCTCACATCCGCTAGTTATCGCAAGTGGCGATGCAGCGAGGAGCTGGCATATAAGCGAGTTCGATGGCGTGGAATTCAGCTCGTGATCTCTCATAAGCAACTGACTTCATCAACACCTCATCGTAGTAAGCGGCGCTGTCCCGCCCGTATAGGCGGAATGAAAGAGTATAGGCTTGGCCTAAGACCGTATCGCCCTCTTGTAGGAGGGGAGTATAGTGGAGATAGAGGCCCTGTTGGCTTCCCGATCCCATACTAGCAGGGTCTCACCTACATCATCCAGCACCCTCTCTCTCAGGGCGAAGTTCATGTGATCCCTAGGCCCAGGTTTCTCTTTTGCTGTCGAGGTCCCGCCAATCTCGCCCACTTCCTTCTCTACGGTCTCGCCAACATCACTCACAGGGAAATCTGAGGCGATCTCCTTGCATTTGTCGAGATCTGTTGTTTGTTGTTTCTTAGGAGATGGAGGAAGGGAGGAGTCAGGCTTTCGCTTTTGGCCGCTTGATCCCGACAGCGATTTCAGTGGGCTTCTGTAGGCCGCAGCAGCAGCCACAGCGCCCTCAATCTCAGAAGAGAGTGCAGCATAGGGAGTGTTGAAGCGGAGATCTCGCACCCCTGAATAGGTATCATAAGTTACAAAAATTCCGAAGCATGTAATCTTTAAAGATGGGTGAATGCAAGAACTACATTCCCCGGAGAAAACGGGAAGCAGCGTGTCGAAGTTCCTTCTCAGGAAGGGAACGTCCAAATCCTTCCTGAAGATGAATTAGTGAAGTTTTGCCTTATGACCGCCGAGACTGGGAGGGTGGTATGTAGATTCTTCCTCTTAGATCGGTGAGAGAGGGAAGTTGCTGAAATATCCAGAGACAAAGAAGAATTTTTTGAGACAGTTCTGATTTTTGTTGGTGAGAACTTTCGCCTTAATGTTGTTGCTAGAGAAAAAGGCGACCCCGTCCCTCTTGGCATGGAAGTTAAATAGTTTGTGGAAGACAGGGAGGCTGAATTAAATTCGCTCTAACCACAGGTAGCAGGTGAATGCGACCAACAACGCTATAGAGTTATGGTTGAGCTGGGCGGGAACCACGCCAAAGTAGCGAAGGGCTTGATGAATCTCGGACTAGATGGGGAGGCGCAACCCTACTACAAAGTGCTCCGCAGGGATGACGAGCTCACATGGAGAGAAGTGGTTGATCACCTTATCTCTACCTGGGTATCGCGTGGTGAATTCTGGCAGGATGTAGAGGTTTACAAGCAATTGATACTCTTCTTTGGACAAGCTGCAGTTCACAAAAGGATAATCGGAAAATGCAACCGCACACTTGGTTCATCCTTCAGCTTCCCCTGTCATCTCGCTAAGAAGGAGAAAGAAAGAAAAGAGGCGAGTGCAATAGAAAGAAAGTTGGCGCAAGAGTTGGAGACAATTGAATGCTATAATTAACACAGTAGGTGATGGATTATTTATAGAAATTTTGGGCAGGAAAGGGCCCAGGCATGAAAAGGTGCGGATAGCCTATTTATTAGATCTTGCCTCAGATCCCGTCTTGGACCTTGGCGAGATCTCATGCTCCCGCATTTGCGTCATTGATCTAAGCATGGATAACAACAAAAGTAAAGATGTGCGGGAACAGGAAGAATAAATAGCTAAAAAGAAAAGGAAGATCAAATAAAGAATATACAGTCGGCATAGTGTTTACACTCAGCATAAGGGCCAACAATTATTATTATATGGCTCAAGTAAAATAGAAGTTCAAGAAGGAAGGCGAATGTTAGTATGCCCACCAGGGGCCATTACTACTGTCCCCGACCTCTCCTTCCCACCCCATGCATCGCGCAAGTATAATAAAGAGACCACATGGTTTGAAGTTCTCACTCAGCAAGGTGTAGTTGATCCTCGTCTTTCACGAGATGAAGACCAGGGTAGTCTGACCTGCCTCCTGCTTCTCCACGCAGGATGGCGATCAATTTCGTGTAACTGTTCTCTTAGCTAAGAATCCAATCCTTGGAAAACTCCTGGTTCTCCTGGATTTGGTTGGCAATATTGCGTAGCAGCAAAGATTGCTTCCGGAGTATCTCCATGAGTTGCCACTTCATCCCCTCGGAATCCTTTGTGTCACCTAAGTATTCGACAATCGAACCCGGAGAAGGGAGAAGCAAGATCTCCTCCTCATCCATATCGACATTGGTAAAAGAGAGCTCGCGGATGCCTGCGTTAAATAGTATTAGGTTTGCCTTTTTCTCATGCCTTTTGTTGAAAGCGAAAGTGTTCATTACCAGGTCCAGTACTCCCATCCTTGTCAAAAAGTCGGCGAGAAGCACCTGGATTCCCTTCGAAGGGAATGTTGAATGTTTTGTTCCCTTTCCTAAGCCCGGGGTGAAATGTTGTTTGTTCAACATCAGAAGTGTTGAACTGTAGAGGAAGGATGGTACAATATCCACTGGGAGTTGAAGGATCAAGGCAGGATCCATAGGCATTTGGCTGGCAGGGGATCTCGGGGTAGGAACTCTCAACCCCGCAATTCCAAAAGGGGCAGCTGCAAAGAAAAGGTTGGTGAGACATATGTTGAAGGCTAGAAGACAAAAGAAGGCTTACATTTCTCTCGTAGGGGAGCATCCGGGTTCAACGTTTGGTGCAGAGAGGTGATCTTGCGGGCCGTCTCATCATTCCCAGCCCCGTATGTGTGTGGTTCGACACTTTCTTCCCCAAATTCTTTTTCCTTCAGCTGAATCTGCGGTCAGAGCGTCAACGCCCTTCTTTACCCAAGCAAACAGTAGAAGGTGAGTGAACATACCGGACGAATCCCAGGGATGGAAGGCTCCTGCGAGACTGCCTCATCTCTGGTAAGATCACGTCTGACTACCTTTTCTTTCTTCATCTTTGGGGATTATCCAGGTATTTTGCGCAAAAGCTAGGGGGCGAATGAACCCATCAAGGCCTTGTCCTTAGAACGGACAGCGTTAAGGCGATCCAGAGCTTCCTTCGAGTGCGACATTTCCGTGGAGGCGAGAACAAAGAAGGTTGAGAAAGGGCAAGACAGCCTTGACCCCCATTGAGAATATTTATAGAGCCGTGGAGGGGCCCACAAAAGATTTCTTTCCAGGTCAGCAAACAATCATCAAATACACAGGGTTGGATGATTCTTTCTAAGCTTTGCAAAAGCTCGCAAAGAGCAGGGATTATGTGCAACCCCGTATTCGCTTTGTAGGCCGTCCAAGGCAGGTTTAGGGCACAGTTGAACAAAGTCCAAGGAATACCAGATAGGCGAGTGAGACAGGCTAAAATGCACTCGCGCAGCCTCTAAAGGTGGCATTCGCATAAATCATGGATGGGGCATTTAGGCCCTCAGGCGAGTGTGATCATCATCAGAAACTCACCCAAACATCTCGCCTCAACGCGCATGCAGGACAAGTTCTTGCCCAACTAGGAGAATGGTTTCCCATGTGGGGACCCACCCTTTTAGAGAAAATCAAGGAGGCGAGTGCATTGTTCTCCTATCATTCGCTCCCTCCTGCGAGTTGCACTCCTATGGACCACTCGCCTAGTGGGGTCTAGAGGTGAAATTACTTGGGTGTCCTTTTGAGGTTATATATAGCCGTTTAGAACAGCAGAGATTGGCTGTTGGCAGATCTAATTGGGTTGCATATAGCCGTTTAGGACAGTGGAGGTATGCTATTTGCAGGCCAGGTTGTAAAAACTATTAATAAACCAAAGGGGGTACCTCAGAAGGCAGGCTTACTTGTGTCATGGTCTTCTTGTGCTTTTTGAGGCATCCTTAACTCAGCACTTTGCTAAGGAGGGGAAGCACTCTAAGATCTTCCAGGTGTGTGGTGGGGCCTCCGTGCTAGAGTTTTGGGTTTGTTCCTTGTGGTAAGTCTCTGTTTGTTTAGCTTGTGAGAGAGAAGTAAGTGTGCGATAACCCCTTCCCCATGGGTCGAACTCCACAGAGATCGAATTTTTGGTTTCAACACACATCACGCACTTCCAGCTTGGCTCCAAGTGCGGATATTTCATAATGGTTTGAATTTCCAAACCAGACAAATGATTGATGATGTCTCTAGGGGAATGTTAAATAATAAAACCCTGGAGGTCGCTTAAGCATTGTTTGAGGAAATGGCAATGAATGCCCACCATTGGAATGTGCCTAAGTAATGCTCTAATAAAGGCCATGGGTTTACGAGCTCGACGCTTCTTCCCATTTTGCACTCTAAGTAGAATATCTAACTAAGCAAGTAGCGGGGATGTCGACTTCCTCTGCCACCCCTACTTGGAATTCCACTAATAATATAAGAGAAGAACAAGTCAATTATATAAAGAATCCATATCGCCCCCCTTCCAATAACCTAAATTTAAATTCGTATAATAATACATACAATCCATGGTTTAGGAATCATTCAAATTTATCATGGAGTAACCCCAATAATGCTCAGTGCCCGCCTAATGCAAATCCAATTAGTTTTGCACCGAAACCACAACCACAATCGCAATGACTACGACCCGCCCCGAAAGAAAACATCTTTACTAAATATGTCATTATAAATGAGTCCATTATCCAGAACCTAACCAGATCAATTAAAAATCTGAAAACTCAAATTAAATAGATTTCAAAGATGATGTTGGAGCGTCAACCTGAAGCTTTACCAGGGAATATTGAGCCAAATCCATGAGAGAATGCCCAAGCCATCACACTTCGAATTGGAAAAGAGGTACACTCACCTAATAAGGTAGAATATGAATCTGAAAAAAGAGTTTCAACCCTACCTCATGTATCTTTTTCTTTTAACACTAAACCATGTATTTCTCCACCATCTTTACCCTATCCTTCTATATTAAAAAATGAACAACAAGACGAGCATTATAATTTTTTTTTCAAATTTTAAAACAAATACAAATTAATTTCCCCTTCTACGAGGTAGTCACACAAATGCCAAAATACACAAAATATCTTAAAACACTACTTTCTAATAAAAAGCAGATTGTTCGAAAAGATATCTGATAGGGATAGTAGAGGATGTTCAGGTCAGAGTTGGCAAGTTTATCTTCACGGTAGACTTTTTTGTCCCCAACATCGAGGAGGATGCTGATGTACATATATACTCGGTTGCCCCTTTCTCGCCACCTCCCTCACTTTAATTGATGTAAGTAATAGTATACTCATCGTTCGGGTTCAAGATGTAAGTAATGGTATACTCATCGTTCGGGTTCGAGATGATGAGGTTATGATTAATAGCAATCCCTCTATGAGGAATACACTTTCAAACAATGATTCCTATTTTTATGTGGAAGATTCTTTTGAGGAAAATGGTTCTTATTTTCTGACTTCATTTCTATAACTTTAAAAGAATCGGGCTTGGTATACTTACCTTATTCAATAGAAATACCTAAATATTTACCTTTCGAGCCCATTTCTTCTAAAAAGTTCAAACTAAAAACATACTACGAAGAAACACCTACCCTCGAGCTTTCCCGATCATCTAAAATACATTTTTCTCGAAGAAAATTCAAAACTCCCTAATGTTATTTCTTCAAGATTAAATGATTCAGAGACTTTCGATTTACTGAAAGTGTTAAAAGAACATCGCCATGCAATTGCATGAAAGATTTTTGATATTAAGACGATAAACTCCTCGTTATATACAAATAAAATTTTTCTCGAAGATAATCCTCGCAGATCTATCTAGCCTCAAAGATGACTTAA
The DNA here is from genome assembly GCA_039513925.1 of Platanthera zijinensis. Taxonomy (NCBI): domain Eukaryota; kingdom Viridiplantae; phylum Streptophyta; class Magnoliopsida; order Asparagales; family Orchidaceae; genus Platanthera; species Platanthera zijinensis. The sequence goes on along the minus strand of CM077095.1, from coordinate 76,210,748 downwards.
TCCTAATATGAAGGATGTCATTAAGATTGAGGTAATGAAACTTCTGGATTCAGGGATTATATACCTGATTTCAGATAGTACGTGGGTTAGTCCCGTACAAGTCAACCCAAAAAAATGCAGAATAATGTTAGTGCCAACTGCTAATAATGAATTATTTCCAACTCGTACTATTACGGGTTAGAGGATGTGCATCGACTATAAAAAATTAAATGATGCCACCTGAAAAGATCACTTTCCACCAAGGTTAATCGATCAAATTTTGGAGCAGCTCTCTGGCCACTCGTATTATTATTTTCTTAATAATCTGTTAGGGTATTTAAAATCCCAATCGCCCCTAGAGATCAGGAGAAAACAACATTTACATGCCCTTTGGCACCTTCATATATAGAAGAATGGCGTTTGGCCTTTGCAATGCGCTGGCAACATTTCAAAGATGTTTGCCGGCAATTTTTGGCAAATTTGTAGAAGATGTTAAAAAGGTGTTTATGCAAGATTTTTCGGTATTCGGAGACTCATTCCATATTTGTTTAGATAACCTTGCTCGTATTCTTCAACACTGCGAAGAAACGAATTTAGCATTAAACTGGGAGAATTGTCATTTTATGGTCCAAGAAGGTTTAACTCTCGATCATAAAATTTCTATCCAGGGAATTGAGGTCGATAAGGCAAAATAGAAATTATTGAAAAACTTCCCCCACCTACAAACGTAAAAGCCATACGAAGTTTTTTAGGCCATGTATGTTTTTATAAACGGTTTAGTCAAATATTTTCCAAAATTACAAAACCGCTAATGCACCTCCTAGAAAAAGAGTCCCACTTTATTTTTGAAAGCGAATGGTTATCAAAATTCAAATTTATAATAGAAAAAATTATTAATTCTCCTATTCTAGTAGCACCAGATTGGTCCTTTCTGCTTGAAATAATGTGTGATGCGAGTGATTTTGTAGTAAGAGATGTATTAGGATAATGCATAAACAAGTATTTTCATCCAATTTATTACGCAATAAAATGCTCACATCTACAAAAGCCAACTACACATCTACGAAAAAGGAACTACTAGCGATTGTATTCACATTTGATAAGTTTCGATCAAATATAACACTATCTAAAATTATAGTTTTTACTGATCATTCTAATTTAAAATTTTTATTAAGTAAAGTAGATGCTAAACCCCGTTTACTACACTGGATTATCCTCCTACAAGAATTTGATTTGGAGATCTGAGATAATAAAAGGCATAGAGAACTTGGCGATCGATCATCATTCTCGACTAGAGAATGCTACTATAGTTACGCTAGTGGATGCTGTTGGGTATTGCATCCACAATAACCCAGATTTGCATGAAGTCACCCTTGAACTAAGATGAATTAAGTTGTATTTGATATCCTTATTCTAGTTGAATGTTTGCAGATTCTCAGTGCTAAGTGTAGACCAATGTCAGTCTACATTGGGTCAGGAACACAGGACCATACAGTGTAATCCCTCACTGTGTGATCCAAAGTGTTGACTCATATGTAGCCTCTCAATTGGGATACACTTCATGTTCAAACATTGGGAGCATGGGATGAAGACAGGACAAGAAGAAAACATTCTCTAAAAGACTTGAAAATTATCTAAGTCAAGTTCTCGAGAAGCTGCCTCAGAGTTCTCGAGATGTGTAGTTTAGTTCTCGAGAAGCACTCATAGTTCTCGAGAAGCTTAACTACTTTGTACATGAAAAGTCTTGACATATTCAAGAAATTTTCTAAGTTATAGTTCTCGAGAAGTCCTCTTTGTTCTCGAGAAGTCTTGGTCAGTTTTCGAGAAGCCTAAGGTATAGTTCTCGAGAAGTCTTATTTGTTCTCGAGAAGCTTGGCTTCAGTTCTCGAGAACTGCTAGCTCAATTTCTTGAATAAGTCCGGATTTGCCTCAGAAATTTTTCTAAGTTAAGTTCTCGAGAAGTCTTATTTAGTTCTCGAGAAGTCCTCCCTCAGTTCTCGAGAAGTCTTCCTCTTTGTTCTCGAGAAGTTCAGAAAAATTGTCTAAGTGCATATTCTCAAGAAGTTCTGAAGTTTTTCTAAGTCAAGTTCTCGAGAAGTCAATTAGTTCTCGAGAACTAAACCTTGTGTTCTCGAGAAGTCCAAATCCTTTCTAAAGAATTTAGTTCCCGAGAATTCTTGACAGTTCTTGAGAACTCAGATCCTTGTTCTCAAGAACTATAGCCACTTCTCGAGAGCTAAGTTGATTTTCCAGAAATTTTTGTTCTAAGTCCAGAACGACCGAAATTTCAAATACATCGACGTGATTGGTACACGTGTCATAATTAATGTCTTTTCTAGCCGTTAAGGGTAATCCTATATAAAGTCTTTTCCCTACGACATAACCCTAAGAAGAATAGAAAAAGAAGAATTTCTTAAGAGTGGATTCCGTACTTTCCTAAATTACTTGTTCGGCCGACTTTTCTCAAGAACGACATCTGAAGCTGCCGCTCACGTCAAGATCAATCTCTTTGCACTCGATCTAGAAGATCTGCTGATTAAGGAATCGGTTTTCTCTCCTTGATCGAGTAGATTCAAGTTCTCTTAGGTCAGATTTTCATAGGATCTTCTTCTACAAATTCTAAAAGTGCCGCAACGATTCAAGAAGAAGACCTAGAGACATATTGTTTAAGATCTGAGAATATTTCTATTTGTATTTTAAATCCTTATTTGTAAATCTTATAGGAGATTATTCTTCGAGTGTAGGAGTGTTGTGCTCCGAGTGGTAGAAAGTTTTTATCTTCCGAGTGTAGATCCGTTTTGATCGAGTTTAGTAGGAACGTGGTTCCGAGGTGTAGGATTGGTTTGCAATCCGAGATAGTGGAGTAGCCGAGTCTAGTGATTTGCTAGATCGATAAGGAAAGTGGATGTACCCAAGATCGGGAAACCACTATAAATCTCTTGTCGTCTGTGTGATTGCTTGCTAACTTATTTGTACTAGTCGCTAAATTTTTTATTCCACATTAGATGCACATCTCACATATTCACCCCCCTCTAGGTGATTTAAGTAGACAACTTACATCTTTCAGTTAGTATCAGAGGGAGGTTGATCATTAAAAGGTTAACACCTTGATCTGATCCTTCCCAAGTTGTCTTTAGAGAATTATCAAGCACGAGTAAGACCAAGGATTTTGCTAAGCTCTCTATATGCACCAAGAACAATTTTCCTATGTGGAAGGAAAGAGTTAAACTCTTCATGGAAGCAGTGGACCCTCGGATCTTCATGATTGTTGAAGATGGTCCATATATTCCTATGGTTGCATCTACAATAGATCCAACAAGACAAGTCCCAAAGAAGTTGATGGACTTGGATAAGGACAAGATTGCACTTGTCCCCCTAGACAAGAAAGCTAAAAATATTATAGCAAGTGCAGTCGATGACTCGATGCTGTAAAATCTGATTCATTGCCAGTATGCCAAGGAGATGTGGCAATCCCTGGTGACTCTGATGGAAGGCACTGAAGAAGTTAGGGATGATCAGAGATCCCTTCAAAATCAAAAGTATGAAGCCTTCAAGCAAGGTCACAAGGAAGCCATAGCTGATACCTTTAAGAACTTTTTCAAGATAGGAAATGGCCTAAGAGTTTATGGCCGAGTCTTCACAAATGCGGAACTGAATGACAAATTCTTAAGATCCCTGACCAAGGAATGGGATAATAAGGTATGCGCCATTCGGGAGTTCAAAAGGTTAGTAGAGACGGACCCGCAGAATCTATTCGGAAAGCTTATATCTTACGAGCTCCAAATCAACTCAAGATAAGCTGAAGAAGAGATGAGCAGGTCTGCATCCAAGGAGAAGTCTATCTCTCTGAAGGCAGATAGCTCAAGGAAGACAAAGGCTAGCTCTCCTGCCCCAGCTCCTTAAGCTGATGAAGAAGAATCATCTGAGCCAAGCTCCTCTGGCTCAGAGCTATCTTATGGAGAGTTATCTCTACTCTCAAGGCAGTTCAAGAAATTTTTTAGCAAGAAGAAGCAATGGAAAGGCAAGGATGCCTCCTATAGAAGATCACGCAATGATGGTGATCGCCATAGAAAAGGCTCAAGCAGCCACGACAGGTATAGTTCTAAACTGAATAAACATTATTCGACTGACATCGTTTGTTATTGTTGTAATAAGCTAGGTCACATCATTGCGGATTGCCCCCACAAGAAGAAAGAGGGTGGCAAAAGAGAGGAGAAGAAGTCCTACAGTAAAACGAGGACAGAAAAGAGACTGTTGGCAAAGAAGGGCAAAACCCTCAGAGAGTCCAACTCATCTGAGTCGAGTGCAGAAGAGGAAGAAGCCTACTTTTGGCTAATGGCTCTAACTGATGATGAACAATTCCCCCAGTTCAATGGGGAGGTAAAATCTCACACCCCTCTTTCAGAATCTGATGATGATAATGAGCAAGAGGGCTATCACTCTGAGGATGAATCTGAACTCATGGGACAATATAAGGAGTTACTCGAAGCTTACGACAAATGTTGCCGAGTCGTGAAAACTCAAGCTAAAGAGATAAAGTCTCTAAAAGCTACAGAGAGCGCCTTAAGAGTAGAAGTCTCAAAGACTGACTCTCTCAAGGAAGACTTCAATAAATCTATTGAAGAATATAACAAGGCTCTTCAACACCTTTACCTTAAGGAGAAAATCATCAAAGAGTTGGAAGAACAACTCTCGGCTGAAAAGAAACATGTAGAAGGTTTCTCTAAGCCTAAGACTGTAATTCCTCTGATTGCTGAATTCTCAGCTAAGGGCAAGGGTGCTGGTCTAGGCCACAAAGGTGCTCCTATTAAATCCTCTAGGAGAAGGAAGGCCAAGAGAAAGAATAAGGATGCCAAGAAGGCCTTGGCCAAGGAAAAAGGGAAAGCTCCTTTGGAGCCGGTCTCGTTAAAGAAAGTTATCTTTCCTTCGAACGAATTTGACTTTGAGTCCACCTATGGACACTTCACTAGGCCGATCCCAGAGAAGCCTAGGTCAAGGAACCAAGGTTGGACTCGCCCTCGTGACTTTGGCGAGAGTGTATTCAAGGCACCTTATGAAGTGATTCAACTTCAGAGCTATGGACCTTATGCTCATTGTCATAACATCAAGAAGGCACCAAAGGTAAAATCTTTTGTGGAAAAGCCTCTGAAGGAGAAGACATCATGTAGTTTCCCTCATCATGAAGCTTCTTCCTCCAAGGATGCTACCCCTGCTGGACCTCCTCTCAAGAAGGTCAAGCAGTAGATTATAAGGCAAAATACAACAGATTCGACTGTTGGTGCTGTTGTATAGTTGGTCACATTGCCATAGATTGTTGGTTCAATCCTAAAAATGCTGCAACTCCTCAAATTAGCAACGTGAGAATAACAACTCATGAGGCTAATACTCGTAGGGGGAGTATTCTAACTCGAGACCAAGGACCCAAACGTGTTTGGGTTCCTAAGGCTAAGTGATTATAATTGCAGGTACGTCCAAAGGCCATTAAAATACCAATCTGGTATTTGGACTGTGGATGTTCTCGGCATATGAACGGGACAAGGAGCCTACTCCAAAACTTTTCACCGGTGTTGAACGGACCAAAGGTCATCTTTGGAGGTTCAGACCGTGGAATTACCAAAGGCTACAGTATTATTACTAACGGTAACGTATCCTTTTCGGATGTAGCCTATGTTGAAGGATTGGAACACAATCTCATCAGCATAAGCCAACTATGCGACAAAGGATACGTGGTTGAATTCCATGCTGACAAGTGTTTGATAAAATCGGTTGATAACATGGAAACTATTTTATCAGGCACTCAAAGCAGAAATATCTTCTGTTTAAATTTCATCTGTATTGACTCCTCTACACCAGTATGTCTATTAGCAAAAAGTAGTGCATCTCTTGCTGACCAATGGCACAAGAGATTAGCACATATTAATTTCAAAACTATTAATAAACTATTCTCTCAGAATTTAGTACGTGTTGCCCCTAATGTCAAGTACATTAAGGACAACCCTTGTCATTCCTGTATAAAAGGCAAGTAAACAAGGAGTTCATTTAAAAGCATTATAGGCAAGGATTCTAATAGAAGCTTACAGCTTCTTCATATTGACTTGTTCGGTCCACGGCAAGTTATAAGTTTGGGAGGTAAGGAATATACGTTGGTTATTGTGGATGATTACTGGCGTTTTGCGTGAGTGTTCTTTCTTAAATACAAGTCAGATACCTTCAATATTTTCACTAATTTTGTTAGGCAAGTCCAGAATGAATACAACTGCTCCGTTGTCAAAATCAGAAGTGACAATGGAACGGAATTCTAGTCTGGGGCCATGATAAAATACTGTGAAAGTCAAGGTATCTTTCATGAGTTTTCCTCTCCTCGCACTCCACATCAAAATGGAGTAGCTTAGAGAAGGAACAGAACACTCATTGAGGCTTGCCGGACTATGTTGAGTGATGCCTCACTTCCATAGTACTTCTGTGCTGAAGCCGTCAACACTGCTTGTCACGTGCAAAATCGAGCACTCATCAACAAGAACCATGATAAGACTCCTTACGAACTTCTAAAAGGCAGGAAACCAACCATTTCATATTTTAGAATCTTTGGCTGTAAGTGCTTCGTACTTAACAACGACTAGTATCACACTACCAAGTTTAGCGAGAAAAGCTTTGTAGGTTTTTTTGTAGGTTATAGTAGCCATAGTAAGGCCTATAGAGTATTTAATAGAAAAACTCTGGTGGTAGAAGAATCGATACACATTGTATTTAATGAGACGAGTTTGCTGCAAAGCAACTCTTCTAGTGTGCTTATTGAAGATGCAGGTACAAAGATAAAGGAACTCAGTCTGGATGAACCTACTGAAGAAAAAGATAAAAAGTTCATCAAGATCACCTCTAAAACCCCGATTGGAGAGGTAGATGATCAAGAAGTAGAATTCATCCCAGCTGAGGATGCAACTCTAGTGGCTGAGGAGATCCCAGATGCAAGGACTCTAGAGCTCAGACACCTAGAAGGATCATCCCTTGGACCAGATCATAGGAGATCCCCGGGATGGTGTCAGAACTCATCGAGGTATAACTAACGAGAATTTATTCTTAAGTTTTATATCACAGGTTGAACCTAAGAAGTTCGAGGAAGCAAACTCGGATGCATCCTGGATTCTAGCCATGGAAGAAGAGTTAAATCAGTTCAAATGTTGCAAAGTTTGGACACTTGTTCCTAGACCCAAGAATAAGAACGTCATCGGTACAAAATGGGTCTACCGGAACAAGATGGACGAAGATGGAACTATTATAAAGAACAAAGCCAGACTCGTTGACAAGGGCTATCGTCAAGAAGAAGGAATCGACTTCTATCAAATGTATGCTCCAGTGGCAAGACTAGAGGTGATCAGGTTATTCCTTTCTTATGCTGCACTTAAGGGCTTTACCGTCTATCAGATGGATGTAAAATCCGCCTTCCTGAATGGTAACATAAAGGAAGAAGTGTATGTAGAGAAACCGTCAGGTTTTGTTGACTCAACCTTTCCTAATCATGTTTATTTACTGCAGAAAGCATTATATGGTCTTAAACAAGCTCCTCGAGCTTTGTATGAGTCGCTGTCTAGCTTTCTTCCTGAGAATAAGTTCACAAGAGGGAAGCTTGACAAGACATTATTTCTTAGGGAAATAAATTGCAAGATTTTGCTAGTGCAAATCTATGTCGATGACATCATTTTTGGCTCTACGGATAACAACCTCTGCAAGAAGTTTTCTAAACTTATGCAAGGGAAGTTTGAAATGAGCAGTATGGGAGAGCTAAAGTATTTCTTAGGGCTTCAGGTGAAATAATCTGAGGATGGAATTTTCATCTCACAGACCAAGTTCACCAAAGAGCTACTTAAGAAATTCAGAATGGAGAATGCAACCTCTATGAGGACTCCAATGGCCTCAACTATGTCTCTGGATAAGGATGAGAAAGGAAAACCTTTTGATGAAACCAAGTACAGAAGCATAATTGGGTCCTTGCTCTACCTTACCTCAAGTAGACCAGATATAATATTTTCAACATGTGTATGCGCTAGATTCCAGGTGAACTCTAAGGAATCTCACTATATTGCTACGAAGCGAATTTTAAGATACCTTAAAGGTACACCAAATCTTGGCTTATGCTACCCAAGAAGTAATGATGGTGAACTGATTGGATTTTCAGATGCAGATTTTGCAGGAAGCAAAGACGATAGGAAAAGCACTTCTGGGACTTGCCAATTCCTAGGAAGAAGGCTTATCTCTTAGAGCAGTAAAAAGCAAAACTGTGTCGCAATCTCAACGGCCGAGTCAGAATACATTTCTGCCGGTAGTTATTGTGCACAGTTGCTTTGGCTAAAGAACCAGCTAGAGGATTACAATATGAAGGTCAAGGACATTCTATTATTCTGTGACTCCTCCAGCGCAATCACAATCACAAACAACCTAGTCTCTCACAACCGGACAAAGCACATCGAGCTGAGATACCACTTCATCCGGGAGCATGTGGAGCAAGGGGATGTGGATCTGCAGTATGTGCCAACTGATCGGAAGGTTGCAGACATTTTCACAAAGCCGTTGGACAAGTCCAAGTTCAATTTCTTCAAAACTGAACTTGGGTTATTGAACAAGGCAGATTAGGCCAAGGTGATAAGTTCAAAGGCTCAAGAATCGAGGATCTCCAAAAAGGTAAGAATTTCTTATGTATAAGGATAGCTCTCGAGAACTGTACTTACTTCCCAAGAACTATCTGCCAGTTCTCGAGAACTAAGAAGCTTGCTTCTCGAGAACTATCTTCCAGTTCTCGAGAACTAAAGATTGCCTCTCGAGAACTATCTGTCAATTCTCAAGAACTAAGAAGCTTGCTTATTGAGAACTATCTGCCAGTTCTCGAGAACCATCCTTGCCTTTCGAGAACTATCTGCTAATTGTCGAGAACCATCATTGCTTCTCGAGAACTATCTTCCACTTCTCGAGAACTAAAGTTGCCTCTTGAGAAATGGCCCGTCATTTTGACGATTTCTGCTAACTCTTCTATTTCGAAAACCTCTTAATTTCTGTCCTAATCCAAGGTTAATTAGACTCATAATTGACATTACTATGGTTATATATATACAATATTTTAGAAATCTTAAATCAACCGCCATTTCAAAATAATTTTCTCAAACTCTTCGTCTTCTGCCGTAAGAAAACTCTGTCTCCGCCGCAGTCTCGCGCTCATTCCGTCGCCACCATCAGCTTTCATGGCGCAAATTTCCAAGATTGGAGTCGACAGCGAACTGGTAGTCGTAGGAATTGCAGAGATTTCAGACGATTTCCGGAACCTTCTCATTCTTCTCGAAACTGCTGGCCTCATGTTCGTTTTGGCAGAACCCTGCAAGATTCTCTTTCCTGATGTCGAGGAGTTCTTCAAGAATTCTAAGGTGAAACAAAATGGTACTATTCTGAAGACTCAGGTCAGAGGGATCAAGATAAAGTTGAACAAGACAAGAGTTGCCCAGTTTATGAGAATGCTCGTTGTAAATGAGGAAGATGACCTAACTTTGGAAGACTATGAAAGGACCTACTCCCTCTGTGGAGTTTCTAAGGAATTTCACTCCTTCAGGAGAAACCTTTTCAATGATGTAGGGAAATTTCATGTAGACATTATTGGAAAAATCCTATGGTGCAAGAGGCAGGGTCAATTAGTTTCATTACTAATGATCTATTTGGAGTAATGACAGCCATTATCTCAAGGAAGAAATTTCAGTTTAGCATGATGGTGTTTGAGGTAATCAGGGACAGCATCCAAGCTCCCAAATTTGCAAGGATAATCTCATTGATTTTGTGAGAGACTGATCTTGTTACCTTCAAAACATCCAAAGGTACAAAATTAATTATCTTAAGAAGATTTCCTTAGCCTCCATCGAGAGATGGGAGTTAAAGCTGAAGAACCCAAGGCAGATTGCAAAAGAAGTTGGAGCTTTTGTCTCAGAGGTGAGGACCCCATCTCCTCCTCTACATCATGTTTCTGAACCATCTTTTGCAGCAACTGAGGGGGAGCCCTCACTCTCTGCCTCAGGTATCAGAATTCCTACTCCTCCAGCCAGATCTCCTCTAAGAAGCCCAGGGATATCTCCAGTCAGGAGCCCTGTGGCAGTCTCTCTAGTGCCAAACCTATCAGATGTTGCAGTCTAAGAAATTCTAAAAGACACAGATGAAGCTATTGAAAAGATGATAGAAGAGCTCACCTAAAAAGAACCTCCATCCCCCCTTTCCAATGATCTCCCTGAAGACCCATCCAGAGAACCATCTCCCCTACCCTCACCCCAAGCTACTCCTTCTCCATCTCAAATAAAAGAATCAACTCCAATAGAGACCATCCTTCTATCTGAAGAGGATGTGCAAGCCCCTAAGGAGGTGGAAGCCCCTCTCAGGAATCTTGATTTCTCCCTTCCTAGATTTGTTGATGAGGAGGGAGATACAGTTTCTAATACTATAAGAGCCCAGAGCTCTGTAATACTAGAAGAAATCCCCCCCATAGAAAGCTTCTCCACCTCCTCAGATTGTTTCTACCACCCCTGCTCCTGCTGATGCTTCTGTAATTGGTAATTCAGATATTCTGTCAAAGATTGAAGAAATGTTAGCTAACCAGAGGAAATATTTTGATGAATCTCTTTAGACTGTCAAAGATCAGGTAACTTCCCTTGAGAAAGAAATGAACAAAGGCTTTGTAGAGATTCAAGCCAACACTGATTCTCTCAAAGGTTTGTTCAGAATTGGAGGAAAAGCAATAGATCACACCATCACAAGCATTGGTCAAGTCATGGACCAATGTATCACCTTGGCAAACAATCAAATTCAGTTGGACAAGAGAGCTGAAGAGAATATCATGAAGGTATGCAATGAAGTTGGTACTTTCAAAGAAGACTCCATAGACCAGCTATCTATAGATATCAGAAAGGGGGAGACCATAGTGAAAGAACAGGTAGAAAAGCTTACTACAAATGCAAAAACTATCTTGGATGAGAAACTAGCTGCAATCAATAAGGATGTCATAGAACAGATTCAATCAGTAAAATTCCATACATATGATACAACTGTCTGGATGCATAACCAGATCTTCCCAGATTTTGAGGCTGACCCCAACATTATTCCTCATCACTTTAATCCTCTTGCTCAAGGTGAGTCCAGCCAAGTTCCTCAACCTCAAATGCCTACATTCTCCCCTAGACCAGAAGATCAGGCACCTTTCCAGCTTCCTATTCCCAAGTTTGGGATAACATTATTCCTCAAGATCTACCAGAGGTTCACATCCTAAAGAAAAGGAAGTATGGGGAAGGTCCTTCTGCTAGCAAATCTATTCCCCAGCCAGAGGCAAAAAGAATGAAAGCAAAGGAATTTGCTGAAGTTTGGAGCCCAACTTCCAAAGCTCTTATTTTATACACTCTTAAACTAGTCATGGACTTTAAAGAGAACAGACATCTTCACTACAGCTCAGTTGAGTGGGAGTTATATGAAAAATCCAAGACCAAAAGGAGGATATATGATAGAGAATATGGAAAGAATAATCCTAAATCTCCTCCAAAGCCCCCAATATACTATCCCAAGCCTTTCAGTTATCAGAGGAGGCAGAAGGAAAAGTAAGACAAGCAACAGAAAAGCAAAGGATGATTCATGATGTTTTGTTTTGAGAATTTTGAAGAAATGGATGGTTATTGATTCTAAAACATTACTTATATATATAATTCCTAGTTTTGAATATTGTGCCTTTAATTAATCTGTCTTTGCATTTATATTCTATTTTCTTTCTTCCAGTTCTTTCTTTATTATGATAATTCACCTTAGTATATAGGGTTCTGACTTCTACAAATAGGGGGAGATTGTTTGGTATTATATCCACAATAACCCAGATTTGCATGAAGTCACCCTTGAACTAAGATAAATTAAGTTGTATTTTATATCCTTGTTATAGTTGAATGATTGCAGATTCTTAGTGCTAAGTGTAGCCCAATGTCAGTCTAAATTGGGTCAGGAACACAGGACCATATAGTGTAATCCCTCACTATGTGATCCAAAATGTTGACTCATATGTAGCCTCTCAATTGGGATACACTTCATGTTCAAACATTGTGAGCATGGGATGAAGACAGGACTAGAAGAAAACATTCTTTAAAAGTCTTGAAAATTATCTAAGTCAAGTTCTCGAGAAGCAGCCTCAGAGTTCTCGAGAAGTGTAGTTTAGTTCTCGAGAAGCTCTCATAGTCCTCGAGAAGCTTAACTACTTAGTTCATGAAAAGTCTGGACAGATTCAAGAAATTTTCTAAGTTATAGTTCTCGAGAAGTCCTCTTTGTTCTCGAGAAGTCATGGTCAGTTTTCAAGAAGCCTAAGGTATAGTTCTCGAAAAGTCTTATTTGTTCTCAAGAAGCTTGGCTTCAGTTCTCGAGAACTGCCAGCTCAATTTCTTGAATAAGTCAAGATTTGCCTCTGAAATTTTTCTAATTTAAGTTCTCGAGAAGACTTATTTAGTTCTTGAGAAGTCCTCCCTCAGTTCTCGAGAAGTCTTCCTCTTTGTTCTCGAGAAGTTCAGAAAAATATTCTAAGTGCTTAATCTCAAGAAGTTCTGAAGTTTTTCTAAGTCAAGTTCTCCAGAAGTCAATTAGTTCTCGAGAACTAAACCTTGTGTTCTCGAGAAGTCCAAATCCTTTCTAAATAATTTAGTTCCCGAGAAGTCTTGACAGTTCTCGAGAACTTAGATCCTAGTTCTCGAGAACTATAGCCACTTCTCAAGAGCTAAGTTGATTTTCCAAAAAAAATTGTTCTAAGTCCAGAACTGCCGAAATTTCAAATACCTCGACGTGATTGGTACACGTATCGTAATTAATGTTTTTTCTAGCCGTTAAGGGTAATCCTATATAAAGTCTTTTCCCTAAGACATAACCCTAAGCAAAACAGAAAAAGAAGAATTTCTTAAGAGCGGATTCCGTACTTTCCTAAATTACTGGTTCGGCCGACTTTTCTCAAGAATGACATTTGAAGCCGCCACTCACGTCAAGATTGATCTCTCTGCACTCGATCTAGAAGATTTGCTGATTAAGGAATCGATTTTCTCTCCTTGATCGAGTAGATTCAAGTTCTCTCAGGTCAGATTTTCAAAGGATTTTCTTCTAAAAATTCTGAAAGAGCCGCAACGATTCAAGAAGAAGACCTAGAGACATATTATTTCAGATCTGAGAATATTTCTGTTTGTATTTTCAATCTCTATTTGTATATCTTGTAGGAGATTACTCTCCGAGTGTAGGAGCGTTGTGCTCCGAGTGGTAGGAAGTTTTTATCTTTCGAGTGTAGATCTATTTGGATCGAGTTTTGTAGGAACGTGGTTCCGAGGTGTAGGATTGGTTTGCAATCCGAGATAGTGGAGTAGCCGAGTCTAGTGATTCGCTAGATCGGTGAGGAAAGTGGATGTACCCAAGATCGGGGAACCACTATAAATCTCTTGTCGTCTGTGTGATTGCTTGCTTACTTATTTGTGCTAGTCGCTAAATTTTGTATTCCGCATTAGACGCACATCTTACCTATTCACCCCCCTCTAGGTGATTTAGGTAGACAACTTACATCTTTCAGAGGCCGAGATTGAGGACAAATTACCCGAAGAATGACTCCTCTCCATAGAAATGGTAACGACTTCCTCTACACCATGGTTTGCAAACTTGGTCATTTATTTAATGGCTCGAGTCCTTCCAAAAAAATTTTCTAGTCAACAAAAGAAGAAATTGTTTTCTTACCAAAAAACTATTTTTGGGAATACCCATTTTTATTCCAAGTCTGTGCGGACCAAGGGATTAGGAGATGTTTTTAAGGAGAGGAAGGTTTCAAAATCTTGTTGCACTGCCACGAAGGACAAACCATCAGACAATATCAAGCAAACCGAACTGGGCAGAAGGTTCTTAAAGTGGGCATCTTTTGGCCCACTTTATTCAAAGATGCTCAGAAATTGGTTAGCACTTGCAATAGCTGCCAACGGTCAGGTAATATTTCCTGTCAGGATGAAATTCGACAAAACTTGTTTATAGAATGCAAAATATTTGATCTATAGGGAATAAATTTTATAGACCCTCAACCTTCTATCGTTTAAAAATCATTATCTGGTAGTAGCGGTTGAGTACGTTTCGAGGTGGGCAGAAGCGAAAGCTATCCCCACCAATGATGTGAGAGTTATCGTGAAATTTTTGAAAAACCAATTTTGTTATTTTGGCACGCCTCGTGCAATTGTTAGTGATCGAGGTACACATTTCTGTAATGCCGAGTTAGCTAAAATTTTAGCTAAATATGGAGTCTTTCACAAACTTGCCACCAATTATCCCCCCAAATGAGCGGCCAAGAATAGTCCCATATGGCTAACTCATATTCTTGAGAAAACTGTAGCCATAAATCGAAAAGATTGGTTAGTTAAACTTGACGATGCACTTTGGGCTTATCGCACAACATACAAAATCGCAATTGTTTGAATGCCTTATCGTTTGGTCTACGGAAAGCGTGTCAAATTCCGGTATAATTAAAACATCGCACATACTGGGCGCTAAAATTTTTAAACATTGATACGAACTTATACTCCGAACAAATAAAATTTCAACTAAATGAACTTGATTAATGGCGTACCAACACCTATAAAAGCAATATATTTTATAAGGAGCATTCTAAGTTTTATAAAATAGGAAAATAAAATTTCCAAAATCATTTTACTGGGTGATCTCGTCCTTCATTATTACTCATGGATTTAACTTTTTCAGGGGAAATTAAAATCCTGATAGTCCGGCCCCTTTACTGTTAAAAAGGTTTGGCCATGAGTCTGTTCTTATTTCTCACACCGAACTAGGCTCTTTTAAAGTAAATGGGCACCACATAAAACTTTACCTTGTGGGGGACTTTTCAAACAAACAAATGGAATCATACACCCTCCCTAACATTTAAATCACCCCACTAAATAAGTCATGTAACGCGACAGAAAACAAAGCACTTGTGGGAGGAACCCCATAGTTATCTGTTTTTTATACCTGTTCTTTTACTAAATTTACAAGTTTTTCTTATGGCCTCCATGACCTCAAATCAAGAAAGCCTCTTTACTCTTTTGGACTTAAGTTTTGTATATATCATCTGTTTATTCATACTTTTGCACATCATAAGTATGGGGGTATATTTCCTTTCTAAAAACTGCATTTATACATATAAGTATTATCCAAATTCTTTTTAAAAAAATTATGTTTTTATTCACTATGTTTTCTCTTCAATATTCATGTATATATTTTCTTAGAAACAAAAACATCTACTTGAGTATATATTTTTGCTTAGTCAATCATCCTAAACAAAATTGAACCCCTGCTTTGTTTGTCTCTTTTCCAAAAAAATTAATTTTTTTGAGTTGATATATAAGCAGTTATCTAGTTTTTCAATTTGTTAGTCATTTATTTATCATAAATAGATAGATCTAAATATCCAGTGATAAGTTTTTAAAAATATCTTGTGTATTTTATTTAAAGTTAGAGGATTTTTTTAGCACTACTTCTCGTTAATGATAAATAGAGGCATGTGTATTATGTTTGCCAAACATCTGTAGACTATAATTATCTTTACTTCACTTTTATCGAAATATAGGAATTTTCAAGCTATTACAATTGCTCTCAAAATCTTTTATCAAAATTGTTTTTGAAACCCCCAATCTACTCTTTGCTTGGCATGTTTTCTTATGCACGCAAGCATCTAGGAGTATTTTCTCCTAGAAAAGAAAAGATCTTATGTAAATTGGAATAAGATTTCCTTCTATAAACATATCATCCAATAATTGTTAAAAGACTATATGAAATAGAGTATTTGCTCCTATACATATACATTGGATTAAAGTGAAGTTCAGTTCTGCAAAGTTTTTTTCTTCTTTGGAAAATATTTTCCTAAGTAGTTGTAACTAAGCAAGAATATTTAATAAAGTGGGAGGATAAAATTCATCACCTCCTTCATCAAAGCCTACTTTATAGGCAAAAACCAAGTTTGTGCACCATAAAACTACTACAAATATTTCTAATTTTGGTTAAAAGTTTGAGAGAGCATAATTAATAGGTTGTCTATTTTGCATCATATCTCTTTCAAGATACAGTTTTTATAATTCCAATCTAACTTGTTACTAATGATTGCAATGTTGCTTACTATTTGGTTTTCTCAAGAAGTCTTTTGGCAATGAACATTTATACTTGGCTAAATCATTTGCAAAATGCAGGACTTAACTCTTCATAGACTGGATCTCTATGTCTATCTTCCCTTGATTTAAAAAACTGATAGTTAAATTAGAAATTTTATAATTGTTTGTATTATTGACACATACTTTTGCTCTAGAATAATAAAGCTTAAATATGGAGGTATTTGATGAATAGAAAATATACATATTTTTAGTTTCTATTTTAGTTTATTTTAATAAAAAAGTAATAGTATCATGTACATACCAAAATAAATCCTTTATTTTTGATTTTCAGTTCTAACTTGACCTTATTTTGTGCTCTATAGGTATTTCTGAAATTTTTTTAAATTAAGCAAAATATTACTAAGTCAAGCCCCAGGTCATGCCCGTGACCCTGGGTATATAACTTTAAAACTAGCAATTCTAACAAATTCAGCAAATTTTGGCTATTAAGCTCAGGCACCCCCTAGCTACACGCCTATGTTCTAGATGACATGACCGTGACATCACCTATGACCAAGCCCGAAGCTCGCTACACATCATGCCAAAGTACTAATGCTAGCAAACCCAGTTACGCCCGATCTACACGCATATGGTCTAGTTGGCACGCATGTGGGATTACCCATGAACAATCTAGAAGCTCGATGTCATGATACAACAAAGCTCACCACCATGCCCACAGACATGGCTAGCTGACACGCCCGTTTCCCTTATTACATGACCGTATAATCTTCCAGACCCACTGAGAAGCCTACGAAATTTTTATCTGTAGACCATCTTATCTACCAGCTTGCAGACACGCCCTGGTGAAATGCCCTAGGGGTGTGTAAAGGGGCAATGTTCATAAAAAATTTCGTCTATAAATAGAGTGCTCTGGTTGATGTTTTAGGAGAACTGTCAGAGTTCTACATAGTTCTATATAGTGTTTATGTGTCGTTTTTAGTGATATTTTCTAAACCCTACTTTGGGTTTTTTAGTGACAACACTTTTTGAAGTAATAAAATTTCAATTTTCAAGTAATTCTTCAACTTTTATTTTTATTAACTTAGTTTACATTCTATTGTGACAGGGTGTATGCGTATTAACTATCTTTTCCATTATTTGTTTTCTACTATCACCCCTATCCCGAATTAGAGGCTAAGAACTTTTTAGTGCTTGACTAAGATGGTTTGGACAGATATTATTTCTGTATTTTATAAGTCTTTTAATTTTACTACAACCACCTATATCCCGATGAGAGGCTAAGAACTTTTTAGCACTCGATGAGATGAGCTTTGGGAAGGATATTATTTCTGCAATTTAAACCCTATTTCCTAAGTTAATAAAAACTTAAGATTTAACTAAGAATATAGTTGAGTAGAATCGTACCTTTTGATATATGGTTTTCATTTCCGTAGTTCGTAGGTAGTAGCCGAAAGGTTCATGTCCACGAATTGAGCACTCTCTGGTAAAGAGAAACTATGCTTCACTCTAAAAAGAGTTGAACGTAATCCTCCCAAGTTGAACCTTCAAATATAAGTAGGAGGTCAATAATGGGTTCACAACATAAAGCGTGTATTAAAGTATTTTTGATTACAGGACGAAAGTTCGATCAAACTACCTTAATCTCTGGTGGATTTATCCTTGATCATGGTGCATTTTTATTTAGGTAACCTCCACGGTCAAGTATGTTAATTAGTAGAAAAGTTGAGTTTTTCTTATTTTAAAATTATGTTCCAAAGTAAGTCAAAATCGAGGGCTATCTACCTCATCTATTTTCAAAACCCTACTTATTCCTTTTGTTTTCACTTTTAAAAATCTTCAAATCTTTTCGATAAAATAATAATTCCATTCTTAAAGTAGAGTACTTGACATAGATCCTTGAAAAAAAAGCGACCTTAATATTTTAAAATACTATACTATTACTCGATTGGTACGCTTGCCAAAATCACACTACATAAGTAAAAAGAGATAGAACACAAACGGGTAATTTACTAATCTAACTTACTTTTCAATTTAATATATCTCAAGCCATTTTACTTACCAAGGCGATGAAAAGGGAGCCGGTAGTGGACGAAGAAGTGATGAAGGTGGTAGAAAAATTAAAGGAGAAGGAGGTCCACTCCCTTGAGGGGGGATAAGGTGCCAGAAGTTCAAGCCAATTTTATTGCGGTGGATGAAATAGAGAAGAGAGAGACCCTCATTCAAGGAGAGAGGGAGAGAAGCAAATGGGAGGAGCTATCTCGGCTGGATGTAGTGGACGAGGTGTCACAACCCGCATTTTCTCTGCATTTAAACAATACATCAGAGTAGGAGAAAACACGTGCCATGATGCCACGCCGTGTACGGGATAACTGCAGGCGCTCAGGCAAGAACTTGAACCTAAACCATTATATAAAATCCACAAGTTTATTATGAAGAAACGATAATTTAAGTTAAGTTTTAATGGTCATATCCCTTGGCTCAGTGGATCAACTAGTTCACAAGTGGAAATGAGAATATACACTATGAAAAATACTTTGTTTATATTGATTAACATCCTACATGAGCATAAACATCCAAATAGGACAACTCATGATATGCATACCTCTAGGTTTATTATTGTATAAAAATAGCTTTTACGTTAGTTAAAATTTAGTGATTTTGGTTTAAAGAAATGTTATGCATAAGATAATACCTTTATACTTTAAAATAACTAACATGCAATCCTAGCATAAAAACTTCCCAGAGACCAAGTAAAGCCAACCAGTCATCAAGAAAAGACTAAGTAGCGAGCAGGTATCTTAATAATATAAAAACTTTGGTGCATATCAATAACCTAGCACAAACCCCCCCAAAAGGAAAAGCAAGTAATTCTGAACTAATCAACAGAACAACAACACTACCTCACACTAGTGAGGAAAAGACGTCTATAACAACAGTAGAAAACTAGCAACCACAAAACCTTGCCGCTCAATCGGCTATTGCTCTAAACCTGAGGCATTCCAAAGAAAAGAATACATCAGCAAGAAATACAAGAGGTAAAATATTATCAATAGATTATAATCAGAAGAAAGCAAAAGGGGTTACATACCCCAACCACAGGAAAGTTGCCAAATCACAACAAATGAGAAATAAAATAGTTATGAGTTATTAACTTAAAAAGTCCAGGAGTAAGGAAATTGCACCAAGTGTGAAACGAAGCCATGCTTCGAGAATATCTACAAGAATAAGCATAAAGACATATGTTTAAACAATGAGAAGCAAGAGACTGAACATCTCTAACAACGTGAATAATTAACACCGGTGGAAACGGTTCTGAGTCAGTGGACACAATGCCCAACACGAACTAACCGACCCAAATATCTCGAGAAGGCACTACGATGGTGGCAATAAGGTCCAACACAACCTAATAGTCCAACCATCTCAAAAAGGAACTATGGTGGTGGCAACAAGGTCCAACACAACCCAAAAATCAATGAGAAAACATCAACGACCACCAAGTTTAATGATTCACGAGCAAGCACTAGGTTGGTGGTCTTTTATCCACTACCAACTATGGGCCACACCTAAACATCCATATACACCTATAAAACCCCAACCAAAAATCTGGGCTTCTCCATTGACAAGAAAGAGGTAAATCCGAAAAATTTCCTTAAGGACCAAACATGACGAATTAGACTTAATTCAGTGAAAAAACTAAGTCTATACTGATTCGTCGAGTATACTCTACAAATGCAATAGATACATGAAGAACTATACTTGGCAAAAAATCAACTGTCTTAACGATACCAAACGATTCGACGTAATTACCTTGATACCCGATGAATCGGCAGAATTATCTAAGTCCACGAAAAATCATCGAGTATACTCGATGCCTCGCTGAGTCCACTCAGTGCCTGGACTTAACTCCATGATTTACTTCACTCAACGGCTTCACTCGATGCTCTTGATGCCAACTGACAATACTCAATGAATTCGTCGAGAGTACACGACGCTTTTGACTTAGCCTTGTCGACACTCGACGAACTCAATGCCTAATACTCAACTAATGCCAAATCACTCAACACCAAGAATAATACTCAACGAATTCGTCGAGATTACTCAATGAATCTGACTTACACTCACGGATCACTCAATGCTCTCAATGACAAGTCACATTCACTCAACACCAAGGCGATACTTAACGCCAAAGGCAAATACTCAGTGAAATCATCGAGATTACTCGACGAATCTTACTTCACTCAACTCCCAAACTGTTCAACGAATTAGACTTAATCCAAAACCATACTTGATGAATTCCAATCAGGCTAACCACACCATACTCGATGAATTTTACTCTACTCGAGCTAATACTCACTGAATTTTACTTGAACCAATTCAACCTTCACCCGATGAATTCTATTCACTCTTATAGGACAAACTTAGACTTAGGCGTACTGTTATATACAACAAAAACTAGACTTAAGTTAACTGTCTTATACTCGACGAATTATCCTAGACTAACAATCATCTACTCGACGTATTAACCTAACCAAATTAAATCCTAATTCGAATGATTATACTCGGGCTGTCTCCTACATAAACAATGAAGTAAAAAAAAGTTGGCTTGAAAAACTACACTACCCAACAGATCGGCTGAACCCTACACTGCTCCTATTTTTCTAAGGAGAGAAGGGAAGAAATGCAATAAGGAACACAAAGAAATGGACTTGGCAAGGGGCATAAAACACCACTTGCCTTGAATCGCCCGGAAACCCGACCACGCAAGCGCTCCTCCTCATGGATCTGGCTGCAAGAACACCTGGGCAACGAATCCTGAAACTTTTTGGGAGAAAAGAAGGTCAAAACGAATTCCCTAACACACAAAAAATCAATAAACGAGAAAAACTAACTACATACACGTAGATCTCGGTGAGAGCAATCCGAATATACCCTCTGATGACGACTTCGAGCAACAAAGCTCCTGCAATCGGCGGCCGGAAGCCTAGAAATTTCCGCCGTTCTTTTCTTTCGCAAAATAGTGCGATGGCTTGGGAGGAAGATGATTAATAGGGTTTCTGTCATATCATTAACAATTTATATTTATTTAAGTAATATAATATTATATTATAATTAATTACTAAATAAACGTCCAAATGACCTGAAACTCAAACCAACTCATAATTCTATGAAAATCGCACTATAGC
The DNA here is from genome assembly GCA_039513925.1 of Platanthera zijinensis. Lineage (NCBI taxonomy): Eukaryota > Viridiplantae > Streptophyta > Magnoliopsida > Asparagales > Orchidaceae > Platanthera > Platanthera zijinensis. The sequence goes on along the minus strand of CM077095.1, from coordinate 76,189,429 downwards.
AAAATATCGATGCTACAAATCCAACGGCGAAGTAAAAATTGAAATCCGACAAACAAAACTCGGGTAAAAACTCCCCGATGACCAAAAAAATAACCATCCCAAAAAGGCTCCCCCGAGTTCCAAAACAAACCCGGCTCGCAAGAGATATCACAAAAACATACTAAATATTAGCCAAGCTAATATTCTAAGTCAAAACCTCAGATACCAAATGAGCAACAGTCATGCTTCAGTAGTTGTACCTAACAACTACACGTCAACGTAATGCCCTGACGACAAAAATACGCCACTAAAAGAATTAAAATAAACATCGAAAAATCAGGGGCGTTACAGCCACTCCCACTAAAAGGAAGTTTCATCCCGAAACTAGATACACAATAGAATCTTTTAAAGAAGGAAAATCAACCAATGGTTATTCATTTGAACACTTACCCAAAAGAAACTAGGAGAACAAATGAGGATGAGCCTCCCACATAGCTGACTCTAACTACCCAAGTCGTGCTTTCCACATCTTGGTTTCCCCACAAAACTTTAACCATGGATACTATCTTCCTTCGCAACACCCGATCTTGAGTATCCAGAATGCAAAAAGGCATCTCCACATAAGAAAGGTTAGGCTACAACTAGGGCCCCGAATCAAGAACATGCCAGTCACTAAGCACACATTTCCTCAACTGGCTCACATGAAACACCTCATGCACACCAAGAAAATTTGCGGGCAAATCCAGCCAATAAGCATACACTCTAATTTGTTCAATAACTTAGAAAGGAACAACATACTTCGGATCCAATTTATTGTTCTTTCCAAACCTCTTAACACCATCCATCAGAGAAACCTTGGGAAAAACCATGTCTCCAACTACAAATTCCCGATCAATCCTTCTCCGATTAGCATTCTTCTAATAATGCTCCAGAGATATTCGAAGCTTCTCTCGAATAAGCGTCATTGAAGTGTTCATCTCTTCCAAAGCTTTTTGACCCAATAATGGTCCTTCACCAACTTAGGCCCAAAACAAGGGAGTCCTGCAACGTCTCACATACAAAGCCTCAAAAAGGGCCATTAGAAAGCTCTCTTGATAGGTGTTATTATAGGCAAATTCCATCAATCTCAGCCGCTCGTCCCACACTCCTCTATGGTCCAAGATGTAACATATTATCATATCTTCAACATTCTGATTTTCTCTCTCCATCTAAACATTGGTCTGCGGATGATAAGCGGTTGAATATATGAGGTCGGTACCAAACCCTCCTTATAAACTCTTCCAAAAACGAGACGTAAACCTGGAATCTCGATCTGACACAATACTAACAGGAACTCAATGTTGTCTGATGACCTCATCCAAATATAACTCTGTTATTTTCTTCATGGAGTAATCAATCTTGAATGGCACGAAGTGAGCATACTTTGTTAGTCTGTCAACTATGAATCACACTAAATCATGTCCTCGGGGAGATCTCGACAAACTGGTTATAAATCCATCGAAATACTCTCCCACTTCTAACTCGGAATCTCCAAGGGCGTAAGCTTGCCACTAGGCAAACCATGTTCTGCCTTAATACACTTGTAGGTGAAGCACTCAGACACAAACATGGCTATATCATTCTTCATTCCATACCACCAAACGATTTGTTTCAAATCTTTATACATTTTAGTAGAACCACGGTGGTAGGCGATAATAAAACCATACAGCTCACTGCACAACTTAGCTCGAATATCTTCAACTGCGGGGATACAAAATCTATCGCGGTATTTCAAGGTACCTGCATCATCAATTGAAAAGTCTGGTAATTTCCCTTTCTCAGTTCTACAACGAAGGTGCTGCAAATCAGGATCGTCCTTTTTATATAGCCTTGTAAGCGTAATTCATGAAGTCTCTACTACTTCCAAGCTGCTTGTCGAGTCGCTATATCCGACCAAGATACCCATTAACAGAAACTCTTCCACCAAGGAATTCACCAAAATTTTAAAGATATGCGCGGTCTTTCTACTCAAGGCATCGACAACCATTTTATCTTTGCCCGGATGATATTGGATCTCGACATCGTAATCCACGACATATTCTAACCACCTACGCTGGCGTAAATTTAATTCCTTCTTAGTCAAGATGTACTTCAAACTCATATGGTCTGTGTAGATCTTGCACAATGCGCCATACAAAAGATGTCTCAACAACTTCAAGGCATAAATTACTGCCACAAACTCTAAATCATGAGTAGGGTAGTTCTTTTCATGTATATTTAATTGCCTCGATCCATACACAATTACCTTGCCTTCTTGCATCAAGACACATCCAAGCCCTACATGTGATGCATCCACATAAACGACATACTCTAATCCTTCATTAGGAAAAATCAACATTAAAGCAGTGCATAATCTCTTTTTAAATTCCTAAAAAGCTTCTTTGCACTTATCACTCCACACAAACACCGCATTCTTTTACATAAGCTTAGTCAGTGGAACAAATATCATAGAAAATCCTTCTACAAACCATCTATAATAGCCTGCAAACCCTAGGAAGCTTCTTATCTCTTTGGGAGTTATAGGTATTTTCCAACCCATTACGACAGCTATCTTTTCTGGGTCAATGGAAATTCCGTCCTTATTCACCACATGATCGAAAAAGGAAACCTGAGGCAACCAAAACTCGCATTTACTCAACTTTGTATACAACTTATGCTCCCTCAAAGCAGATAGAACTAACCACAAGTGTTGGGCATGCTCCTAAGCACTCTGGGAATAAAACAAAACATCATTAATAAACACGACCACAAAACAGTCCAAAAAATCTTTGAACACTCTGTTCATCATGTCCATGAAGGATGAGGGTGCATTTATCAATCCAAATGGCATCACCAAGAACTCAAAATGTCCATGGAGAGAACGAAAAGCGGTCATGGAACATACGACACATAGATTCTCAATTGATGGTAGCCTGAATGAAGGAGAATCTTCGAAAACATTGTACTACCATGCAACTTACCAAACAAATCATCTATTCATAGCAAGGGATACATATTCTTTATAGTCACCTTATTTAGTTCCCTATAATTGATGCACAACCTCATAGACCCATCCTTATTCTTTACAAACAACATGGGAGCACCCCAAGGAGAAGATCTTTACCTAATGAATCCACACAACGATAACTCATCTAGCTCGGTACGCAACTCATCCATCTCACATGGGTCCATACGGTACAGTTCTTTATCAATATGGAGAGTACTCGGCTCCAAATGAATAACAAACTCAACATCCCTCTCAGGTGCAAGACCAGGAAGACTATCTGGGAAGAAATACGGAAAATCTTTCACCACAGGAATATCCCCAATGTGTGGCAAACTACCACCTGTTTCCAAAACACAAACCAAACAAGCAAAACATCCCGAATTCAGAAGTTTCCCAGCACGTACCGCAGAAATAATCGGGGAATCCTGGAACAAAAATCCATAAACACTCCAGGGGTGGTTGTTGTCCATCTTGAAGTACCAATGCTTAATCTTATATTGGAAATATGAATATACGCTGCGGAAAATACTTTGTTTATATTGTTTAACATCCTACATGAGCATAAACATCCAAACAGGACAACTCATGATATGCATACCTCTAGGTTTATTATAGTATAAAAATAGCTTTTACGTTAGTTAAAATAAAGTGACTGTAGTTTAAAGCAATGTTATGCATGAGATAGTACCTTTATACTTTTAAAATAACTAACATGCAAACCTAGCATAAAACCATCCCAGAGAGTAAGTAAAACCAACAAGTCATTAAGAAAAAGACTAAGCAGCTAACAGGTATCTTAACAATATAAAAACTCTGGTGGGCATCAACAACCTGACACGAACCCACAAAAAGGAAAAGCAAGTATGTACAAACTAATCAACAGAATAACAACACTACCTCACACAAGTTAGGAAAAGACATCTGCAACAAAAACAGCAACAAAATAGCAACCACCAAACCAAGCCGCTCAATCGGCTACTGCTCCAAACCTGAGGCATTCCTAAGAAAAGAATACCTCAGGAAGAAATACAAGAGGTAAAAAGATCATCAGCAGATAATAATCAGAAGAAAGCAAATGAGGTTACCAACCAAAAACCACAGGAAAGTTGCCAAATCAAAACAAATGAGAAATAAAACTGTTATGATTTATTAACTTAAAAGTCTAAGATTAAGGAAATTTAACCAAGTGCAAAACGAATCCATCCTTCTAGAATATCTACAAGAGTAAGCATAAAGACATATGTCTAAACAATGAGAAGCAAGAGACTGAAGAGCTCTAACCACGTGAATAATTAACACCAGTGGAAACGGTTCTGAGTTAGTGGACACAATGCCAAACACGAACTAACAGACCCAAACATCTCAAGAAGGCACTGCGGTGGTGGCAACAAGGTCTAACACAACCTAATAGTCCAACCATCTCAAAAAGGCACTATGGTTGTGGCAACAAGGTCCAAAACAACCCAACAGTCCATGAGAAAACATCAACGACCACAAAGTATAATGATTCACGAGCAAGCACTAGGTTGGTAGTCTTTTATCCACTACCAACTATGGGCCACACCTAAACATCCATAAACACCTATAAAACCCTAACCAAAACACCAGGCTTCTCCATTGACAAGAAAGAGGTAAATCCGAAAATTTTTCTTAAGGCCCAAACATGACGAATAAGACTTAATTTAGCGAAAAAACTAAGTCCATACTGATTCGTCGAGTAGTGACGATAACTCTCTGGTCTGCAGAAATCCCTGAGTATAAAAACAACTCCTCGATTGCGATAATCTAATTTTCCAATGCTATGAAATCGGCTTTACCATCATAGGTAGGAGGTCTTAGTCACCGAAAATGCGAGATAAAATTCATCTATGGTGGCAGCTGAACTGGAGGAACCAAAGGAGTGGGAAGAACAAGAATTGCTTGACCCATAGCAGGGACCTAGACTCTCAGTTGCTTTCCAGAAAAGACAGTCAACAGTGCCTGGATCTACGACTACATCTCCACCATCTGCCTTGACAGAGCCTCATTACTCTGCCGCAGTCTCTCAATTAATGCATTAATCTATGCACCAAATGACTCTCCCTCAGACTGGGGTGTTGACCTCGTTGCAACTCGCTTAGGCGGCATCCTAAGAATATAACAAACAACCAATCAAATCCTAGCTTATCCGCTAGTACTACACAACTTAGTTAAGACCATACATATTTAGATACTTGTTCATACTGCTAACTTGCTCTGGGATTTTTATAATGATATCATGCTTAAACTTAGGATGATATACCGTCATCCTATTGACTCATGTGCATAAACCATGAATGCTTGAATTATCTTTATTTTTTAAATCTATGTGTGTACATATGTCATCATGTAGATCTTTAGCTTGGAACGTGTGCTAATGTTATGTTATGTCATGCATGTTGTGTTATGCAATCTAATAAAGGCCTTCATGCATGTTAAGAGCGACGAACAAATCAAATATTATGCATCTCATACTACATAATATTGCATGTAACGAAAAGAAAAATCTAGCGTGCATTCATGTGATGATTGTTATGCATCCCATACTACGTAACAGTCACATGTTGCCTCCTATGAGGATCCATATACAAACACATATTATGCATCCCATACTACATAATATGCCCCATATACTTCTTGTCATGCTTATGATTATAGTGTTCATGTTTCAGCCAAGACGTACTGATGACACATCAGTGTGTGTATGAAATGGAACAAGACAATCTAAAACTAACAAGAGATAGTCATTCGAACAATTGTCAAACAACTTATCCCTCTGATACCAACTATCACAACCCATATTTCCCCCATATTTAAACATTATATCAGAGTAGGAGAAAACATGCGTAATGATACCACGACGTGCATGGGATAACTGCAGGCGCTAAGGCAAGAACTCGTACCTAACACTTTATATGATATCCTCAAGTTTATTATGAAGAAAGTTGTAATTTAAGTTAGGTTTAATGGTTATATCACTCGGCTCAGTGGATCAACTAGTCCTTAAGGGAAAATATGAATATACACTGCGGAAAATACTTTGTTTATATTGATTAACATCCTACATGAGCATAAACATCCAAACAGGACAACTCATTATATGCAGACCTCTAGGTTTATTATAGTTTAAAAATAGCTTTTAAGTTAGTTAAAATATAGTGAATTTAGTTTAAAGCAATGCTATGCATGAGAAGTGCCTTTATACTTTTAAAATAACAAACATGCAAACCTAGCATAAAACCTTCGCAGAGAGTAAGTAAAACCAACCAGTCACTAAGAAAAAGACTAAGCAGTTAGCAGGTATCTTAACAATATAAAAACTCTGGTGGGCGTCAACAACCTGACACGAACCCACAAAAAGGAAAAGCAAGTATGTCTAAACTAATCAACAAAACAACAACACTACCTCACACTAGTTAGGAAAAGACATCTACAACAACAACAGAAAACCAGCAACCACCAAACCAAGCCGCTCAATCAGCTACTGCTCCAAACTTGAGGCATTCCAAAGAAAAGAATACCTCAGAAAAAAATATAAGAGGTAAAAAGATCATCAATAGATAATAATCAGAAGAAAGCAAATGATGTTTCCAACCCCAACCACATGAAAGCTGCCAAATCACTACAAATGAAAAATAAAACAGTTATGATTTGTTAACTTAAAAAGTCTAAGAGTAAGGAAATTGCATCAAGTGCAAAATGAATTCATCCTTCGAGAATACCTACAAGAGTAAGCATAAAGACATATGTCTAAATAATGAGAAGCTAGAGACTAAACAACTTTAAACACGTGAATCATTAACACCGGTAGAAACGGTTCTAAGTTAGTGGCCACAATTCCCAACACGAACTAATAGACCCAAACATCTCGAGAAGGTACTGCGGTGGTATAAATAAGATCCAACATAACCTAATAGTTCAAACATCTCAAAAAGGCATTATGGTGGTGGCAACAAGGTCCAACACAACCCAATTGTCCATGAGAAAATATCAAACACAACCAAGTGTAATTATTCACAAGTCGGCACTAGGTTGGTGGTCCTTTATCCACTACCAACCATGGGCCACACCTAAACATTCATAAAATCCCATAAAACCCTAACCAAAACACTAGGCTTCTCTAATGACAAGTCGGAGGAAAATCACGAAATTTACCCTAATGCCCAAACTCACGAATTAGACTTAATTCGGCAAAAAAACTAAGTCCATACTGATTCGTCGAGTATACTCTACGGATGCAGTAGATACACGACGAACTATACATGGCAAAAAATCAATTGTGTTAATGATACTCAACGATTCAGCGTAATTACCTTGACACCCGATGAATAAGTTAAATTATCTAAGTCTTTGGAAAATCGTCGAGTATACACAATGCCTCGCTGAGTCCACTCACCGCCTAGACATAACTCTACAATTTTAATTCAATCAATGACTTCACTTGACGCTCTCGATGCCAACATACAATACTCAACGAATTCGTCAAGATTATAGGATGCTTTTGACTAAGCCTTGCCGGCACTCATCAAACTCGACGGCTGATGAGTCCGAGTTATATATGGTTTTTCGGACTCATCTTGGCTTGTTTTCTCATGTATGCACTGCATTTTAACTGGATATTGGTTATATTTGCATCGTTTGGTCTTTGACCTCATTGTGCACTACTTTGGGCCCGAGGGTATGCTGTTGATGGGGGTAAGCACTTGGTGCTCCCCATGTTTCTTTCTGCTACTCTGATGGTATTTTTGTGCTTTTGGAGTGTCCTCCTTTGCTTTATGTTTGCTGCTTGTAGGTGGTCGGTTTTCCTCTCTTCATAGTTCTAATTTGAGAAAAACGCATGATCGTGCATTTTCTTAGCGCACGGTTACTTCTGGGCGTTCATTTTCTACATGTTATTCTAGAATGATTGATTGACCCGTATGATTCCTTCACACATGGTTTCTTCGTGCGCGAAGGAAGTGCAAGGTTTTCCTATAGCTTTTGTTTTTAGTTCGTTCTGTGGTTAATCGTGTGTTTTCCTTCGTGCACGGGCAAAAGTGCCTGTGCGCGAGTTAAACACACGATTCCACTAGGTTGCCTGCATTTGTGCATTCTGTCGTTACCTCGTGCAATTTCCTTAGCACATGGGCAGAATCGCCCGTGCGTGAGTAAAATGCATGGGTCAACGCTTCTTCTTCCTCAGGCATTTTCTGGAGATTAATATCACACGGTTCGCACACGGTCGTTCGCCAGACCGTGCATGACCATTTTTTCTGACTTTTACTATTTAAGACGTAGATTTCTTATGGACCAGGACAACTTCAATTTCACCCGCCATTTCCGCTCCTTTGAGCAAGAAATCGCTCCTCCAGCTATCACTCTCTCTCCCCTCCTTAGGAAACTCCTCAGACCACCATTTCTCCTCTGAAAGCTTGCGAAAGTTCCGTCTCCGGCCATCTTCATCTTCTCCGACATCCAAGCTACCATTAGAGATACTTGTTGCTGCACTTGAGACGTTCTCTATTCATATCCATCTTAGCGACTCGACACGAAGAGGACGGGTTTGAAGAAGGAAGTGGCATACCTTTTTCATCCTAGACGCCTTCCGAAGAACGAGCTAGGATGAGGATTGACAACCTTCGCTTCCGGCCGAGAATCTTGGAGAGCTTTCGTGCACTCTGTTATATTTCTTCACTTTTATTAAGCTTGCTATGCTCTGAACTGCTATTGGTAAACTTGTAGCTTGATAACAATATTTTTGCTTGAGTTTCATCTAGTTTGGTTGTTGATATTTTCATCTTGGATTTTATTTGAGTCGTTTTAGCGATTGCTAGAAGACCGCGCTACGAAGAGGTGTTTGCGTCCCTCAATAGTTTGTTCATCTCCGTTATTACTCGTTGGAGTAATCCACCCGAACGACGCGGTGAAGGCGACCCACATTAGTTTAAGCATGCTTAGCATAGGAATCCAAAACCAAACCCCCCTTTTTCATAGTTGCACTTGTATTTGTTTTTTCCAAAAGCAAAGTCCATGCTCCCTACCTACACTCCGCGTGAGATCGATATCTAGGGAATCAACTACTCATCTTTATTACTTGACCATGATCGGTAAATTTACCGAGAGCGCATCAAGTTTTGGGCTCCGGTGCCATGGAGTGCAACCGTTGCGTGCGATTTTTTATTTCTTTTGGAAAAAGGTTGTAAGTTTTAGGTGTTTTAATTTTTTTTTTGTGAGCTGTATGACAGATCTAAACCCTAGTGGTGGGATTGAAGATTTGGGTGCTGATCCTGAGACCGCAAAAGCAAAGAGAGCTCGAGAATGTGCTGTTGTTATAGAGGAAAGGATGGAAGACTTGGGTCGTGGATGAAATGGCCAAGGAGAAAGAGTAGTTGAATGATAGGAGGTGGTCCAACCTCGTGTCAAGACGATGCGAGACTTCACCACCCCTACGGCAGGGAGTTTCTATCCCGGGTTCGGACCAGCAATTGCCAACCCTCACTTCGAGATAAAGCCTGAGTTTATGAACATGATTAGAAACAACACGCAGTACTCGGGTTTGCCGAGCGAAGACCCTCAGCTCCATTTGGCAGAGTTTTCTGAGATATGCGGTACATTCCGCTATGTTTGCATCTCAGATGATGTGGTAAAGATAAAGTTATTCCGTTTCTCACTGCGAGATAGGGCAAAGACATGGCTTCATACGATTGCCCCGAGCACATCAACTACCTAGGAAATTTTATCTTCTATGTTTTTAGCTAGGTTCTTCCCAGTAGATAAAATTATTAATGCTCGCAGGGAGATCGCTATATTCAGACAGCTGGACCAAGAGACATTATCAGAGGCGTGGGAGAATTTCCCTGATCTGCAGCGCCATTATACCCAACACGGTTGTGAGTCGTGGAACCTCGTCGAAATATTCTATTTTGGTGTCGAGCCAAACTACTGGGCTATGATTGATGCGGCGGCCGATGACACTATTATGAACCTGTCTCTCGAAGAGGCTATGCGGCTCCTTAGTGACACAGCTTCCCACAACACGTACTGTACGGCTGGCAGGAATGCTCCACGAGAGGCAAGAAATCTATTTGATGTAAATGCAGTGGGGCAACAAGCAGAATCAAGCCACCCTGTGATGGACGGAAGAAGGATGCTAACCAAATCGACTACTCCTTCGGCTCTGGTTGGAGGCATATTGTGTCAGGGATGTGGAAATCCCGGCAACCACGCTTTTGAATGCCCAGCTGGAGAGTCATTTGCAGAACCTGCAGGTATAACCTTTGATGAAAATGTTAAGTTCATAAGCAATCAAAACCACGCTGCGCCCTATAATAATGTTTATAACCCAAACACAAGAAATCATTCGAATTTCTCGTAGAATAAAAATGCCTCAGGTCAAAGTTGGTAGGTGGGCCACCATCATATAATGCTCAAGCCTCCAATAGCCAACTGCAACCGCCACAGCCAGGTTAAAATAAGAGCGGGCAAGGGGCACGTAAGAGTGCTTTAGAGGAGATGATGGAAAGGTTTGTTGAGATGGCCTAATATAACATGGCCACTCAAACTACTTCTATGAGAAACTAAGAGACACAACTAGGATAGCTTGCCCAAGTGTTCTCCGAGCACACTCGCGGCGCTCTCCCAAGCGATACAGAAAAGAATCCCTATGAGCAAGGGAAGAGGGTTGGGGAAGTAGAGGAGTGCAATATTAGTGATGTGGTTGTCAAGTGCGTGATTAATGAGATTGAAATAGTGGCAGTTTGCGATTCAGGTTCGTCATGCAACATTTTTGCTCTACAAGATGTTGAGAAGCTTAATCTAAATATCAAAACTGATACCCAGAAATCTCTAGTGTTAGCTGATTGATCGGTGGTTAAAACTGATGGGGTGATTAGAGAGGTGGAAGTGAAACTTAACGGGGCTATGGTTGTCACTGACTTTCAGGAGTTGGGTCCCATAGGTAATAATTCAAAGCCTATTCTTGGGGTTCCATTCATGAAAGCCAATGAAGCGATGTTGAGCTTTAACGCATGCGACATAACCTTGGCCTCTATGATCGATTTGCCGTTATCGCCATCACTTCCCACTTTAATCCCGAATGAATCTGAAAATCGGCTGGAATGAAATGTTTTATTATCTGATGATTTATCTAGCACTGATGAGATAAATGTTTTGCTGAATAAACAAGACCGGGCTATGCAAGAAAAAGATGTGCTGCTGATTGCTAAAGGAGAAGTGAAGGAATAGATTTACATGGAATAAGTTGCGGAAGAGAAGAAATGAAGGTGGTGCATGGTTATTGTGAGAGTGCAGGAAATAGATTTGAAAACTTCTATCATGCTGAGTGAATGCTGTAAAATTGTTAAATAGTTAACATGGGCTGATTTTTCACCCGCCGCGGGTGAGGAAAGGATGCCCCCTGATTAGAAAGATAGGCTTGTAGCTGATAAGGTTGGGGTGGGTGTACCACCCTGGCGATCCCCGTCTATTACTCTTAAAAGAAAAGAGCTTCTTATGAGCAAATCATCTGATTTTGCCCACCGATGCGGGAAGGAGGAGGTAAGTGGCAGGGGAGTTTTGTCTTCCTTGGGCCCTAAAGCCATCACCTCTTCCTCATCCCGCGCATTTGGGGGGATCTATCATAAATCAGCGTTTTGCTGAGGAGTGCGGGATCTCCGGGGTCATCTCCCTTTTTCCTGTTGCTGCTAGTATTTGATTTGCTTAGTGTTGTATGTGGCTCTGAACTTTTTTGTGAATTCTACTTTTGCTTATAAACATTATATAAAACTGTTAATACAGGTATTTGGTCCACCTTAAGGACGGTAAAGAAAAGCGCTTATGGGAGACAACCCAATGCAACTGCCGCTTTAAATTTATGCAATTTAGTTGTGTGCTTATATTTAAATAGCTTTTTTGTTGTTGGAGACATGCTTTTTGCAGGTGGATTTTGCTTGGGCCGTGGGATTATTGCTAAAGTATAACGCCAATCTTCTGGTATGCTCATTTTCTGAGCATTGGCAAACTCTTTCCCAACTTTCATTTCATTGATTTTATTGCAAATCTTTGATAGGTTGTTTAGAGTAAGTCTGGTGGGGGAGAGTTATATGCGTTACCTTTGCACATGCACTACTTTCGCTATCATGCCAAAAGTATATTTTCATTTTATGTATTTATTATATCACGTCTGCTTTGTGCACCTTCACCCACTTGAGCGTGAACTTAAACAAGCGCTCGGTTCGAGTCAAACGTGTTTCTTTTGTGTCTACTTTAAGATAGGGTGCTGGCTTAGGATTTTAAGATAGAGTAGCTCGAAACTCATGCCGTGCTCCTAATTGAGTACTCATGGTGTGTAGAAATAGCATTGATTCAATTTTTCTTTATGCTCGTAGTTTATACTTTTTCGCCTTTGTGAATACTGTTTCGGATACTCAATTGGCTGAAACTGGAGCAATTTAACGGTAGTGTAGGAATGTGTATAGCTTCCATTAGCCTTGTATTGCTCGAGTTAGGAGACAGGATCGTCTTTCTGGGTGGCTAAGAACTTGCCCTAAGCTACTCTCGAAGCATTGGTGCTTGGTTAGTCAAGCGTGAGTGTGATGTAGGCCGTCATTTGTTTAGTTTGAGCCTTATACCATTCCCGATGTCTATCCATTTCTATCCACGTTGAGCATGTCCCTTCCTTTGACATCCCTATGCCTCACTACCAAAGCCTTATATCCTCTCCTACTCGCACATCTGGAGGTGATCGCTTGATTAGTTTACTTTATTGTTATTTGTTTCTTTTATGTGCGATAGCTTGTGGTGTTTGTACTGCTTGTGGTCTTTGTGCAGCTTGTGGAGTATCCGTGTTTTTGCATTTGGTTGCAGCTATTTGGTTTAAAAGAAAATAAAAAAAAGAAAAAAAAGTAAATGAAATGAAATTTCCCGATTGGGAATAAAAGAATTTATATGTTTTTGTTAAGTTATGAAATGTTTTTGGTTTTGTGATCGTGGTGGGCGGGCACACACCGTAAAAAAATCCAAGTCTAGCGGTGTGTTGCACGTGTTTGTCGTTGTTTTAAGCTATGATTGTATTTGGGATGTCTCATTTTGTATGTGCATGTCCGCCTTGTTTACCTTTTTCTATCCTGCCATCGCATAAAGCCCCATTATTTTCCTAAAAGCCCTACTGATTCACATTTGAGTCTACCTAGCATCGTAGAGAGAGTATGAACACGCAAGCGTATGGTACCCTATATTGGTGGATTCCTTTGGAGGTGATCCCGAGCCCGGGTCTTTGGCAATGCTCAACTCAGTGGCCTGCCTACTTTATTCCTACATATGATCGAAAGATTCTCCAGCGTTCCTAATTTGAGTAGCTACAATATCTATTTACATATGTCGAAATTTATAAGCTCCGTAGCTTAATTATAAAGTTTGTCTATTTTATTTTCTATGCCGAGGTAGTTTTCGATTTCTCATTTTACTTTATTTAGAAATTACTAAGCCAGCTAGCTATTTTAGAGTCCACAGAGAGATGATTTGCTCGGGACGAGGAAATGTTTAAGTCTGGTGGTGTGATGAGTTCGAGTTATATAGGGTTTTTCAGACTCATTTTGGCTTATTTTCTCACGTGTACACTGCATTTTAACTATATATTGGTTATATTTGCATCGTTCGGTCTTTGACCTCATTGTGCACTACTTTGGGCCCGAGGGTGTGCAATTGCGCATTCTGTTTATGGGGGTAAGACTTGGTGCTCCCCGTATTTCTTTCTGCTGCTTTGATGGTTTTTCTGTGTTGTTGGAGGGTCCTCCTTTGCTTTATGTTTGCACCTTGAAGTTGGTCGATTTTCCTCTCATCATAGTTTTGATTTGAGGAAAATGAACGGTCGTGCGTTTTCTTAGTACATGGTTACTTCTGGGCGTGCATTTTCTGTAAGTTATTCTACAAGTTATTCTGGAAACTGTGCGCGAAGGAAATGCACGGTTTCCTGTAGCCTTTGTTTTTAGGCCGTTCTGTGGTTAATCGTGTGTTTTCCTTCACGCACGGGAGGAAGCGCCCATGCGCGAGTTTAACGCACAATTCCACCCGGTTGCCTGTGTTTGTGCATTCTGTCGTTTTCTGTGCGATTTCCTTAGTGCACGGGCAAAATCACCTATGTGTGAGTAAAATGCACGGATCAACGCTTCTTCTTCCTCAGTCGTTTTTTGGAGATTAATATGACACGATTTGCGCACGGTCGTGCGCCAGACCATGCGTGACCATTTTTTCTGAATTTTACTATTTAAGACGCAGATTTCTTCTGGACAAGGACCACTCTTATTTCACCCGCCATTTTCGCTCTTTTGAGCGGGAAATCGCTCCTCTAGCCATCACACTCTCTGTCCTCCATGGGAAGCTCCTCCGACCACCATTTCTCCTCCGAAAGCTTGCAAAAGTTCCGTCTCCGACCATCTTCTTCTTATCCGACCTCCAGGATACCATTAGAACTACTTGTTGCTGCCCTTGAGATGTTCTCTGCTCAGATCCAACTTAGCGACTTGACACGAATAGGATGGGTTTGATGAAGGAAGAGACAGCCCTTCTGCATCCCAGACGGCTTCCGAAGACTGAGATAGGATGAGGATTGACAACCTTCGCTTCCGATAGCATTCGTGCGCTCGGTTGTATTTCTTTATGTTTATTAAGCTTGTTATGCTCTGAACTACTGTTAGTTAACTTGTAGCTTGATAACAATATTTTTGCTTGAGTTTCATCTAGTTTTGTTGTTGATGTTTTCATCTTGGATTGTGTTTGAGCCATTCTAGTGATTGATAGAAACGCGCCCTGCAAAGAGGTGTTTGCGACCCTCAATAGTTCGTTCAACTCCGTTATTACTCATTGGAGTAATCCACCCGAATGACGCGGTGAAAGTGACCTGCATTAGTTTAATCATGCTTAGCATAGGAATCCAAAATCAACCCCCCGCCCTTTTTCATAGTTACACTTGCATTCGTTTTTCCAAAAGCAAAGTCCATGCTCCCTACTTGCACTCCACGTGAGATCGATATCTGGGGAAGCAACTCCTCATATTTATTATTTGACCATGATCGGTAAACTTACAGAGAGCGCATAAATGCCCAAAGCTAAACTAATGTCGAATCACTCAATGCCGAGACTAATACTCAACAAATCGTACTTAGACTAACTGATCACTCGACGCTCTCGACTCCAAGTAACATTCACTCAATTCCATGGTTGTACTCAATGCCAAAGGCAAATACTCAGCGAATTCGTCAAGATTATTCGATAAATCAGATTTCACTCAACTCCTAAACTATTTGACGAATTAGAATTAATCCCAGACCATACTTGATGAATTCAAATCAGGCCAACCCCACCATACTCAACGAATTTGACTCTACTCTAGCTAATACTCGCCGAATTTTAGTTGAAACAAATCAACCTTCACCTGATGAATTCTATTCACTCTTATATGACGAACTTATAGTTGGGCACACTATTATATACGCCAAAAAACTAGACTTAAGTTAACTGTCTTATACTCGACGAATTATCCTAGACTAACAGTCACCTACTCGACGTATTAACCTAACCAGATTAAATCCTTATTCGACGGATTATACTCGGGCTGTCTCATACATAAACAATGAATTAAAAAAATTGGCCAGAAAATCTACACTACCCAACAGATCGGCCAAACCCTACAGTTGTCCTATTTTTATTAGGAGAGAAGGGAAGAAAAACAATAAAGAACACAAAGATACGAACTTGGCAAGGGGCAAAAATCACCACTTGCCTTGAATCGCCCGAAAACCCAACAACACATGCGCTCCTCCTCAAGGATCTGGGCATAAGAACACATGGGAAAATGATTCCTGAAATGTTTCGGGAGAAAAGAATTGCAAACAAATTTCCTAAAGCCTAAAAATATAAGAAATGGGAAAAACTCATAGCACACACGTAGATCTCGGGGAAAGCAATCCAAATCTACCCTCTGATGACGACTTCGTGCACCAAAGCTCCTGTAATCGGCGGCTGGAAGCATAAAAATGTCTGTTGTTCTTCTCTTTCACAAAACAGCGCGATGGTTTGGGAGGAACATGATGAATAGTGTTTCCATCACATCGTTTACTATTTATATTTATATAAGTCATATAATATTGTATTATAATTAATTACTAAATAAACATCCAAATGACTCAAAACTCAAACCAACTCATATTTATACAAAAATTGCACTGTAGCTAAATATTGACGCTACGAATCCAACATCGAAGTCGAAATTGAAATTCGACAAACCAAACTCGGGTAAAAACTCTCTGATGCCCAAAACACCAACTATCCCAAAAAGGCTCCACCAAGTCCCAAAACAAACCCGGCTCGCAAGGGATATCTCAAAAATACACTAGAAATTATCCAAACTAATATTCTAAGTCAAAACCTCAAATACCAAATGAGCAACAGTCACACTCCAGCAAACATACCTATCAACTACGCGTCAACGTAATGCCCTGACGTCAAAAATACGCTACTACAAGAATTAAAATAAACATCGAAAAATCAGGGGCATTACAAGAGGTCGTGGAGATTGAGGTCCTTACACAGGGGGGGATGGAGATGGTAAAGGTCTGAGGAAGTCTTAGCCCAGAAGGACTGGGAAAGATACTATAGTGCATCTAGAAGAACTTGGATGTCTTTGTATGGAGTGTAACATCCCATTTCCAACTAGACCCCTAGGAGTGGTTTTGTCATGACAAAACCCTAGGAAGCCCAAGGAAGAGGCAAGTGGACCTGGTAGTGTGAATAGGGCCACTGTGGTCTGCACTTAGCAGATCTCAGAACCTTGACTAAAAGTGATCATGGGACTTCACCAAGACTCCAAGACCCCACCCATACCCTTATAACCCTAGAAAGAGGTCAATGGGTCACTAAGGACCCATGGAGAGCAGTTAAAAGACCAAAGTTGACCAAAGTCAACTATAACCCTAGCTAGGTCAAGTTGACCTAGACAAGGGTCCATTTCAGTCTATTAGCCAAATATACTCCACCCAAACTTCCATAACCCTAGTGAGAGGTCAATGGGTCACTAAGGACCCATGGAAAGCAGTCAATAGGGCTATGTTGACCAAAGTCAAATATAGCCCTAATTAGGTCAAATTGACCTACACAAGGGTCAATTGCAGTCCCTTAGCCCAATAGACACCACCCCTACCCTCATAAGCCTAGTGAGAGGCCAATAGGTCACCAAGGACCCCTTGGGACCAATCAAAGGGGCTAGTTTGACCAAAGTCAACCCTTAACCTAAAATGGTCAAAATGCCCTAGTTAAGGGCCAAGTGACCTTCAAGGGCCAATTCAACCCCACCTTGACCCTAGGGGAGGCTAATGGGTCACCAAGTACCTATTAAGGAAACCTCAAGGATCAAATTGACCTAGGTGGGCCCTAGTCCCACTTTGGGTCAAGTTAGCCCAAATGGGCTAACTCAATCTCATGCCTATTTCATTAGGGCTAACCTTGACCCAAGTGGCCAAATGGATTGGTGGGCTGACATGTGGCATGTAGGAGCCTAAATTTCAGGCTTGATGACTAGGAGAGAGAAAGTCATCCATGGAGGAGAGAGAAAGAGAAGGAAGAGAAGGAAGGAGGACTTTGTGCTCCTCCTCCCCCTCCCCAACCTCCCCATTCAATTCAGAAGGACAAGGGGGAGTCTAGCAGCCTTTTTGGACTGGCTGGAGCAAGCTCCACCTCCCCCTACCTACCAAGCCGCCAAGCTTGACTTTGGCCAAAAATGGCCAAAGTGTTTTCAGCCACCTAACACCTCCCCTCACCTCTTTAAAAGCTCCATTGGACTCCAAGGAGTAATCCCCACCATTTTCCTGAAGAAACCGAGCCCTATCCTGCCTTTTTGAGCAAGCCGACCACCACCGGCCACCACCATGCCAATCCGACGATCAGCCCGGCTACAGCCGCCACCACAGGTCCTCCTCCACTCCTTGCCTCCTGGGTAGATCGTAGGAATCATTAAGGCTAAGGTTGGAGCTCAATTGAGCCCAATCGGGTTTTGAAATTCATGGAATTTCCGTGAAATTTCCGCTTGCTGGGATCGCCGGAACAGTGCTTCCCGGCGGCCTAGCCGCCGTCTGGAGATAGCCCCGACCACCACGAAGGTGTCGGCGGCGGTGGCAGGCCGGGGAGGTGGCCGGAGCGCTGGCGGTAGCCGCTGGAAATCGGCCCAGGAAGGATTAATCCTGGCCGTCTGCCAGAGGAAGACGATAACCGGATGCCATCCAGGGCTGCGCCAAGATTCGTGCAGATGTATATTAAACTATAGCTTTGATATTTAAATCATTTCATACCTGTCACAGATTTTGTATTATTTTGTTTTAAATATTAAAAATACCTAGATGCTTTTTCAGAGAAAGTGGTCAACACCAAATATGTAGCCCTATGAGTCTACAATCTGGCAAAATTGGTTTGAACCAATTTGGGTGACTGGTCTGACCAGGGCACTCATTTTGGTGGGGTCTATACAAATGTTTAGGCAGTCATTAAATTAGTAGCCCACACTTCATCCTTGGTCCAAATAAGCTGAAATTTTGGCAGAGACTCACCCTACCCTATACCTAGACCCTGCCCAAAAATGGGAATTTTTGGGAATAATTTTCCTATAGTTTTGCAAATAATTTAATTATGCTAGGGTAAATTAAATTAGGGGTCAAATGAAGTCCAAATTCAACCAAATTTTGGTGGGATGGTTATGAGGTCAATATACACCTCTGGTTAAAATTTCATTAAGTTTGGAGTTGATTTGAATAGGATTCAAGCAAACCCTAGCCTTGCCCTAAGAAGGGTATTTTGGTCCAAATTGTAATTTTGGCTTTTAGTGTCCAATTCACCTCAACAGAGGTTCAAATTTTGAACACTAGTTTGGGATGACAAGAGACACCACCCAAAGGAAATTTGGTGGCAGTGGAGTTGGTTTGGCCCAAGATCTTAGGTCAAACCCTAAGGAAGGGCTTTTGTACCTTGTGAAGGGCATATGGCCAAATCACCTTGTATGACTATTAAATTTTGTAGGGATAGAGTTTTGGTAACTATAACCCTCTGGTAAAATTATTAGGGCATTTTGGAAGGTTTAGGACCCTAAAATCCCTAACCTTAGTTTAGGGCACAAACATTCTAGGGTTGAAATGGGCTAGCTAAACACCTCAAACTAAGATGAAATTTTGATAGATTGGTCTTAAAGACATTATGAGCCTCTGGTATTTTAATGGGGAATTTTGGGTCAATAATTATAGCACTTCATTTGTAACCCAAGAAATGCTTAAATTAAGTAAATAATTTATTATACTACTTCTGATAATTGAGAGGTCCTGAAATTTTGGCAGAGGTTGTTTGGAAGCACAAAGAGTTTATATAAATTTTATAAGAATTCTTGGACAAGTATATGAGGTAGTTAGTTCACAAGCCTGTCATTTGATGGAATTATTCATAAATTTATTTAAGCCCATTTATTGATAAATAAATTATGAAAACTTGTCCCAAACCATTTATATGTCATTAGATTCATAATTGAAATTTCTCTGAATTTTTGGAAGTAATGTAGTATTTTATATTTCTTAAATGAATTTCCGAGGATTTAAATGAATTATTGATTTAAGAATAAAACCTTACTGAAAAGAATTATATATTTTGGAAGATAAGTTATATCACTATTCTGAGTAACATATAAAATTTGTAAAATGATTCCTTGAATGAAAGTAGTACTTCATGTTCATTTTTGGAAATTTTAGACATTAAAATAATTAAATGAATTATCAAATAAGTAAGGAAAATTTTGGAACTCTGGATTTAGAACTTAAAGGTCATAATGAACCTCCATTAATTATTATAGGGGTGTAGTATGATTATTTTATATACATCCCATTTTACATGAAGATTGACTTGGTGGTCTGCATTTAGCAATTTTGGATCTAGTTTGTTTAAATCATTTTGAGCAATTTACTTACTGTATAATTATGAAATTTGGCCAATGATGTTTTTAGGTCAGTATCTACTTTAGAAAAGTAATTAAGAATTTTTGGATGAATATTTATTGCACTTACTTCATTAATAAAAGGAAAAAGGATATATTTTCAAAAATTGATTAGTGTCACTTGAATACTTGAAAAATTGTTATATCTTGGATTTATTGTTAAATGGTTATTTAGAATTTATCATGAATTTATGAAGCTTTATACCTCTCTGAAAAGTGCACTTCATGCTCAATGGGTAGCCCTCAGAAGCTTTAGGGGAATTTAAATAAATATCAGAATAATTGGAAAAATGATAATCTTTTGGATTTAGTCCATTTGCATCATGATAAGTCTCCAGTAAATAATTCAGGGCATTCGGATGATTATTTAGAATACCCCCTATCTCGTTCAACGTATCGTCTGAGTTGGTGTGCATATAGCAAAATTGCAAAATTGGAATAAGACAAGGTCGGGGATAGTTATTGGAGTTAGACCCTTTTGTTGTGGATGATTTCCCAATAGAAAGAAAAGAAGAGTAGTGAGAGTGGGTTGGCTAGTGTTAGGTGGTGCGCATGATCGACGAAAAATCGTCTTTCTCATAGTAATTAGGAAGAGTCAAAACTTCGTAAGCATACAGTAAATAGTAAACTTAGGGTTTTCACCCTTTCCCACCCAGTGTCCCGGGAGATAGTATGGGTTACTTGGGCAATAGGCCCAGTAGTTGTGATAGTGGTCTGGCGAGCTTTAACTCGGTTGTAGATTATGACGGACGGGATTGTCCGGGGAACTTTAGCTCGGTTGTAGATTATGATGGACGGGAATTGTCCGGTGAGCTTCGGCTCGGTTGGTTGGTTGACTCATAACTATTGTATGTGCATAAAAGGTTTTAAGGTGGTGGGTCTTCTATATTGGGGAGTTCGATGCACCGACACCAATATGGTTGGCTCGGCAAGTGTGGTTAGCACTTTGCCAACAGAAGTCCGGTGCGCCAGCCGGCAAGAGTACGCAGACGTCCGCTTAGTGCACCAAGCGTTGAGGCGTACGATAGGTCTGACCGGTAGTGCTTTACTGGTTTAGAGGTGGGCGAGGCCCAACCCACCGCTTCCGTCTGCCACTACGGAGGTATCCTGGGAGGTAACGGCTCCGAAAGGGGAAACTAAAAGGTCTGTGTACACAGAGTCGAGTGGGTGAGTTGCACATGCATGTTCACATCATAGCATAATTGTATTTCATAGCATAAATAAAACCCGACACCTAATGTATAAGCGGTATGGGACGCTCTATACATTAGGCCTTGCAAAACGACCCCTTGGCCTATAAGTTCGTGTGAGCGTGCTTATAAGTCAAGGTTCTCTTTCAATATTATAAGCCTGTTAATAGAAATGACACCCTATCGTATAAATCGGTATGGGACTTTTTATACGATAGGAGACCTGTAAAAGATCCCTTAACTTATGTGTACCCACCTAAGTTAAGGTTACTTATTTAATTTTGTATAATCACACTTAACATTGTTAGTTTAGTTCCGCTGCCATCTGGAATTTGACTATTCTTCACCTTCATGTCCTTCCCTTTCCTTCTCCCCGCTCGGTGCCTAGGAGCCATGGGGGAAGGGGTGGGGGACGATAGGACTTAGTCTTTTAGACTAACGGTTTTCGAACCACATTATCTAGGGGACCACAGAGCCCAGCATGGAGGAGCAGCCCCGGAGGTCGGCACGCTTGGAGATCGGACAGTCTAGCACTGGAGTCCAGACTGCAGGGACAGTGAGTCCCGAACTATAGTAGTTGTATTAGTTTGCTTCCGCGATGAGAGAATTGTAGTGAGGATTTGATGTACCGGGCATAAGCCCGAGATTTTATTATATGTACTATCTGTGGACACTCCCTTCGTGGAGTTTATTTCTATATATGTGATTTCTGTGGACTTGCATCTCTTCCTATGCTACAGTTATGATCGAGATTGGCCGGCAGAGTCGGCGTCTTGTAGTGACAACCTTCCCGAGTGCGAAGGTATCACCGCAAGGCGGCGACTCTGGGCCTAAGACCCCGGTGTCGAAAAAGAAAAAAAAAAGGGGGTCTTACAAGTGGTATCAGAGGAAACCTCGTTTAGACAAGTAGCAGTCCACTAACCCTGGGACACCCCCGCTCAAGTTTAGTTTGGGGACAAACTAAAGCAGCGGAAGCAGTGGTGGGCCCATATGGGAAATCACATGAAAATTGTCCACTTTTAGTTAAATCTGTAAGACTTCTTATAATTGTCTTCTATTACGCAGCCCCCAGCACAGCCAACACCACAAGGCGGAGTTCAGCAGACTCCGACTGTTGCTCCACCTCCCCCGGTCCCCACTCCATTCTTACACTCGGAGATGGGTCAAACGCTGACGGCCATTCTAGATGCTTTCAGGGCTCAGCAGGTTCCGGCTCTGTAGCCGAACCCGGGGGCCAATTGGCTGAGCATTTTTCGAGGACTCTCTCCTCCATCTTACTTGGGGACATAATCCGTTGTACGGACAGAGGAGTGGCTAGATATTATGTATGAAATACTGACTGGGATACGATGTCCCTGGGAGGAGAGGGTGGCCTTGGTTGTCTCCTGCCTGGAGTCCCATGCTAAGAGGTGGTGGAAGACGCTGCTGGATACAAGATTTGTTGATAGGGAGGTTGCGGAAGTTACCTGGGAGGAGTTCAGGACCGCGCTGCTGGAGCATTTTGTTCCACAGTCGGCCAGGGATGAGTTGGAGGAGCGGTTCTTACAGCTAAAGCAAGGCACCCGGACAGTGGTAGAGTACCATCGGGAGTTCGACCATTTGGCTCGATATGCAGATTCTTACCAGCTGGACGAAGCGGGATACATCAAGAGATTCTATAAGGGCCTGCGGGAGGACTTGAGGGAGGCTTTGTTGTTTGAATCCGACGGGCCTATCTCCCGGATCTTGGAAATGGCAAAGAGGATCGAGGCCGACTGGCACACCACTCGGGGCCGGAAGAGGCAAGCGAAGGATCAGGGCTGGAGAGCCAGAAATGATCAGCGGCAAGGTGCTGTACCAGGTGGGAGAAGGACAGAGGACCAGCCTCGTCAGGAAGTGAGGCAGGAGTCGAGGGAGCAGGTGATATTGGCCCCTCAGCCTCTTCAGATGAGGGAGGCACCAAGACCCGGGGGCATGGCATTTCCCCCACCAGAGTGCTACAACTGCCATCAAATAGGGCATATTCGGAGAAACTTCCCCATGAGGGAAGCACCTCTACCAGCACCACAGGTTTCCCCGCATACCCAGTAGTTTGGAGGACGAGGACGTGGTCGAGGACGTGGTTTCCAGGGTGCAGATCGTAGGCAGTAGAGGGAGCAAATTTATGCACTAGATCTGGCTCAGCCCCGAAACCCGGAGCAAGTAATCACTGGTACGTCTGAAAATTCTGGTTTAAGTTATTTCTCATGAACTTAAATTTTATATAGAAGTGACAATCTAGGAAAGAAAACCATGGCTAGAATTCTGAGACATTTAATTTTTCCCAAAACCCCAGGAATAGTTTTCATCAGCGGCAAACCCGCTTATACGCTATTTGATACGGGTGCTTCGCACTCATTTGTATCGGAGGCCTTCATAGAAGGATTGGAAGGCGTGGAACGATTCACGGGTCTGATGGTGAGGATACGACTACCCGACGGATCGGAGTTGTTCACCTCTGCCCACTGCAACATGGAGGCGGAGATCGGCGGAAGGATATTTGAAGCTCCAGCGACGATCATAAAGATGCCAATCTTTGATTTGATCCTAGGGATGACGTGGTTGAACTGGAATCATGCTCAAATTGACTGCACGTCCAAAAGAGTTACCGTAAGACATGGGGATTCATACCTCGTCATTGAAGGTATAAAATCTATTCCCCCTCTCATACTGTCGTCTGTACAAGCCGTCAAGGCTCACTTACAGGGGGAAGAAGTGTATGAAGTAATATTTGAGATGACTGAGATCAAGGTCTCCACCTCGGATATTCCAGTGGTGCGAGATTTTGCTGACGTATTTCCAGAGAAACTGCCTGGGCTACCCCCGCACTGGGAGCAGGATTTCCAAATACAGCTGGTGCCAGGGGCTAAGCCGGCAGCTAGGGCCCCTTACCGGATGGCCCCGAAGGAATTGACAGAGTTTCGAAGCCAACTCCAAGAACTGGTGGAGGCTGGATTTGTCCGACCAAGCTCTTCGCCTTGGGGAGCCCCGGTCTTATTCGTTAGAAAGAAGGACGGAACTCTGAGACTGTGCATCGACTACCGAGCACTAAACCGATTGACAGTGCGAAATACATATCCGTTGCCAAGGATAGATGAGCTGTTTGACCAGCTAGAAGGTGCGCATTTCTTTTCCAAATTGGATTTGAGGTCTGGTTACTACCAGCTAAGGATCCAGGAGGAAGACATTCCGAAGACTGCTTTCAGTAGCCGATATGGGCTATATGAATTTACAGTGATGCCCTTCGGGCTCACAAATGCGCCATCAGCATTTATGAGCCTTATGAATCAGGTGTTCGAAGAATATTTAGATGTGTTTGTCATCGTGTTTATCGACGACATCCTCATTTACTCAAGGACAGAGGAGGAGCACACACGGCATCTGACGCTGACCCTGGAGAGACTACGGGATCACAAGCTTTATGCAAAGATCAGCAAATGCCAGTTTTGGTTGAAGGAGGTGGCCTTCCTAGGCCATATCATCAGTGGTGCTGGGTTGGCAGTGGACCCGGCCAAGATCCAAGCAGTTCGGGACTGGCCACAATTGAAGACGGCCACAGATGTACGAAGTTTCCTAGGACTTGCCGGTTACTACCGAAAATTTGTAGAGGGATTCTCTCGTATTGCCCTCCCACTCACATCTCTGACGAGGAAGGAGGTGCCCTTTATCTGGACCCCACGATGTGAAGAGGCTTTTCAAGAGCTAAAGGGGCGACTCACTTCGGCCCCAATACTTGCCCTTCCTTCAGGGAAAGAAGGATTCCAGGTTTACACCGATGCCTCCTACCAGGGCATGGGGGCAGTACTTATGCAGAATGGACATGTGATAGCTTATGCTTCTCGGCAACTAAAGAAGCACGAGCAAAACTACCCAGTTCATGACTTAGAGATGGGAGCGGTCATTTTTGCACTAAAAGTCTGGCGTCACTATCTGTGCGGCGTCCACTGCGACATATACTCCGATCATAAAAATCTGAAATATATGGACACACAGAAGGAGCTAAACATTAGACAGAGACGATGGGTGGAATTTTTAGCAGACTACTAGTATGAGATGCACTACCACCCTGGAAAGGCGAATGTGGTAGCAGATGCATTAAGCCGAAAGACCGCAAACGCTAGAGTAGGAACACCGTTGATGGCCTTGGAGTTAATACAGATGTTTGATAAGATGCAAGTATCCCTGGTATCTGAGGATCACCCTGAGTTATACCGAGAATATCTGTCATCATTAATCGCCACGGATGACATACGAGAACGGGTCAGGAATGGACAGAGGCAGGATACTCAGCTAGAGCCGATATTCCGGTCCTTAGAAGCAGGCACTGTGGGAGATTACACACTGAGGGACGATCTAGTATGCTTCAAAGGACGGGTCTACATACCATAGGGAGGCCAGATTCGGGAGGACATCATGATGGAGGCTCATTGCAGTCGATATTCGGTACACCCGGGGATCACGAAGATGACTGCAGATCTGAAGAAGACTATGTTCTGGCCCGGCATGAAGAAGGATATCACCTACTTCGTGACCCATTGCAAGGCGTGCCAATTAGTAAAAGCGGAGTGCAAAAACCCCGCAGGGTTATTGCAGCCACTCCCAGTACCATAGTGGAAGTTTAATGATATCACCATGGATTTTATACATGGACTTCCTCGATCCAGGACAGGGAACGATTCAATATGGGTGATCATCGACCGACTAACAAAGGTGGCGAGGTTTATTCCAATCAGGAAGGATGATTCGGTGGGAGTGTTAGTCCGGAAATTTGTGGAGCAGTTCATCCGTTATCATGGCGTCCCCAAAACGATTGTGTCGGACCGGGATGGACGATTTACTTCCAGAGAATGGAGGTCAGTGCAGACCTACTTAGGCACTCGACTAACATTCAGTACAGCTTTCCATCCCCAGACAGACGGACAAACGGAACGAACTAACCGGACTCTGGAGGATTTACTACGACTCTGCGTATTAGATCGCGGTGAACCGTGGGAAAAGTTATTACCACTAATTGAATTTTCGTATAATAACAGCTACCAGTCCAGTATTAAAATGGCTCCTTATGAGGCGTTGTATGGACGAAAGTGCAGGACTCCTCTGTCATGGATACAGGACGAGGACCCTAAGGCTTTGGATTCGGAGTTTGTCGAGGACACCGAGGCTCAGGTAAGATTGATACGGGATAGGATGCTGGAAGCACAGAGCCGGCAGGCTAAGTATTACGATGCTCGGCACCGTCAGGTGGAATTCCAGGTAGGAGATCAGGTGTTCTTGAAAATCCGACCCATGCATGGAGTTACTCGGGTACGCGGACAAAGGAAGAAGCTCAGCCCAAGGTACATGGGACCTTATAGGATCCAGGAGCGGATCGGTCCCTTGGCATACAGACTGGAACTGCCACCAGAGCTGGCGAGTCTGCACGACGTGTTCCATATATCCTCTCTTAGGAGAGCTCTACTACGTCCAGAGCAGTAAGTTTCAACCACAGATGGACCGATAGCATCTGATCGGTCAGTTCACCTAGAACCAGTCCGGATTGACGACAAGGGGGTACGAGTTCTACGCCACAAGAAGGTTCCGTTAGTCAAGGTCCTGTGGAGAAATCACGGAAGAGAGGAGCACACATGGGAGCCCCAGGACTTGATGCGACAAAGATACCCAGAACTCTTCAGTCAGGTATTCCTCGCAACCACTCAAAATGTTCAATTCCCTTCATATGTTTAACTAGTAGAACTAAAATTTCAAGGATATGGGCTAAACTTTTGTTTATTGGGGTCTAGATTTTTGTCATTTGGACTATTTGGTCTTAACATCGACAAACGCCTTAAACCTCGCATGTCAATCACGGAGTCGTGGCATAAAACTTTCAACTTACATGGGATGTTACAAGTTTCTTCCTCCCCGATAGGAGTCCCCGTAAGCTTAACCTGGATTTCGGGGACGAAATCTTTATTTTGTTTATTGGGATTTGTAACATCCCATTTCCAACTAGACCCCTAGGAGTGGTTTTGTCATGACAAAACCCTAGGAAGCCCAAGGAAGAGGCAAGTGGACCTGGTAGTGTGAATAGGGCCACTGTGGTCTGCACTTAGCAGATCTCAGAACCTTGACTAAAAGTGATCATGGGACTTCACCAAGACTCCAAGACCCCACCCATACCCTTATAACCCTAGAAAGAGGTCAATGGGTCACTAAGGACCCATGGAGAGCAGTCAAAAGACCAAAGTTGACCAAAGTCAACTATAACCCTAGCTAGGTCAAGTTGACCTAGACAAGGGTCCATTTCAGTCTATTAGCCAAATATACTCCACCCAAACTTCCATAACCCTAGTGAGAGGTCAATGGGTCACTAAGGACCCATGGAAAGCAGTCAATAGGGCTAAGTTGACCAAAGTCAAATATAGCCATAATTAGGTCAAATTGACCTACACAAGGGTCAATTGCAGTCCCTTAGCCCAATAGACACCACCCCCTACCCTCATAAGCCTAGTGAGAGGCCAATAGGTCACCAAGGACCCCTTGGGACCAATCAAAGGGGCTAGTTTGACCAAAGTCAACCCTTAACCTAAAATGGTCAAAATGCCCTAGTTAAGGGCCAAGTGACCTTCAAGGGCCAATTCAACCCCACCTTGACCCTAGGGGAGGCTAATGGGTCACCAAGGACCTATTAAGGAAACCTCAAGGATCAAATTGACCTAGGTGGGCCCTAGTCCCACTTTGGGTCAAGTTAGCCCAAATGGGCTAACTCAAGCTCAAGCCTATTTCATTAGGGCTAACCTTGACCCAAGTGGCCAAATGGATTGGTGGGCTGACATGTGACATGTAGGAGCCTAAATTTCAGGCTTGATGACTAGGAGAGAGAAAGTCATCCATGGAGGAGAGAGAAAGAGAAGGAAGAGAAGGAAGGAGGACTTTGTGCTCCTCCTCCCCCCTCCCCAACCTCCCCATTCAATTCAGAAGGACAAGGGGGAGTCTAGCAGCCTTTTTGGACTGGCTGGAGCAAGCTCCACCTCCCCCTACCTACCAAGCCGCCAAGCTTGACTTTGGCCAAAAATGGCCAAAGTGTTTTCAGCCACCTAACACCTCCCCTCACCTCTTTAAAAGCTCCATTGGACTCCAAGGAGTAATCCCCACCATTTTCCTGAAGAAACCGAGCCCTATCCTGCCTTTTTGAGCAAGCCGACCACCACCGGCCACCACCATGCCAATCCGACGATCAGCCCGGCTACAGCCGCCACCACAGGTCCTCCTCCACTCCTTGCCTCCTGGGTAGATCGTAGGAATCATTAGGGCTAAGGTTGGAGCTCAATTGAGCCCAATCGGGTTTTGAAATTCATGAAATTTCCGTGAAATTTCCGCTTGCTGGGATCGCCGGAACAGTGCTTCACGGCGGCCTAGCCGCCGTCTGGAGATAGCCCCGACCACCACGAAGGTGTCGGCGGCGGTGGCAGGCCGGGGAGGTGGCCGGAGCGCTGGCGGTAGCCGCTGGAAATCGGCCCAGGCAGGATTAATCCTGGCCGTCTGCCAGAGGAAGACGATAACCGGATGCCATCCAGGGCTGCGCCAAGATTCGTGCAGATGTATATTAAACTATAGCTTTGATATTTAAATCATTTCATACCTGTCACAGATTTTGTATTATTTTGTTTTAAATATTAAAAATACCTAGATGCTTTTTCAGAGAAAGTGGTCAACACCAAATATGTAGCCCTATGAGTCTACAATCTGGCAAAATTGGTTTGAACCAATTTGGGTGACTGGTCTGACCAGGGCACTCATTTTGGTGGGGTCTATACAAATGTTTAGGCAGTCATTAAATTAGTATCCCACACTTCATCCTTGGTCCAAATAAGCTGAAATTTTGGCAGGGACTCACCCTACCCTATACCTAGACCCTGCCCAAAAATGGGAATTTTTGGGAATAATTTTCCTATAGTTTTGCAAATAATTTAATTATGCTAGGGTAAATTAAATTAGGGGTCAAATGAAGTCCAAATTCAACCAAATTTTGGTGGGATGGTTATGAGGTCAATATACACCTCTGGTTAAAATTTCATTAAGTTTGGAGTTGATTTGAATAGGATTCAAGCAAACCCTAGCCTTGCCCTAAGAAGGGTATTTTGGTCCAAATTGTAATTTTGGCTTTTAGTGTCCAATTCACCTCAACAGAGGTTCAAATTTTGTACACTAGTTTGGTATGACAAGAGACACCACCCAAAGGAAATTTGGGGGCAGTGGAGTTGGTTTGGCCCAAGATTTTAGGTCAAACCCTAAGGAAGGGCTTTTGTACCTTGTGAAGGGCATATGGCCAAATCACCTTGTATGACTATTAAATTTTGTAAGGATAGAGTTTTGGTAACTATAACCCTCTGGTAAAATTATTAGGGCATTTTGGAAGGTTTTGGACCCTAAAATCCCTAACCCTAGTTTAGGGCACAAACATTCTAGGGTTGAAATGGGCTAGCTAAACACCTCAAACTAAGATGAAATTTTGGTAGATTGGTCTTAATGACATTATGAGCCTCTGGTAATTTAATGGGGAATTTTAGGTCAATAATTATAGCACTTCATTTGTAACCCAAGAAATGCTTAAATTAAGTAAATAATTTATTATGCTACTTCTGATTATTGAGAGGTCCTGAAATTTTGGCAGAGGTTGTTTGGAAGCATAAAGAGTTTATATAAATTTTATAAGAATTCTTGGACAAGTATACGAGGTAGTTAGTTCACAAGCCTGTCATTTGATGGAATTATTCATAAATTTATTTAAGCCCATTTACTGATAAATAAATTATGAAAACTTGTCCCAAACCATTTATATGTCATTAGATTCATAATTGAAATTTCTCTGAATTTTTGGAAGTAATGTAGTATTTTATATTTCTTAAATGAATTTCCGAGGATTTAAATGAATTATTGATTTAAGAATAAAACCTTACTGAAAAGAATTATATATTTTGGAAGATAAGTTATATCACTATTCTGAGTAACATATAAAATTTGTAAAATGATTCCTTGAATGAAAGTAGTACTTCATGTTCATTTTTGGAAATTTTAGACATTAAAATAATTAAATGAATTATCAAATAAGTAAGGAAAATTTTGGAACTCTGGATTTAGAACTTAAAGGTCATAATGAACCTCCATTAATTATTATAGGGGTGTAGGATGATTATTTTATATACATCCCATTTTACATGAAGATTGACTTGGTGGTCTGCATTTAGCAATTTTGGATCTAGTTTGTTTAAATCATTTTGAGCAATTTACTTACTGTATAATTATGAAATATGGCCAATGATGTTTTTAGGTCAGTATCTACTTTAGAAAATTAATTAAGAATTTTTGGATGAATATTTATTGCACTTACTTCATTAATAAAAGGAAAAAGGATATATTTTCAAAAATTGATTAGTGTCACTTGAATACTTGAAAAATTGTTATATCTTGGATTTATTGTTAAATGGTTATTTAGAATTTATCATGAATTTATGAAGCTTTATACCTCTCTGAAAAGTGCACTTCATGCTCAATGGGTAGCCCTCAGAAGCTTTACGGGAATTTAAATAAATATCAGAATAATTGGAAAAATGATAATCTTTTGGATTTAGTCCATTTGCATCATGATAAGTCTCCAGTAAATAATTCAGGGCATTCGGATGATTATTTAGAATACCCCCTATCTCGTTCAACGTATCGTCTGAGTTGGTGTGCATATAGCAAAATTGCTAAATTGGAATAAGACAAGGTCGGGGATAGTTATTGGAGTTAGACCCTTTTGTTGTGGATGATTTCCCAATAGAAAGAAAAGAAGAGTAGTGAGAGTGGGTTGGCTAGTGTTAGGTGGTGCGCATGATCGACAAAAAATCGTCTTTCTCATAGTAATTAGGAAGAGTCAAAACTTCGTAAGCATACAGTAAATAGTAAACTTAGGGTTTTCACCCTTTCCCACCCAATGTCCCGGGAGATAGTATGGGTTACTTGGGCAATAGGCCCAGTAGTTGTGATAGTGGTCTGGCGAGCTTTAGCTCGGTTGTAGATTATGACGGACGGGATTGTCCGGGGAACTTTAGCTCGGTTGTAGATTATGATGGACGGGAATTGTCCGGTGAGCTTCGGCTCGGTTGGTTGGTTGACTCATAACTATTGTATGTGCATAAAAGGTTTTAAGGTGGTGGGTCTTCTATATTGGGGAGTTCGATGCACCGACACCAATATGGTTGGCTCGGCAAGTGTGGTTAGCACTTTGCCAACAGAAGTCCGGTGCGCCAGACGGCAAGAGTACGCAGACGTTCGCTTAGTGCACCAAGCGTTGAGGCGTACGATAGGTCTGACCGGTAGTGCTTTACTGGTTTAGAGGTGGGCGAGGACCAACCCACCGCTTCCGTCTGCCACTACGGAGGTATCCTGGGAGGTAACGGCTCCGAAAGGGGGAACTAAAAGGTCTGTGTACACAGAGTCGAGTGGGTGAGTTGCACATACATGTTCACATCATAGCATAATTGTATTTCATAGCATAAATAAAACCCGACACCTAATGTATAAGCGGTATGGGACGCTCTATACATTAGGCCTTGCAAAACGACCCCTTGGCCTATAAGTTCATGTGAGCGTGCTTATAAGTCAAGGTTCTCTTTCAATATTATAAGCCTGTTAATAGAAACGACACCCTATCGTATAAATCGGTATGGGACTTTTTATACGATAGGAGACCTGTAAAAGATCCCTTAACTTATGTGTACCCACCTAAGTTAAGGTTACTTATTTAATTTTGTATAATCACACTTAACATTGTTAGTTTAGTTCCGCTGCCATCTGGAATTTGACTATTCTTCACCTTCATGTCCTTCCCTTTCCTTCTCCCCGCTCGGTGCCTAGGAGCCATGGGGGAAGGGGTGGGGGACGATAGGACTTAGTCTTTTAGACTAACGGTTTTCGAACCACATTATCTAGGGGACCATGGAGCCCAGCATGGAGGAGCAGCCCCGGAGGTCGGCACGCTTGGAGACCGGACAGTCTAGCACTGGAGTCCAGACTGCAGGGATAGTGAGTCCCAACTATAGTAGTTGTATTAGTTTGCTTCCGCGATGAGAGAATTGTAGTGAGGATTTGATGTACCGGGCATAAGCCCGAGATTTTATTATATATACTATCTGTGGACACTCCCTTCGTGGAGTTTATTTCTATATATGTGATTTCTGTGGACTTGAATCTCTTCCTATGCTACAGTTATGATCGAGATTGGCCGGCAGAGTCAGCGTCTTGTAGTGACAACCTTCCCGAGTGCGAAGGTATCACCGCAAGGCGGCGACTCTGGGCCTAAGACCCCGGTGTCGAAAAAGGAAAAAAAAAATGGGGGTCTTACATGGAGCACGGAGGACATGTCGGGCATCGATGAGATGTGGCATGCCACATCATTATCCTCAATCTGAAAGTCAATACCATCCTTCAGATGAGGAGGGCCATCACTGACAAGTTGTAGGAGCCTATCTGGGAGGAGGTGGAAAAGCTCCTTTAGGAAGTTTTTGTATCAGAGATCTCATAACCAGATTGGGTTTCTTATATAGAAATGGTAAAGAAGGGTGATGGACGATAGAGGCTGTGTGTTGATTTCTCACTTTTAAATAAAGAATGTCCTATGGATTGTTATCCCTTGCCTAGAATCGACATGTTGGTTGATTAAGCCATTAGTTTTTATGTGATGAGTTTCTTAGATGCATTTTTAGGTTACCGCCAGATCAGGATGCGCCCGCTGGATGTCAAAGATGTCTCATTCATCATTTGAGATGGGTGCTACTATTATAAGATGATGCCCTTTGGACAGAAGAATGCAAAGGTGATATATAAAAGAATGATGGACTTAGTATTTCTAGAGCAGAGGAGAAGTAACTTTGAGGTGTATGTGTATGACCTCATGGTGAAGAGCAAGAATGTGAGCTCTCATATCCAGGACCTAAAGGAGACCTTCGCTAAATTACAAAATTTCAAGATGCGGTTAAATCCCTTAAAATGCAGTTTTGGTGCAGCAGAGGGAAATTCCTGCATCACCATCTTACCTCAGCGGGATTGGATCCTAACCCTGATAAGGTGAAGACCATAATGTAGTTGGATTCACCACGAAGTGCCAAGGAATTACAGTACCTTGCAGGGAAGCTCGTAGGATTGAGTAGGTTCCTCTCTTTAGAAGGAGAGAAGTGCTCGCCCTTATTAAATGTGTTACGTCGTAATAAAAAGTTTTAGTGGTCAGGAGAGTGTGAGGAGGCTTTCCAAGACTTGAAGAATCAACTCATCAAGGCTCCACTTCTCTAAGGACCCAAGGAAGGAAAGGATCTAACTTTATTCCTTGGGGGTAGGGAAAATGGCAGTAAGCTTTATCCTAGTAGAGAAAGTGGGTAAGAAGAAACTGCCAATTTATTATGTGAGCAAGTTCTTAAAGAAGGAGAAGCTTTGATATCCAATTCTAGAGAAGTTTGCTTTTACTATGGTCATCTCTACTAAGAAGATCATACCATACTTTCACGTGCACTTTGTCAGAGTGGTGACCAACCACCCACTTCACAAAATCTTTGGAGCAATAGAACACTCGAGAAGATTTTCTAAGTGGTCGGTGGTGATGAGTGTATTTGATATTTCTTTCAGTCCCTGCCTACCGATAAAGGCTCAGGTGATGGCAGATTTTTTAGCAGATTATTTGGTCGAGGTGGAAGAATATGGGACTCCTCAACGGGTCTCCTATAAGTTACTAATAGATGGAGATTTAGGGAAGAATTCCCTAGGTGGGGTCATGGAGTGGTTGAAAGCCCCAAGGAAAAAGGATAAAGCAAGCCATGGTGGTACATTTTCCCGGCACTAATAACCAGGTAGAATATGAGGTAGTGATCGCGGGGCCGTGTTTGGCCAGGGAGCTGGGGGTGCAGGACGTAGAGGTTCTTACAGACTCAATGGTGGTATCCTCACAGATTAAGGGTGAATTTGAGGTGAGAGAACCCACACATATAAGGTATCTGGCCAAGGTGAGGGGCCTCATCGGGTGGTTTTGGACCTTCTCCATTCGTCACATACCGCAAGAAGAAAGTACCTTAGCTGATCGCTTGGCCATGTTTGGACCTAGGGCTGGGGGCCCCTTAACAGATCTATTTCACCCATCCCTCAAAGAAGGAGAGCTGATGGAGGTTGATCAATGGCCC
Source organism: Platanthera zijinensis (assembly GCA_039513925.1). Classification (NCBI taxonomy): domain Eukaryota; kingdom Viridiplantae; phylum Streptophyta; class Magnoliopsida; order Asparagales; family Orchidaceae; genus Platanthera; species Platanthera zijinensis. The sequence goes on along the minus strand of CM077095.1, from coordinate 76,155,016 downwards.
TCATGGATGGGCCCATTTGTGACTTTCTTAACAATGAGAAATTTTTCGGAGGAGATCCTGGATAAGAAGCCCTTCAGAAACAAGTCAACGTATTATCTGCTGTAGGAAGGAGGTTTGTATCAGAAGACTCTTTCGGGGCACTTGACACGATGTGATAGGGGGCATATACCCTAATTTTCCCCTACAAATAGAGCATGTCCCCCTCATTGTTTCTTCCTCTTAGACTGCCATCCTTGGGTGGTTTTCTACTTCTCTACTAGCCATTATGTATTTTCTTTTTATGATATAATTTCTATTGCGTACTTATAATTATGTCTTTTGTTTTCTCTTTCCTAGTAAAGTTTATTTTTTGTAATGCCTCTTTTTCATGAAATAAAATAGTAAGTTGCTATGTTAAGTCTCCTTTTTGCCTCTACGAGATTGTGTAGAGCTCATCTTTTGCTTTGTATTTCTTTTTTTACTTAGTTTCAATTCTTGCATTTTTAATTAAATTCATGCATTTATTTTACCTCTATACATTTGGATAGAGATTGCTTATGCATTAACTTCCCCTCTACATGTATGGTTAGAGATTGGACTTATGTATTATAATTAAGAAATTTCAATTTAATAGCTTAGGTTCTACTTTTGTAATTTTATTTCTAACTTTAATGTTTCCTTTTTTAAAATGCTCTTATTTTGTTGTTTTTTGTCTCTTCAATTTTCGCATTTTGAAATGATTTACCCTTATCTTTATAATTCTCTCTCGTCCACCTTTGATTTATTCCCAATTTATTATATTATGAGTTCATATATCGGTTATGAATTTCAATTGTTGTTTTTGTACACTAGTTAGCTTAGGTTATAATTCTCTTAAGAGAGATACAGTCATAATTCGGGAATCTCCACAGTCAAGGCTCAAATTAGAAGTTTATAAATTAACTATAACTTTAATTTCAAGGAACATTTTAATCAAGTTTATTTCGCTTTCTTAACTTTTATTTCAAGACGCGATTTCATTTGTTTATGTATGATTATTCCAATCCTAGTTTTTCTTTATTTTTTGTATTTAGTTTTTTAACTTCGCCTTTCATTTTTATTTCAATAAAATAATAGTTAGTTTTCTCAAAGTAGAAGTATTTGATAGACCCATGAATTTACATGACCTTGATATGTCTTTTCATATCATATGCTATACATGATATGTACGCTTGCCTTCATCGTAGATGGTGTTTGGTGAAAATTATCTTATTAATTTATCTTTTCTTGTTTTTGGCGCCGTTACCATAGATTATTTTGTCGATTTTTTAAAAAGAGAAACACTATAACTTTTATCCTTATCTGTTTCATTTTCCATTTACCCCTAAAATTTTTTAATTATAATTAAATTCTTGGAAAGAGATATTTGGGGTGTCATCCCATCGCATCTCCTTGTACCTAGCGAGCCCTTCATCAGGTAGACCTTAGGAAGTACAAGACTAAATAAAACATAAAAAAACTTATGTTTCTTTACTTTTGTAATAATAACACAACAACAATCAACAACAATATTCAAGCCTTTATCCCAGTATAGTAAGGTCGGCTCTATGGATCCTTTGTCGCCATTGTGCCCTATATTATGTCATATTCTCACTAATTTCATTTATTTTGTAAATTAAAAAAAAATTAAAATCAGAATTTTTTAAAAAAAATTATAAAACACATTAAGATTCTAAAAAAAAAATTCATTTAATTTTGTGTTTTATGTTTTATTGTTGTCTTATTCAAATGTGTTTTGCAAGTATTCGCGCTTCCACCATCATTCCAAAAATTAGGGACATCCCTTTTCCCTATTTTTAATTTCTTTATTTCCTCTATATATAGCCTTTTTCCTCATACATAGGAATCAATATTGGGCACAATGTTGAGTTTTAAGTATGGGGGTGTTTCCCCATTTGAATAAAAATATTTCAAAAAATTCAAAAGAATTATAAAACATAAAAAATTATAAAAAAAATTATGAAATCCAAATACATTTTAAAAATAAATTGTTGCTTTTTTTCTTTTCTTTTAGAACTTAGAAATATTTAAAATTACAAAAAATCTTTTTATTACTTTGTTTTTTATTTTATTTCCCAGTATTTAAAGGAAAGAAAAATAAAAAAATAACACACAAAATCCAATTTTTTTAAAAAAACATAGAAAACTCCAAAAACATAATAAGCCCCTACTTAACTCTTTGTTATTTCAAATTTGGATTTTGAGTTTATTTATTAGTATTCATATTTTTGCTAATCTTTTATTTTATCAGAATTAGTTCAATCTAATTTTTAGGTGATTTAGCATTTTGGAGCACTTTATTATTTAATTTAATTAGAGTAATCAAGTTAGTACTTTTTATCTTTCATTTTAATAAGCATCAATTTTGTGGAACACTGTTAGATTTCAGTTATTTTGATTTCTTGATTTTTTTATTATTTGGAAATTTCAATTTACTACAGTTGCTTTCGAAAAATTTTATTTTAATTTAGAATATTGTTTAACCTTCTAACCCTTTAGCCTCTAAATATTTTTTTATTTTTTGTTAGATCATATGTCATGGGAATAATAGGATAAAATTCATTATTCCTTGGTAACATATGCACAAAAAATGAGAAAAAAAGATGGTGTAAGAGAATAGAATTCATTAATTTTAATCATTTTTATTTGTTTATGAAGAGAAAATATTTGGTTATAAGTAATGGAAAATGAGAGGATAAATTTAATTATTTTTTGGTAAACATTTGCAAATATAAGATAAAAAGGATTGAGGTGATAGGATAAAATTTGTCACCTCTAATCTAAGTGCTCATCTTATTTTCCACAAAATCTTAAGATAATATTATTGTGTCTAGATTTAAATTTAAATTCTTAGAGAGCATATATAGTAGTTTGTATTTTTACTTAAGTTCTTCAAATTAGAGTTTTTTCAATAATTTTAATCTAACCTTTGTTTGCAATTTACTCAATTTTGATGGCTAGAGAATTATTGGCTAACTATTTCTCTCTTATCATTTTATTTTCATAATTTAGCACTTAATTTGCTAAACCCTAAATTTTTTTTAGCTTGTTTTTGAATTAAAAATTTTTTTGTTTACTTTAAAATTTTTTATGAATATTTTATAAATCTTTCCCTTACTTTTGCTCTGGAATAGCAAAAGCTTATGTATGTGGTAATTTGAAGAGTAGAATTCATACATAGTTTTGGTATTTAATTTAGATTAATATTTTATTAACTATTTGTATTTTTATATGTTTCCTTTAATAAATCTCTCCCTTTTATGTTTGTGTTTTAATAATGTATTATTTCTATTTTGTAGGTTTTTAGGTATTTTTGCTAATTTTCCCAAGTACACGCCCCCAAGTCATGGGCGTGACCTAGGGTTTATAACCCAATCCTGATATAACCATGTTGATAAGCTCAAATCCCGAGAAATGCATGCCACGGCCCTTAGTCACGGACATGACCCCTAGTCATGAGCGCATCCTATAGGCATCTCTCGTAGGCGTGTCCATCCGTATCTGCTCCCAATAATTTCAGTGCAGCCTCTATCGATAATGCCATCTTCCATGCTTATTACGCCCCCAGTCATGGACGTGATATTTGGCATGTCCCTCATTTTATACTCCTAGTGCATTCAGTACTGATGCATTTGTGTTCCATACATTACATGCATCAAGGTCATGAGTGTTACCTTGGGGCGTGTTCCTTTAGTTTCAAGGTAGTCGCTAGATTCTCCCCCGCTAAGTCAATAAAACTTCACGCCCTAAGTCACGGGAGTGACCCCATGATTATGGGTGTGAAAGGCGGCGTGTACCCCATTTTTCCCCTATAAATAGAGCCCCCCTCACTATTTTCCCTCTTGGACTGCCCGTCTTGGTTGGCTTTTTACTTCTCTACGTGCCATTATGTATTTTTTTATGTTTTAATTTTTTTTTTGTGCAATTTTAATTATGTATTGTATTTTCTCTTTCCTAGCTTAGTTTAATTTGTTGTAATGCCTTTTTTCATGAAATAAAATAATTAGTTTTAATGTAAAGCCTCCTTTCTACCTCTTCCCATTTGGGTGAAGCTATCTTTTGCTTTGTTTTTCATTTTTTACTAAGTTTCAATACGTACATTTTAAAATATTGTCATGCATTTATTTCCCCTCTGCCTGTTTTGTTTGTGATGTCTTATATATTCACTTCCTCTCTACCAGTTTGGGTAGAGAAGGACTTATGTCCTTTAATTATGAAATTTCAATTTAATTGCTTAAGTTATATTTTTGTAATTTTATTTCTAACTTTAAATTTTTTAGATGCTCCTATTTCAATATTTTTTACTCATCTATTTTCGTACTTTGAAATGATTTATCCTTCTCTTTATAATTCTCTCTCACCCACCTTTGATTTTTTCCCGATTTATTACAATTCGAGTTCATATATTGATTATAAATTTCGAGTTATTTTCGTACTCTAGCTAGCTAAGTTCCTTGTGCTTATGAATCTATCGATTGGGAATAAACAGTGTTGTACAAAAACCACGAGAGATGATGATGTAAATATTCTGGATAGGATTCAAATCCTATAGCGGGATTCACCTTATTAAAGTGAGTTTTAGGTTATTAATTATAGAATGAAATTTTGTTAATATTTATTAGCTAAGGTGGGCGTATTCCATAAGAGAGGTACGTTCATAATTCGGGAATCTCCACGGTCAAGGATTTAAGTAGAAGTTTATAAATTATAACTTTCACTGCAATCTACCTTTAAATAAAGTTTAGTTCTCTATCTTAACTTTCAATTCAAGATGCGATTTCATATGTCTATGTATGATTATTCAAGTCTTAGTTTTCTTTTATTTTTTGATTTAAGTTTTCTTAACTTCTTCTTTCATTTTTATTCCGATAACATAATAGTTATTTTTCTCACACTACAAATACTCGATAGACCCGTTGATTTATACAATTTTGATATGTCTTTCCATATCATGTGCTATACATGATAGTTACGCTTGCCTTTATCGTAGATAGTGTTTTAAAAATATTATTTTTTAATTTTTCTAATTACATTTAGAGCCTTTAGATTTTAATATTTTAATTTAACAAGTAGATTTTTTTATTTCACCATCATCTGATGTGCAGGTGATAGTACATCATCCATTTGTTATTCTAACAAAATTCGTGTTATAATTCATATAAAAAAATTTAAGGAGATGAGGGCTCAACTTTTAAATTTAAATAAAATTTTAAGAAATTAAAATCACCCATGAAAATTTAAAAATGTTGTAATGAAGTCTTTGTGTGTCCTATAAAAAGGTGTTTTCCTTGTTGTGGTCACTTTGGCGCTCTCACAAACTAGTCGAGTCAGATCATCCTTACTCCAGAGTGAGTCAAATGTGCAAATGTTAAAAAGAGCGGATAAAAGGATTTTACATGGAATACTAAAGGGAGAAAAACAATAGTGTTTGGCCATGTTTAACAATCCGCTAGATTATATTTGAGTACAAGTATGTTTTAGCAAGGGGGCAAGTTATCTTTTGCCTTACATTAGTTATTTAAACCTTATGTGTAAGAGGACACACTCTAGGGAAGTGAACACACAAGAGCACTATGAGGAACTCTATGATGAGTCCGATATTTATAGGGTTTTCCTGACACATCTGGGCTAGATTTCACTCATGTGCACTACACTTTTAGTTTTTTTGCTTGTATTTCACTTATACATAATTTCATGCTAAGTGCACTAGTTAGGCCCATTATGTTGTTCGATTCCATGTTGTGTTGTTTGGGGTAAGCACTTGGTGCTCCCCATAATTTTTATATTGTTATGTTTGTGCTAGTGTTTTGTTCCAAACTTTGGGTTTGTTATGCAAGTAGGCAGTTATCCTATGCTACTCAGGTTCTTTCCTATAGATATCTCATGGTCGTGCATTTTTCTTCACGCACAATTGATATGATCGTGCGATTCCTACAACTCAGTTTTTAGTGATCTATCCCAGGTCGTACGATATGCTCGCATACAGGTTATTTTTCTTGTACGTGACCAAATAGCAGGATCCCATCCTTTTGTCTAAAATTATGTAATTATCGCACGTGTGTTTTCTTCACACACAGTTGGATTCAATCATGCGTGAAGGAAAAAGCACGATCTGCTTCTTTTGCCTGCTTTTCAGTGATCTATCATTAACTGTGCAATTTATTCTCGCACGAGGTATTTTGCCCGTGCGTGATAAAAACACACTCTCTCATGGTATACCAAGCTGGTGAATTCCTGTTTGGTTATTATTGCATGGTCGTGCGTTCAAACGTGCATGCCAATTTTTTCTGATTGTCTACTATTTATGCACAGACTTTGTTATATTCCAAAAAGAATCTAAATTCCCATACAGTAGAGCTCGTTTTGCCCCATTTTGCCGCTCCATTGCTTTCCACCTTCGTGAGACCCTCTGGCCATATTCCTCTAGAAGATAAAATGGTATGAGATCTTCTTTGCCTCCTACATCAATCACTTGCTCCCAAGGGTGATTTCAAGTTATCTCTTGCTGTCCTGGTGAAGTTCTTCGGTGAGATCGTGTCCAAAGACAAGTTGACGAAGAAGACCGGTAATATAGAAGAAGGTGACACCTCTTCCAAACCCGAATAATAGTTAGAGCCTAAGCACGAACATGGCTTAACAACCCTAGATTCTAGCCATGAACCTTCGACGATAATCCGCCCTTTATGGTAATCTCACCCTCTTCTTGTTGTTATTGCCCTCAAAATTCAAAGATTTGAAGAAGCATTACGTATAATGCTAAGAGCATATTGTTTTTGATGACATGTCTACTTCATGTTCATGCAAGACATATTACTGTTGACTTTAAAATAGGTTTAAAGCAAAGATGTACTATACCACTGAGTAAGTATAGCGGTATCCACTATATCATTAACATACCATTGAGAATGAAGTCTCTACTCAACGATATCATTGAGAAGAAGCTGAATGAAGCAGTTCTCAGCACTAAGGGTGATATTGCTGAGAAAGAAGTTTATACTCAATGTAATTTATGAGAAAAGATTAAATATTACCTTTGATCCCGTATAAAGTTATGTGATTCAAAACTGGCACTGAGGCATAAAGTAAGGATAGACTATTCTATTCATATCCGTGCCTATAACAAGACGCATTCTAGGATTATTGCAAAAGACAAAGGTATAAAAGGAGATCTGCTAGTGCAATGGAATAGTACGACGATAACCCGACGAAGTGCCGCTGCTTATCGCAAAAAATAAAGGCATACTGGAGACAAGTTAGTCCTTCCTGGTTACTTTTCAAAAGAACAAGAGAGAGTCACTAAGACTCAAAACTAGATCTTCTTCAAGATGCTAGCGAAGAAGATCAATGAGCAGAAAGCTCCAACCTTTTCTTCCTGACGATCGACATTTTCAGGGGATGGTCAAAAAACTTTCCATCAACAAGAACAATAAAAGAACTTAAACATCAAGGTCTTATTATTTCAATTCTTATATTATAAAATATTCAATCAACTTTTCTATAGGATTTAATTATAGATCTGAGATGTAGGGCCTTTTGTGCCTGAGTTGTAGGGTTTTACTCTCAGCTTGAGTTTTAGGACTTGATGATAAGTTTGATGTAGGAATTGGAGAAAAGTCTGAGGTAGGAAACAAGGAGTGTTTTTGAGTAATAGGAGTTGGAGTACTCTAAGCTGTAGGGCTTGTGTGACTGCATTAAGATCTAGAGGAGATCTGAGAAATCCTAAGGGATTTGAGTTATAACCTCTAAGGATCTGAGTTTTTGGAGGAGATTGTCAATCCCATCACACTACTAGATAGGTGTAGAGGGAAAGTTGATGTACACAGATCTGGGGGAATCACTATAAATATTTGTGTGCTGATCTGTGTGTACTTGATGTGCTTTACTTTTATTATAAATTTTTAAATCTTGATAAGTGGAAAATAATGTGCAAAGCCACCTATTCACCCCAACCCATCTAGGTGAGTTAGACTACCGCTAACAATAAACTATCAAGTGGTATCAGAGGGAGGTTAGTCAAAACTAGATTTAACAATCTAATCAGAATCCTATAGAGGTAGTCTAACCAGCTCCATTAAGTCTCATAAGGAGATGAGCTCTATGAAATTTCCCATATGCAAAAACGAGATTATTAACATATGTAAACATAGGGTGAAGCAATTCATGGATGCTTAAGACCGTAGGATATATTTTACAGTATAAGACGGCCAATTCATTCCCATGAAGGCCTCCAACATTATTTTAAATCTACAAGTTCCAAAGAGATATGCTGATATGACAAAGGACAAGATTGTGCTAGCTACTATGGATAAAAGAGCAAAAATTATCATAGTCATTGCAATTGAGGATTCCACCATTAAGAACATAGTCCACTGCTAGACTGGAAAGGAGATGTGGGACATAACTTGTTGTGTATATAGAGGGAATAAAATAAGTAAGGGATGATAGGAAATCATTATTAATCAACAATATGAAGCCTTTACGCAGAGCATCAAAGATAAAATAGTTGAAGGCTATGTAAAATTCTTCAAGGCAGTCAATGAGCTGAAGAGCTATGGAAGAGTCTTCACAAATTAGAGACTTGGACAATAAGATCTCTAACTAGAGACTTGGACAATAAGATTTGAGCCATCAGGGAGATAGGAAACCTGGATACCATTCCTCCCCACACTCTATATGGGAAGCTGATCTCTTATGAGATGTAACAAAATACAAGGAAAGAGGAGGAGACTACTATCAGGACACATTAGAGGGAATGTTAAGTAGCCCACATGGATCTGGGCTAAAAGAAGAATAATGAGAGAATCCACTCTAATCCCAGAAGAATGGATGACTCAGAATCTTCTTAGCCCATCACATCTGATATTGAAATGTATTATGGAGAGTTTTCCGACTTCTTAATGAAGTTTAAGAAAATAATGACACGGAAGAAGAACTAGAGGAACAGGCCTTTTTCCTTCTCCAACTCAAAGAAAGAGTACAACAGAGATAAAAAATCCCCAAAGGGTACATGTATGCTCCTAAATCTAGTAAACAGTTTTCTAATAACATCGTTTGCTACTATTGCAATAAGCCTATGCATGTCATTATTGACTGCCCAGTAAAGGGTTAGGTGAGGAAGAATGATGTTGATAGGAAGCATCACCACAAGATCAAGAAGTCTGAAAAGAATTTCCTTGCCAAGAAGGAGAAGTGTTGGAGTCAATGTGACTCAGACTCTTCAGAATCAGAAGATAGAGAAGAAGCCTATAAAAGGATTTATGTTGCTACCAAAGATAATTTATAACCAACTTTCAGGATAGGAATTAGAGCTCCTCTATCACATGTAGACGGTGACAATGAGGAAGATGAAGAAGAAAAATAAGGATGACGTGGCTTAATGTCCATGACTTAAGATGATCAGGATGAATTTGATCCTGATAAGGTGTTGATTCTTGCCATCTCTTCTTCTGAATCTCAGTATGAAATTGGCCCAGATTCTAAAGCATCTACTTAATCTAATGATGTGGATAGATCAAAATCTGAAGAGGATGCCAATGAATTGATTGAAAGATATGTTATTCTCTTAGAAGCTCTAAAATAGAGCAAGAAGCATGTCATGAGGTAAGCTAAAGAGATTGCTTCTATACAACTGGCTAAATCTATGCAATTTGAGTCAGCTTCCTAGCTAGCTCAGATGAGCAGAGAAATAAGCCAATTGAATGAAATCACTATCATCCAAGTTTTCATTATAGGTCAGAAGAGTAAGATTATTAAGGATCTTGGAGAGAAGCTCCTTAAAGAGAGGAAGCTAATGGCCTAATTCTTTAAGCCACAGTTAGTGTTGCCTATCATTGACTCCTTATCCTCCCAAAACAATAGGAGGGTATTGGGCTTCAATAGAAGGGAAACAACTGCTTGTATTAGAGACAAGGATAAGGATCATGTTATGCCTCAGACCACCTTTCAAAAGTTCTTACTTCCTTCCAATAGATATGATCATAATATCATATATGGTCACTAGAAGAATGGAAGTTCCTATAGTAAGGGCAAAATTACACCTAACAATGGAGGTAGAAAGGGTATGTGGATGACTTCTTTGAAAGATCCCCATGAGGAAATACAAATGGTTCATTATGAACCATTTGTGTTTGGTACTCTAGCCCCTACACTCAAGGGTAAGTTAGTAGCATCTTCCCAATCCCTTCCAGCAAAGAAGCTAGGTTGTAGCAAGATAGTAATCAACTCGGACAAGGCCATTTCAGATGTCGTCAACACCAAGTCAGCTACCAAGCTGACATTTGTTAGTGTCAAGACTGAACCAATGAGTAACATTGATTACTGTCGAGTAAGTTGTCAAGCACTACCTAAAAGGAATATGAAAACTGCTGATGCTTTTTGTGCTGAATATAAGAATTCAGAAGCACCTTCTACATCAAGAAATGTTCAAAATAGAAGGTACAACATCCATGAGTGTTGGTGTTGTAGTAAAGTGGGACACTTTGCCACTAATTATTGACACAACCCTAATGTGCTTAATGCAAAGAAAAGCTTTATAGCTAGGTAGTTGTAGGCAAAAAAATTTCTTTTACTACTAATAAGAACTTAGGACCCAAATTCAATTGGGCTCCTAAGGTAAAAGAAATTATATTTTATAGTGTAGTTCAAGTACCAACCAAGAGCAAATTTGGTACTTGGACAGTGGGTGCTCAAGGCACATGACAGGAGCTAGAAATCTTCAAAAGGATTATTCTCTTGTAAAGAATGAACCAAAGGTCATCTTTGGTGGCTCTGATAGAGGAGTCACCAAGGGATATAGTATAATCTACAATAACATTATCTTTATCACAAGGGTAGCTTATATTGAAGGGTTGAAATATAACCTTTTATGCATAAGTTAACTATGTGACTTAGGTTATGTCATTGAATTCCACAATGATAAGTGTCTTATTAAAAGGTCAATTGACTTAGAGTCTATTCTCTCAGGCATAAGGAGTGGAAATGATTATTATTTAGATTTCATTTGTAATTCTTCTACTCTTATTTGTCCAGTAGCTATTGAGAGAGAGACTCTTTGTGTTTAATAACACAAGAGACTGGCCTATCTTAATTACAAAACAATTAACAAATTGTTTTCAGATAACTTAATTAGAGATTGTCCTAAGTAAAAATGTGTTAAAGAGGGTCCCTTTCATATATGCCATATGGACATGCAAACACGAACCACCTTTAAGAGCATTGGATCCAAAGACTCTATAAGATATCTTTATCTATTGTATATAGAATTGTTTGGTCCTATGCATATTCAAACTTTAGGAGGGAAGTTGTATACCTTTGTGATTGTTGATGATCACAATAGGTATACGTGAGTATACTTCCTTAATAAGAAGTCAGATACCTTGAATATCTTCATTATATTTATTAAGGCAATCCAGAATTAGATGGAACATTTTGGGGTCAAACTAGGAAGTGACCATTGTACATAATTTCAGCTTGGATCCATGAAAAGGTTCTGTCAAGACCTTGGTATCACCCAAGAAATCTTTTCACTTAGAACTCTACACCAAAATGCGGTGGCTGAGAGAAAGAACAGTACCTTTATTGAGGATGGCAAAACCATGCTTAGTAATTCATCACTACTAGTGTATTTCTGGGTTGAGGAAATCAATGTTTCATGTCATGTTCTGAACAGGGCTTCTATCAGCAATATCCATAGAAAAACTCCAGATGAACTATCTAAGGGAAGAAAACAAACCATTTTATATTTTAGAATCTTTGGTCGTAAATGCGACATTTTAAATATTAGAAAATCTAAGTTTACTAAGTTTGTTGTGAAATGTTGTATGGGGACCCGATTGGATATAGCTCCCATTATAGAGCATATAGAATATTCAACAAGTAAACCTTAGTTATAGAAAAATTTATGCACATTTTTTTTGATGAATCTAGTCTACTATACAATGTCAGGTCTAGTGTTACTAACATTGCAAGTTCTGATATTAATATACAAGATATATCATTACATGATAAGACAAGCTCAAGAAAAAATGCTTCCTAAATTGAATTGTTGAGTGAAATAATTCAGCCAGCTGAGGGAATTCAGGAAATTTCTTAAGAAGAATAGACAGTTAGAAACATTCCAGCAGGTCATCCTGAAGCTAACAGATGGCCTGTTACAACAAGAATTTTGAGAGATCATCCCATCACTCTCATAATTGGAGATGCTAGTCAAGGAGTCACCACCGGAAGCAGAATTCACAATGAAGCTCTATTTTTGAGATTCCTGTCTTATGTGGAGCTAAATAAATTTGAATATGCAAATAAGGACTCCTTCTGTATTAGTATAATGCAAGAAGAAATAAAATAGTTCAGTAGATGTAAGGTCTAAAAGTTTGTGCCAAGGCCACAAGTACACAACATCTTTGGCACTAAGTGGATTTCAGAAATAAGATGTATGAGAATGGTGTAGTAGTTAAGAATAAAGCCAGATTAGTTTTCAAGGGTTACAGGACAGAGGAGGGCATTGATTTTGAGCAAACAATTGCTCCAATTACAAGGCTAGAGGCAATAAGGATGTTCCTTGTCTATATTACCTTCAAAGGAGTCAAGGACTATTAGATGGATTAAAAACCTACATTCCTCGATGGAAATCTGAAAATGGAGGTATATGTAGAGCAACCATCAGGTTTTGTGCATCTAACCCTAACCTCTCATGTTTATTTTCTTAAAATATCTTTGTATGGGATAAAGCAAGCTCCTAGGGCTTAGTATGATACCCTTTCTAACGTACTTTTTAAGAACAAGTTCTTAAGGGGAAAGATAGAGCTTCAAAGGGCGCAATCTTTATACTAGCTTGATAGCTATTGTTGTAAGCAAACTCTATCATATATAGATGGTCTTCCCACCCCTTTCCAAAATCCATGGCGCACATTCAGAGCATGTCCTCCATAGTTCTGTTGGTTCTTTCGGTCTGACTATCTGTTTGTGGGTGAAAAGTCGTACTAAACTTTAACATAGTCCCCAACAACTGATGGATTAGCCTCCAATCATTTGATGTAAATCGCCCATCTCAGTCACTTACGATGCTACGGGGCACACCGTGCAATCGTATTATATTGTCAACATATAGTTTTGCTAGCTTTTCTACTGAATCATCTTTCTTATTCGGAATAAATTGTGACACCTATGTTAACCGATCTACAACCAACCAAATAGAGTCATTTACTTTTTGTGATCTCGGCAAACCATGAAAAAAATCCATGGAAATGTCATCAAACTTCCACTCCGGTATAGGAAAAGATTTCAAGAATCCTCCTGGCTTCTGGCACTTGGCTTTTATTAAGGAGCAAGTTTTACATTTTGCCACATAATGTGGAATATTTTTCTTCATGTCTGGCGACCAGAACAACTTATTCATATACTTGAACATTTTAGTGCTTCTCGGGTGGATTGAGTACTTTGTAAAATGTGCCTCATACATCAACTCCCATAAAGTTCCAACTTTGGGTACGCACAATCGACAGTCTTTTCGCAAAAGCACATCGTCTATAGAGAACTGGGAATTGGACCCATCCTTCATCTCTTCCATGTAATGCTTCATGCTTTCATATAACTCTAAAGCTTGAGAAATTTTGTCCGCAAGGTCGTATTGCACCTCCGTCTAGTTCAAGCATACCTCGTCACTCATTCCCTTGTAAACACAAGATATATCCAAACTTTCCAACTCATGAATAAAACACTCATCATGTATATGCAACCAGTTTGCTCGTGTTAGAGTTTTGTGACTCAACGCATCAACGACGACATTCCCCATTCTGGGAGTATAATGAATCTCACAAGTGTAGTCCCCAAGGAACTCCATCCACCTCCGTTATCGCATATTAAAATCTTTCTGATCTATAAAATACTTTAGGCTCTGATGGTCCGTAAAGATGTCAATCTTCACGTCATATAAATAGTGTCGCCACAATTTAAGATCAAATATCACGGCTGCCAATTCAAGATCATGCACCGGATAATTCCTCTCATGCACTTTAAGTTGGCGAGAGCCATAAGCAATCACATGCTCGAATTGCAAAAGAACGCAGCCTAAGCCGCACCCAGATGCATCACTATAAATCTCAAAGCCTTCTGAACCACATGGTATACATAATACTGGTGTCGTGGTCAGCCGACTCTTTAACTCATCAAAAGCCTTCCCACACTCTAGCGTCCTTACAACTTTTGATTCTTTCTTGTCAATGTCGTGAGAGGTAAAGCAATCTTTGAAAATCCCTCTACGAAGCGCCTATAATAACTGAAAAATCCTAGAAAACTCCTGACTTCCGCTACTGAAGAAAGTATAGGCCACTCTCGTATCGCAACAACCTTTATCGGGTCTAAAGCAATCTCCTCTCCACTTACGACATGCTCAAGAAAAGGCACTGAAGATAACCAAAACTCGCACTTTGAGAATTTGGCATAGAGGCGATTCCTTCTTAGCGTGTGCAAAAGCATTCTCAAATGTTTCGTATGCTCTTCCTCAGATTGAGAGTATACCAATATGTCGTCGATGAAAACGATCACAAACAGGTCTAAATACTTCTTGAAGATTCTGTGCATGAGATCCATTAAGACTGATGGCGCATTCATGACTCCAAAAGGAATGACTGTAAACTCATAATGCCCATCGCGTGTTCAAAAACCAATCTTGGGGATATGACTCTCCCTGATCCTCAACTGTCAGTAGCCGGACTTTAAATCCAACTTCGAATAAATAGTTTATCCAACCAATTGATCAAATAAATCATCGATTTGAGGAATCAAATATTTGTTTTTTGTAAGCTTGTTTAGCTCACGATAATCTATGCATAGACGCAAGCTCCCGTCCTTCTTTTTCACAAATAGCACCGGTGCACTCCATGGTGACATACTCGGATGAATAAAGCCTTACTCTAGCGACTATTATAACTGAACTTTTAATTCTGCCAACTCCTTGGCGCCACATGGTACGGTGAGCGAGCCACAGGTTTCACACATGGCACCAACTCAATAAAGAAGTCGATCTCACGCTAGGATTGAAGCCCAGGTAGATCCTTCAAAAAGACATATGCAAACTCGATATTACAGGAATGTCTCAAAAACTGTGCTTTGGCTCAATATCCTCTAATAGTGTGAAAAATATTTTCATGCCCTTCTGAACAGCTTTAACTACTTGAATGACAGACATCAACATCTTGCCCACTCCTCTCATACCCGCAAATTTCGTCTCACGTTAAGTATTTTTCCCCAGTAAGACTTCCTTAGAATTACAATCGATGCTGGCACGCTGCTCTGAGAGCCAGTCCGGACCAAATATAACATCAAACTCTGAAATCGATAGCACAGATGCTTCCAAACCAAAGTCTTAACTTCCTATCCACACTTCCACCAAACAAGACCTATCTGCATGTATCAAGCATCCATTAGGTAATAACACCTTCGTAGTATCAGTCGCTACATGAGTAGGCACTCCAATTCCCAATACGAAGGCCTCAGATAGGAATGAATGCAAAGCACCTGTATCAAATAGTGCTCTAGCTGGACATTCCCGAATAACGACAAAGCCTATCATAAACAAATCATAAACAAACAACGTACAAGGTATTAAGTATGTAAAATAATAAAAACTAAATCTTAACTCATACCTGTAACCACGTCGCTTTGTTTTATGGCCTCCTGCTGGCCAAGATTAAAGACTCGGGGCTGCACGTGGGATGCAGAGGATTCCACCACTGCCTTTCTCTTTTCTGCATAAGTCTCACCCATCTTTTTTTCGCTTTTGGAGGGCCACTCCAACAATCCTTAGCTATATGACCCACCTGACAACATGTATAACATGTGCGAGGGCCTCGCTCTATAGTTTCACCTGAAGTAAACGTAGAAGGGGCCGGTGCAGAAGTTTTTGGCTTCTTGTTCCACCTTTTGTACCCAGATTTTGAAGAACTCGGTGTCTTGAACTCTTGCTTCTTCCCTGCCAAGTCATTCTTACGCTGCACGCGCTTCATATCAAGTTCAAGGGAACGGGCCATATTAACCAAGGTAAGAGAACCCTGAGTCATTGGTCCTGAGAGAAGTAATTGCAATTCATCAAACAACCCTTCAAAGAACCTGTTTGTTTTCCGTTCCTCATCTGCAAACGTAAAGCATGCATATCTTCCCAATCTCGTAAACTCATGCAAGTAGTCATCCACTGACCTCTCGCCTTGAGTTCGCCTTTGAAATTTATTTTCCATCATGATCCGTTATGCCGATGGAACTTATCTTGCCATAAAACATCTTGAGAACTCCTCCATTGAGATCTCGCTCAACAGTCGACCAATAAACTTGTGTAGCTCCAACTCATCCCATCTAATTCTTGCCTCACCATCCAACAAGAAGGTAGTCACAATGACTTTTTGCCACTCTTCTGTTTCATTTGTCGTCAGGACCCTTTTTATTCTTGAGAGCCAATCTTCGGCTTGTGTAGTGGCTCCATTACCCATAAACATAGGGGGATTGAAACTCATCACGTATTTCATTTACTTCTCCGCTGCTCACCTTGAGCCACTAGCTAAATTGCCACTTGTCTCACCTCCACTCGCTTCACCATGTAAACCGGTTCTTGTACCCTCGCAGGAATAGGAGGTTGTCCTTGACCTCCAGGTTGCGCATTCATCATTGTGTACACGGCCTCAGCAACTAAATGTATAGTTTCTGTCGAATGAGGAGGTGTCAACGCCTCATTAGGTTCATTACTCTCAACCGAGCGTCGGGTTTCTTGCTGCCCCGTACAACTTCGAGTCGCCTATAATATAAAACACACAATTAGGCAACAACGAATATTGCCAAAAGCAATCACAGGAACATAGTAGTTCTTCAAACATGTGTATTTTGATTCCTAAGTTGACATTCATGGGTACAATTATGTTATCATGGTAGCGCACATACACGTGATCACAACCCCTTAAAATAATTCGACCACGAATTCAAAGAAGAAAGACCGAGAATAGAATCTAAAATGCCCCCATCCGTCGTATAGCATATGACAGAAGGTCCGGCCGGGGCCTGACGCCATATACTCCGGACAGGTAAGGAGGTTACTAGTTGAATTCCAAATCAATGTTCATTACGAACATATCCTAACTCAGAGCATTCTAGAGGAAGTATTAAATTTATGAACCCAAACATAATAGGAATGTCCACTATACCACAGGAATGATATATATATAACAACATGCAACTTGTAACACATGTTTTGGTCGTAGTCTTATTACAACTGTTTTAATTAACATTAAGTGGCTTCGTACTGCAACACGTAGGCCGGACACACGTGAAAACAATAATTGTTTACTTTTGGGCCTTCAAGGGCCATCCAATTGCAGTATATATGCTTAAGCCCGCTATTTTCAACTTGGCTCTCCAGCACATGAACAAAATGGCCAACCAAAATGTGTCAAACAACGCAACGGTCAGCATTTTGCTGACTCATTTATAACGATCCCACCCCAAACTTGGGGAGGCATTTCTCCATTCGTAAATATATCGTGGCATTTATAATGTGCACTTTATGCACCATTCACCACAGACGTAGGCCCAACCGCCACACGCCACGTGCACTCAGGGCACCTTTCCGGTGTACACGACTCCTAGTGTATCACCACTTTTCAAATAACCAAGAATTAACGGTTAACTTTGTCATTCAGAGGTCCTTAACTTGATGACAATGTTATTTAGAGGTAATTAACTTAATGACTGACTTAGTCATTCAGAGGTCCTTAACTTAACGACCACATCGTTCATAGGTACTTAACTTGACGAGGGACTGCCCATTATGAGGTACTTAATGACCATGTTGTTCAGAGGTCATTAACATGATGGAACAGTAATGTCTTACACATCTAAAAATACACATTTTCTCAAACATTGAACCCTAGGTCTCATATTGACAGGCCAAACATTGACCACCAGGTCTCAAGGGACAGGTCAAACAATAATTCTAAAAATAATTCATTACTTGGGTAATTTCCTGGAATTGCTTCCAGTACTAAAATGACATAACCTGCACACCCACTTTCACATTTTCTCCATGTGCATCTACACATATTTACGGAGTCTTCTCCAGCACGCAAAGCATAAAACATCACCAATCCAGACCAACCTGTCTGGATGGGCTTCACACAGTATGCCCATTTCGTACTTTATATTTCTGGATCTAAATGCAGAAATATATAGGGATTTACCCATTTGAATCAACACTTTGTCACCTTTTGGTGAGGGGATTTATGTAAGTATGCATATTGAGGACTTCACTTGTCCGGGAGAAACTCGTTACCCTAGTAGTTCTCTTTGGAGCCATGGTGTTTGAGTTTTATCTGACTGGAAATACACAGTAAGATTTCTGCTTCGTGAATCTAGCTCCAGCTCTTACTTTCTCTTCACCAAATATATTCCAGCAAGCCATCAAAAGCTTGAGTCCCGTTTTCTCCTCAAGAACATGCACAGGAGCATACAAGATGAAATGATGAGAGAGTAAAAAGGAAATAATACTTTCCTTCTTCCACACAGGTCGGAGATCGAAACCCACAGGTCAGAGGATCGAAACTTCCCTATCATACCAATTTTGTAATGCTCCCATCTGTCGTATAACATATGACAGATGGTCCGGCCGATGCCCGATGCCATATACTCCGGACAGGTAAGGAGTTTACTCGTTGAATTCCATATCCATGTTCATTACGAACGTATCCTAACTCAGAGCATTCTAGCGGATGTATTAAATTTATGAACCCAAACATAATAGGAATGTCCATTATACCATAGGAATGATATATACAAAACAACATACAACATGTAACATATGTTTTGGTCATAGCCTTTTTACAACTGTTTTAATTAACATTAAGTGGCTTCATACTTCAGAACGCAGGCCGACCACACATGAAAATAGTAATTGTTCACTTTTGGCCCTTCAAGGGCCAGCCAATCGAAGCACATGGGCTTCAACCTGCTATTTCCTACTTGGATCTCAAGCACCTGCATAAAAGGGCCCTCCAAAATGTGGCAAACATAGCAACGGTCAGCAATTTGTTGACCCATTTATAATGATCCCACCCCATACTCGGGGCGGCATTTCTCTATCACTCCAAATAAGGCATCATACATATATCGTGGCAATTATAATATGCACATTAAGAACCATTCACCACAGACGTTGGCCCAACGGCCATACGCCCGGTGCACTCAGGGCACCTTTCTGGTGTACACGACTCCCCGTGTATCACCATTGTTCAAAGGTCCATGACTTAACAGTTAACTTTGTCGTTCAGAGGTCCATAACTTGACAACAATGTCATTTAGAGGTTATTGACTTAAAGACTGACTAACTCGTTTAGAGGTCCTTAACTTAATGACCACATAATTCAGAGGTACTTAACTTGACGAGTTACTGCCCATTCAGAGGTACTTAACTTAACAGCCATGTCGTTTAGAGGTCCTTAACATGATGGCACAGTAAAGTCATACACATCTCAACATACACATTTTCTCAAACATTGACCCTCAGGTCTCATAAAGACACAACAAACATTGACCCCCAGGTCTCAAGAGACAGGTAAAATAATAATTCTCAAAATTTTACATTCACTTGGGTAATTTCCTGGAATTGCCTCTAGTACTAAAATGCAATAACCTGCACACCCACTTCCACATTTTCCATGTGAACATCTACTCATATTTATGGAGTCTTCTCTGGCACACAAAGCATAAAACATCACCAATCAAGAACAAACTTTCTGGATGGGCTTCACACAGTATGCCTAATCCATACTCAATATTTCTGGATCTAAATGCAAAAATATATGGAGATTTACCCTTTTGAATCCACCCTTTTTCACGAATTGGTGAGGGGATTCATGCAAGTATGCATATTGAGGACTTCACTTATCCGGGATAAACTCATTACCCATATTGTTCTCTTTGGATGCATGGTGTTTGGGTTTTATCCGACTGGAAATGCACAGTAAGATTTCCTCTTCATGTTCTTGCTCCAGCTCTTACTTTCTCTTCGCAAAATATATTCCAGCAAGCTATCAAAAGCATCAGCCCCATTTCTCTCCTCAAGAACACGCACAGGAGCAGACAAGATCAAATGAAGTGTGAGAGTAAAAAGGAAATAATACTTTCCTTCTTCTGCACTTCTCTGGTTAGGTGGTCACGGTTTACACCCCAGCCACACAATTCTCATCAACACGAACGAACGGCCAAGAAACTGCCGCTCACTGGCCACTTACCAGCTATCAGGCCCGACATTCATGCCTCGGGGACATCGCCGAATTTCTTCGAGCTCAGCTGAATTGTTGAGCTTACCGAATTTTCGTCGAGCTCAAGTTAGATCATCAAGCTCAGCAAAATCATCAAGCTTACTGAATTTCATCGAGCTCACCAGAATTTGTCGAACGCCTTTTCATCGATCTCTCAAGAAT
Source organism: Platanthera zijinensis (assembly GCA_039513925.1). Lineage (NCBI taxonomy): Eukaryota > Viridiplantae > Streptophyta > Magnoliopsida > Asparagales > Orchidaceae > Platanthera > Platanthera zijinensis. Next base: position 76,134,542 of record CM077095.1, on the reverse strand, counting down.
TTGTCGACCTCACTTAATTCAGTCGATTTTTTCTGATTTTGTCGAACTGACTTTTCGTCGAGCTCAACTGCAATTGTTGACTCACTAGAAATCGTAAAACTCAACTTTTGTCAAGCTCAGCTCATGTTTCGTCAAGCTCAACACAATCGGTCGAACAGACTGTTCGTCGACCTCCGTTCGACATTCGTCGACCGGATGTAAAATTCATCTACTGAATGTCAAATTCGTCGATCTCACTGTATTTCGTCGAACTCAATCCACATTAAAATTAAGGCCGTCAAAAATAGGGTGTTATAGAATAGGACTAGGATATTTCATAACAAGAAATAATAGATGTATTTGACTAGTGTAAGTTGAATGTGATGTGTTAGATCTGGAATACTCTAGAGGGGGGTGAATAGATTATCCTTAAAAACTATTTGAACTTTTGCAATAAATAAAAAATTGTACAATGAAAACTAATTAAGAAGAAACAGAACAGTCCTAAATAGTACAGCCACAGCAAGAAAAAAAAGAAAAGGGCAACCAGACAACACAAGAACTTATAGTGGTTCCCAAACCTGGGTACATCCACTCTTCTACCACCCTGGTAGGAATCCACTTAGATTTTTGATCATGTGCCTGACACCAATGAGCTTTTGATCAGGTGCTCAAAAAACAACCCAAGTCTTTTGGAAGGAGACTTGTGAACCAGAATAATTTTGAAGGGAATTAAAACCCTGTAAAGAGGTGGAGATGAGAGATGATTTTATCTTCTCTTTCTCAAGTTTACAACTGAGAAGACTAAAGTGGATATGTGATGTTGGCAAACAGCTCCCCCTGAGATATAGAATGATTCAGGAAAAATTGAGCTTTGCTTCAGGGTGATAGGCCTTCAGTTCTTCATCCTTGACCAGAAGATGTTCAGGAACTTTTTGACAAATTGATTCTTTGCAGTCCTTTGAAGTGTCCTGGAGGATTGAAGGAAGAAGACACTTGATATTGATTTGGTGTTCTTCTTCTTCAGATTGCTAATCTTCCTCTGTTCTGGAGCTTGTATGTATTAGATTTCTCTTTCTGTGTATGTTAATGCTGTCAAGAAAGAGATGCAGAAAAATCGTTATTGCAAACTGATGGTGTTCTTTGCTTCCTGACTTATTTATAGTGTGTCTGTGTCTATCTGTGTGTTTTTGGAAAAAGTGTGAAAATCTCTTTTATATTTTCCATATCGGTTTGCATTCAAAATTATAATTTCTTCTACATTAATTGCTGATAGCATAGAGAATGATCTGCATTGATTTATTTCCCCTACTGTCCCACGGAAAAATGTCAAGCAATAATCCTGAGGAAGACCATAATTAATGCTCCGTCTAACAGTAATATTCAGAGAATATTTTAGCATTAATTACTCGGAATTTATTTCATTATAATAGGGACAGTAGGATGAAAAATAACCAAATCTGTATTCGTCGACCTGAGTCCACAGGTCATTGAGTTGAGATCAAAGATCGTCGACCTTTGAACTGCTGAATGCTGCTTGACAGATCCTTCCAGTTCTGTCCACCAAGATCGTCGAGCTGAGAACCAAGTTCGTCGACTGGAGTTTGTTTCTGTACTTAGAAATATTGAGATGTTTACTGGACTTGAGTGTTGAAGCAGATGATCCAGAAATCGTCGACCAGAGAACTGAGTTCGTCGAGCTCAGCTCAGAGAATCTTTCTCATATTTCATCGAGCTGTGCACGAATTTCATCGACCTGAGTTCAACGAACATCGAACTCGTTTTAATGAGTCTTTTAAATGTCTAAGTCTTGAGTCTCTGGCAGTCTATTGATGGCTGGTCCAAGTGATGTTTACTCTAAGGACTTGACCTAGACTCTAGGACACAACCATGACACTAGCTATACATGTTGGGTCATAAGATCCTAACTTAGTGAATCTAGCCCAAATCCTACTAGGGATACAACAATCTCCCCATATTTGGGTGAGGTCACTAATTACAGACTCAAACTAAATTTAAAAAGAAACAAAGCAAGAAAGCATATATTTTGTAGGAATAATAATTCATGCAGTAGATATATATATACAATAGGATTTGTATCAGATAACAAGAATACAATTTTAAGCAAAATCAGGAAACATTAGAAATGGTTCAAATGTCATTTCTTTGGCTTCTTCTCTTTTAGCTTCTTTTCTTTGATCTTCTCCTTTTTGCTCTTCTCTCCAGACTTACTGAAAGTAATTTCCCTGCTGGGATTTGCATCTTCCGCCTTTTTCATTATCATATCAGCAGCCCATATGATATTTAAAGAGGTAGCCCTGGGCACTACTGCTTCTGGATGCAGTTTCATATAGTCATCAACTTTGAAAAATTTGTTAGCCTTTGCAAACATGTTGAGCTCTTCCTTCCTGTATATAGACACGGTAGTATATTGTGATGTATCCTTTCCTTCAGCTCTATATTTCTTGATCATAGAGAGGCCAACCAGTTCTTGGAATTTGGCCATCCTAGCTATTTTTGCTGTTTCAGGATCTTCATATGGTACAAGAGGGGAAGCAAGTCTCTTGGGGCTCTCAGCTTTTTGATATTCAAAGAATTATTACTATTGTTGTTGATGCTACTGCTATTGAGGTTGGTGCTGCTTGTCTGAGGAATATTATCTTTGTTGGCTTCACTCTGATAAGTTTGAACCTGGGTAGGTCTTTAAGATGTTGTACTTGAAGCACCATCAGTTGGAGGAGGAGGAGGAGGAGGAGTCCTTCCTATATCTTTGAACTAGAGGAGGGGAGTATCTTATGCTTTTCTTCCTAGCCTTCTATTCATTCTTAGATAACAACATCCATGTTGGCATACCCTTATATGGAGTAATATTTTGCAGAATATAGTAGGGTGTGTCATTTGCAGGATTGGGTTTAGGGGCAGGAGGGGGATGTGCTTTCCTCTTTTGGAGACTTTCTTTCCTTTTGGATCCTCATCTGAATCATCATCATCATCTGACTGTTGTGGATTGTCATATAATGCATCTATCTCTCTTATTGTTTCATCAGGTATTGCTGATTTTTCAGTCTTAGAGGGAGCTGGAGGAGGAGCAGGAGAACTATGCACATCCGTGCCTTCAGAAGCTGACTTATTTTCTTCTTCTATGTCAGCCATGACCAGTGCATCTAGATCAGGCATTGGAGAATCATCCATAACATAAACTGGTGCAATATGGGATGAGATGGTGGGGGAAGCAACTCTGGGAGGAGACTCTAGAGCTATAAAAGTGGCCTTGAGAAAAATTTGTGTGGTATAAGGAATTATAGCCTTGAATGGCTTAGTGTTGTCTGCTGGTACATCTGCTGCTATAAATTCTTCTTGTACATCTGCTGCTACATCGGATACAGTTTCCATGTCAGTTTCAACTAACTCTGCTGCTGCTACTACTTCTACTTCTTCTGCTACAGCTGCTGCTGCTGCTTTTGCTTTTGCTGCTACAGCTACAGCTACTGCTGCTTTTGTTGCTACAACTACTGCTGCTTCTTCTTCATTGATTATCTCCCCCTGACTGGTGTCAGTGGTAACTGAAGCTAGGCCCCAAACTGAAGAGGGAGCAGTAAAGAGAGCAGATATCTGGTCAGTAAGGGTGGAGATGGAAGCAGCAAGAGGAGAGATGGCCTCAGCTATATTTGTTTTGAGGAGGGGTGTGAGAAGGGCAAGGAGTGGAGGGATATTGGAAGGGTCTAGCAGTATGGAGGTATATAATGTGGTAGGGGGGTTGAGTGGAGGTGGTAGTAGCTTGTGGAGTTAGAGGTGGAGGTGGAGGTGGAGTTGGAGATTGGATGTGAGTGTATTGGTGAGAGACATCTGGAGGAGAGGGAGTGTTAAGAGTGGATGAGAGTCGATTGAAGGATGGGAGGGATGATAGGTTGGATAGGGGGATGTCAACTAAATGCCTTGGAAGAGGAGATGGGGGTGGTGATGGTAGTGATGTATCATGCTGAGGGGAAGGAGTATGAGAGGGAATATGGGTTGGAGATGTAGGAATTGGGGATGATGGAGGTGTGGGAGTAGGGACTGTAATATGAATGGAAGGTAGGGTTTGTTAATTTGCTGGCTGAGATGGAGTTTGAGTGCTAGAGGTTGTGTAGTGGTGGATGGAACCTCTTCAGTAGGGTGGGAAGTGGCTGGAGCAGCCCTTATACTCTCAGGAGCTTGGGTGGCAGAGGATGAAGCCTTAGAGGGCTTTGTGATTGTCCTCTCCCACCTGCCAAACAAGTCATAGGTGAGCCTTTTGCTGGCATTGATGAATATGGTCTGGGAGACCAGTGATTTAGCAGCTTTTTCCTTCAAGAAGATCCCCAGGATCCTTCCAAAGTTAACTTCCTTTTTATTGTTCTTTTTCTTGATAAGATCAAAAAGGATCTGTGCCCAGTTCACCTTTTTCTTATTCACCACTGCACATATAACCAGAAATTGATGCCTGATTATATAGTCATGTGCAGTGTGCTTGCCCAGCAAGACTTTCCAAACAATATCTGCGAGAAACTTGAACTCAGCAGATAGGTGTTTCTTCAACAATTTATTTGGGTTTTCTCCAGAATAACCCATCATACTCAACATCATATCACATTCTTCATTATCGATTTCTAACTTTTCTTCTACATTATTCAATCCAAAAATTTCAGTTAAGATGGTGAGAGAGAGAGACGATAATACCCGTTATTGATCCGATCATGGTGTTGTCCTCTGTTGTAGATACAATGTATACCCATTCTCTTATTTTTGTGCCAGGTAATTTGATTCTGGTGGTCAGCAGATTCTTCAGTTGCTGGTCTTCCAGTAGTCTCAGAATGTGTAGGAAGATTGGGTCTGAGTGCTGGAAGGAATCGAAATCCACGTCGAATCCAGTGTCAAATTTCATCGTTGCAAGTGTTCCTGTTGGAATTGCCATGAGTGCACCTGTAAGAAAGAAAATGAAGATCAAGTGTAAGGGAACTGAAAGGGCGGGACGGAGGTCGAAGAAATCCTAAATATAAGGTTGTCTAGAATATGAATCGACAAACTTCGTTCCACTAAAAATAAATAAATCTTTGATCTGAGGTCGACGAAATAATTTAGAGTTAATCAATTCGTCGAGCTCAGTCTGAAGGGTAGAAGACATTTCGCCGAGCTCCATTCGACGAAGTTTTTATGAAGTAGGTTCGTCGATCACAGACTAACTTTACTAACATGGAATTCGTTGATCTCCAGTCGACAAAATTTGAAGAGTTCTTCGAGTGTAGACAGAAACTAAACTAAGTCTTCTCCATTGATCATTCCAAGCTGATTTACAAAGAACAAGTGATTTCTTTCATCCAGGGACTTGGTGAAAATACCAGCTTTTTGCAAATCAGTGTAGATATAGACAAGTTTAATTTTGTTTTTGTCTACACACTCTCTAATGAAATGATGCCTAATGTCTATATGTTTAGTCGTACTATGATGGACTGGATTTTGTGCTATAGTTATAGCACTTGTGTTTTAACATAAGAGAGTTGAATTATTTAAGTTAAAGCCATAGCCCAGGAGTTGGTTTTGGATCCACAGCAACTGGAAACAGCAACTGCCAGCTGCAATGTATTCTACTTCAACAGTTAATGTAGAAATAGATGTCTGCTTTTTACAAAACCAAGACACTAATCTCATACCAAGGAACTGGCAGGTTCCTTAGGTACTCTTTCTGTCCACTCTGCATCTAGCAAATTCAGCATCTGAGTATCTAGTTAAATCAAATTTTGACTCAGTGGGATACCAGAGTCTTAGACTAGGACAACTCTTTATATATCTTAAAATCCTTTTTAGAAAAACTAGGTAAGATTCTTTAGGGTTTACCTGGAACCTAGCACAAAGATATGTGGCAAACATGATATCAGGTCTGCTAGCTGTAAGATATAGTAGAGACCCAGCAATGCCCCTATATAATTTCTGATCCACAGGTTTCACAAGTGCATCAGAGTCAATTACAGCATTGGTAGCCATAGGTGTTTTCTTTATTGAGGCATCAGCCATCCTAAACTTTTTGAAAAGCACTTTAGCATATTTAGCTTGGGAGATGATGATGTCATCAGGAAGCTGCTTTAATTGGAGACCAAGGAAGTAGGTGAGCTTACCCATACGACTCATTTCAAATTTTGAATGCATGAGGTAAGAGAAACTCTTGTATAATTTGGAATCAGTAGACCCAAATATGATGTCATCCACATTTATTTATACTAACAAAGTTTGGTCCTTATGATGTCTAGTGAATAATGTTTTATCTACTATGTCTCTAGTGAACTTATGATCTATTAGAAAGCTAGCTAGGGTCTCATACCAAGCTCTTGGAGCTTGCTTTAAACCATAAAGAGCTTTATGCAATTTGAAAACAAAAGAGGGATGAGTTGGAGAAACAAAACCTGGAGGTTGTTCAACATAAACCTCTTCTTTAAGTTCTCCATTTAAGAATGCACTCTTGACATCCATTTGGTAGACCATGAACTTCTTGAATGCCGCATAAGCCAGAAATATACTTATAGCTTCTAACTTGGCAACAGGGGAAAATGTTTGATCATAGTCAATACCTTCCTCTTGCCTATATCCTTGAGCAACAAGCCTTGCCTTATTTCTCATAATCACTCCTTGGGCTCTAGCTTGTTTCTGTATAACCATTTGGTTCCAATGACTGGGTAGTCTTGGGGTCTTGGAACCAAATCCAAAACTCTACATCTCTAAAATTGGTTTAATTCCTCTTGCATTGCAATGATCTAGTGGGGATCCTGTTCAACATCAAGTATGGATAGAGGCTCAACTTGAGAGAGTTAACAGGCATGCATCAAATCTTGTTTGAGTTGATGCCTTGTCTGTACACCTATCGAGATGTCAGTGGGTGGAGTTGGTTCTGCAACATCATTTGGAACTAATTCCTCTTGTTGATTTGTTTGTGCTGTTGAAGGATTATCAATTCCTTCAGTGCTTTCTTCTTCACTTTCTCATTAACTTGTGGAGAAGGATGTGTTGGAACCTCTTGGGTGAGGCTTAGTCCATCCAAATTCTTACACAAGTGAGGTACCTGCAAAGGACTATTGGTAGAAATCTCTTTCTCCTTGCAAGACATGTTAGTTTCATCAAAGGTAACATGAATAGATTCTTCAATTTTTAATGATGATTTATTGAAAACCCTATAAGCTTTGCTTACTTGGGAATATCTAGAAAAATTCCCTCTTTAGCCTTAGCTTCAAACTTTTTAATGTATCTCTTGTTGTTGTTATGTACATAGCATATACATCCAAATACTTTAAAATAAGTGATTTTTGGTTTCTTCCCTTTAAGTGATTCATAGGGAGTCCTATTCTTTAGTTTGTGTATCAGACTCCTATTCAAGACATGATTTGTTGTGCTTACAGCCTCTGCCCAAAAGGTTAGGGGCATGTAAGCATTTGCAAGTAATGTGCCTGCATCTTCAATTAGTGTCCTATTTTTCCATTCAGCTACCCCATTTTGTTGGGGAGTTCTAGGAGCTGAGAAGCAGTGCCTGATACCTTCCTTCTCACAGAACTCATGCATAAGAAGAGACTCAAACTCTGTACCATGATCACTTCTTATCAATGCAACATGAGTAGAGTACTAAATCTGTATGGTCCTAAGAAAATCTGTAAGAACTTTAAAGGTATCTGACTTAGATCTCAGAAAGAACACCCAAGTGAACCATAAGAAGTCATCTATAATAACTAAAGTGTAGTATTTCCCTCCTAGGCTCTGTACAGCAATGGGTCCAAAGAGATCCATGTATAACAAGTACAAGATCCTAGGTGAATCACTTTTATTAACTGATTGAAAACTAGATTTAGTTTGCTTGCCTAGTTGACAATCCATGCAGAGCCCTTTCTTCTTGTAGGGACCAGAACACAGACCTCTCACAAGGTTGTCTTTTAATAGCCTAGCTTTTTTTTTCAGTTTTACATAACCTATCCTTTTATGCCAAAGTTCATTATGATTACTAATTATAGTAAGCAGATGTCTGAGTTGGCAGAAACAAAATCAATGAAGTATATATTGTCTTGTCTATTTCCAATTAAAATAGTTTTGTTTTCTTTAGATGAAATAATACAAGAGCTAGAGTTAAAAAAATTACCTGATAACCTTCATCAAAAAGTTTAGTTATTAAGATGAGGTTATGCTTCAATCCACTTATATATGCAACCTTCTTGAAAGTCACTGCTCCAATCTTGACTTTACCATAGCCTTTGGTCTGGCAATAGTTTGAATCAACAAAGATAACCTTTGGTCCTAGCTTGGACTTATAATCACATAAGTTATCCTTGCTGCTTGTCATATGCTTGGAACAACCACTGTCCAAATACCATTATTGATTAAATGTTGGACAGCTCTTTACCTTCAAGGATGATAGTTAGTTGTTCTTTACCCAGGTAACCTTGGGTCCTTGTTGATTTACATAACTGTAACTGAAAATATAAGAATATTCTGGTTGATTCTTGTAGCCTTTAGGATGATATATTCTTGGTGGTATTATCCATTAATAAAAAGGATAAAATGATTTCCTAGGATTACTAGAGTTGCTGTTATTGATATAATTTTGGTTAAGTCTTTCTGGGTTTGACGAATTATTGTGAGTTCGTCGACCAGAGTTCGACCAATTTGGATGAGATCTTCGATCTCTTCTCAGAGAATGAACAAGTTCATTTTCTTTGCACCAAGTTTGTCGATCTCTGCTCGACGAACCATACACAGTTCGTTGGTCACAGTAAGACGAATGATTATTATTGAAATTTGCGTTCAGAGATCGTCGTACTGAGGTCGACGATCTGTTCATATATCGTCGATCTTAGTTTGATGATAACTGCTGAATATTGTTACTTTTATTATTCTTCTGGTTTTTAAGTTTGTTCTTAGTTTCAATCTTTTTAAGAACTTCATTAACCTTGTTAAGCTATTCAGTGTTTTTCTTTCCTTTATCAGAAACAAAATTTACAGGTTTAGAAAGATGGTTCTTTTGGATTAGGATTGGTTTACTAGATGAAGCTCCTAACCCTAATCTACAGTTATTAGTTCTAGTATTTAATGTGCTGGTTATATCTAACAGTCTTAAGCTTCTGCCATTTAATGTTTCTTCTAATATCTTAGCTTTGCTTAGTTCAGATTTCAGAAAGATAATTTGATCATTTGCAGACTTTAGTTCATTAGATAGATTAGCATTTTTAGAAATGATTTTATCTTGATCTTTTAATTTTTCTCTGAGAAGTTTGATTTCCTTCTCAGAGCTTATCAAATCTAAGCATAAATTTTTAAATTCAAATTTAAATTCATCAGATTCAAAATCATATGATGTTAATACCTGGTCTTCAGCTGACAGGATTTCTTCATTATCAGATTCATCTGTATCTGATATGCTACTGCTAGCATCAATTGCTTTGAGGCAAACTTCCTTTGCCTTTGCCTCCTCTTCTTCTTCACTGGAGCTGGAAGATGTGGATTCATCTTCTATTTCACTCCAGGATTCAGCTACAAAGCCTTTTTCCTTCTTCCTATATTTGCTGGATGAAGGCCTGCTGTTGTGCTGTCTTCTTGTGTCCTTCTCTCTTCTATTTTCCTTCTTCTGATTCTCTAGACACTCAGAGATGAAGTGTCCAGGTTTCTTGCAGCCAAAGAAAACCACTTCCTTAATAGGGGTTTTATCATACCTTGGCTTATCATCCAGCCTGGATGACTTTCTCCTGATGTCTTTCCTTGCCATCTTGTAGAATCTTTTGGCAAATAGACTCATCAACTCTTCATTAACTGTTGGAGTCTCTTTCTCTTCAGCAGCCTTGAATGTAATGATGTGCTCCATCCTTGCTGGTGGAGGTGTTCTTTGCTCAGCTGCTTCTCTCGTCTTGATGAGTTGTTCATATGACTTTAACTTTCCCAAAAGAGATTTAGTTGAAATCTCATTTAGGCTTCTGGCCTCCTTGATGGGCGAGATCCTTGAATCCCATGAGCTTGGGAAGCATACAAGGATCTTTTCATTCACCTCTGTGAGGGTGATGTCGTTGTCCAAGGTTTTCAGCTCATTTATGATTGAGCTCAACCTGTTGTACATGTCTTCCACTGACTCAGCTTCCTCCTTAAAATTCTCATATTGGGATATGTGATTGGATCTCCTGTCCTTCCTTTCATCTGCAGATCCAACCACCATTTGATTTAGGGAATCCCAGATGGCCTTAGCTGATGTTCATTCAGCCACTTTTTGAAAAATATCATCTGACATTGTTTGAGACAGAATATTCATGGCCTTAGCATCAGCAAATTTCGCCTTCCTCTGGTCCTCAGTCCACTTAGGTGGTGGGACTGCATGTGTGCTAGAGGATGCTGAAGTTGTAAGTGTTTCAGGGGGACCTGTCAAAATGGAATTATAGATATCTTCATCAATGGAGTTCATATATAATTTTTTCTTGCCTTCCAGATGACAAACTTGTTTAGGTTGCATACTGGAGGTCTGGTTCTTGCAAAATCTTTGTTCTAGGCTATGTTGTGTGAGTATAAATCTAATGGGAATAGAATGACAGATCTAACTCAGGATCTTTGGTTCAAGGGTTAACTTGTATAACAAAAAGAACTTCCCTCTGATACCAATTGAAAGTGAGGTGTTAGATCTGGAATAATCTAGAGGATGGGGGTGAATAGAACTAATTAAGCAGAAATAGAGCAGTCCTAACTAGTACAACCAAAGCAAAAACAAAAAGAAAAGGGCAACCAGACAACACAAGAACTTATAGTGGTTCCCTAACCTGGGTACATCCACTCTTCTACCACCCTGGTAGGAATCCGCTCAGATTTTTGATCAGGTGCATGGCACCAATGATCTTTTGATCAGGTGCTCAAAAACCAACCCAAGTCTTTTGGAAGGAGACTTGTGAACCAGAATAATTTTGAAGGGAATTAAAACCATGTATAGAGGTGGGGATGAGAGATGATTTTGTCTTCTCTTTCTCAAGTTTACAACTGAGAAGACTCAAGTGGATATGTGATGTTGACAAACAGCTCCCCCTGAGATATAGAATGATTCAGGAAAAATGGAGTTTTGCTTCAGGGTGATAGGCCTTCAGTTCTTCAGCCTTGACCAGAAGATATTCAGGAAATTCTTGACAGATTCATTCTTTGCAGTCCTTTGAAGTGTCCTGGAGGATTGAAGGAAGAAGACTCTTAATATTGATTTGGTGTTCTTCTTCAGATTGCTAATCTTCCTCTAGTCTCGAGCTTGTTTGTATTAGATTTCTCTTTCTGTGTATGTGAATGCTGTCAAGAAAGAGATGTAGAGAAATCCTTGTTATGAACCGATGGTGTTCTTTGCTTCCTGACTTATTTGTAGTGTGTCTTTGTCTATCTGTGTGTTTTTGGAAAAAGAGAGAAAATCTCTTTTAAATTTTCCATATCAGTTTGCCTTTGAAATTTGAATTTCTTCTGCATTAATTGCTGACAGCCTAGAGAAAGATCTGCATTGATTTATTTCCCCAACTATCCCACGGAAAAACGGCAAGCAATAATCTCGAGGAAGACCATAATTAATGCTCCGTATAAAGGTAATATTCAGAGAATATTTTAGCATTAATTACTCAAGAATTATTGCATTATAATAGGGATAATAGGATGAAAATAACCAAGTCTGGATTCATCGACTTGAGTCCACAGTTCGTTGAGCTGAGATCCAAGATCGTCGACCTTTGAACTGCTGACTGTTGCTTGACATATCTTTCCAATTCTGCGTACCAAGATTGTCGAGCTGAGAACCAAGTTCGTCGACTGGAGTTTGTTTCTGGACTTAAAAATATTGAGATCTTTTCTGGACTTGAGTGTTGAAGCCGATGATCCAGAAATCGTCGACCTGAGAACTGAGTTCGTCGAGCTCAGCTAAGAGAATCTTTCTTTGATTTCATCGAGCTAAGCACGACATTCGTCGACCTGAGTTCAACGAATGTCGAACTCATTTTACTGAGTCTTTGAAATCTCTAAGTCTTGAGTCTCGGGCAGTCTATTGATGGCTGGTCCAAGTGATGTTGACTCTAAGGACTTGGCCTAGACTCTAGGACAAAACCATGACCTTGGCTATACATGTTGGGTCATAAGATCTTAACTTAGTGAACCTAGCCCAAATCCTACTCGGGATCTAACATAAGTTTAGTTGAGAAATATATGGATCTATCAAAAAATTTCTTCAACAAGAGAGGTAAACTTCTTGCTGATATCATTGGAAAAGCAATATGCACAAGACAGGTTCCCAAGATAGTATCTCCATGTCTATATTTGAGCTGATCACAAGAGTAATACTTAAGAAAAGGACAAATTGGGCTCTTGTGAAAGTCTTTGTTTCAATAGTAGCTAAACACCTAGGGGGTGAATAGGTTTTTCAAGTGTTTAAGACTAATTTTAAATTTAGTGTGTTGTGAGTTAAATTATTATTTTAGCATTCAAGAACATAGATCAACACACAATATTTATAGTGGTTCCCCAAGATAAGGGTACATCCGCTTTCCCTCGCACTTTTCTAACAGTGTGTTAGACAAAATAATCATCACCAAATCTCAACTAAAAGAGCTTAAAACACACCTCTCTCAGGATCTCTCTAAATTCCACCAAGTCCTACCTCAGGCCTAATCCCTACACACTCATCGTAGACTTTACACCTACAACTAAGTGATCTTCCAGATCACATACCTCAAGCCTAATAAAAAGACCCACAACTTAGGCTAGATTGATTGACATATACTAAGAGTTGTTATCTCCTACCTTAGATCTGACTCTGATCCTACCTCAGGCATGCAGGTGATGTAGGGATGTCCGGAATCGGAGATCTCTACGGAAATAATTCACTCCTCGCCCAATATCGCCTTAGATCTACCGCACCTACACAGCACCTATCGCCCACAATATTTCCTCGTCACAAACGCAGCGCATAAAAATAACAAGGAGGATTGGTCGACTCGAAAATAGCGATCGAAATTTGAGTCGGATCGTTCCCTAAATTAACATAAAGATTGCCAACCTTTTTGGGAGCAAAACCAAGGCTATAGGCCAAGATCCGCTCCGGCAAATATGATCCACCCGATCCGGAAATAAAAAGCCTAGCAACGGCGATTTCGAAATGAAAAGTGCAGCGATTGATTTAACAAAGCGGATAAAACGATTTGCGATCCACCACAACTAATTAGAAGAAATCACACAAGGAGGGATGAGATATTTTACCCAACCGGAGAACGTTCACACAAGATAACTGTGGGAGAATCACTCTCTCCACGAATCCACCGGCGTCACACCGAAGGGCTTGCAACCTTCTTCCACGGAGTCGCACCGAAGGAAGCCGCGCCGGAGTCGCACCGAACCGGATGGAGGGAGCAAAGGGGGGCCGGCGGCTTCACACCACTAGAAGGGGGCGGCGGCAATGAGGGAGACCTCCTTGGCCGAAATTTCAACAAGAGGTTTTTTTTAGGGTTCAATCTTTCTAATTATCTCATAACAAAGGCCTCCTTATATAGGAGTTATAAACAAGCTTTAACCATTCATGATGGAGATGTAATCTCATCCATCCAAATGGTTAAATGCACACCAAATAAAAATATTGTCCAAATGCAAAAATAAAAAGTGCAATATTGAATATAAAATTATCACTTCAAATTTGGATAATTTTATATTCCTAAAATAGAAATAATAAAGCATGAAAAGGGAAATGTTTTAATGTGGTGCGGCGAATGTTGCGCGCCGCGGGCGGAGGTTGTAATGTAGCCTACCGCTAGCATCATCGTGACGCCTCACGTCCTTTAGTTGAATCGCCTCAGCAACCAGATCAACCTCATCATCGTCAGCATCGTCTCCAGGTAGAGGTGGAGGGGGCGCGCAATCAATCCTCCCCCGCTCAAAATCACGCATCTCTGTTGCGTGGTCCAAGAGGTAGCGGCGAAGAAGATCGGCATCCAAACATTGCAGCTCCAACTCGAGCACCCAAGAGTCATCCGAAGGGGGGAGGTCACGCCAACGGATGAGGAAGCGGCGGGTGTCGCCATCAGCAGTGGTAACATGCTCAGCATCAAGTATCATCTCTGGAGTGGAAAATGTCCGTGGGAACCTGGGGAACATATTAGCAGTAGGCAAGAAAGAAGGCAACGTACCATTCGATGATATACCTGTGGGGACCGTAAGAGAGAGATCATCCGTTCTACCACTCCCCAACCCATGAGAATTTAAAGTGGGAGAAGAAGACGACAAAGAAATCAACTCTTGTGGTGGCGACACAAATATCGTTAAATCCGAAATGTTAAAAATGGGGGAGATACCCCAATCAGCAGGCAAGTCCAAAACGAAAGCGTTGTCACCTAACTTCTTAATAATCCGAAAAGGGCCGGCGCGCTTTGGTGCTAACTTTTTTACGGTGCCAGTTGGCAAGCGTTCGGGAACTAAACGGACTAAAACCAGATCGCCAATTTTAAAGTTTGATACTCTCCTATGTAAATTAGCATGCGCCTGATAAGAGTCGTATTGGGACGTCAAAGTGGCCCGTATATGTGCATGTAGATCATGGATGTGTTGGGCAAAGGATTGTGCAAATTGACTTGCTTTGTACGTTGGAGGCAACGACACCAAGTCAAGCGGCACAGGAGCTTTATAACCGTGGACAATCTCATTCGTAGACATACCCGTAGACCTATTTTTGGAATTATTGTAGGCTAATTGGACGTGGGGTAAGAGAAGATCCCAAGTGCCCAAATGATCGCTCACGAGGCATCTTAACAAATTCCCTAAACTCTGATTAACTACTTCTGTCTGCCCATCCGTTTGGGGATGATAGGCGGAGGAAAACAATAACTTTGTTCCCATTAATATCCATAACGTTTTCCAAAAATAACTAGTGAATTTTACGTCTCTATCCGAAACTATGGTCTTTGGCACTCCGCGGTGACTAACGACTTCTTTAAAATATAGTTTAGCGACATGAGACGTATCGTTTGTTCTACTGCACGGGATGAAATAAGCCATCTTGGAAAACCTATCCACAACTACAAAAACGGAATCATGACGGCGTTGGGTAGGGGGAAGGCCTAATACAAAGTCCATACTAACATCTACCCAAGGCATGGAGGGAATAAGCAAGGGTGTATATAATCCTACATTGGTTTTACCACCCTTAGAAACCTGACACGTTCGGCAGCTACTCACTACTCCTCCTACCATAGCCTTAAGTTTTGGCCAATAAAACTTCTCTTCGACTAATGTAATCGTCTTATCTCTACCAAAGTGACCACTCAACCCTCCACTATGCAATTCCCAAATGATATGTAATCGTAGTGATGATTGTGGAATACATAGCTTCCCGCTCCTAAACAGGTATCCGTCCTTAATGACGTATGCAGATATCGTCGTGGGGGAACTATCCTGGGCTGATAAATAGACGTCTTGGAAGTCAGGACACGTAGCATACTCATCCTTAACCCGCTCAAATCCTATAACATGTACCTCCATAGAAGTGAGTAAAAGCGTAAGACGACTAAGGGCGTCAGCGACTCGGTTATCAGCTCCTTTAAGATGTTTGAGGTTAAATATATAACCTTGTAGGAATGCTACCCACTTAGCGTGTCTTGGGCTGATTTTATGATGTCCGTTAATGAAATGCAAGGCCTCATGATCGGAGAGGATCACGAACTCCTTGGAGAGGAGATAGTGCCTCCAATGGTGTAGACATCAGACTACAGCATAGAACTCCCTATCGTAATTGGAATAATTCAACTTGGGGCCCAACAACTTCTCGCTAAAGTAGCTAACGGGATGGCCTTCTTGGCTCAAGACACCTCCAACCCCAACCCCTGAAGCATCACATGTGAGCTCAAAGACTTTAGAAAAGTCGGGTAGACGTAAGACAGGTGCCTCAATCATGAGCTTCTTTATTCATTCCAAAGCATAGGTGGCGGACTTCGTCCACGTAAACTCTCCCTTCTTCATACAGTCCGTGATAGGCGCCATAATACTACTGAAGTCCAGTATGAAACGGCGGTAGAATGTGGCTAACCCATGGAAACTACGCACCTCACGTAGGTTGGTTGGTACGGGCCAGTCTTTAATGACCTGAACCTTACCCGGGTCAACTCGGATACCCTCAGAACCGACTATATAGCCTAAGAACTCTACCTCCGAGGCATAGAAAGTGCATTTCTTAAGATTGAGAAATAAAGTCTCTTTCCGCAGGGTGGAAAGGATCACTCTCATGTGGGAGATGTGCTCGGTGGTAGAAGTGCTATAGATCAGAATATCGTCAAAGTAGACGACGACAAACTTCCCCATGAATGGCTGGAAGACATGGGTCATCATCCGGGAGAAGGTACTCGGGGCGTTGGATAACCCAAAAGGCATCACAAGCCACTCGTACAGACCATCCTTCGACTTAAACGCGGTCTTCCACTCGTCGCCCTCTCGTATCCTAATCTGGTGATAGCCACTCCGAAGATCTAACTTGGAGAATATGGTGGCTCCAGACAAGACATCCAACAAATCATCCAGGCGGGGAATAGGGAACCTATATTTGATGGTGATTTTGTTGATAGCTCGGCTATCAACGCACATCCTCCATGTACCATCCTTCTTGGGGGCAAGGAGGGCTGGTACTGCACATGGACTCATGCTAGTCCTAATAAAACCCCTCTCAAGCAAGCTCTCTATCTGGGTCTGCAACTCCTTGTGAGCCGCGGGATGGAGTCGGTAATGGGGCTGATTTGGCAAGGAAGACCCTGGGATGAGGTCTATCGCATGCTGGATATTCCTAAGCGGGGGTAACGTAGGTGGCAGCTCATCCAGGTACACGTCCTTATACTCTTCCAATAGTACCCGTAACTCACTAGGCAGCTCATCCAAAATACTAGAATCGGGTTTCGCACTCATGAGAACTAGCGCATACATAATTCCATCAACGAACGGGTCTCTCACAAACTCTTTCCTACCAACTAGACTCAACGTCTTTCTCTCTACAGGGATAGTGGTATCCTTAGCCAAGACTACGGGCTCCTTTGGGATGGTGGGCCTCAAAGTGATGGTTTTACCATTGAATTTAAATTCATAGGAGTTGGCTCTACCAAAATGTGTGACATCACGGTCGTATAGCCAAGGGCGGCCCAACAACACATGACAGGCGTCCATCGGAAGGACATCACACCACACCTCATCAACATAAGACTTGAATGAGAGTGGGACCAGGCATCGCTTAGTAACAGGCACGGAGATCTTGTTGATCCAAGCAACCTGATACAGAGTCGGGTGTGATTCTGTGGTCAAGGACATACGTGCTATTGCGTTCTCACATACTACGTTCACACAACTACCACTACAACAAACTGCACCTGTTGTAAGGACTGAAATATAACTAAAACACAGTTTGTTACTAATAGCTATATTTAGTAACGAATTTTTTCTGTTGTTACCAAAAAGTACTTTGTGTAACGAATATTTTATAATTTGTTACAATAAAAATTAATTTGTTACTATAAATATAAGTATTTGTAACAACATTAATGTTACGTTACAAATAGTAATTTTTTCTCACAATATGTTTGGCCATTTTTAGTCCCACACCGCCAGTTAAAACATCAATTTTGGGTTTATATAGCCAATTCCACAATGAATTTTTGAAATATGCTGGGCTCGTGGGCTCGCGGGCAGGTGCGCCGGCGGCCGGCGGCCGGCCGGCGGCGGCCGGCCGGCAAGCGGCGGTCGGCGGCCGGCCGGCCGGCGGCCGGCGGTGGCCGGCCGGCGGGCGGCGGTGGCCGACCGCCGCCGGCCGGCGGCGGAATCTTTTTTACTATTGTAGCTAATTTATTGTAACGACACACATATATTCGTTACAAGAAGTATTAGCGTCGAGCTTTAGAGGACGACCGTTACATAAAGTTTTTTTCGTTACCAAAGAGTTTTTGTAACGATTTTTGATACTTATTGTAACGATTTAGGTCCTTACTATAAGTGCAATTTGTTGTAGTGTACCACTATCTATAATAAGCTTGCAAAGCTTTTCGCCACTCTTAAAGATCAGAGAAAATATGCTCGTCCTCTTCCAATCATCTAACGGTCGAGGAGTGGTCAAGATACAACGCATCACCATAAGGGGGTGATCGTCCTCTAAGTCACTTGGGACCCCTTCTGGGTCGCTCTCCTCAGCAGCCTCATAGACATAATCCGCCAGATCGGTCGTCGACTTTATCAGGGCTATGACCTTAGTTTTCGTTGGGCATTCAAAGGCATAGTGGCCTTGGATGCCGCAAGAATAGCATGTGGCGTTAGTCTTGCTAACCTTTCCGATTGGAATGCGTTCACTCGCGGGGTTCTTGGTGTTCCTAGCCGTGATCACGACAGACTTGGACTCGGCCGACTGGTACTTCCCCTTATCTTGATAGGTGGAGGAAGATGCTCCGGTAGAGGATTTTCCTTTCGCATGAGAATAATGGGAGTGAGCCTTAGAGGCTAAGTGTTTTTCAATGTCGAGGGCGGCATTGAATGTGGTGTTCAAATCAGTGTGGCCATAACGCAAGAGCTTCCGCTGAATATCAGGTTGAAGGCCCTTACGGAACCTAGAAAGTGTAACCTCGGGGATTTCCTTCAGATCACAACGCACCATTCGGTCCTTCAGTTCTCCCATACACTCCGCTACTGAATTCGAGCCCTGCCGCAGGGTGGCAAGCTCGTCAAACATCTGTGTCCGATGGTACGCGGGAACGTACTGATCGGTCAACAAATTATTCATTACGGTCCACCCAATAATTGGGTTTCCGTCTCCCGCACCTAGCCTACGCTCTTCATTTAGCCAATAAGTTTTGGCACGGCCTGTCAATTTCATCCTGGCAACTTGGACCTTTTGGGGGTCCGTGAGATGGTGCCAGCCGTAGAAACATTCCATGTCCACTATCCACGTAAGGAAGTTCTGTGGATCTCCCATGCCGTCAAAAGTGGGGGCATCAATCTTGATGGCCCTAGTAATGTCAAACTCTCGCTCGTGGCGACGGCCTCGAGGGGGCACTCGTGGGGAGTCTCCGTCCGAATCCGAATCGGAGAAGTGTTGGCGTCGGCGGGGCAACTCAACATTAGCGGGTGGTGGTGGTGGCCTAACTTGATTTTGTAAAATCTGTGCTAAAGTGGCCATAAGCTCCGCCATATCATTACATAGACCAGCTATCGCTTCAGCGTTATGAAGTTCATTCCCGTTCTCAGCCATCCTAGACGTAGACGGCGCCGTATATTCCGTACCTAGCCTAGTGCGCATGCAAGACCCAGAAAATTATGAAAGATAATTTTTCCTAGGGCTGTAGCTAGAATGAAAATAATTTTTTTTTTGACAAGCGTGATGTGAGAAACACGTAGATTGTTAAAAAAAAAAATTTTGAAATTTTGCTGAAAAACGAAGATTTCAGCCCGCTATTTGCAGACCAACTGGACAGAATTACGATGTTCTAATTTGCAGGCAGACTTAACGCGGCCGAATCAAAAAATTTTCTGTTTTAAAGTTGCTGGAAATAATTGCAGGAAGCTACAGTTTCTTTTTCAGATTTTTTTGACAAGTTTAAAATTTTGACGGATTTACTAAACGCAGACCAATCCGAAATTTCAGATCTTAGAAAATTCAGATCAACCAACGACGAACGCAGAGAGGATGTTTGCAATGTGGAAGTTGAAACAACCGCCTCTGATACCAAATTGATGTAGGGATGTCCGGAATCGGAGATCTCTACGGAAATAATTCACTCCTCGCCCAATATCGCCTTAGAACTACCGCACCTACACAGCACCTATCGCCCACAATATTTCCTCGTCACAAATGCAGCGCATAAAAATAACAAGGAGGATTGGTCGACTCAAAAATAGCGATCGAAATTTGAGTCGGATCATTCCCCAAATTAACATAAAGATTGCCAACCTTTTTGGGAGCAAAACCAAGGCTATAGGCCAAGATCCGCTCCGGCAAATAGGATCCACCCGATCCGGAAATAAAAAGCCTAGCAACGGCGATTTCGAAATGAAAAGTGCAGCGATTGATTTAACAAAGCGGATAAAACGATTCGCGATCCACCACAACTAATTAGAAGAAATCACACAAGGAGGGATGAGATATTTTACCCAACTGGAGAACATTCACACAAGATAACTGTGGGAGAATCAGTCTCTCCACGGATCCACCGGCGTCACACCGAAGGGCTTGCAACCTTCTTCCACGGAGTCGCACCGAAGGAAGCCGCGCCGGAGTCGCACCGAACCGGATGGAGGGAGCAAAGGGGGGCCGGCGGCTTCACACCACTAGAAGGGGGCGGCGGCAATGAGGGAGACCTCCTTGGCCGAAATCTCAACAAGAGGTTTTTTTAGGGTTCAATCTTTCTAATTATCTCATAACAAAGGCCTCCTTATATAAGAGTTACAAATAAGCTTTAACCATTCATGATGGAGATGTAATCTCATCCATCCAAATGGTTAAATGCACACCAAATAAAAATATTGTCCAAATGCAAAAATAAAAAGTGCAATATTGAATATAAAATTATCACTTCAAACTTGGATAAATTTATATTCCTAAAATAGAAATAATAAAGCATGAAAAGGGAAATGTTTTAATGCGGTGCGACGAATGTTGCGCGCCGCGGGCGGAGGTTGTAACGTAGCCTTCCGCTAGCATCATCGTGACGCCTCACGTCCTTTAGTTGAATCGTCTCAGCAACCGGATCAACCTCATCATCATCAGCATCATCTCCAAGTAGAGGTGGAGGGGGCGCGCCATCAGCAGGTCCTACCCACTCAGATTCACAACTGAATCTTACCTCTCAGCCATTATATTTCAGGCTTACAACTCATATCAATAAAGATCCTACAGAAAGTGTTGAAGTTTTGTTGATGATTTGCTCTTGAGATTCTATCCTCTGAGCCTTCTTCTTCGAATAAATGAGCTCAACCCTAACAACTTCTCAGCAACAAAAATAGATCTTCAAGATGTTTTTGCTTGTGCTGAGAAGATATCAGTAGAGCCATGTTCCTTCAAGACTTTGATGTAGTGGCCTAGAAGAAGAACAACAACTAGAAGAAAACTCTACAACTCCTTGTTCAGAAAAGAATTTCTGATCTTATTGTTGAAGATAAGTTTTTTTTTCAGTAAATTTTTTTCTTCAACAGCCTACTACTGTCTGTGAATCACAGACTCTCTCTAAGTATGAGTTCCTAGAAAACTTCTTCTATTTTTCTCTCGAGGAAGAAGATGAACAAAAAGCTTATTTTAATTACTCGAAACTCTCCTTTTATTATTCTCCATCCAACAGCTCTATGCGCGGTATGGACTAGCGGAATTAGATACTACAACATCTATTTTGCAAAAAATGTTATCCCGAAGCAATACGGTGTCTTTTGTCATCTAGCGAGCAAATCCAGTGATATTTGATTATTGATGACGTCAACATGAGTTAGATCTTGTGGAGTTGATCATTTCAAGACAATCTGCATAGGTGTTGAGTGAAGCCTTGCCACTCAACACAAGAACACTTACCAAAATTATGCATATTGAGGCATCGAGTGAACCCTTAACACTCAATGCTTTTGATATTTGCAGTCTAACGGTTAAGGAATTGAATGAAACTTCATTACTCAATGCTTCTGGACTTAGTTGAAATTTCTCTACATGAAGGCGTTGAGTGCTGCTTCAACACTAAATTCTTGTAGACTTTGACTATCTTCTTGATGAGGAGTTGAGTGGTATGTCATCACTCAACGCTTCTATACTTGATTTGAAATCCAGTTGAGTAGGCATTGAGTGAACTTCCTTCACTCAATGCTTCTGTACTTAGACATTTTCTAGTCAGCAACTCTGAGTCTCTGACTGCTTAGGGTTCTATCAATGTTTTTCCCTTTCTGGAGTTGAGTGAAGTAAGTTCACTCAATGCTTTTGGACTTATCCACATTTTCTGCTTCTTCAACAACCTATCTTGAGTTAAACTTTCATATTGACTCTGAATTCCTGTCAAATCAATTCAATAGTATCCAACCTACAAACATTGAAATTGAACTTATATTAGATACATCCATGTGTATACCATTGACTTATGGGCCTTATTCAAATCAAAGACATTGTGATCAATAGACCCAAAAATCTCCCCCTATTTGAAGAAGTTAGAACCTTAGTCAATGATATGCACTTTCATATACAAAAGATAAACATTCACAGTATATAAGAGCAATAAATGATACACACACACAAAATATTATTATCAATAAAGGTTAAATTCATAGATAGACAGTGTGCATTTTATAAAATGTTCACATTCCTACAACCCTTAAGGAAAACAAAAAGCATGTCATGTTTCATGTTCCTTGATCACTACCCCCCCCCCCCTCCTGGGCTTCTTCGTGTCCTTGCCACAAGCTTCAGTCTTCTTCTGCTACTATCTCTCAAAGTATCTGTAGGGCTTTGGGAAGTACTTGCTAGGCGCAAGAGAATCTTATGGCACTGCACCAACCTTTTGCCTAATCTGAACTTTCTCTTGGCCTCTTCATTTCTTTATTATTTTGCCCATTCTAGTGAGCTATACAGTTTTCCTATGTCTGTCTTGTGGTCCTTGATTTGTTC
Source organism: Platanthera zijinensis (assembly GCA_039513925.1). Classification (NCBI taxonomy): domain Eukaryota; kingdom Viridiplantae; phylum Streptophyta; class Magnoliopsida; order Asparagales; family Orchidaceae; genus Platanthera; species Platanthera zijinensis. The sequence goes on along the minus strand of CM077095.1, from coordinate 76,111,945 downwards.
CCAGTCAGACAATATGTTGGATCCCTTGTTTGGATTTGGGCTAGGTTCACTAATAGGTTATTGACCCATCATGTATATCCTAGGGTCTATTTGTTAGTTCTAAGGTCTAGTTTAGTATGACTAGTATTAGACATCTTTGATCCAGCCTTCATAATACTTAAGAGACTCAGACTTAGAGGAAATGTAGTTTTTGAGAGTTCAGAGAAATCAGTTCGAAGTTCTTCGAACTCAGCTCGACAATTGTCAATTTTAGATCGGCGAACTCAGAGTTTCTACTCTGAGCTGAGCTCGACGAAATACGAGATCAGGTCGACGATCTTCCATCTTCTCTCAGTTTCTTTGGTCGACGAAAGTCCATCTCATCTCGACGAACTTGGAGCTTAGCAATGACAATCTTTTTCAAAAATAATTTTCTCTAAGCTAAGCTCGACGAAGACGATTTCTCAGGTCGATGATCTTGGAGTTCAGGTCGACAAAATCTGTCCTGAGGACGACGATTTCTGTCAGTATCAGTTTTGCCAATTTCTCTCTCATTTTGATTTCAATTGGTATTATTCTAAGGCAGTAATTCTTTGATAATTAATGCTCATATTCTCAAGAATATAGTCGTTGCTTGGCAACATTAATTATGGATTTCACCGAGTTAATTACTTATCTTATTTACTGGGACAGTTGGGGAAATGCATTCAAGACAAATTCCAGCCGTTTCAACTCCCAGATTCTGAGCAGTAAATTCAGGATATCTTTCAAAATTCAAATGCTGGAAATTCTCTAAGAATATAAAAAGATCTTTTTCAAAAAGAAGAATAACAAGATATCTTTTACACAAAGAATTTTTTTACACACAACTGATACAGAGAATAGCGTTGACATCTACAGTAAATTGAAGAAGAACAACACACACAGATCTTTAGTCTTCTTCAGTTTTCTGTTTAGGCTTCACAAACACAACTCATCAACACCAGTCCAAGAAGTTGTTGAAGATCTTCATCAAGACCTACACCCTGTGCAAAGCTCTCATCTTCCTGAACCATTCTTCATCTAGGGGCAGCTTTGACAACAACATCCACTAAGTCTTCTCAGTTTTTTTTGCGAAAGAGGAGACACCATCACTTTTCATTTTCCACTGTAAAAAGGATTTCTAACTCCCTTCAAAAGTTATTCCCTGGTTGACAGGTCTCCTTATCAAATGACTTGATTTTGTTTTTGGTCACCTTATCAAAAGTTAAAAGGGTTGCTATATCTCCCTTAGAAAATAGATATTGTGGTGACAGGGAACCTGAGCAAAAACCTGTGGTGGTAGGGCACCTGATCAAAAACTTGATAGTTGATTCCTACAAGGGTGGTAGAAGAGTTGATGTACCTAGTTTTAGGGAACACTATAATTTTCTTGTGTCGTCTAGTTGTCTCTTTTCTTTATTTCTGATGTGCTGTGATAGTTTTTATTTCATATTTCTCTTTATATATATACTACTATCACTTAATTTAATTCCACTATAAAAAATCATTAAGTTTTTAAAATAATCTATTCACACTCCCCCCCTCTAGAGTTAGTCAAATCTATCCCCTCGCTTTCAATTGGTATCATAGGGTGTGTTTGTTTGATTTCACAGGCTAATACCTGAATCAAAAGTTCCTTGATAGATCTTAAATTCTCTAGTGTATCTCTTATATATGGGAACAAAAAAAAGAATATTCCAGCACCAGACCTCCAGTCTGCAATCTGAACAAGTTTGCAATCTAGAAGGCAAGAATCAGATTGTATATGAACTCTATTGATGAAGACATCTACAACTCCATTTTGACAGGTCCTCCAACTCAAGAGGCTACTACTTCAAAACGTACAAATGTAGTTCCACCACCTGAGTGGACTGATGCTCAGAAGAAGGCCAAGATTGGTGATGCAAGGGCCATGAACATTTTGGCACAAACCATGTCAGATGATAATTTTCAGAAGGTGGCTGAGTGCACATCAGCCAAAGCCATTTGGGACCCTCTAAACCAAATGGTTGTAGGACCAACTAATGAGAGAAAGGACAGGAGATCTCATCTCATCTCTCAGTATTAAAATTTCCAGAAGGATGAGTCTGAGTCAGTGGCTGACATGCACAATAAACTCAACTCAATTGTCAATTAGCTGAAGAATTTGATCTCACTGACAGAGATTAATGACAAGATCCTTATGTGCTTTCCCAATATATGAGATTCCAGGATCTGGCAAATCAAGAAGGCTATAATATTGACTGAAATCTCCACTGAGTCATTACTAGGAAATCTCAAATCTTATGAGCACATGATAAAGACTACAGAAGCAACTAAACAGAAGACTTCCTCTTTAGGAAGAATGGAGCAAAACATTGCTTTCAAAGCATCTAAAGGACCAGAAGCTCCACCAGGAAATGATGAGCTCATAAGATTATTGGCCAAGAGATTCTACTAGATGGCCAGAAAGGATTTCAGAAGGATGTCATCCAGGTAAGATGACAGACCAAGATATGACAAAACTCCTACCAAGGAGATTGTCTGCTTTGGTTACAGAAAACCTGGACACATTCTTCCCGAGTGTCTAGAGAATCAGGTTAAGGAGAAAAGAAGAGTAAAAGACTCAAGAAAGAAGTACAACAAGCCCTACTCAAGCAAGCACAAGTGGAAGGAGAAAGGTTTTGTTGAAGAAACCTTGAGTGAGACAGAAGAAGAATCTTCATCTTCCAACTCTAGTGAAGATGAGGAAGAAGTTAAAGCAAAAGAAGTTTGCTTGATGGCTATCAATGCATAAGGAAGCTTTTCAGAAGCTGAAAATTCAGAGAATGAAGACTCTGAATGTAACACCCCTATCCACCGCATGGTATATAGCAGTAGGTCCGGTCGGGGCCCGACGCCATATACTACAGACAAACTGAAGGGTTACAGAATGAAACCATTCTTCCAATCACAAACTTCCTACATATAGCAACTACCGGAAGTTTTAAGCAGATGAAAGATCCCAATAACGGATAATATATAGCATGAATGTCCACTAACCACAATAGGAATGAAATAACAAAATAAACAAAAGTAATTGGTCTTATGGCCTTACAAGAGTTCACTTAACAAACTAATGTTTTACATACATCGGCTCGCAGGCCAGCCACACATGATAAATATAAAACAACAATTCGCTTTGGCCTTCGAGGGCCAGCACAGCAACATGGGCTTCATCTCGCTATTTGGTACTTAGCTCTGGAGCACCTGCAAGAAACATTCCACCGCACAGTGGAAAACAAAGCAACGGTCAGCAAAAGCTGACCAAAATATAAGGAACCCTCCCCTTACTCAGGACGGCGATGCTCCTTCCCTGCATTTCATTAGCCCAGCTAAATAATAAAGTGCAAACATACTTCGCCACAGGTGTAGGCTCGGAAGGCCAAACACCCTGTGCGCTCAGGGCATATTAACGGTGAATCCAATCAATTCCGTGGCTTCACCACTATCCCCAGGATGGCAACATCTTTAGCATTTTATTCTTTCTGACCACAGTCTAAGACTCTCGACTATGCCAACGACCAGTCCCTCTTTTGGGTCTCTCGCACAAAACCACATAGCCCAGGTCTGATTCCACTTGCTTGTTGATTACTCTGCCTAGTCACTTTAAGGCATACGTGTGGGCTAAACTTCTCTCGGATCCCAATTTATTCCCCATCATCACATAACCCAGTTTTGTACAAGGCTGGCTCCCCGGCCGCCATATTAGTAGAACTATATTTCCGCTCAGTTTTCCGGGTGCGCCTTGGAGTTAATCTCCAAGGATCCCTGCTGCAATCTACCGTGTAGAAACCCTAAAAACACAAAGCACGGAGTCTTCTCCGACAATCCATACAATATGCAACATCACTGATCCAGACTAACACGCCCGGGTAGGATTCACAAACTATGTCTATGTCTGTACTTCGATTCCGGACTCTATATGCAAAACAAGGGGGACTATTCACATCTACCCCAAGGAACACAACACACTCACCGCACACTCGCGGAGCGTGTTTCATTATGCAAAAGAAGGAGTGCTTCACATGCTCAAGTAAAGAATCGTTACCCTTGAAGTTTGCTTTTGCGCCATGGGAAACTATCCAGATGGAATGCTTTGCAAGGGAATTTCCTCCGCGGATCCGGTCTCGATTCTCGATTTGGTGCTCCGATGCTCCGCCGGCAGCCGAATTCCTCCTCTTCCTTCCTCCTTGCTCTCTCCTCTCTCTAATTCCTTAGAAAGAGAATTCATTAAGAGAATAATGAGGAATTAATCCTCTATTCCCGGACTTAAAACAACAAGAACACATCTGGGCCATCAGATCTTGTTTAAAGAAAACGAACGGCTTGGATTCGCCCAAAATTTCTCATGCCTGGGATGAACACGGCCTTGCACACGGCTGTGTCCCAGGCTGTGTGCTCTTATCCAGGCATGATCGTAGAGCATAGAAAAGGATACGGGTAGAGACATGCCAGTGTCTCAACCTATCACGCCTGTGTTGGGTCCCGACACGCCCGTGACCTAGGGGAGTGTCACAAATAACCGCCACTCCAATCATCATGTCCCTGACTGGACACAGGTAGGAACACGCCCATGTGGACAAGTACATGCCCGTGTCAACCTGTACACGCCCGTGTACTACAGCCGTGTATTTAATTCGGCACAGCCCAGTTTCCAACCCAAGCGGGACATGGGAAGTGACACGAGTAAGGACATGCCTGTGTCACCCCTGATACGCCCGTGTAAACACTATTCATAGCCGTTTTTTCTGTCGTGTCCTTTACTGGACACAGCCGACCAACACAGAGAAAGACACGGCCTTGGAAACGCCCGTGTCCCAGGCCGTGTGCCCCTATTTTGGTACAAAAAATTTCTTTAGGGAGCGACCGGTTCGATTACGGTTTTTAGGGTGTTACAAATCTCCCCCCCCCCCCTTAAATGAATTTCTTCCCGAAATTATGTGTGGGTACACAAAAATAAATGTTACCTGAGTGGAATAACTCGAGGAATTCCTCTAATATAGTCTGCTCTCGCTCCCATGAAAGCTCCTCACGTCCGCATTTATCCCAACGAACTTTAACCATTCAGATTTCCTTGTTGCGAAGTCATTTGAATTCAAAGTCTTCAATACGTACTGACATGACCTTTTCCGTCAACCTATTATCAACTGGCACTTGATCGACCACAATGACATGCAAATGCTCTTGCACCGCCTTCCGCAACACTGATATATGGAACACATCTTGTAGCCCACTGAACTCCACTGACAGCTTTAATCGATATGCTGCTTCGCCAACCCGCTCCAGGATCTCAAATGGTCTAAAGTATCTCATACTCAGCTTCTTCAAGCATCAAACTCGCGAGACACCCTTTAATGGCTTGATTTTCAAATACACCCAGTCGCCAACACCGAACTCCACATTCCTATGCTTGGCGTTATAATATTTTGCCTGCTTGTCCTGTGCAATCTTCATCCATTCCTGAATTGTACGTATCATTGAAGTGGCGTCTTCCACCACTTTATGTTTGTATAACTTAGACACGCCTGTCTCCATCCAAGACAACGGCGTGCGACACTTTCTCCCATACAAGGCCTCAAAAGACGCAATTCCAATACTCGCTTGAAATCTGTTGTTATATGCAAACTCCACCATGTACAGGTGATCTTTCCACTGCTTTCCAAAATCCAAGACTCACATGCGAATCATGTCCTCCATCGTCCTGTTGACCCTCTCGGTCTTACCATCCGTCTTCGGATAAAAGGCTGTGCTGAAACTCAGCTTTGTCCCCAATAATTTATGCACCAGCCTCCAGTCATTTGATGTGAAGTGTCCATCTCGGTCACTAACAATACTGCGGATCACACCATGCAATCGTACAATATTATCCACATAGAGTTTGGCTAACTTTTCCACCAGATCTTCCTTCCTGTTCGGGATGAAGTGCGACACTTTTGTCAATCTATCTATGACCACCCAGATGGCGTCGTTTCCCCTCTGTGACTTTGGCAAACCATTCACAAAATCCATGGAAATGCTGTCGAACTTCCACTCCGGGATAGGCAAGGACTTCAAGAAACCTCGGGCTTCTGGCACTCCACCTTAACCAAGGCACATGTTTGGCACTTCGCCACATAAAGTGCTACATCCTTCTTCAATCCTGGAAACCAGAACAACTTATTCATGTATTTATACATCTTCGTGCTCCCTGGGTGGATTGAGTACTTGGTATGATGAGCCTCGTAAATCAACTCCTCCTGAAGATTATCCGCACTAGGGACACATAGGCGTCCGTCCCTCCTCAGCAGCCCATCCTCAACAGCAAATTTGGAATTTGACCCATCCAAAGATTCATATAAGATCTGCGTCATGCTACTATCCTGAACCGAAGCCCGTCGAATCCTATCAGCTAGGTCATATTGCACCTCTATCCAATACAATTTCCCCTCGGCACTAGTCTGCTTATCAACAACAGAGATCTCCAATGCCTCCAAATCACTGACCAACTCTCACTATGTACCGCTAACCAGCTGGCATGTGCAGGAGCCCTACGACTCAATGTATCCGCCACTACATTTCCTTTCCCAGGCATATAATGTATCTTGAAGGTGTAGTCCCCCAAGAACTCCATCCACCTCCGCTGCCTCATGTTCAGGTCTTTCTGATCTAACAAGTACTTCAGGCTTTTATGATCGGTGTAGATATCGACCTTCACACCGTACAGGTAGTGCCTCCATAACTTTAGAGCGAATATCACGGCCTCTAACTCCAAGTCATGGACCGGATAATTCCTCTCGTGAACCTTTAATTGAAGTGAACCATAGGCTATAGCGTTCCCATGCTATAGCAGAACACAGCCCAAACCACTGCCCGAAGCATCACTATAAATTTCAATCCCATCGATCCCACTTAGCGAATGTAAAATAGGCGTCGTGGTCAACCACCTCTTCAATTCTTCAAAAGCTTTTCCGCAATCCAGCGACCACACAAACTTTGATCCTTCCTTGTCAATGTCGTGAGTGGTAGCGCTATCAACGAGAAGGTCGCTACGAAGCACCTGTAGTGGCCGACAAGCACTAGAAAGCCCCGGACTTCTGCCACTATAGACAACACAGGCCACTCCCGTATCGCCACAATCTTCGCCGGATCAAACGCTATCCCTTCTCCACTAACAATATGACCAAGGAACTCTACCGAGGATAACCAGATCTCACACTTAGAGAACTTAACATACAACTGATTCTTCCTCAACATCTCCAACACCATATGCAGATGCTTGTTGTGATCAATCTCACACTGCGAGTACACCAAGATATCGTCGATAAATACTATCACGAAACGGTCCAGGTACTCTCTGAATGTCCTGTTCATCAAATCCATAAACACGGATGGCGCATTGGTCAATCCAAACAGCCTTACCATGAACTCGTAATGCCCAAACCGGGTGTTGAATGCTGTCTTTGGGTTCTCTCTTTTCCTTATCCTTAATTGGTAGTATCCAGATTTCAGATCTATCTTCGAATATACTGTTGACCTAAACAACTGATCAAATAGATCGTCAATCCTTAGAATCAGATACTTATTCTTTTCTGTAATCTTGTTAAACTCCCGATAGTCGATACAGAGTCGCAAGCTCCCATCCTTCTTCTTAATGAAGAGGACCGGTGCGCTCCATGGCAATGAACTTTGACACACATACCCTTGTTCCAACAATTCTTACAGTTGCACCTTCATCTCCGCCATCTCCTTAGGCGCAATCCGATACGAAGAGTGTGACACTGGTTTGGCACCCGGCACCAGCTAAATTGTAAAATCGATCTCTCGTTGAGGAGGGGCTCCAGGGAGATCGTCTTGGAACACATCAGGATACTCGGACACAACTAAAATACTGCCCAGACTAGGTTTAGGCATCGAAGCCTGCACTAATGTGACAAACAGCTCTGCCCCAGATTGAACTGCCTTAATAACATAAAGAGCCGACATCAAAATCTTGCTCGACCCTTTCATGCCTACAAACGTAGTCTCCCGATCAGAATTTAGTCCTAACATAACTTCCTTTCGGTTGCAATCAATGCATGCTCGTTGCTTTGAGAGCCAGTCCATAACAAAGATTACGTCGAACTCTACTAACGACAGTACTGATGCTTGTAAGTCAAACTCCTGATCCCCAATTCGTAACTTTACCACACAGATAATATCTACACGCATTTAGAATCCATTGGGCAATAACACATCCAACTTGTCCTTTGCTACCGAAGAAGGAACTCTGATGCGCGATACGAATCTTTCAGATAAGAAGGAATGTGAATCTCCCGTATCAAACAGGTCTCTCGCCGGACAATCGAAAATTAACATAAAGCCTAGCACAAACATTTATAAGCTAACATATAAAAAGGTAACAACTGCATAAAGCTAAACTGCTATAATTTAACTTATATCTGTCACCACGTCAGCTTGCTTTATGGCCTCTTGAAGACCAAGATTATATATTCTAGGATGGGCTGGAGCATGGTGGGATGCAGTTGACTCCACCGCCTTCCCTTTTTCTTCATAAGATGTTCCGTGCTTCCTCTCGGACTTTGCACGTCCGCTCCAACACTCACGAGCAAAAAGCCCCATCTTTCTATAGTTGTAGCAAGCTCTAGGGACTCGACTTGTGGTTGACCCCGTCGCACATGACAAAGGGTCTGAGATCGAAGTCTTCAACTTCTTGTTCCATCTGCGGAAACCCAACTTTGTATTCGGCACTTTGATTCTGATTTCTTTTCCCCTGGGTCCTTCTTCTCTTATACTTTCCTTATGAACTTTTCCAATGACCGGGCCAAATTGACCAAGGCTAGGAAGACCTGTGCTTTATGCCCAATAAAGAGTAGTTGTAGGTCGCTACATAGACCCTCATATGAACGGTTGGTATTCCGCTGCTCCTCAGTAAACATCACACCAGCATAATGACCCAACCGTGTAAACTCGTGGAGGTACTCATCCATGCTTATGTCTCCATGAGTCAAACCAAGGTACTGATTCTCCATCTCAAGCTTCTGAGCAGAGGGTAGATATCTGGCCAAGAACAACCTTGAGAATTCCTCCATAGGCACATCAGCAAGTTGCCTTCCCAATAAGAGATGAACCTCCAACTTGTCCAACCACTACCTCGCCTAACCAGCACATAGGAAGGTCTCTATGGTGGTCTTCTGCCACTCCTCAGTTTTTTTTGCGGTCAAGACTCTCTTCATCGTAGAGAGCCAATCCTCAGCTTGAGTTGGCATTCCAGTCCTGACGAACACCGGAGGATTAAAGCTCACTACATCCTTGAGCTTCTTCTCGGTATCTCTCCTTGGTGCTACTTGATCAACTACCACGCATTTTACAACTCTCGGCTCTGCCACCCTAATCGGTATTTGTCATTAATAGGTGGTGCGTGCTATACTGGCCTTGCAGGATGGGCATTTATCGTATTAAAGACTGCTTCAGCCACTAATCTCATAGTTTCTGCTGAAGGAGGTGTTGTAGGCACGTCATTTGGTGCACTACTTTCCACCGATCGTGGACTTTCTGATTGCCCAGAACCGCTCCTAGTTACCTATAGTAGCATAAACACTTGATTAGGGGGCATACAGATTGCTAAAAGCAATCATTGGAACACTTAGGTTCTTCAGAACAAGTGTATTTTTCATTCCTAAGTGGACATTCATGGGTTCTTTTGTGTTATAACGATGACGCACATACATGTGCTCACCACCCCTTAAAAGAATTATCCCACGAATTCCAATAAGCAAGACCAGAACCGGTAGTCTGATACCAAATTGTAACACCCATATCCGTCACATGGTATATAACACTAGGTCCGGCCGGGGCCCAACGCCATATACTACAGACAGATAGAACGGTTACAGAATGAAACAATTCTTCCAATCACAAACATCCTACACAGAGCAACTATCTGAAGTTTTAAGTGAATGAAAAAACTCAATTACGGATAATATATAGAATACATGTCAACTAACCACAATAGGAATGAAATAACAAAATACACAAAAGTACTTGGCCATATGGCCTTACAATAATTCACATAACAAAGTAATGTTTTACATATATCGGCTCGCAGGCCTACCACGCATGATAAAAATAAAACAACTATTCGCTTTGGCCTTCGAGGGCTAGCACAATAATAGGGGTTCAGCCTGCTATTTGGTACATGGCTCCGCAGAACCTGCAAGCAACATTCCACCGCACAGTGGAAAACAAAGCAACGGTCAGTTAAAGCTGACCAAAATATAATGACCCCGCCCCTTACTCGGGACGGCGGTGCTCCTTCCCTGCATTTCATTAGCCCAGCTAAACAATAAAGTGCAAATATTCTTTGCCACAGGTGTAGGATCGCACGACCAAACACCCAGTGCGCTCAGGGCACATTAACGGTGAATCTGGTCAATTCTGTGGCTTCACCACCATCCCCAGGATGGAAACATAGTGAGCATTTTAGTCTTTCTGACAACAGTGTAAGAATCCCGACTATTCCAATGGCCAATCCCTCTTTTGGGTCTCTCGCACCGAACCACATAGCCTAGGTCCGATTCCACTTGCCCGTTGCTCACTCCCCCTAGTCAATTTAAGACGTACGCACGGGCCAAGATTCTCTTGGATCCCAATTCATTCCCCATAATCACAAAACCCAGTTATGTACAAGGCTGGCTCCCCGGTCGCAAAGTTTGAAGAACTATGTTTCCGCTCAGTTTTCTGGGTGCGCCTTGGAGTTAAGCCCCAAGGATCCCTATTGCAATCTACCGTGTAGAAACCCTAAAAACACAAAGCACGGAGTCTTCTCCGGCAATCCATATAATATGCAACATCACCGATCTAGACCAACACATCCGGGTAGGCTTCACACACAATGCCTATTTCTATACTTCGATTCCGGACACTATATGCAACATAAGGGGGACTATTCACATCTACCCCAAGGAACACCACACACTCACCGCACACTCGCGGTAGCGGGTTTCCTTATGCAAAAGAAGGAGAGCTTCACATGCTCAAGTAAAGAATTGTTACCCTTGAAGTTCGCTTTTACGTCATGGGAAACTGTTCGGATGGAAAGCTTTGCAAGGGAATTTCCTCCACAGATCAAGTCTCGGTTTTCGATTTGGTGCTCCGATTCTCCGCCGGTGGCTGGATTCCTCATCTTCCTTCCTCATTACTCTCTCCTCTCTCTAATTCCTTAGAAAGAGAATTCCTTAAGAGAATAATAAGGAATTAATCCTCTATTCCCGGCCTTAAAATAGCAGGAACACGTTATTGCACACGGCCGTATCCTAGGACGTCTGCCCCGATCCAGGCATGATCGTCGAGCATAAAAATAGACACGGGTAGATACACGCCCGTGTATAAATCTGTCATGCCGGTGTCGGGTCCCGACACGCCCGTGACCTAGGGGTGTATCACAAATTACCGCCACGCCAACCATCACGTCCCTGACTAGACACGGGTACTAACACGCCTGTGTGGACAGGTACACGCCCATGTCGACCAGTACATGCCTGTGTAGCACGGCCGTGTACTTCATTCGGCACAGCCCAGTTTCAAACCCGAGCGGGACACGGGAAGTGACACGGGTAAGAACACACCCATGTCACTCCTGACACGCCCGTGTCAACACTATTCATAGCCGTATTTTCTGCCATGTCCTTTATAGGACACAGCAAGCCAACACAGAGATAGACACGGCCTCGTACACGCCCGTGTCCCAGGCCATGTGCCCCTATTTAGGCACACAAAAAATTCTTTAGGATGCGGCCTGTTTGATTATGGTTTTTGGGGCGTTACACTGAATCTGAAGAGGATCAGATAATATCCTCATTTGACTTTACTTCTGATTTTTTTTCAAAACTAAATTTAAATTATTATGCAATGATCTAATCAAAACTGAGAAAGAAATCAAACTTCTTAGAGATAGGCTAACTAAACATGAAAATCTATTATCTGAAAACATTGAACTAAAAGATAAACAATTTATAGCTTCAGAAGAAATTATTTCTTTAAAAACTAAACTAAATGAGGCTAAGCAATTTGAAGAATCCCTTAATGGGAGAAGCATCAAATTGATGAACATCACAAGCACTGTAAATTCCAGGCTCAATGGAAAGCTGGGCTTAGGTGTTTCATCAATCCAACCTCATTTAATTCAGAAAAATATACTTTCTACACATATTAAATTCATATCTAAAAAGGGTAAAGAAAAGGTTGATGAAAATAACAAACCAACTGAATTGAATCATAAACCCAAGAACAAGAAAAATATTAATTATAACAATGTTCAACAGATAGATTTCGTCGAACTCAGATCGACGAAATGTGTATAGTTCATCGAACTCAAGTTGACGAACTCCGAACGCAGAATTTTATTATAATTATTCTTTGAACTGCGATCGACAAAATCTATATGGTTCGTTGAGCCGAGATCGATGATTTTGGGGCTCAAAGAATGAATATTTCCATACTCTGAACGGAATTCGATGAACTCATCCCTATTCGCCAAACTCAGGTCAACAAACTTATCAGAATTTGTCGATCCTAGTTCAGCCAAACAGAAACTTTAATTTTTCAAGAACATTTAATCATTCAAAAGAATTTGTAAATCCATTCACCCAATGTATAATTCCACCTGGGAAATTTCACCCCTTAGGATATAAGAACCAACCAGAATGCTCTTATATTTTTAGCTTTAAATTTGAAAAGAATCAAGGACCCAATGTTGCATGGGTCAAGAACACCTAACTTTTCATTTTGCTGGTGAGAGACTATCCTACCATAGAGGAACAGTGGTACCTGGATAGTGGATGCTCAAAGTATATGACAGGTAGCAAGTACAACTTAACAAACTACAAGTCCAAGCTTAGTCAAAAAGTGATATTTGGTGACTCCAACTGTGGCCAAACTGAAGGCTATGGGAGTGTTAAGATTGGATATGTCACTTTCAAGAAAATAGCATATGTGAGTGGTCTCAAACATAACCCGATATCCATAAGACAATAATGTGATGAAGGTTATCAGGTATCATTTAACCATTCTTCCTGAATTTTATCTTCTGTAGATAATGAAACTGTCTTGACTGACACTAGACAAGGAAACATCTATGTAGTAAATTTCAAATCTGCAAGGTCAGAAATTTGTCTATTCAATAAATTTAGCAACAATAATGAACTATGCCATAAAAGATTAGGACATGTAAATCTTAAAAATATTGCCAAACTCTCTAGGGACAACCTTGTTAGAGGATTGCCTTCTTGCCCCTATAAGAAGGAAAGCCTTTGCAGGGCTTATCAATTAGGCAAGCAAACTAAAAATAGTTTTAAATCTATTAATAAGTGTTATTCACCCAGGATTCTGTATTTGCTACACATGGATCTATTTGGACCCATTACTATACAGTTCTTGGGAGGGAAATCTTATACCGTAGTCATTGTAGATGACTTATCTTGGTTCACTTGGGTGTTCTTCTTGAGAAATAAGTCTGATAACTTTAATATTCTTAGAAACTTTCTTAAGAGTATAAGGATTGAGTACTTTACTCTGGTTGCATTGATCAGAAGTGATCATGGTATTGAGTTTGAATCTCTTCTTATGCAAGAATTCTGTGAGATGGAAGGTATCAGGTATTGCTTCTCTGCTCCTAGAACTCCTCAACAAAATGGGGTAGCATAAAGGAAAAATAGATCCCTGATTTAAGCTGCAGGAATATTGCTTGTAGATGCTGACATGCCCCTATCATTTTGGGCAGAGGCTATAAGCACAAAAATTTATGTCATGAACAGAAGCCTGATACATATACTTAAGGGCAAGACACCCTATGAATTACTAAAAGGGAAGCAACCTAAAATAGACTATTTTAGAATCTTTGGTTGTGTGTGTTACATTCATAATAACAAAAAGAAAAATCTTAGAAAATTTGAAGCCAAAGCTGCAATGGGAATTTTTCTTGGATATTCCCAAGTCAGCAAGTCCTATAGGGTGTTTAATAAATCAACTTTGAAAATGGAAGAATTTATACATATTACATTTGATGAAACTAATATGTATTACAAGGAGAAGGATTCTTCTACCAAAGACTTATTGCAGGCACCCCAATTGTGTGAGAAATTGGATGATCTAAACCTCACCAATGAGGCTGAATCAAACCCTTCTCCATACATTGAATAAGATAGTGAGGAAGAGGTCAGTGATACAATTAATGAACCATCAACAACAAATTAAATTCCACAAGAGGAATTATTTCTTAATGTTGTTTCTGAACCAACTCCTCCAACTGATCTTGTCACACTTAGAGATCACCATGTATCTCAAGTGATTGGAGACATATCAGTTGTTATGCAAACGAGACATCAACTTAACAAAAATTTGATGCATGCTTGCTTCATATCTCAACATGAGCCCCAATCCATAAAAGATACAGAGCAAGATCCCCACTGGATTATTGCAATGTAAAAGGAGCTCAATTAGTTTGAGAGATGCAGAGTTTGGGACTTAGTTCCTAGACCCAAAGAATCACAAGTTATTGGAACTAAGTGGGTATTCAAAAACAAATTGTATGCATAAGGAGCCATCATTAGGAATAAAGCAAGGTTGGTAGCACAAGGATACAGATAGGAAGAAAGAATTGACTATGATCAAACCTTTACACTTGTTGACAGATTGGAAGCTATAATAATTTTTCTTACATATACTGCCTATAAAAAGTTCAAGGTCTACCAAATATAGTCAAGAGTGACTTCCTAAATGGTGAACTCAAAGAGGAAGTATATGTTGAACAACCACCAGGTTTTATTTATCCAACTCATCCCTCTTTTGTTTTCAAATTACAAAAAGCTCTTTTTGGTTTAAAGCAAGCTCCAAGAGCTTGGTATGAGACCCTATCTAGCTTTTTTAGAGCATAAGTTCTCTAGGGGCATTATAGATAGGACCTTGTTTAATACGCATCATAATAATAACAGATTGTTAGTATAAATATATGTATATGACATCATTTTTGGCTCTACTGATTCCAAACTATGCAAAAGGTTTTCTAACCAGATGATTCCAAGTGAACCCTAAAAAATCTCACCTTATTTTCTTAAAAAAAATTTGAGATATATAAAAGGTTACCCATATCTAGGACTCTTTAATCCAATTGAGTCAGAATTTGAATTAACTGGATTCTCAGATGCTTACTTTGCTGGGTGTAGAGTTGACAGGAAAAGCACATCAGGAACATGCCAGTTCCTTAGTGATAGGCTTGTGTCTTGGTTTTGTAAGAAACAAGCATCTTTGTCCACTTCAACTACAGAAGCTGAATATATTGCAATTGGTAGTTATTCACAAATATTGTGGATTCAAAACCAACTCCTGCATTATGGATACAATCTAAATAATTCAACTATTTTCTGTGATAGTACTAGTGTAATTTCCATTGCAAAAAATCCAGTACATAATAATAGGACAAAGCATATAGAAGTAAGACATCATTTCATTAGAGATTGCGTGAATAAAAAGAAAATTAATCTTGTCTTTATCTCTACTGATTTATAAAGAGCAAATATCTTCACCAAACCTTTGGATGAGAAGAAACATCTGTTCTTTCTGAATCAGCTAGGTATGATTAATGGAGAAGTATTAATTTAATTTTCTGTCTGAGGTCGAAGAATTGGTCACATTTCGTCGAACTGAGATCGACGATCTGAGGAAAGTTCTTGAGAAAATTCGTCGACCTGAGATCGACGAACTCTCTGTGTGAAGTTATTTTCATCGAGCAAAGATCGACGATCTTGCTTTAGAAAATATTTTGTCGACTTGAGAACGACGAAAAGTTTTCCCCTCTTCAAACTGAGATCGACGATATTATTTCTTCATGAAATTTTTCGTCGACCTGAGAACGAAGATTTTCTTTTATTTTCGCAGGATGGAGTCTGCCGCTTCATATTCTGAAAACCTTATAACTAGGTTTTCTTCGAGCTCCATCTCGCGCTTTCTATTCTCTTGCACTTGATCTCTCTTTCTTTTTGTAGGAAAACAAATTGCGATTCTGGTGATTTCCCTTTCTGGCATGAAGTTTGACACCGGGTTCGACATCGATTTTGATTCCTTCCGTAACTCTGATCAAATCATCATGGACATTCTACAATTATTTGAGGATCAACAACTAAAGAGACTCATTACCACACGAATCAAGTTAGCAGTAATATAGATAAGGGAGTGGGTTTATACATCATCCTCTCTAGATGCAGATACGATTACTGGCACCATTGCAGGAAATCAAGTTTCTCTAACCCCTGACGTTTTAATAGAGATTTTTGGTTTGATTAATGGAGATGAGGATATTGAGATAGATTGTTCAGAATATGATAACATGTCGATCAAAATGGGTCATTCTGATTGAAACCCTAACAAACTGTTGAAAAAGAACTTATCTGCTGAATAAAAGTTTCTTTCCGATGTTGTTGGTAAGGTTCTGTTGGGCAAACACATTGCCCATGACTATATAACAAGGCACCAGTTCTTAGTGATGTGTGCTTTAGTGAACAAGAAGGCAGTAAACTGGGGAAAGTTACTTTTTAATTTGATTAAAAAGAAGAATTCTAAGAAAGAGGTATGTTTTTGGAGAATCTTAGGCATTTCCCTTCAGGCAATGACATCTGAACTACTGGTCTCACAGACCATCTTCATTAATGACTCCAAGAGGTTTGCATCTGCATTGTTTGGCAGATGGGAGAGGACCATTCCCAAGACATCTAGGACTTCCTCCTCTTCTAGGACTTCTGAGGACACAAGGGCAGTTACAGCTACTCCCCTACCCTTAGAAAAAATTACTCCCTCCATCAGAATTCCTTCACCTCTTTCTCAACAAAAACAAACATCAACTCCCCTCAAGAAACTATCCATTTCCTCTTTAATCCCTACTAGATCACCATCCCATTCTAGACCACATCAATCTCCTCTTCCTCAGTCTCCTCTTCCAACTCATCTGGCTGACATTCTATCCACATCTCTATAGCCTAACTTTAATATTCTATCTCCATCTCCACATACAATCCCCAGCTCAATCACCCATCCAGGACATCACCACTACATCAGTTCCTACCACAACAACTCCTTATACTACAATTCAAACTACATTTACTAACATTACATCCAACACTCCTTCTAACCCTACCTCCACATTCCCTGAATTCATACCTACAGACTTCCCTAATGCTTTCTCTGTATGCTCCAACTGTGAACATCATTCCTCTTATATTCCCTCTGCTCCAGAACCTCTATATCTAAATATTTCTGATATTGCTAAGGATCTTCTAAAATTCATCTACTCTAGAGCAGTTAATAGCTACTACTATTGCTCCTCTCTCTGCCTCCATCAATTTTCTATCTACTAGAATTGCTGCCCTCTCTACTATCCCTTCTTCTGGGGGCCTGGCTTCAGGACCCTCTGAAACCAGGCAGGGGGAGATGTCCTGTGAAGAAGTTCTAGTTCCTTCTCTAGCAGTAGCAGTAGTTCCAGTTCCTCTTCTAGCAGTAATAGCAGTAGATTCCCTTGAGGCAGACACTCCAATGGATATTATAGATATTATAAATGATTCTGATATGGATATAGCTTATGATATAGTTGAATATATAAGCACTGTTGGTGATTTTATCATAAATCCCACTGTTGATTTGACTTATTTACTCAATTCTTTCAATCCAATTTACAGAATTTACAAAAATGTTTTACCTAGTTTTGATGTTGATTACTCCAAGGCAATTGTATGTTATTCTGCTCCGATAAGTTTTGCAGTTGTGGATCAACTAAGGGCAAGTTTTGTAGTTCCAGAAATTTCTGAAATATTAGTTGCTGAAGACGTTTGCAGTCCTCCTCCTCGCATGTGCGGCGAGTCTCCAATGCAAGATCTTGATGATATTATGTTTATAGATATGGAAGAATAGGAAGGAAATCAGATTATTACAGAAAGTTATGCAAAGCCAAAAGTTCAAGTGCAGCCTCAGGCTGAGAAGCAGATCTCCAAAGAAACTCTAAAGCAAATTGATGATTTATATAACAATCCACCTGGATCATCTAATGATCATAATAATGATGATGAGAATTCTGATGAATCTAGTCATAAGAAGACAAATCTAAGAAGAGAAAGGCTCCTGCAAAGGCTGTTCATAAGCCTAATCCTACAGCTGACACACATTACTATATTCTGCATAATATTACTCCTTATCCAGATATGCCTCAATGGATATGGTTATCCAAAAATAAGCAAATGGAAAGGAAGAAAAGAAGAAGATACAGGTCTTTACCTTAGAAGACAAGGAGCGGACCTCCTCCTCCTCCTCCAGCAGCTGTAGGTGCTTCGCGAAATGTTGCAAAAGCTCAGAAGCTAGATTCTAGCACCACTCAATCTCAAAGGCCAGCTTCCTACAAGTCTTCTAGGCCTACTGGAAAGTACAGTCAATACAGACCTCCAGGGTCCTATTATTCAGGCAAATCTCAACAATCTCTCCCTCCAACAAACTTTCAACAACAATCAATTAATTTTTGAAATTCACAAAAATCTACTCAGGATGTTTCTAAATCTGATATAGAGAGACCTCCCTCTCCATTTTATGAACCTGAGTTAGATCCAAACTTTATAATGGCTAGATTTCAAGAATTGATTGGTTTATTCCAGATGAACAAGGCCAGAGCTGAAGGATCAGATCCATCAATTTTCACTACTATGTCTACCTATAGGCAGAAAGAATTTGACAAATTTCAGGTAGAAAGACATTTATTTGATCCAAATGTATATATGCAGGTACATCCAGAAGCTGTTGTTCCAAGATCCTCATCTATGACAGTTCTTGGAGCTCAAGACCTAAAAATATCTAAGAGGGAAGCAGAAAATCCTCACATAATAATTGTGTTTACTAAATCATCTTCTGCTCATCCATCTAACAAATCTTGAACTTTCATTTCTCTGTGATATATATGTGTATTGAACTTAGTTATATTATGTCTGTTGGATAGTTTAAAATTCTGTCAGATATTTATATTGCTTTGTGTTTTTTATGCGTTTCTATTTGCTTAGTGACCTCACCCAAATAGGGGGAGATTGTTGTATCCCTAGTTTGGAATTGGGCTAGGTTCACTAATATGTTATTGACCCATCATGTATAGCCTAGGGTCAATTTCTTAGTTCTAAGGTCTAGGTCAGTCTGACTAGGATTAGACATCTTTTATGCGGCCTTCAGAAGACTTCAAAGACTCAGACTTAGAAGAAATGCAATTTTTAAGAGTTTGGAGAAATTAGTTCAAAGTTCTTCTAACTCAGCTCGTCGCAGATGGACGAACTCAGAGTTTCTACTCTGAGCTTAGCTCAACGAAATATGAGCTCAGGTCGACGATCTTCTTTCTTCTCTCAGTTTCTCTGGTCGACGAAAGTCCATCTCTGCTCGACGAACTTGGAGATCAGCATTAACAGTCTTTTTCCAGAATAATTTTCTCTGAGCTAAGCTCAATAAAGATGATTTCTTAGCTCAACGAACTTGGAGTTCAGGTCGATGAAATCTGTTATGAGGTCGATGATTTTTGTCAGTATCAGTTATTGCAATTTCTCTGGCATTTTGATTTCAATTGGTATTATTCTAAGGCAGTAATTCTCTTATAATTAATGCTTATATTCTCAAGAATATAGCCGTTGCTTGGCAACATTAATTATGGATTTCACAGAGTTAATTACTTGTCTTATTTACAGGGACGGTTGAGGAAATGCATTCAAGACAAATTCCAGCCATTTCAACTCACAGATTCTGAGCAGTAAATTCAGGATATCTTTCAAAATTCAAATGTTTGAAATTCTCTCAGAATATAAAAAGATCTTTTTCAAAAAGAAGAATAACAAGAGATCTTTTAACAAAAAATTTATTACAGACAACTTATACAGAGAATAGCATTGTCATCTACAAGTAATTGAAGAAGAACAACACACATAGATCTTTAGTCTTCTTTAGTTTTCTGCTTTAGGATTCACAAGGCCAACTCATCAACACAAGTCCAAGAAGTTTCTGAAGATCTTCATCAAGACCTACACCATGTGCAAAGCTCTCATCTTCTAGAACCATTCTTCATCTCATGGGGAGCTTTGACAACAGTATCCACTAAGTCTTCTCAGTTGTTTTTGAGAAAGAGAAGACAACATCAATTTTAATTTCCCCCTATAAAAAGGGTTTCTAAATCCCTTCAAAAGTTAGTCCCTGGTTGACAAGTCTCCTTATGAAAAGACTTGATTTGGTTTTTGGGCACCTGATCAAAAGCTTAAAGGGTTGTTATATCTCCCTTAGAAAATAGATATTATTGTGACAGGGCACCTAAGAAAAAAACCTGTGGTGGCAGGTCACCTCATTAAAAACCTGTTAGTGGATTCCTACCAGGGTGGTAGAAGAGTGGATGTACCCAGTTTTGGGGAACCACTATAATTTTCTTGTGTCGTCTAGTTGTCTCTTTTCTTTATTTCTGCTGTGTTGTGATAGTTTCTTTTTCTTATTTCTCTTTATATATATATATATATATACTACTTTCACTTATTTTAATTTCGCTATAAAAACTGATTAAGTTTTTAAAATACTCTATTTACCCCAACTGTAGAGTTAGTCAGATCTATCCCCTCACTTTCACAATATGATAGTTCTTGATTGAGGACTCCATTTTTCAAATTCTGGCCTAGTCTCCATCTATTCTCTATACCTCTTCTTACTTAGCCTGACCACTTCTTCTTCAGCAACAGTCTTGTCTCTCACTGTAGGTATCTATTCAGCAGTGGGGCTGAAGGTAGAAATTTTAGCAATAGTAGAAGGTTCAGCCCATTGAGCATCAACTTTACCATAGTAATCATGAAAATATTAATTATCATACAGTCCTTCTTGAATATGGGTAGGAACAACAGGTATATTGGCAAATGTATGATGTTCAAGCCCCAATGAACCTCTGATTAAATTGGTAACCCAAACAACATTTTCAGTATTGGCCTTGATCATTGCCTTCTCCCCCTTTATATCTTCTTCACTGACAGTTGAAATCAGTGAGTTCTTTATAATGGAGAGTCTTTCGTCTAGGAAGTTGACTCCCTTAATTACATGATTCTTGACCTCTCATAGATGATTATCTAGGTATTGAGTACAAGCATCCATTCTCCTCTCAGAAGTTGTCTTTTGTTCTTCCATGAGGATTTTCTGCACTTTATGAACCATTTTCATGTTGCTAGTTGTTATGCTCTGATTTTGCATGATGTCAAGCTATTTCTTCCAGATTTCTTCAAGCTTCTATTCAATGTTAGTAATAGCTGGTGCAGTTCTCATGGTGATTGACACTATGTTGGACTTCAGCAGATTGAATTCAAATCTAATTGTTTTTATCTCAATGGATAGGTCTTGTCTCAACTCCTTGATTGAATCATCAACAAAGTGTTCAAGTTGTCTTCTCTGGTCATCCAACAGACCTTTGAGTTAATCTAAGAAAATGGGTGACATTTGTTCACCTTGATGAGATGTCCATTGGTAATGTACAACCTCATGCTCTATCCTTTCTTCTTCCCTTTCCTCAAAAAAGCTCTCATGTTTTTAGAAGAGTGATCAATAGCATCACTCTTTGGCGCATCACTAGCAGGTTCGCCATCTTCAAAAATGTCTATAATATTTTCTGCCTCTTGAGGAGGGAGCTCTATTAGAATCTCCCCCTCAATCTCTACATTGCCCAAAGTAATTTACTGCTCTATAATAATAGTGTCTGGGGCATCTTCATCATTGTATCAGGGACTTGCTCCCCCTCAACTTGGAACAGAAAAGAATAACTTCTGGACCTTCTAGGGTCTGAGCAATCCTATTCTGTAAATTCTCAATGAAAGAATCTAGCTATTCTTAAACTGACTGAACTGTCTCCCCCTCAATAGGGGAAAGCAAATGGGAATTCTCCCCCTCAATGATTGCACAGATTCTATCAACAATATCTGCAGTCACTATCTCAGCTACCTCTACTGGGATATTCTCTGATTGGGAGCCACTGACTTGGTCAGTCTTTGCTGCAGGTTCAGATGATATTGAAACATGAGCACTCATTTCTCTTCTTGCTTCCTTAGATGAATCAGATAGCTTAGGATCATGTGGCTCTTCCTCACTACTCTCAGAAGAGTTGCTTATAGTGCTCTCTTTAGTAACCAATACACCTTTATTTTTCTTCTCAGAAGATTGCTGATGTGGGAGCAATGTTAACCCAAAAAATTGGCGATCCCTCCAAAGGTGGCTAGGTAGCAAGTCGTGGACTGCTCCATCAAATCCGTTGGTTTGCGGCTTATATTCCATATAACCGCGCAGATAAAATTCTCTATCTGTGGAGCTAGGCTAGCCACCCGGTAGTCTCAAGCTCTATGATTGTGCGAACTACTTCCCAGTCTGCACCATCAGGTCGTGCAGTTAGCTGGGCAGGTAGCGGTCTCCTCTCCAACCTGCCACCAGTTCGTAGACTCTCCTTCAAGTCGCCGCAAGCAAGAATTGGCCGACCAAGGCTCTTATTCAGTCTGCCTGCGAAAAGCGGCCTCGCATCCCAGTCCACACCAACCATATTAACAGACCGTTGGTTGTGGACCACCTAAGCATGGGGAAGATTCAACCTCAGTCCGCTAACAGTAGGTGGACTCAATCCTAGCTCACCCAAAAGTGGCGGACTCGGTCTTAGTCCGCCAACAAATGGAGGACAGTCAACCGGCCAGTAGGTGGTGGACTCACCTCTTCCCAACTGTACACGACCTGCCTCTAGGTCACCCAAGAGAGGGCAACCTGCCTCCTCAGCCCACCTAGCAGGAGCGACCTGGTCCTTCTATTTGGAAGAAGGTGGCAGACTCGGCCTCAGTCTGCCTAAGGGAGGTGGACTTGCTCAGCCCTCTAGCAGTATTCATTAGGCTGCACAGTAATGAGCAGATAAAATGTTAGTCTGCCAGAAGGTTGCGGACTCATCTCATCTAGAAACAGAGGCAGAATCCCTTTCCACCATGTACCAGGTGAACTCTTTGCGCGGTCCGCCAGAATCACTTTGGATTCTCCCAGCAGTAAGAGAACTACTCTTCAGTCCGCTACAGGTCGCAGACTTGATCACAGCTTGCACGTATCATCGGGGTGATGTCATCAAGCCCAGTTCTAGAAGATTCCTCCTCTATCCAATAAATATCCTCCATACCTCTCATTAAAGGAGAATCCCCGAAGATATGGATCGGGGAGCAACATTGGCTGCAAACCCTTGGATACCAATTTCTGCCCGCCAATCCTCCTCAGCGGCTAAGTCTTGCTGTTTAGTCCCTAAACTTGGCTCAAGATGCCTGTCCCAGTGACCTCAGTGGTCTTCCCTGCCTGATCACGCAGTCTGCAAAAGGCAGCGAGCTACGGGATCAGCAGTCCACGTGTTCTGCTGACTTATCTGATCAGTCTGCGTGGCCTCTAGCAGTCTCTTCCTTCTAGCCGCCATCTTCTCTTTGTACCCTTATATTTTTTACTTGTAAAGGATTGAACTCAAGCTTTAATATTGATTCATAATCAAAGGAATGCCCGTCGTAGGAGTGGCATTTAAGCCATGGAGGGCAAACTCTTTTGTTGCCGCTGCAAGTGGCACTTCTCTTTTTCACTTCTCCCTTCTCTCGTCCTCAACCGCCAATCTCTAACCATTAAAGTAACCGGCTGCTCGACAGTTCCTCATTAACCTCCCACTATCCCAACAAACAGGATCGAACGTGCTCCACTCTCGAGCGTGTAGAGGCATTTTCTGCATCAATAGTTAACATGCGACCTTCAGATTTTGAACGGGCGGTGAAATCCAATGGTTATCCATGTCTGATCATCAACCTGCCGAGAACCTTGCTCCTTCAAGTCCTAATGAAGATCCTATCTGGGAAGCCTTGGATAAATTGCGTCAGAATACTGCCTAGCAGTTCCAATAAATTAACCGTACTCTAGCTGCTATCACGCAGCGATTAGAGGTGCAATCTGCAGCATCACCGATTCCTCCAGTCAATCCAACACAAGCATTGGAGAATCATCAAACTTATCCTCCGGCCTATCCGTCGGTCTATCCTCCCATTTATCCAACAACCTATCTGCCAGGGCAGTAAGTAGCTCCTTTAGGATCTAAAAATGTTGAGTTAATCGCTCGTCAAAACTTCTTCCAAGAAGCTGCCCGAGGAAGTCCAGCATAATTTTAGAATTTTCGGGGAAGTCATCCAAACACTTCAGCACCCGCAATTGCTCCTCCCGTGACATCTTGTCCTTTCTATCCTCCTGCTCATTTTTCAACTGCAGCTTATCATCCATTTTTTCCTTTTCCTTATGTTCTAGGAGAACAGGGAGAGCCATCGCCTTTTATAGATAGTATCTGCAAGAACCAACTCCAACTCACTTCAGAGAGCCGTGATTACAAGCTTACACTAGGGAGTATGACCCAGTTGCACACTTACAAGCTTTGTAGTTAGTCGTTGCCCTTAAGACTCTTACCGATGCTACTAGGTGCAAACTCTTTGTAACATCCTTTGATTGACAAGCAAGAGAGTGGTTCTACGGACTTCGCCCTCAATCAATCGCATCCTTTGCTGATCTGCGAAGAGAGCTTCTACTTAGGTTTTCTACCTCTACCAAGAGGAAGATCGGGCCAGAAGCCCTATTTGAGATCCAGCAGCAAGAAAATGAGACTTGGGCTCATTTTGTCGAAAGTTTTCAAAGAGAGATTCTTGACATTGAAAACATTGATCCAAAGATGTACCGAGTCGACCTGATAAATGGTTTAAGAGGACCACTAAAATTTGAGGCTAATGTCCAAGTGCCGAGGACATATCAGGAGAGGATCATTCTTGCCAACTTATACATCTCTAGGCTTGTAACAGAGAAAGATCCTTCTTCTTCATATGGGCAACCTCCAAAGTCTCCTCATAAGGATTTTCTATCGAGAAAAAGGAAGGGATTAAATTTTGGACGTCAGCAATGCCTCTTACCAGGATAAGATCACTTCCAAAGTCAAAGATCACAATCATCAGTTCCTCTCGCTAATCCGGCATTAGCTCCGCTAGCACTTCAACTTACCAGCAGTAGGGTGGCAACTTGCCAGAACTTGAACTAGACCAAGTTATGTAGGAAGTAGTCCAAGTGATGAAAGATATGATAAGTTATAAGATACCTTATCAACCCGCTGATCAAAGATTCATGGAATCAGATCCCTATTGAAAATTCCATAAAGAGAAAGGGCATCCAACTGAAAACTGCTTAGTGCTTCGTCAACTAGTGGAGAAGATGCTGAGGCAGGGCAAATTGCGTGACTTATTCCAGAAGAATGACCACTCTAATCCGTCTACTTCAAAAGGCAAATAAGTAGTAGACATTCCTTTCAGATCAAAGGGAGTGCGCCAAATCAACAATAATCTTACTTTCATTGATAGTGAGACCATTGATGCGAATGATATAGGCGCCATTGGAAATCTATTCTGAGGTGAAGGTCGACATGACAAAGTTCCAAAAGCTCTTCGCGATCATGCCTGATCCGTTTTGTTCTCCATACTGAACATTTTTCTTACATATGTTCTGAATATTTTCTAAGTTCTCTTACATTCATTTCAATAAATTTTTACGTCAGAGATCCCGTACTTACACTTTTCCCTTTTTTGGAGTGCCTCCTCCTCTATTTTTTCTTTTCTAAAGGGATTGCTGAACCGGCGAGATATCGTCGTGTCTTTTTTTACCCCCCCCCCCCCATAGATTGGTCCCTGGCATAATACCACCAAGACCACATATAGCAGGGAGTGTTCACATATGTGTAGTGGGAGCCATCCAATCTGTGCAGGCGGTCTTCAGGGCTTCAGATCCTAGCCGATATCTAACACAAAGTGTGCATCAAGGGAGATCCCATGTGTTAGCTCTATTGTGCTCCGTTAGGTATACTTTTACACCTTTTGTGATCTTTCTTGAGTGGGCAATGCAGCCCTTGGGGAACAACTGAGGCTTACCCGACCTTATTGATACCCTTATGCTGTGATTGTTGAATACTTTGTAGTACTCTCAAGCTGTGCCTTCCGGGGACCCACAACATTGCTGATCTTTTATGGAGAGCAATGCTTTATACCACTAGGCACACCAGGCCTAACTGATAAGCATAGCTTGTAACCCTAAGGCATGAGAGCAGTGTGTCCATCGTTCCTTCTTAGGATCTTATTTTTCTTTTTTGTGCCCTTCCAAGGGAGCGTGGTTAGTCCACTTTTTGCAAAATGGATTTCCTTCAGGTTAACTGGTTAAATTAAATCTCTCTGAAGGATTTATGGCATTATACTTCTTGCTTATGCTCTCTTTATATACTCGGTCTCCATAAAGCTCTATCTGTTGGAAGTATATCCGCTATGCTTATTAATATTCTTGGCACCGATTATTCAATCAAAGAATCTAGTTCTCTTGGTCGACAAGCTATGTTAATGAAATCTAATAAAAGTGATTTTACCTGGCTAATCCGAATTTCATATTTAGGATATCATATTTGACTGCGCAAGAAGATTATGGTTATGGCTTGATCTCTACTCAATTCTGCACATTCTTTTACTCAGTTGATAACTGAGTTTGTTCGATATTCTTCCCGCTGTCAAATTACATCTTCCTTACAACCTCAACATTTAGTAGATACCCACGCTTTGCATTTCCTTCATATCTGCTTCTTACTCTTCTTTTTGCAGAGATTAGCAGATACTTGCAAGTTCACCTAAGGTACTTGCATGTTCTTTTTCTTTTATATCTGCTTCTTACTCTTCTTTTTGCAGAGATTAGCAGATATTTGCATGTTCCCCTCTGGTACTTGTAAGTCATTTTTCTTTCATATCTGCTTCTTACTCTTCTTTTTACAGAGATTAGTAGATATTTGAAAGTTTCCCTCAGGTACTTGCATGTCATTTTTTCTTTTCTATCTGCTTCTTACTCTCTTTTTTCAGAGATTAGCAGATGTTTGCTAGTTACCCTCAGGTACTTGTAAGTCATTTTTTCTTTCATATCTACTTCTTACACTCCTTTTTGCAGAGATTTGTAGATACTTGAAAGTTCCCCTCAGGTACTTGCAAGTTTTTTTTCTTTCATATCTGCTTCTTACTCTTTTTTTTGCAGAGATTAGCAGATATTTGAAAGTCCTACTCAGGTACTTGCAAGCCATTTTTTATTTCATATCTGCTTCTTACTCTTCTTTTTGTAGAGATTTGCAAGTTCCCCTTAGGTACTTGCAAGTCTTTTTTTCTTTCATATCTTCTTCTTACTCATCTCCTTTTAGAGATTAACAGATGCTTGCAAGTTTCCCTCTTGTACTTGCAAATCTTTTTTTTTATTTCATATCTTCTTCTTACTCTTCTTTTTACAGAGATTAACAGATATTTACTAGTTTTCCTCAGGTACTTGCAAGCCATTTTTTCTTTTATATCTGTTTCTTACTCGTCTCCTTACAGAGATTAGCAGATGCTTGCAAGTTACCCTCACGTACTTGCAAATCATTTATTCTTTCATATTTGCTTCTTACTTTTCTTTTTGCAGAGATTAGTAGATATTTGCAAGTTCCCCTCAGGTACTTGCAAATCATTTTTTCTTTCATATTTGCTTCTTACCCTTCTTAATTGAAGAAATTAGTAGCTTCCTACAAACTCCCTTCAGATACTTGCAAGCTATTGTTCTTCTATACCTCCTCTCGCATTTATTTTACAGAGCTCAGTAGAAGGCATTCACAAGTCGTCTTCACTCTGCAAGAACAATATAGGTGAACACAAGATGCGCCTTTTATCACTTATAATATCTTCCTTTGCAGGAAAATAAGTTTACAGACTTTTCTGCGGAGAGACATCAGGTTCCATATCTCTCCCTCTGTGTTTTGTTTTCCTACTAGGGGTAGATCGCAATTTTAGAGGTTACCTCTACTTTTTCGAAGTTTCCTACAAGCTTAAAAAATTACAGGCTTTATGATAACCCAGAAATTGGCGATCCCTCCCAAGGTGGCAAGCTCGCAAGTCGCAGACTTATCCGTCTCATCCTGGGGGTTCACGGCCTATTTTCCAGCTAATCGCATGGATAGACTTCTCTGTCCGCGCGGTTAGGCAAGCCTCCCAATAGTCGCAAGCTATTTGATGGTGCAGACGGCTTCCTAGTCCGCACTATCAGGTCGCGCGGTTAGTCGGGCGTGTAGTTGTCTCCTATCCAGCTCGCCACCAGTTCGTGGAATCTCCTTCAAGTCGCCGCAAGAAAGAACTGGTCGACCAAGTCTCTTGTTTAGTCTGCCTGTAAAATGCGATATCGCATCCCAGTCTGTGACAACCTTGTTAACAGACCGCTTGGTAGTGGACCACCTATGTATAGGGCGAATTCCACCTCGGTCTGCTAACAGTAGGCAGACTCTATCCTATCTCACCCAAAAGTGGCAAACTAAGTCTCAGTATGCCAAATAATGGAGGACAGTCAACCCGCCAGTAGGTGGCGGGCTCGCCTCTTCCAGCACTAGGCGACCTGCCTCTAGGTCGCCCAGCAAAAGGAGGAACTTCAGCATAAGGTGTCCTTCTTCTAGGTCGCCCAGTAGAGGGCATCCTGTTGCCTCAACCCACCTAGAAGGTGCGACCTCCTCCTTTTATTTGGCAGAAGGTGGCAGACTCAATCTCAGTCCGCCTAAGGGAGGTGGACTTGCTCCGCCCTCCAGCACTCTTCATCAGGTCGCACAACACATAACAGACTCAACGCTAGTCCGCTAGAAGATGTCAAACTCATCTCATCAAGCAACAGAGGTGGACTCCCTGTCCTCCCTGTACCAGGTAAACTCTATGCGCAGTACGCTAGAAGCACTTTGGCTTCTCCTAGCAGTAAGCGAACTACTCTTCAGTCCGCAGCATGTCGCAGACTCGATCGAAGCCCGCCTATATCATTTGGGTGACGTCATCAAGGCCAGTTCTGAAAGATTCCTCCTCAAGCCTATAAATAGCCCCCCATACCTCTCATTTGTGGGGGACCCCCGAAGACAATCATCGGGGAGCAACATTGACAGCAAACCCTGCGGATACGAATTTCTGTCTGCTAACCCTTTTCACGGACGGACCGCATGTCCGCTTGACCTCAACGACTAAGACTTGTAGTTTAGTCCCTGAACCTTGCTCAAGCAGCCTGTCCCAGCAACCTCAATAGTCTTCCCTGCCTAATTGCGTAGTCCGGCAGCGAGCTGTGGGATCAGCAGTCCGTACAGTCTGTCGACCTATCTGATCAGTCTGCACGGCCTCTAGAAATCTCTTCCTTCTAGCTGCTTGCTTCCCCTTGTACCCTTAATATTTTTACCTTGTAAAGGAGCGAACTAAAGTTGTAATATTGATTCATAATCAAAGGAAAGCCTGTCGCAGAAGTGGAATTTAAGCCGCGCCGAGAAAACTCTGATGTTGCCGATGAAAACAGCCCCTCTCTTCTTCCCTTCTCTCTTCTCTCATCCTCAGCCGCCGATCCATAACCGTTAAAATAACCGTCTGCTCGACAGTTCCTCATCAACCTCCTTCTTTCCCCGCAACCCGGATCGAACGTGCTCAACACTCGAGTATGCAATGGAATTTTCTACATCAACAAGAAAGACTCTGTCCAACCTGTCAAACATCTTTGAGTCCATCCTCTTCATCTGATGGATCTTTGAGCCTAGCCTCATGTTAAGGATCCCTAAAACTGTGTTGTACAAGTATGAGGATAATATCCTTCCCAAGTTTGGTTTTGGGATGCACCTTACTATTCTTTCAAACAACACCTTTCCCCAGCATGTTTTCTTTGATAGAATTATCTTGATCATGAGTACAGGAAGCCTTGGATTCCTTTAAGACAGCTACTTACAACTTCTCAAAAAACAATTTTTGATCAGCTTAAAAAGTTAAAGCCATTTTTTAAAGATGGAGTCAATTACTTAGATGGGCAAATCAGATTTCAAAAATAGGATTTGAGAGATCATGTGACCAGATAAGTCATAAAGGGGAGAGGGTGATAGTATATGCTGTCTCTGATCATGCCAAATGGGTAACCAACAGCATTAGAGACACTCTAGGATATCCACCCTTATGTGATGATGATAATGTGGCTTAGTAAGGTGTGCAACCAGCTCAACTTGAAGGTGATCAACCTGAGGTTGCCCAAGTCATTTACCCCCTACAGATCTTGAGATGATACATCAACAAGTTCAGTCTATGTACAGCCCTCCACAACCAGTTACTAATGTTATTATTGAAAAGGTAGATATGCCAGAAGCTGGTCTGAAAGCTCAGCAAGATGCTTAAGTATCAAAGAAACGATTTAGAGAGCAGGCAGAGTTAAAACCTGATTTTGAGCAATGGATCCCCACTTCTAGAAATATCATATTAACTGCCTGGAAAGCTGTAAAAGACCAAGTTCATGAAAGGGTAAATGGTACAATGAGCAGGAGTGGCAGAAGTATGAAGCTAGGCAAGAAGCCATAGTTCAATACAGAAGGAAGGCCAAGATTGGGAAGCTACCTCCTGATGCACAGAAGCCTAGCAAGTATTTCCCTAAGCCTTTTCATTACTTTGAAAGGCAAAGGATTAAGGCTGTAGCACAAAAGAAGGCTGATTTGAAAGGCAAGAAGCTCATTGAAGATACAGAACCTTCTATGCAGGCTAAGATTAAATTAGGAAAGGAATAGTCATCAAGGAGCCAGCCCAGCCTTAGTTTAGATTTACGAGATGTTTCTAGAACTATGTAATTCTTAGTTTTAAAGAAATATATGTAAACAATGTTAAGAAACTTTTTGATATAAAAAACAAAACCATGTTCCATGTTCATTTAGTTTGCATCCTTATTCTGTAATGTGATTTTGATATTTGTTTTGTTTATAAGTTACCCTGTTAAAAAATGCTTATACACATCATCATGTTTATTTATCATAAGTGGTGTATATTATTGACAAAAGGGTTTGACTTCTCTAAATAGGTGGAGATTGTTGGGTACATTGGAAAATGTGTACCTAATTTTGAGAAGCCTCACTTAGCTCAATGATTTACATCCAGGTGTATTTTATGTTATTTTGAGTTTATATGTGCAGGTTAAGTATTGGCTTAAAATACAGGAAAAAGTTTCTTAGTCCATGTGTCGACACTTACGCAAGCCTGTGTCAACACTTGGAGAAGCAGTGTCGACACCAGAAGAAATTGTGTCGACAAATAGAAGATTTTAGTCGACATCAACTGTGTTGACACCGGGAGGCAGTGTCGACACACAGAAGCATAGTCGAATTCAACTGTGTCGACACCTGAAGGCAGTGTCGACACACAGAATTTTTAGTCTACAACAACTGTGTCGACACACAGGACTTGTGTCGACACACAGCAGAGTTTCAACATAGTTGATTGCTGTAGAGTGGAGAAGTGATTATGTCGACACAAAAAATCTATGTCGACACATTCTCAAGATACAGTGTCAAGAAGCTGTGTCGACATCAAGGCAGCTATGTCGACATCACCAAAGTCTGTGTCGACACTTAAGTTACATGTGTCGACACATATTGACAGATTGTCTCGACACTTTATGAAAGTCAGTCTCAACGCTTTGCTGATAGAGACAAAGGCTCAAGACCTGTTTGAGGACTTGACAGCTGTGAGTTACAACAGGTTTACTGAAGCTGTCAGACTTGTCAGAAGTTAGTTGGAAATCGGATCAGCCGGTTATAATGGATGAAGTCTATATATATAGATGGATTCAGAAGAAGATGATGATGAATTAACATACAACTAACACAACTATTGAGAGATTGATCTCTAATCAAGAAAGTGCAAGTCAGAGAAGAAGATCTTCGTGAGAAGATCTAAGAAGACATTCTGAAGTGCTCATCCACTCAGATTTTGTCTAAGGAGAATTCATTCCAGAATTTACAAGAAACTTGAGAAGGTTTGGGGAGAGAGAGCTCCAGCTATTTTGAGGTCAAGAAGGAGACAATCACAAGTCTCTTAAGAAGTAGATCCTTAACTAATCTACTAAGAAGATTAAGATCCATATCTGGAATCCAAGAAGGAAGCTAGCAGTCAGTCAACTTCAAGGGAGATCAACCCAACTAAGTTCAGATTCAAGAAGCTTTGAAGAAAGCTAAGAACAGGTTGATTTATGTCATCAGGTTCATCAAGAAGCTTATCAAGAATTCTCTTATCCTTTCTCTCTCAACAAGGGTAAGAGTCCATCAAATTACTTATCAAATTATGTAGGATCTTTTCAAAGATTTGAGTTGTAAGCCTATGTTATAAAGGTTGAGTGTAGGATATTTTGATCTCTGAGTTGTAGGCCTTGTGGCAAGGCTGAGGTAAGGCTGATTGAGCCTGAGTGTTGGAGAATTGTTCTCTGAGTTGTAGGCCTTGTGGCAAGGATGAGGTAAGGCTGATTGAGCCTGAGTGTTGGAGAATTGTTCTCTGAGTTGTAGGCCTTGTGGCAAGGATGAGGTAAGGCTGATTGAGCCTGAGTGTAGGAGAATTGGTTCTCTGAGTTGTAGGCCTTGTGGCAAGGAGTAGGTAGGGTTGTTACCCTGAGTTTTAGGAACCTTATAGGGTT
The DNA here is from genome assembly GCA_039513925.1 of Platanthera zijinensis. Taxonomy (NCBI): domain Eukaryota; kingdom Viridiplantae; phylum Streptophyta; class Magnoliopsida; order Asparagales; family Orchidaceae; genus Platanthera; species Platanthera zijinensis. The sequence goes on along the minus strand of CM077095.1, from coordinate 76,079,353 downwards.
CCGAGTTGTAGGAACCTTTCAGGTTCTGAGCTGTAAGATCTGTGGATCTGAGAATAAGGAAGAGGTTAGGCTGAATCTAGCACACTGCTAGATAGGTGAAGGGGGAAAGTGGATGTACCCAGACCTTGGGGAACCACTATAAACCTATGTGCAATCTGTGATGCTTGTGTTATTCTAGATTCTGTGATTGTATATGTTGTGGTAGCTATAGAGATTTTAGCTTTATATTAAAGATCTGTAGCTATATTCTGCCTATATTTAAAACAAGGAAAAGAACCTATTCACCCCCCCCCCTCTAGGTGTTTAAGTGGTCTTGAAGTTAAAACTATCATTTAATGCCTTATAAACTATATCTGAAAATAAGGTCTAGGAAACTTAGCCCGACTAGAATGAGTATTCAACTTGCAGATCGATCGGTTAAGTATCCTAGAGGCATAGTTTAAGATGTATTGGTTAAGGTAGATAAGTTTATATTCCCTGCTAATTTTGTTATTCTAGATATGGACAAAAATATCAAAGTGCCACTTATATTAGGCCATCCATTCCAAGCCACATCTAGAGCTCTTATTGATGTTTTTGATGGAAAATTAGTTTTGCGAGTAGGGGAAGATGAAGTCACTTTTCAAATAGGCAATACTATGAAACAATCCTTAGATAATGATAATTATTGTTATTTTTCTCATTGTGTTGATAATTTTTTGACTTCTATGAATTCTAATTTTTGTTATCGAGATCCTTTAGAAATTTGCATAACTAACTATTATCTAGAAGATGAAAAGAATGAAGAAATTGTTGAGCATTTATTTTTTCTAGATAATTCTGTTTCGATGAATAGAATGACTGAATATTATTTGATTACTGAAGGAGATCATGATGTTCATAAGAATAATACTAAAGATCCACCAGTAGTAGAACTTAAAAAATTACCGGATCATCTTGAGTATGCGTTCTTAGAAACTAATTCTTCGTACCCAGTTATTATTTTTTTTAAACTTTCTCATACTGAAAAAGCTAAATTATTAACTGTGTTGAAGAAATGTAAAGGTGCAATCGCATGGTAAATATCTGATATAAAAGGTATTAATCCTAGTTTTTGCACTCATAAAATCCTTTTGGAAGAAAACTATAAATCTTCTATTCAACCGCAACATAGGCTTAATCCAAATATAAAAGTGGTAGTTAAGGCTAAGATTGTTAAGTTGTTAGGCTGGTATGATATACCCTATTTCGGATAATTCATTAGTAATTCCTGTGCAAGTCATTCCTTAAAAGGGTGGCCTAACTGTTGTAGCAAACGATAGGAAGCTAAATGATGCCACTAGGAAAGGTCATTTCCCTTTACCTTTCATTGAGCAAATATTAGAACGATTATCAGGACATTATTATTATTGTTTTCTAGATGGACTTTTTGGGTATTTCCAAATTTCTATAGCACCAGAATCCCTGGAGAAAACAACTTTCACTTGCCCATTCGGTACATTTGCCTATATGCGTATGCCATTCGGTCTATGTAATGCCCGAGTCACTTTCGAGAGATGCATGTTAGCCATCTTCAATGAGTATGTTGAAGATATAATAGAAGTGTTTATGGATGATTTCTCTGTATTTGGAGATTCGTTTGATTTGTGTTTGAATAATTTAGAAAAAATTCTTAGGAGTTGTGAGGAAACGAACCTAGTCCTTAGTTGGGAAAAGTGTCATTTTATGGTACAAGAAGGGTTTGTATTAGGCCATAACATCTCTAGCCAATGAATTCATATCGATAGAGCCAAAATAGAAACCATAGAAAAGTTACCACCACCAACCTCCATTAAGGCAGTGAGAAGCTTCTTAGGACACGCTAGATTCTACCGTCGGTTCATTAAAGACTTCTCCAAAATTGCTAAGCCACTTACTAGACTTTTAGAAAAGGACACACCTTTTATTTTCAATCAAGAGTGTCTACATGCCTTTGAGTTCTTAAAAGAAAGATTAATTAATTCACCTATTATGTGCGCACCTGATTTTACTAATCCGTTCGAGATCATCTGTGACGCTAGTAGTTTTGCGGTAGGAGCTGTTTTAGGACAATGCCGAAAAAAATACTTTCATCTTATATTTTACGCTAGCAAAACACTTAATAATGCACAGGACAATTATACCACTACTGAAAAAGAACTCCTAGCAGTGGTTTTTGCCTTTGATAAATTTAGATCTTATTTAATATTGTCTAAGGTGGTAGTATACACAAATCACTCTGCCCTTAGATATTTACTATCCAAACCGAAAGCAAAACATCATTTAATCCATTGGGTTATTTTATTACAAGAATTTGATTTAGAAATCTGGGATAAACAAGGATTAGAAAACTTAGTGGCCGACCATCTCTCACATTTACAAAATCCACTATGAGCAATGTTAGATGAATCTTAGATTTCTGATACATTCCCTGAGGAATCGTTATTTGCCTTATCTAAAAATATCAATCCTGATTATCCATGTTGTGGCGATTATGCAAACTATCTCGGGGCTAAGGTCCTTCCAAAGAATTTTTCATATCAGCAGAAAAAGAAATTTTTCTCTGACGTGAAATATTACTTCTGGGAGGACCCTTTTCTTTTTCGGATATGTGAAAATTCCATTATTCGAAGGTGTGTATCAGCGGAGGAAGGTTGGAGAATCCTGGAGCAGTGCCAATCAGGCCCTATTGGTGGTCACTATGGAGCAAATCATTCTGCCAAAAAGGTTCTTTACTCTGGTTTTTATTGGCCCCTTCTATTCAGAGATGCCCAAAGGTATGTGCTTTCATGTAATTCTTGTTAGAAATTAGGTAATATTTCTAAGTTACATGAAATGCCACAAAATTTTATTCTTGAATGTGAAGAATTCGATGTTTGGGGAATTGATTTTATGGGGACCATTTCCAGTTTCGTATGGGAATAAATATATTTTGGTAGCCGAAGATTAAGTATCAAAGTGGGTTGAAGCACAAGCGTTTCCCACTAATGATAGTAGCATAGTAATTCAGTTTTTGAAATCTCTATTTGCACTATTTGGCACACCACGTGCACTTATTAGCGATAGGGGTTCACATTTTTGTAATCTATAACTAGACAAAGTATTGCAAAAATATGGAGTCACATATAGGATAGCTACACCGTACCATCCACGAACTAGTGGTCAAGTCGAAGTTTTAAATAGAGAACTTAAGAGAATCCTAGAAAAATCTATAGAAGGGAATAGGAAATAATGGTCTAGGAAATTACATAATTGTTTATGGGCATAAAGGACCGCCTTCAAAACACCTATAGGCACCACCCCCTTTAGATTAGTCTATGGTAAATCATGTCACTTACCTATAGAATTAGAACACAATTCATTTTGGGCAGTACGCTCTTTAAATTTTGATACTAATTATATAGGGGAGAAGCGTAAACTTCAACTTAACAAATTAAATGAGTGGAGAACTATGGCCTATGAGAACTCTCGGAGGAGAAGACTAAACTATTTCATGACCATCACCTTCATAAACCCAAGCAATTCAAAAAAGGTGACAAAGTTCTCCTTTTTAATTCCCGACTTCGTTTATTCCCAGGGAAGCTAAGATCTAAGTGGTCAGGCCCATTCCAAGTCAAAGAAGTCTTTCCCTATGCCACCGTCAAACTAACTCACCCTGAGAAGAGAGATTTTAAAGTCAATGGGCACCGATTAAAACTTTATTACGGTGCGCTTCCTCAAGACTTCGCTCGTTAAGAATCCTGCCTCTGTCTAGATTAGGAGTAAGTATAGTATAGTAATTATTCTAGTTATTAAAATTTTTGGTAGAAATTTTAGTTCAATGTTCATATAGAAATTTTATAAAAAAAAATCACTTAGGGAAAATTTTTTCACAGGAGTACACGGGTAAGTGCATGGCCGTGTGCATGGCCGTGTCCGTCACACACCCTTTAGCCAAGCCGTGTCCTTATTAAAATGAGCAGGAGTCATTTTTTACCCGAGCACCACACGGCTGGACACCCAGCCGTGCGTCCGTCCGTATTTGTTAACATATCCACTCACCTTGTCGTGTTCCATAAAGAGGATTTTATCCAGAGTAGAACACGGGTATCCACCCGGCCGTGTTCTTCGCTGTGTTCCTGAACGACGATATTCGTCCCAAGAAGTACACGGCTTGACACCCAGCCGTGTTATATCCTATGTCGCAGCTTGAAAATTTTATTTTTTTGTCTAGAGAAGAACACAACGTCTTACCCAGCCGTGTCTGTAGCCGTGTGTAATTTATTTACTCAGCGCCAGAGCAGGACACAGGTTGATACACACATGTGTTATAGACCATGTCTCCCCTCTAGCGCCTGTCAGTTTTACCACACAGGTCCACACACTCCTGTGTTGTGGACCGTATTCGCCTGACGCTGTCCTATCCCGTCAGTTTAACCACACGTCTCGTGGGAGACCGTATTCCACGGCGATAAGATTCCTTAACACGGGTTGCACACACGGCCGTGTGTCAACTTGTGTTCGCTGTCTTTATAAAGGGCTACGTTCATTTAATCTTCATCCTCTCCTGCTTCTCCAACTTCATCTCCTACACTACCTATCTCCCAGGGCTGGTTAAGTTTTTTGGGATTCAAATTTTATGGATTTGTCTCCCCTCCTCGCACTCATTCCTCCTAGGTAAAAGTTTTTGAGTTTATGTTCTCATTCCTCCATTCTCCTCTCCTTCTTCACATGCTCATCCTCTCTTCTTCTTCCTCCCTCATTTTTAAAAATTGATCTTTATGACCACAGATCATGTCTTCATCCCGTAGCCAAGGCGGTCGCCGACGTCGCCCGGAGCTCCAAGAACTGTTCTACAGAGAGGCGCGACGTCATTCCACTACTGGAATTCACGAATCAAGCGCATATAAATCGCTATAAACACCTCCAATCGAAGAAATTCCAGGACATTCGCTTGATTGACTGGGTCGTCTTGAAAGAAATTAGTTTAGCGGGAGATGTTAGAGAGTTAATATCTGTAGTGGGGTGGAAAAAAAATTTTGCTATAGAGGAGCTTGGATTTAGGGAACTCACGCTCGAGTTCCTGTCTACTTTTTATTTAAACCTTAGACCTTCTCTCACTGAGCATGGAAACCCACAAGAGGGAATCATCTTATTTAGAGTGTCCGACACTTTTCATACGCTCACCCTCCTCCAGTTCACCCAATATTTAGGGGTGTATGAGGAGTCGTTCTTCTCTACTGCCGCCTACTCTGAACTTCATTTTGATCTCCCCAACCATGACCAAGAAGGCACCATCTGGGCTCGGATTACTTTTGATATAGACCCGTATGAGTCCAAGAGGTCTAAGGCCTCCAAGCTGATTTCTCCTGCCCTCCACTACATCCACCACCTCCTAGCCACACCTTGAGCGGTCGGGGCGAAAGCTCTGGCATTGTTAGTAGGCAGGACGTCTTGTACCTATATAGCATGTCGTCCCGCTATCCTGTCCACCTAGGTTTCATGCTCGCCCAGTTCATTCTTCATCAGGCAGAACCCTCACGTATCGGGTATATTTGTGTAGCCCCCTACATCACGCGCCTGGAGAAGAATATGGGCATATTCTCATCTCTTACTCTGATGACCGTGGTGGCAAAGACTGTTCCCATCACCATAGACAGTCTACGATCTCTCTGCCTCATCACTGCCCGTCAGGGCCGAGGCGGGATTACTTATGCCATTACGAGACGTGTACCTCATGCTGCTACTGATGACGATGACGAGGTCGATCCTGACCTCGATAAGCCTTTGATTCCCCTATCCCACTCCAACTACACTCAGGGAGAGTCCTCTACTGCCCAGCCTCAACCTCAGTCTCGGTACGCGCGCGAGTTACAGCATTTTTATGACACTCAGCTCTCGCCGCGCCTTCTGAGTATTGAGGAGTCCCAGAGGACGACGAAGGATGCTATTGTGTAGATCAGAGCTCATTTGGGGATTTCTAGCTCACCACGGATAGCTCATCGCCCACCTCGCTCCCAGGACGATCCAGATGGCCCTCCTGCATATTTCTGATATGTATCACTGTGTATTTGGACATGTTGTTCTGTCGCATTTCTTTTTCCACTGTATTATTAGTTTATTTATATATTATCACATTTGCTCCTTTTTACTGTGTGTGCCCTTTTATATTCATTATAGTCAGTTTGTTATATTCTAGTGAAATTGCACTCTTAGTTTTTTTTTACATTGCAATGAGGACATTGCAATTATTCTGTCTAGGGGTGGATGTTCTTCAATTATATTATTTCTGTGATGGACATGATTACAATTGATTATACTCTTGCTATCATAGTACTCAAGGTTAAACACCCCTATTTTTTTTATTTTCCTTAAGCTCTCATTAATTCATTTATTTGGGATTATAACTACTTAATTTACTTTCGCACGCTGATTAAAATGAATTGAAGTAAACTCATTGAGTGTTCAAATTTGTTGATTAGTAATTACGTATAGAAATTCATTAGCGTAATTTTCTCGATATAATTTATTTTTAAAGATTAGTCCTATATATTATTAACAAACAATAACTCTATTTTAGAAAATATATTTATCTATAATAAAGCGAGTCGATGAGTGTAACATTTTGATAATTTTGTATTAGGGAATCAAGAAAAAATACTCTTTATTGATGTCTAGAACTTACCTTCTAGCAATCCTCAAAACATTCGCATAAGTTGTTTAGTGAGGGCGAAAATGACTTAGGCCTCCTTTTGGATAGTTTGAGCCTTGTAATCCCACAACCTTTAACATTATACCCTTGCACACCCAATTTGAACCTATTCCATATGCCTTTTGATACTCCACCACTAAAATCCACAAAGGCAAATCCTTACCTATTAGCACGCCTATCATTGAGATCTTCATGAAATGAGTTTATTCAAAGTGATATATGGCCTGAGTGCGTGTACACTTGCACCCACTTGGAATGATCCCTACTATGAATCCTAAAACAAAAACATAGTGATATGTGGCCTGAGTTCGTGTATACTTGCACCCACGCGGAATGATCCCTACTATGGACCCTTGATTAAGAAAAAAATATAGAGTATCCATCATCAAAAAAATTTGGGAAGTATAATAAGTGCAATGTCTGGTGGTGCTCTTATAATATTGATGTATGTTAAGGTATTTACCATACAAAGGGCTCAATTGTGATCTTGGTGTGATAAAAACCATAAAATTTATTTACCCCACCTATAATTTACTATCCTAAGCCAAAAAGGTTACACCACCATACAAGTCCTAAGGATCCAACCTCAGTAATTCTAACTAGTGCCGTGGAGAGGGTGTGAAAAGGTAAGCTCATGACTATCAATATTGGTACTTATAATTAATGAAATTCTAATGCATATCTTATTGAAATTATTATTTTCTCCTCACGATTGTTATGGATGACTATACTTTTGTTTCTAAGAAAGAGTGAAAGATAGTTAAAAGATATATTGGAGGAATTTTAAGATAAAGGTATATTTAGAAAAGTCTGCTACACTATTTCCTATACAATTACATCATCAAAGTTTGCTTTAAATTCATAGCAACCAATGTGCGAAAGCAAAAATTTTTATTGGTAACCCAAGTGTTTGAGTTAGTTTGCTTAGGGACAAGCAAACATCTAAGTCTGGGGGTATTTGATGAGTACAATTATGATAGGATTTTTACTATCATAATTGTAATCATGTCCACTATTTTCCACCTCTCTAGGTTGTAATTTTGCAAGAATATTTAAGAATTCGTATTATAATGAATATAAGTGCACAGTTAGGAGTTTATATTTTTTCATGTATTTAGCTATGTACTTATTCAATCATTTTCCTAATGCAGGTATGACTAACTAGTGGAACTAAAAGTCTCGGAGCAAACGGAGGTCACAGAGTCAACATGGCTGAGGACAGGACAAAATTTGGGCGAACACAGGTAGGAACACGGCCATGTGCCTACCCGTGTCCTTTTTTAGGATGGAGCTGAAGATTTTTGAAGAAATGACAGAGAACCACACGGGTTGGAACACGCCTGTGTGGCCACCCGTGTGCCTTTTTGGAGATTTTGACGCCTAGCGCGAACCAACCCGTATGCATAGAACACGGATACATACACCGCCGTGTAAGTACCCATGTCATCTTACACGGCCCACATCCAGACATGCCAAATCGTGTGGAACTACCCTAGAACTGTCAACACGGCCTGTGATACTACCGTGTTGGAACACGTGTCCGACCATGTTTGCAAGGAGACTATAAAAACTTGTGTGAAAATTTTATTCTAAACTTTTGGATCATTTCATTTGGAGCACTTCTGGAGGACGAAAGTGGAGCACCCAAGATAAGGAGGAATTGAAAGAGATTTTTGTATGCGTTTAATCTTTCATGTATCTCTCTTAATCTTTCCTTTCTCTTGGTGATCTAACTTTATTTATCTTTTATTTCGCTTGAATATTTTATTTGGACAATTTGGTAATCATGTATCTTCTTGTTTTCATCAAATTCATGGTATCTTTTTCATATATAGGCTTGCAAACATTGAGAATTATCCTAGTTATGAATTTTGGTTTGGTTTTCCATGAATTCCAAACTTTTAGATTGAGAAATTGGATGCTTAGGATGATGGTTAAATGTTAATATTTGGATGTTATTTCTCTTTGTATTTCAAATTTCATGATCGAGAGATATGCTATTTGGATAATTGTGATACGGATAAATATATTCATGGTATTTTAGAGATAAGATTTCATGAATTTATGTAGGAGATAGTGTATTGTAATTAATGCAAATTTGAGTGCTGTAAACTGTTCAAGAGAAAATTTACTCAACTTAGGTTTAGAATTTTAATTGCTCGTGAGAGAATTTGATAAATGTTTAACCCTTTACAATATAATGAATTTGATAGTTTTGTTATTTCATGATTACATAAAATTGAATTAATTAGTGATTATGTTCTTGTGAATGCTCCTAGACTTTTAGTCTTTTATCATCTTTAACTCTCCAATATTATTTTATCCAAGAAGTCATAGTTAGGTTTATTTAGATTAAAAATCAATTTTAAATATAGGTATGATAATAGAGTAAGGGTTAGTACGAGTATTTGAAAAATCCATGTGGAATACGTCATGAGATGTAGATTTCTCCTATACTATGATTGATAGGTGCACTTGCATGAAAGATTATTCAATCTAGCTTATGCCCATCTACATAGTTTATTCTAAAGTGTAGAATGAATCTGCATCAAGTTAAACATGCTCAGTAAAAGTATCATCAATCGTTCGATGTTCCTACCATTTTCTAAAATAGTCAAGACATGCCCTAGGTCATGGGCGTGACCTAGGGATATGACCCCCAAATTAACAAATTTTGGCATTTTTCTCCAAACGTTCTCGGGCATTCAGGACGATGATTCAGTAATTTGCGTGCCCCTGGTCATGGGCGTGACTTGGGGCGTGAATCACTAGAAAAATTTACTATAAATTATAAGCAAGACCAGGAGCAAGAGAAGAAGATTTTTTTTGTTTATTTTTAGCATGTTTGCTTTACTTTTCTGTATTTTCTATTTCATATTGCAATCCTTAGCTTTGCTAGATTTTTAATTCAAGAACTATTTCAATTGTAATCATGTCTCTCTCTACCTTGTTTGTAATTTCCTTATCATGATGAGTAGTTAATCTGCATTTAGCAATTGATCATGATGAACTTTGGAATGAAATAAACTTGCTTTATTTTCTCAAATTGTTAAGCTCTCTAGTTTTTTACTTCGATTATATTTGAATTTAATTGCGTCAAATTCATATGTCATGATTTTTTTTGATCTTAGATCTATTTCCTAGATTTTACAGAGAGGTTGTGGATACGGGAAGATCACCCAAATATAAAAAGAGTTGCACGCATTCCTCAAGAGAGGATGCCATAAATATTCTGCATTGGAGTCAAATACAATAGTGGAGTTCACCGCCTAAAGCAAGCTTTGTGATTTTGACTGGCCAAGAGGTCTTAATCGGTCAACCTAAGGTTAGTCAAGGCCATATTCTCGAGAGAAGCGATTTCATATTTTGCGAACCTCTACGGTCGAAATAAGTAATTTAGAAGCTTGCATTTTATTATTTCATGAAAGTTTATTTTAATCTAAAGGGATTCTACATCAAGTGCTAATCTTTATTTCATCAATTATTTAGTCACACTTTTTATCTTTTTGCAAATCAACCACTCTTTTTTATTTGATAAAATAATATTAATTTGTGTGAGTAGAAGTAATCAATAGACCCAGAAGAATACGACCACTTGATATTTCATTTTCGTAAATATCCCATGCTATGAACGATAGGTGTCCTTCCCTATAGTTTGTAGAATTTGAGAAATATATTTATCCATAATTATATGCATCATCGATCCTTAACTTATAAATTTGTATGGGCATTTTTATAAATTAAGTTCAATAATGTACTTGTGATATTATACTACTAGACTTTTATGTTCTTACTCACTTATTGCAACTACTTACTCTTACTGTGCCTATATTATTATTGATGTTATTGTTAACTACTGGATTAGTGCTTACTATTGAGTATTGTATCTACAATAAACCTGATTTGAAGAAGGGTCCAGTCAAGCTAAGATGAATTGAGTCTGTATTTGATATTGTTTTTTAGTTATGTACTTGAAGGTTTATAATGTCATGTACACACCAATGTCAGGTTACAGTGGGTTAGTAAACACGTGACTATATAATGTAATTCTTCATTGTATAGGCCAATGTGTTGACTCACGTGTAATCTCTCTATTGGGGTGTACTTCAATCCCAAGTACAGGAGAAGGGTCAAGGAAGGACAAAGACAAGGATTCAAAACTTCAGAATTTTACCTAATTAAAATTCGGCGAGTATGGTGAGTCATACACATTGAATTTGTCGAGTATCCCCTTGATGCTCTCCGAATTCGTCGTGTGTGCTTCCCGATACCTGTCGAATTCGTCGTATATACTTAGGGTAAATTCTCTGGATTTTTAGAAATTGGCCAAGGCAAATTCGTCGAGTATCACTTGTGATACTCGCCGAATTCGCTGAGTATCACTAGTGATACTCGCCGAATTCGATGAGTATCACTAGTGATACTCGCCGAATTCTTGATACTCGTCGAATTCGTTGAGTATCACTCGCGATAATGGCCGAATTTGACAAGTGTAACGCCCCAAGTTTTTCTATGATTGTTTTGTTTGGCGTTATGTTAACGCATTTTCGGCCATTGTTGTTGTTAGAGCGTGGTCTTAGCTCTTTAGGTTCTCTGAGTGGCTTGATTTGTAGACTATTGCAAGATTCCCTAGCGAGCCGGAGTCTGTTTTGGTGACTTGGTGGAGCATCTTCGAGAATGCTTGTGTTTTGTCTTCGGGAGGTGTTAGTACGAGTTTTGTTCGTCGAATGTTGATTTTGACTTCGCTGTTGTTTTTGAAGCATGGGTATTTAGCTACGGTGCAAATTTCCTCGAATTCTGAGATCGTTTGTTTTTCGCATCGTTTTGGCATCTTATTTTAGTTAACTGATATAATATTATATCATGATTATTGTTTGTATTGTTGGCTTGTTTGTGGCTTAGTGTTGTTAGCTTGATATTATATATGATATAGTTTTTGATATAGTCTATGATATTATATTATATATAGCTAGTGGCTGATATATTATATTATAATATATATTATATATAGCATATTTTGGTCTTAGCCCTATTCATCTTCCCCAAAACTCGACGGCTAGCTTCTTGAGGAATAAAACGAGCGACGGAAAAGCCTTGAGCCTCCGGCCGCCAATTTCTTGCTAGTTATAGTCCGGATTTCCCGTGAAAAGGAAGATCAGGACTGCTATCACCCAAATCTACCTCCCAAGGGTAATTATTTGATGTTCTAGGTTGGTCTTGGTAGCTAGGGTTTTGTGGGTTAGCTTTTCTTACAACTAAAAAGCTCCAGATCTTCTCTTAGGTGTCTGATCTTGCTGCCAGTGCTGAGTGAGGAGAGTATCTGCCGATTCCTGGAAAATAGAGGCAAGTTATGCTATATGCCCTTGCCAAGTTATTTTTGTAGCTAATTTTGTTAGCTAATTTTGTTCATCTTATTCCTTTTTTGTTGTTATCTTTCTTGTTCTCTTCTTAGAACTTAGGGCTGTTGTAGATTTTGTCCAGAGTTAGTCTTATAGTTCATTCAGGCTTAGCTTTAATCGGTTGTAGTTATTTGCTTCGGTTAACCTGCTGTTAAAGTAGAAGAGGTCCAGCTAGTCAAGGTATAAGAGGAAATAGGTTGTTTTTTTGGGAAGTTGTAGCTTAGCACGGTAATTTGGGGTGGGAATCATAGTTGTTAACTCTCTCTGAGCAGGCGTTGAGTGTTAGCCTAAGGCTGAGGTTTAGTTTTAGGGCTAAGTGTAAAAGCATTGAGTGTGTTGTGCACCTTCAACGCCTAGCTTTTTGGTGTGGAGACTAAGTAAAAAAGTGTTGACATCATCGAGTGAGGTGAGCTCACTCAACGCCATCTAGCCAGTATGTTTTTCCAAGAATTTTGGCATTGAGTGAGTTGAGCTCACTCAACGTCATCTAGTCAGGCAGAGTTTCTAAGTCAAAAACGTTGAGTGTGGTGAACTCACTCAACTCCATTGGCTTTATAGCATTGACAGCATTGAGTGAGCTAAACTCACTCAACTTCGTCGACCTTGTTTAGTTCTAAGTCAAAAGCGTTGAATATGGTGAACTCACTCAACATCGTTGGTTATTTAGTGTTTAGCGTTGAGTGTGGTGAACTCACTCAACGTCGTTGGTTGTTTAGTGTTTAGCGTTGAGTGTGGTGAACTCACTCAATATCGTTGGCTGTTTAGCATTGACAGCGTTAAGTGAGCTAAACTCACTCAATGCCGTCATCCAGCAAGAGATTTTGTAGATAAGCCTTTTGGCATTGAGTCAGTGGAGCTCACTCAAAGCTACATCGAGTAAACTCGACGCCTTCCCTGCTTAGTGTTTGGCATTGAGTGAGTGGTACTCACTCAACGCGGTGTCGAGTGTACTCGACGCTTTTTCCTTAGGCTTGTGTTTTCTCCCGAGATTGTTAATGTGGGTTTTATTTCGGGTTGGTGATGTTTTCGACTAGTTTTGAAGGCCAAATCGTGAATCATGGAAGGTGGTTACTTTGGTTTTCTTGATAGGGATGTTTGGGTGTAGAGCCATGTCCACCACTATTTTAGCCCTGGTTTGGCCTGGTGTGTTGGACCCCAAGGCTGCACAGGTGGCCCCTGAGTTGTTTGGATCTGGTTATTTGGATGAGGGCTGTTTTTTGTCACCAACCCAGATCCATGGTTTTACCACTGCTAATGATTCACAAGTTTGGATTGTTAGTCCTTTCCACTTCAAAATTGCTATTTTAGCATATGTTTGCCTTGTTGCTGCTGCAGGTTTTTAGCAGGGCATGTTGCTCATTTCTTGTACTTGGTGCGCTTTGATTATTTCTTGGACAATGTCTTACTTTTGCAGTCTTGTTTATTTCATTTTGCTGAGGTTGACAACATTCTATTGTAGGGTTTTGTAAACCCCTTTTTTATTGCTTATGATCAAATGCACCATTTCTATTTGATTATATTCTTGGTGAGGTGTTCTTTCTTTGAATGCCCCAGGTTCAGATCAATAACCGGCTGAGCGGCTAGTTTTCTTTTTGAGCTTGCTAGTGATCTCCTAGGTTGTTGAGATTCCTCTTCCTCAACCTGTGAGGTAGATCTTTTCTTGTTTCCTTCTGTTTAGACATTCATACTCACCAGTGGGTTCGTGTTAGGTTATTGATGCCTACTGGTGGTTTTCTTTTGTGATGCTAAGTATGTGACTTAAACTGTTGTTTTGCCTTTATGAAGGTTGTTTACTTGCTCTCTGGGAATGCTTTATTATAGGATCCATGTTAGGTATTTTAACTCATAAAAGCATTACTATATGTACTTCATACATGTCATATTTCTAAATCTAAAGTACTATTTTCCAAAGTAACGTAAAGACTATTTTCATATTATACTAAATTTAGAGTCCTGCATTTCACGAGCTGTCCTTCGGGGACATTTAAGCTCATGTATGATGTCAAATCACCTTAACCAAGGTATTTTCTACAACGTATAAATATATTTTACTTGTGGACTAGTTGATCCACTGTGCCGAGGGATACGACCATCCAACTTAATTGGATTGCTTTCATTATAAAAAGTTATTTTCGGTTAAACCTTAGAGTCTGGAGTTTTTCCTAAGCGTCTACAGTTATCTCCTACATGGCGTAGCATCACGACGCGTGTTTTCCCCTACTCTGATAAATTTTTTTTGATGAGGAAATGTGGGTCGTGACAATTGGTATCATAGGGAGGTTTCTTGACAATTTCTCGGGCAACCTTCCCTTATTAGTGTTAGTAGTTTAGTGTCATATCATACACACACTGATGTGTCATCAGTACGTCTTGGCGGAAGCATGAACACTATACTCATAAACATGATTAGAAGTATACGGGGCATATTATGTAGTATGGGATGCATAATATGTGTTTATATATGGATCCACCATAGGTGGCATCATGTGAGGGTTATGTAGTATGGGATGCATAACCTCACCATATGAATGCCCATTAGCACATTTTCTCTTTTCATTACATGCAATGTTATGTAGTATGGGATGCATAACATTTGCATGTGTACGCCGCTTATAACATGCATTAAGGCCTTTTTAGAATGCATAGCATAACATTGCATAAGCACAACGTGCCAAGCTAAAGATGTATATGATGACATATGTACACACATGGTTTTGATTCAAAGGGAAGATAAATTCATGCATTCACGGTCTAAGCACATGTGATGATGGTGAATCATCTTATGTTAAGTATAACATCATTATTGAAAAATCCTAGAGCAAATTAGCAGGTTAAGCTCATATTTAAGTATGTTTTGTCTGTACTAGGTTGTCTAGTTCTAGCGGTCGGGCTAGGTTCTGACTAGTTGTCAGTGTGTTAATAGAATGTCGAGGCATCCTTCGATGAGGTTTACTCCAAAATCTGAGGGCGAGTCTTCAGGAGCACAAAACGATGCGATGATGGAAAGTCTGTGGCAGAGAAATGAAGCTTTGTCGAGGCAGATGGTGGATGTGCATCCCAGATCCAGTCGCTATTATCAGTTTTGTCGGGGCAAGCTCTAAGAGTACATGACCCTGCTGTGGGTCTAGCTGTTCCTGCCCCTCTTGCTCCTCTGGTGCCTCGATAGTGGTTCCACAAGAGATGTCGTTTATCTCGCAGTTTCAGCGACTCAGGCCTCCCACTTATGATGGAACGGCAAATTTCATAATCTTGGATGATTGGCTTATATCGATCGAGTAGATGTTTTCCTACTCCGGAGTTACTGAAGATCAGAGAGTGATGATTTCCACCTTCCTGCTCAAAGGGTTAGCAAAAAGCTGGTGGCTAAGGGAGAAGGAGAGCATGAAAGAAGGATACTCTTAGGAATCTTTTTTAGGAGATGCTACTGGGAAAGTTTCTGCCCTTGGTCGAGCGGGACCGTCTGATGAATGACTTCTTAAATTTAAAGCAGAGGTAACTCACAGTTAGTGAGTATGAGATTGAATTTTGCAAATTAAGTCAGTTTGCTCCTTTATTGGTGAGCATTGAAGCAGATCGAGTTAAACGATTTTTGGGTGGTCTAAGAAGTGACTTCCAGCAGCTTGCTTGTTCTTATGGAGCAGTGAGTTATGCCGGTGTGGTAGAAGCTTCCTTTAAGGTCGAGGCAATCGAAAATGCTAAGAATAGAGGCCAGCAATGAGAAGAGACAAAAGGAAATCTATTGAAGGTAAGGTCACCTAGCCATTCGGTGTTACTTCAAGGAAGAAGGGTAAAGAAGTGTGTAGTTTTTATGGCCGACCGGGCCACCCTTTGGAAATATGTTACCAGAGAATTAGAGCTTAGAAGGAAGAGTAGGTTCATGCGATACAATGCAATTCCAGGAAAGATTTAGTCTATTCTACATGAAAACGGATAGGGCATGATGTTGCCCGTTGCTGGGGAAAGAATAAGACAAGAGGTTGTTTTCTTTGTGGTCAAGAAGGGCATATCAAGGCTCATTGCCCGTAGCTCCAGCCAGTGCTACAACCAGTCCCACTTTTGGCATTGCCACCGCCTCAGCGATTGGATAAGGGAAAAGGAAAGCTGAATGTGATTTCATCAGAGGAAGCTCAGACTTCTACTCAGGTTATTTTAGGTTAGACTTTCTCCCTAGTTTTAATGTTTTAGTTCGTAGTTATAGTTTTATCCATTATTTCCTTAGATGCGTGCGCAATTTCTATGGGAAAATTTAAGGTAAAGAACCGCTGGACGCGTGTTCTCTTGGACTCTAGCGCTACCCATTCGTTTGTGGCTAGAGCCTTCATAGAGCGGTATCATTTTGATTTAGATCGAGTTGGAGACGCTTTTTGTGTCAAATTTCCTTCTGAAAATTTTGTGGTTTCGGACCAGGGCATTCAGAGTTATCCGATTATTTTAGGGGATTATCTAGAAAAGGCAGGTCTGAAGGTGATCGACTTGGAGGACTTTGATGTTATCTTAGGCATGGACTGGTTTTCTAAGTATGATGTTGTTATCTAGTGCAAGGGTAAGCGCTTGGACTTCAAAAAGGACAACGGTCAGCCTGGGAGTGTTTATGGTTATCTGCGCCAGGATTCTCCAATTTTTTATGCGGTATGTGCTCGAAAGCAGCTAGTTTTCGGTTGCTTTGCTTGTTTGGTCTCAGTTTTGGGGATCGTTGGTAGTTTGCAGTGTTTAGAAGAGATTCTTGTTGTGCGCGAGTTTTTAGATGTGTTTCCTGGTGATCTTCCTAGTCTTCCACCTGATAGAGATGTTGAGTTTGTGATAGATTTGGAGCCGGGTACGCGTCCTATTGTGAAGCCGCCGTACCGGATGGCCCTGCGAGAGCTGGAGGAGTTGCGTATCCAGATGGATGAGTTATTAGAGAAGGGTTTTATAAGGCCGAGTTCGTCGCCTTGGGGTGCTCCTGCTCTGTTTGTTAAGAAGAAAGATGGATCGATGAGCCTTTGCATCGATTATAAAGAGCTAAATAAGGTCACTATTAAGAACAGGTATCCCTTGCCGAGGATTGACGATTTGTTCGATCAGTTGCGCGGTAGCGCGGTGTTTTCTAAGATTGATCTTCGATCTGGAAACCAGCAGCTTAGGATCCGTGAGTCAGATATCCCATGTAGTTTTTTTCGATCTAGGCATGGGCATTTTGAATTTCTGGTAATGTCGTTTAGTTTGACCAACACGCCCTCAGCCTTTATGGATATGATGAACCGTGTGTTCAGGGACTTCCTGGACAAGTTCGTGGTCGTGTTTATGGATGACGTTCTGGTATATTCCCGCAATGCTGAGGAGCATGACCAGCATCTGCGATTAGTTTTATCTACATTGAGGGACCACATGTTGTTCGTCAGGTTGAGCAAGTGCGAGTTTTGGTTGCCTCAGGTTTTGTTTCTTGGCCATGTGTTTAATAAGAATGGGATTTCAGTTGACCTAGAGAAAATAGTTGTTGTGATGGAATGGAGTAGTCCTGGCACACCCAAAGAGATTAGGAGCTTCTTAGGGTTGGTCGGCTATTACAGGAGATTTATGTAGGGTTTCTCTACCATGGCTACGCCATTGACTAAATTGACACAGAAGAATGTAGCCTTGGTTTGGAGCGAGAAGTGTGAGGAAGCCTTTCTAGAGCTCAAGAATAGATTGTACACTGCTCCGATTTTGGCATTGCCTACAGAAGGAATGGATTATGCTATTTATGTTGACGCATAAAATGTTGGGCTTGGATGCGTGATTATGCAAGAAGGCAAGGTGATTGCATATGGGTCAAGACATTTAAAGACTCATGAAAGAAATTACCCTACGCATTATTTAGAGATCGCAGCGGTGATTTATGCCCTGAAGCTGAGGAGACATCTGCTTTATGGCGCACAGTGCAAGATTTTTACTGATTATAAGAGATTAAATTATGTCTTCACACAAAAAGAATTGAATTTGCGCCAGCGGAGTGATGGTCGCAGAACCGTGACCGACTGTGGTTGGTTCGAAATGGTCAGATTCTGCGGGCCGAGTTAGATGATCGAGTTTCTAACGAGAGGAGGCAAGTGCACCTATCGCAAGTAGTACTCGGTATTCGGGAAAATACCGAGGTCGTATTATTCTCGGGGACGCGTTATATCTACTCTTCCGGGAACACTATTATCTTACTATCAGTAAGGTGGGATTTTTAGTTAAATTAAAACGGAAAGAAAAGAGAGCAGAATTTTTACTTAGATTAGTTCGATGACGGGTTAACGCTCGGCATCGAATCGGATTAAGACTAAAACAATTCTTAACAATTATTGAACTTAGTTTTTAAATTAATAAAAGGCACTTGGCCGTGGAGGTTCCATAAGTATGAGCACACCTATCTCTAGGTAATATCGCTCACCTGAATGCTAAGACTATTCGACCGAACGTGAATCCGACGAAGGATTCCTCTTAACACCCGCTTTACGCTAAGAATGCCATTATTGGGTGGGGAACCCAATCCGGTAGGACTACGCTTCTCCTCTTTCGAGGGGGCGTACGTAGTTCTATTTACCCAAGGGGGATCTGTCCATATGCACTGCCTCTCGGCAAGCTAGCGTATGGATAACGGAAATAGAGCCCACACATCGATTATGTGGTCCTACGCGTCGTTAACCCGGGGTAAACCTTAAGTCCTAATATTAAAGTAAAAATAAAGTTCTTTAATTATTTCAAATCATTTTATATGTCCCAATGCTCTTCGATGCCGAAGGCTAATAGAGATTAGCCACTCATCGGTATGGGGATGGCTTTATGTTTTTAGGTGAAGTGTGAGTGTTAAATTAAGCACTAAATAATTATAAGAGAAAACATAAAAAAACAGGATAATTAGATAAATTGAAGGCTAATTGATGCAGGCACTCACGCACACTTCAAAACCATAAAGAAAAATAAATAATGCAAGCCCTACTCAAAATTGAGTAGGCGGGAAATGACAAGTCCTACTCAAAACTGAGTAGGCGGTAAATAAAAGCACGCCATTGAACTCTTAACGAGTAGGCGGAAATAAATGCACACACGCACACACTCTTCTTAATTGAATAAAGCGATAAATAAAGCGTAAAAATTATCTCCTACACGCACGCACTCTACATAATTGAGAAAGCGATAAAATGAAAGCGATAAAATTGCGAGTCCCGGCTCAATTGAGTGGGCGGGAGTAAATTTATCTCATACACGCACACACTCTACATAAATGAAAACACACACACACGCACAAAGTTTTCCTACTCAAGTGAGTAGAAAGAAAATGTAAGCAATAAAATACAAGTCCCACTCAAACGAGTGGGCGGAAAATGAAAGCAGAGCGCCATTTAACTCTTAACGAGTAGGCGGAAATAAATGTATACGCACACACTCTATAGAAATTGAAATAAAGCAATAAAATCTAACTCATATACGCACGCACACTTGCAGAAATAAGAAAAACAAAGTTGCTGAAAAATTAAAACAACTGCATTTCTACCGCTAGAATGCGGTAGAAATGCTTAAAAAGTGAAAATAAAAATTAACCGGAGCGAAAGGTTTTGCAAATAATCGCAAAAGTGAAGTGCTCGAAAAATTAAAACAACTGCATTTCTACCGCTAGAATGCGGTAGAAATGCATAAAAAGTTGAAATAAAATTAAAGGGACTAAAAAGTTTTGAAATTAAAAAGCTAAAATGAAGTTGACGAAAAATTATAACAATGACTTTTTCATTCTTAAGTTTTTATAAAAGCTCCTAAAAAGTGAATAAAATTAAAAAGAGACGAAAAGGTTTACAATCCTAAAGAGTCTAAGTTACAGAAAATAAAAACGAACACTTTTAGGGGAATTTTTATAAAACCTATATGAATGAAAATGATAAAGAAGAAAAAGCTAAAGCTAAAAAGTGCTGAAAACAAAAATTAAACGGACGGCACAACGGCTAGAAATGCCGATAAAATCCTAAACTAAGCGAGATTATGAAAGCTTTAAAATAAAAGACATGAAAAGTAAAGCACAAAAAAGGGAACGAAAAATCACTTTGGGTAGGCGCATTCAAATGAAATTTGATACTATGTAAAGAGAGGAAAAACAACTAACTTTTTATTAATTGAAAAGCTATTACAATGAAAAGCTAAAGCAAGAAAGCTAACACAAACAAAGAGAGAGAGGGAGAAATTCTCCTTACATAAGCATAGAAGTCATTCGGGCAGCACCTCCCCTAAGCAAAATGGTCAAAAAGTTGACCCTTAAAATTTTCTGAAAGCCCTTATTTATAGGCAAAATTTCGGGTTGGTCACGCCCGTGACTAGGGCGTGACAAGGGGCGTGTCGCTACTGTACATGAGTTGATCGGGTGATTTGACTAGGAAGTTGACTTCGGCTGAAAACGTGGCGGTCACGCCCTAGGTCACGGGCGTGACATGTATAAGTCACGGGCGTGACTGGGGCGTGTCGGGAGGTCGATCTGGGCACGGTCCGGCCGCAAAGTCGTGTGCGTCACGTCGGGCCAGGTGGCGAAGTCACGCCCGTGTCATACTTTGACACGGGCGTGTCTGGGGGCGTGTCGAGCTCGGTTTGATGATCGCCGATCGTCGAGCTGGCAACCTGTGGTCGGCGATCGTCGAGGGCGTGACACGGGCATGTCGGTCATGTGACACGGGCGTGTCAGTCATATGACACGGGCGTGTCGGTCATGTGACACGGGCGTGTCAGTCATATGACACGGGCGTGTCGTTCATGTGATACGGGCGTGTTGGTCATGTGACACGGGCGTGTAAGTCAACTTTTTGACTTTTTTCTGGAATTTTTCTGGAATTTTTCTGGAATAAAAATAAAGCTAAGTTAGAAATAATATTTTCAAAAATAAGCAATTTATTGAATAAAACTAATAAAAATGAAAAAATAAACAAAATTGACTTAAATAAAATACGAAAATATAGGTATATTTACAACTCATCAAATACCCCCATACTTAAGCTTTTGCTATTCCAGAGCAAAAGTTTGAGGTGAACTTATAAGGAATAATAAATAAAACTAAGTTCTGCTACCGCTAAATAAATTATAAGAGAGATCAAATTAAATATACGGGGTATAAGAGTTAAGTCCTAAAATCATTTAGATGATTTAAACAGGGCAAAAGTTTTGGCCAAAAGACTTCTTGATGTAATCAAATAGAAAGCAATAATTATATTGGTTAGATTAACAGAAAATAGTTTGGAGTTATACGAACTTTAGCTTTTAGGAGTTTTACAGGAAATAATGCAATTTACAAATTATGCTCTCAAAAAGATTTTTGAATTAATTCTAGAGTCATGAAATTGGCTAAGGGGGATTGATGTTGGTTTATGAAGATGCTTGGATTTTGAGGCGAGGTTATTATTTTTTTTTCGAACCTCCAATTTTTTTTATTTGGATGTTAAAGGAAAACGAAATCTTATTTTCCTTAACATAAATTTTTTTTTCTTCTTCATAAATAAAAATAACCCAATGTATTTGTGTTGGAGTAATGAATTTTATCCTCTTACTCCGTAACGTATAATCTTTTCATTTATTGGTTCCTATGTTTACGGAATGAAATCTTATTCCCATTGACATAAGATCTTTTTTTTTGGGGGGGGGGGATTTTTTTATCATACCAAGAAGGTTATGATAAGTAAGGGGAGAAAAGAGAACTAGATTTTTAATTGAAAAATAATTGAGAGCAACCTTTATTAATTGTACGTTCCAATTTTTCAGAAAGCTAAAACCAAGCATAATTGAATTCTATAGTCGTTATTTTCTAACATGGTACACGTGCTCCTATCTATGAAAAATTAGAAGTAGTGTCTAAAGCGAGTCCCCTATTTTTAACAAAGTATAATAAATTCTTTAAAACATAACCCCGGCTATTTAGATTTTTCAATCTATAATTAACAAACGAATAGTGAACAAAGAATTGATCAAATTCGCATATAAATAAACTCAAAACAAAAGTTTTGGATAGCAAGAAACTTAAGAATGATATATTTGTTTCATAAGTTATATTTTTTTTTTGAATTTTTGAAGTTATGCTCTTTTTTTTGTATTTTTGTATTTATATCTTTAATATATACATACTAAAGAAAAAAATAAAAAAAATTCGAAATTTTTTTTTTTGGATTTTTAAGTTTTGCGAAAAAAAAATTTGTATTTTAAAGTTTTGTGAATTTTTTTGTATTTTTATGTTTTGTGAATTTTTTTTGTATTTTTAATAAAATTTTCATTCTATTTACAAAAATTTGGGAAAAAAAGAAAAAATATTTACAAGGATGAGAGGGAAAAAGGGAGAGGGGAAAGAGAAAGAATATTTACAAAAAGTACTTATAAAAATTATTTAAAAAAAATATTTATAAGAATATTTACAAAAATATAAACTAGGTTGTCGCGAGATGACTCGTTATGTGGATGGCTCGATGAGTCGGGTCTCGCAGACCAAGTTAAAAATAAGTCAAAGTTTCAAAAATGAAACTTCAAAATTTTTAATTAATTTTTTTTATTTTTGTGTTATATATATATTTTTTTATTTTTTAAGTTTTGTTTTTTAATTTTTTTTTGTTTTGTTTTTGTAAGTGAAAAAGAAAGTACGAAAATACGAAAACACCCACATACTTAGATCCAACATTGTCCCCAATATTGTATGCTAAGCATGAGGAACAAGACAGCAGGTATATGTACAAAAAAGGAAAAAGAGGGGGCAGAAAACATCCCTGATCCGCACTCGGGGAAGCCCATTAGAAACCCTGCATTATTAGAAAAACAGAAGACAAGATAAATAAAGAGCGAAAAAGATAGACGTGGGGTGCCTCCCAGGAGCGCTTTGTTTATAGTCGCGTAGCTTGACTATATTGGCGGGTTTATAAGGTGAGGAGGTATATGGTTTCGTTATGCTCGATCACAGGGTTGCCCTCTATATAAGACTTTAACTGATGACCGTTTACCTTAAAAGAGCCTTTTTCCGGATGGGAGACGAGTACGGTCCCATATGGAAAAACTTCTTCAACTTTGAAGGGACCGGACCAACGAGATCTAAGTTTACCCGGAAAAAGTCTATGACGAGAATTATAAAGAAGTACTAAATCGCCCGGAGAAAAAATTTTGGGGGTTTTAATTTTTCGATCGTGATATAACTTAGAACGCTTCTTATAGAACTTATTGCTCTCGTAAGCGTTCGCACGCCATTCATCGAGCTCGTTTAGTTGCAGTTTTCTATTCTGAGCGGCTAAGTTAGAGTCGAGGTTTAAGAGTTTTAATGCCCAAAGTGCGCGGTGCTCCAGTTCTACTGGTAAATGGCACGCCTTGCCATAGACTAATCGAAACGGAGTACAACCGGTAGCGGTTTTGTACGCCGTACGATACGCCCATAATGTGTCGTCAAGCTTGGAGGACCAATCTATCCTATTAAGTGAAACGGTTTTTTCTAATATGTGTTTTATCTCTCGATTTACTACCTCAACTTGGCCACTTGTTTGCGGGTGGTAGGGGGTGGCAAGCTTGTGCGTGACTCCGTATTTAGCTAACGTCTTAGCCAATAGAGCGTTACAGAAATGCGTTCCCCTATCACTAATAATTGCGCGAGGTGTGCCGAAGCGAGAAAATTGTTTTTTTAGAAATGTAACGACGACTCGCGCATCGTTGGTGGGGAGAGCTTGCGCATCCGCCCACCGTGATACGTAGTCGACCGCCACTAAAATATACAAATTTTTATAAGAAGGAGGTAGGGGGTCTACAAAATCTATGCCCCATAAATCGAAGACTTCGCATTCTAAAAACATGTTTTGGGGCATCTCGTCTCGACGTGAGATGTTACCCGACCGCTGACAGCTATCGCATGCGCGCACAAGATTGTGCGCGTCTTTGAAGAGAGTGGGCAAAAAGTAGCCCGCCTCTAGCGCCTTCCTAGCGGTCCGGTTGGCTTGATAGTGCCCTCTGGATGGACCCTCGTGGCAGTGCCTCAATATTTGTGTGCACTCCACTCCCGCGACGCATCTTCGAACCGCTTGGTCCGCGCAGATACGAAAAAGAAATGGGTCATCCCAAAAGAAATTTTTCAAGTCGGAAAAGAATTTCTTCTTTTGATGACTTGAAAAATCTTTTGGAAGTACCTGTGCGACTAAGTAGTTCGCAAAATCTGCGAACCAAGGCGAAGATGACGAAGACGAACGAATGGCGAGAAGGCGTTCCTCGGGGAATCTGTCATTTATTTCAGATTCGACGAGCGCTTCCGCACCCGGATTTTCTAAACGGGAGAGGTGGTCTGCCGCTAGATTTTCCGCGCCCTTCTTATCTCGGATCTCCAAGTCAAACTCTTGTAGGAGGAGAATCCATCGAAGAAGGCGGGGCCTCGCGTCGGTTTTAGCTAATAGATATTTAAGGGCAGAGTGATCGGTAAAAACGATAACTTTAGATAGCGTAAGGTACGAGCGAAACTTATCGAATGCGAAAACGACGGCTAAGAGTTCCTTTTCCGTCGTCGTGTAATAAACTTGTGCGGAAGTGAGCGTCTTGCTAGCGTAATAAATATGATGAAAATATTTTTCTATGCGTTGGCCAAGAACGGCGCCTAAGGCAATATCACTAGCGTCGCACATGATTTCGAACGGAAGGGACCAATTAGGGGCCACTAGAATTGGAGAATTGATAAGTTTTTGTTTTATAAAATTAAAAGCAGACTCGCAATCGCTACTAAAGACAAAAGGTGATTCCTTTTCCAAGAGGTGAGTAAGCGGCTTTATTATTTTTGAAAAATCTTGAATGAAATGCCTGTAAAAGCCCGCGTGGCCTAAGAAACTCCTAATAGATTTAACGTTAGTCGGCTGAGGAAGCTTTTCTATGACTTCTACTTTGGCCTTATCGACCTCTATCCCCTTAATCGAAATCTTATGGTCGAGGACCAAACCTCCTCGAACCATAAAGTTACACTTTTCCCAATTTAAAACAAGATTCGTGTCCTTGCATCGCTGGAGGACACGATCGAGATTATGAAGATAATCCGGGAATGAGCATCCGAATACAGAAAAGTCATCCATAAATACATCCATAATATCTTCTACTAGCTCGCCAAAGATTGCAAGCATACATCTTTGGAATGTAGCTGGCGCATTGCAGAGGCCAAATGGCATTCTTCGATAGGCGAAGGTGCCTAACGGGCAAGTAAAAGTTGTTTTCTCTTGGTCTTCGGGGGAAATGGGGATTTGGAAAAACCCCGATAAACCGTCAAGAAAACAATAAAATGGATGACCAGAAAGACGCTCAAGAATCTGGTCAAGGAACGGTAGTGGGAAATGGTCCTTGCGGGTGGCATCATTAAGTTTGCGATAATCGATGCACACACGCCAACCCGTAACAGTACGAGTTGGGACGAGCTCGTTGTGCTCATTCGCCACTACGGTTAGACCGCCCTTCTTGGGCACGACATGAATGGGACTAACCCATGCACCATCAGAAATGGGATAAATAATCCCCGCATCTAATAATTTAATTATCTCAGTTTTCACGACGTCTTTCATGTTTGGGTTAAGACATCGCTGCGGCTGAATGGTTTGGCGGCAATTATCGTTTAAGAAAATTTTACGAGTGCAAAAAGAAGGGTTAATCCCCTTAAGGTCAGAAATTTGCCACGCAATTGCGTGGCGATGTTTAAGCAAAACCTCCAATAAATCGGAGGTCTTCGAATCGCTTAAATGCGAAGAAATGATTACCGGGAGTGTATCATATTTCCCCAAAAAGGCGTATTTGAGGGATTCAGGTAATGGTTTGAGATCTAGGGTGGGCGGTTCTTCTAATGAGGTTTTAGTGCTAATGTCTTTTGAACCAATTGGTTCAAAAGGCATATTCGTAGACGCGTCCTCATCGCAATAAAAATTTTCGAGCAAAAAAATATTTTCGTTTAAAAACTCGGACTCGAAAACCGGAGAAGAACAATCTCCATAAAAAGAATCTAAAGAGTAGCAGAAATCGTCGCTCGGCGACGAGTCTTCCATTGAGGAGTTAATAGAAAAAGTAACTTGGTTGTCTCCTACCCGAAGGAGAAGCTGACCATTACTTACATCGATTAATGCACGTGAGGTTGTGAGGAAAGGGCGACCAAGTATTATTGGTACCTCGGCGTCTTCCTCGATGTCCAAGATGACGAAGTCCACCGGGAAGGTGAACTTGTCTACTCGGACAAGGACATCCTCAACAACCCCGATGGGGAACCTAACCGAGCGATCCGCTAGTTGGATGCGCATATTGGTAGGAACAGGAGTACCCAAACCTAAACGCAGGAAGAGCGAGAACGGCATCAAATTAATGATCGCGCCTAAGTCTGCTAAGGCATATTTTACTAATACATTGCCAAAAAGGCACGGGATAGAAAACCGTCCCGGGTCATTTTGTTTCGAGGGCAACTTATTAGTAAGGAGCCGTCGAGCAGACATCGTTAAGAGAAATATGCGAAATATCCTCGAGTTTGCGTTTATTAGAAAGTAGTTCTTTTAAAAATTTCGCATATTTAGGCATTTGCGAGATAGCCTCGCAAAAAGGAACATTAATATGAATTTGTTTAAGTAATAAAATAAATTTTTCATATTGTGCGTTCACTCGCTCGTTATCTAACTTATGCTGGTAGGGCAACGCCTTGTTTAAAATAGTTTTGTCGTTAAAAATCGGTAAGGGTTGCGTAATCGAAGAAGAGGGAAGAGGGGTCGGAGGTGAAATATGTACCTGAGGATCGATCCGTTTTGGGTCAACCACCTCCTTACCGCTACGGAGGGTTATAGCGTTGGCAGTTTCCCTTGGATTGGGCTCCGTGTTCCCTAGCAGTGCCCCCAGAGCGCATTCCGACATAAGTCGCGCCAGCTGTCCAACCTGGATTTCTAAATTTTTTAGCGATCCGGTGATGTTCCGGATATTGGACTCGTTGGACGCGACATAATGATTAAAATTTTCCTCCACCGGGGATGGCATCATAGGAGGGGGAGGAGGAAACGTGGGCGCAAAAGGAGGGGGAGGGGGGCGATGCGCGTTGTTTGGGTTACTCCATGAGAAATTCGGGTGGTTCCTCCAACCCGGATTATAGTGGCTACTATAAGGGTTGTTTTGAAAGGAGGGACGCACCAGATTTCCCATGTAGTCCACGAACTCATCGACTACGCAGATGTTAGAGGGGGGAAGAAAACAAGGCGGAGTGGAGGAGGCAACAGACATCTCCGCCACCTGCTTAGTTAGCCTTTCGACTTGAAGGGCTAGCTGAGCAGTGGCATCCACTTCAAAAAGGCCCTCCTGCTTATGGCGCGCCCGCGGGACATTCCATTGATAGGCATTCATAGCCATCTCTTCGAAAAGGGCCTGGGCGGCCTCGGGGGTCTTATTATTCAGAGTGCCCCCGGCAGCCGCGTCAATCATTTGACGCGTCTGACTGTTCAGTCCGTTATAAAAAATTTGTACCTGCAACCACGTTGGCAGCGCGTGGTGCGGGCACCGGCAGAGAAATTCCTTAAAACGCTCCCAAGTCTCATAAAGAGACTCGGAGTCGATTTGCATAAAAGAGGAAATGTCCGCCCGTAATCTTGCAGTTTTTGCGGGCGGAAAATATTTAGTAAGGAATTTCTCCGCCAACTCCGCCCAGGTCGTGATGGATCCCCGCGGGAGGGAGACCAGCCACTCCTTGGCTTTGGACTTAAGGGAGAAGGGAAAAAGGCGAAAACGAATGGCGTCATCAGTGACGCCATTAATCATAAAAGTATCGCAAATTTCCAAAAAATTAGACAAGTGATTATTCGGGTCCTCATCTGGCTGTTCGTCGAACTGCACGGCATTTTGGATCATTTGTATAACACTTGAATTAATTTCAAAATTATTGTTCACCACAGCAGGCCGAACAATACTCGACCCCGTATCATCCAAGTTGGGTCGAGCATAGTAAGACATCGTATGCTCGGCAGCTTGGGCATTATTTGGGTCAGCCATAGAAGAGAAAGAGGGTTCTCCGGTGGATTCTGCGGGGTCTAAAAAGGGAATTCGACGGAGAGATTGGATACGTGCAAGAGAGCGGTCGATCTCGGGGTCGAATTCAAGATTTTCAGAACTCGAAGGTTGTCCACGGATCATACACCCTAAAAAAAACAACGAAAGGGGGAAGGATTTTTTTTTATATAAAATTTTTTATTTGAAAATAAAGTAAAATTAATAGAGTCCCGGATTCAATATAACAACCGTTTTCCCCGGCAACAGCGCCAAAAACTTGATGGTCGCAGAACCGAGACCGACTGTGGTTGGTTCGAAATGGTCAGATTCCGCGGGCCGAGTTAGATTATCGAGTTTCTAATGAGAGGAGGCAAGTTCACCTATCGCAAGTAGTACTCGGTATTCGGGAAAATACCGACGTCGAATTATTTTCGGGGATGCGTTGATTATATCTACTCTTCCGGGAACACTATTATCTTACTATCAGATAGGTGGGATTTTTAGTTAAATTAAAACAGAAAGAAAAGAGAGCAGAATTTTTACTTAGATTAGTTCGATGACGGGTTAACGCTCGGCATCGAATCTGATTAAGACTAAAACATTTCTTAACAATTATTGAACTTAGTTTTTAAATTAATAAAAGGCACTTGGCCGTGGAGGTTCCATAAGTATGAGCACACCTATCTCTAGGTAATATCGATCACCTGAACGCTAAGACTATTCGACCGAACGTGAGTCCGACGAAGGATTCCTCTTAACGCCTGCTTTATGCTAAGAACCCTGCTATTGGGTGGGGAACCCAATCCGGTAGGACTACGCTTCTCCTCTTTCGAGGGGGCGTACGCAGTTCTATTTACCCAAGGGGGATCTGTCCATATGCACTGCCTCTCGGCAAGCTAGCGTATAGATAACGAAAATAGAGCCCACACATCGATTATGTGGTCCTACGCGTCGTTAACCCGGGGTAAACCTTAAGTCCTAATATTAAAGTAAAAATAAAGTTATTTAATTATTTCAAATCATTTTATATGTCCCAATGCTCTTTGATGCTGAAGGCTAATAGAGATTAGCCACTCATCGGTATGGGGACGGCTTTATGTTTTTAGGTGAAGCGTGAGTGTTAAATTAAGCACTAAACAATTATAAGAGAAAACACAAAAAAACCGGATAATTAGATAAATTGAAGGCTAATTGATGCAGGCACTCACGCACACTTCAAAAACATAAAGAAAAATAAATAAAGCAAGCCCTACTCAAAACTGAGTAGGCGGGAAATGACAAGTCCTACTCAAAACTGAGTAGGCGGTAAATAAAAGCACGCCATTGAACTCTTAACGAGTAGGCGGAAATAAATGCACACACACATACACTCTTCTTAATTGAAGAAAGCGATAAATAAAGTGTAAAAATTATCTCCTACACGCACGCACTCTACATAATTGAGAAAGCGATAAAATGAAAGCGATAAAATCAAAGCGATAAAATTGCAAGTCCCGGCTCAATTGAGTGGACGGGAGTAAATTTATCTCATACACGCACACACTCTACATAAATGAAAACACACACAAACGCATAAAGTTTTCCTACTCAAGTGAGTAGAAAGAAAATGTAAGCAATAAAATACAAGTCCCACTCAAACGAGTGGGCGGAAATTGAAAGCAGAACGCCATTTAACTCTTAACGAGTAGGCAGGAAATAAATGCATACGCACACACTCTACAAAAATTGAAATAAAGCAATAAAATCTAACTCATATACACACGCACACTTGCAGAAATAAGAAAAACAAAGTTGCTGAAAAATTAAAACAACTGCATTTCTACCGCTAGAATGCGGTAGAAATGCATAAAAAGTGAAAATAAAAATTAACCGGAGCGAAAAGTTTTGCAAATAAACGCAAAAGTGAAGTGCTCGAAAAATTAAAACAACTACATTTCTACCGCTAGAATGTGGTAGAAATAAATAAAAAGATGAAATAAATTAAATGGACTAAAAAGTTTTGAAATTAAAAAGCTAAAATGAAGTTGACGAAAAATTATAACAACGACTTTTTCATTCTTAAGTTTTTATAAAAGCTCCTAAAAAGTGAATAAAATTAAAAAGAGATGAAAAGGTTTACAATCCTAAAGAGTCTAAGTTACAGAAAATAAAAACAAACACTTTTAGGGGAGTTTTTATAAAACCTATATGAATGAAAATGATAAAGAAGAAAAAGCTAAAGCTAAAAAGTGCTGAAAACAAAAATTAAACGGACGGCACAACGGCTAGAAATGCCGATAAAATCCTAAACTAAGCGAGATTATGAAATCTTTAAAATAAAAGACATGAAAAGTAAAGCACAAAAAGGGAACGAAAAATCACTTTGGGTAGGCGCATTCAAATGAAATTTGATACTATGTAAAGAGAGGAAAAACAACTAACTTTTTATTAATTGAAAAGCTATTACAATGAAAAGCTAAAGCAAGAAAGCTAACACAAACTAAGAGAGAGAGGGAGAAATTCTCCTTACATAAGCATAGAAGTCATTCGGGCAGCACCTCCCCTAAGCAAAATGGTCAAAAAGTTGACCCTTAAAATTTTCTGAAAGCCCTTATTTATAGGCAAAATTTCTGTTTGGTCACGCCCGTGACTAGGGCGTGATAGGGGGCGTGTCGCTACTGTACATGAGTTGATCGGGTGATTTGACTGGGAAGTTGACTTCGGCTGAAAACGTGGCAGCTACGCCCTAGGTCACGGGCGTGACTGGGGCATGTCGGGGAGGTCGATCTTGGCGCGGTCCGGCCGCAAAGTCGCGCGCGTCACGCGGGCCAGGTGGCGAAGTCACGCCCGTGTCACACTTTGACACGGGCATGTTTGGGGGCGTGTCGAGCTCGATTTGATGATCGCCGATCGTCGAGCTAGCAACCTGTGGTCGGCGATCGTCGAGGGCGTGACACGGGCGTGTCGGTCATATGACACGGGCGTGTCAGTCAACTTTTTTACTTTTTCTGGAATTTTTCTGGAATAAAAATAAAGCTAAGTTAGAAATAATATTTACAAAAATAAGCAATTTATTGAATAAAACTAATAAAAAGGACAAAAATAAACAAAATTGACTTAAATAAAATACGAAAATATAGGTATATTTACAACTCATCACTGAGATAGTTGGAATTGTTGTCGATTATGAGGTTGAGATCCATTACCATCTGGGCAAGGCTAATGTGGTAGCCGACGCCCTAAGTCGGGAGACGGGGAAGATTTTTAATCTCTCCGTCGAGCTATTAGTAGAAGAATTTCTCTTGATGAATATTTATGTGGGGAGCTGTGGCTTGCAGAGTAGTTTGGTAGTAGCAAAGCCTTCTTGGATTGCACTTATAAGGCTACATCAGAAGGATGTTCCGGATCTACTATACTTGTATCTTAGAACTAAGAAAGGGGAGTTACCAGATTTCTCTATTGATGATGTGGGTACTTTGAGGTACCGCGGAAGATTTTGTATCCCCTCCATTATGGATATCCGAGTTAAGTTGTGCAGAGAAGCGCATGGTTCCATCATGCCTACCACCCAGGCTCTACTAAGATGTATCAGGATTTAAAGTAGATTGCCTGGTGGTATGGAATGAAAGGTGTTATAGCCAAGTTTGTTTCTAAGTGCTTCACCTGCAGGCATGTTAAGACCGATCATGGAAGGCCGGGTGGCAAGTTGACTCCCTTGGAAATTCCGAGTTATAAGTGGGAGAGTATTTCAATGGATTTCATCACGAGTTTATCGAGATCTCCTCGAGGACATGATTCAGTCTGGGTTATTATTGATAGATTAACGAAGTGTGCTCACTTCGTCCCTTATAAGATCGATAACCCCATGAAGAAGATTGTTAAGCTATATATGGATGAAGTCATTCAGTTGCATGGAGTTCCTGTAAGTATCATATCAGACCGAGACTCCAGGTTTACGTCTCGCTTTTGGAAGAGTTTGCAAGAAGGTTTGGGTACGGATATGTGGTATTCTACCACATACCACTCACAGAACAATGGTCAGACAGAGCCAGTTGATCAGATTGTGGAGGACATGATTAGATGAAACATTTTAGACCACAGAGGAGCGTGGGATGAGCATTTGTGGCTTATGGAATTTTCTTATAATAACAGTTATCAAGAAATCTTACAAATGGCTCCTTTCGAAGCTCTGTATGGGAGACGCTGCAGAACTCCCCTATTTTGGACTGAGGTTGGCGAGAGATCTTTACTGGGTCCGGATGCGCTTGAAGAAATGGAAGTTGTTGTGAAGCTTATTCGAGAGAAGCTTCGGATAGCCCAAGAACGTTATGAGAAGAACGCCAACTGGCGTAGATCTGATTTGGAGTTTGTTGTGGGGGACTTCGTACTTCTTAAAGTTTCCCCGATGGTTGGAGTCAAGAGGTTTTGTAAGAACCGGAAGTTGGACCCAAGATATATGGGACCGTTTAAGATTGTTGAGTGGATTTGTGTGTCAGCTTACAGTCTAGATTTGCCCGCAAACTTTCCTAGCATGCACGATGTTTTTCACATAATCCAACTGGGGAAGTGTGTGCTAAGCGACGGGCAAGTTTTGAATTATGTACCTCAATTAGAGCCAAATCATTCTTATATTGAGATTCTTGTCTGCATTTTGGATACTCAAGATCGTGTGTTGCGGAGGAAGATCATTCTAATGGTTTAAGTTTTGTGGAGAAACCAGGACGTGGAAAGCACGACTTGGAAATTGGAGTCGGCTATGAGGGAGGCTCACCCTCATCTGTTTCCGGAGTTTGCTTGGTATGAATTCTTCTGTATAACTCTTGGTTTGTTATTTCCCTTCTATGGTAGAAGTGTTCTGCATAAACTTTAGGGGCAAAACTTTCTTTTAGGGGGAGTGATTGTAATGCCCTTGGTTTTTCTGTGATTGTTTAATCTTTGTTTTGCGTTACGTTGACGCGTTTTCGGCCTTTCCTATTGTTAGAGCGTGGTCTTAGCTCTTTAGGCTCTCTGAGTGGCTTGTTTTGTAGCCTGTTGCAAGATTCCCTAGCGAGCCAGAGTCTGTTTTGGTGACTCGGTGGAGCCTCTTCAGAAATTCTTGTGTTTTGTCTTCGGGAGGTGTATGAATGAGTTTTGTTCGTCAGATGTTGATTTCGACTTCACCGTTGTTTTCATAGTATGGGTTTTTAACTACGGTATGAATTTCATCGAATTCCGAGATCGTTTGCTTTTCGCGTCGTTTTGGCGTTTTATTTTAGTCAACTGATATAAATTATCTCATGATTATTATTTGTGTTGTTGGCTTATTCGTGGCTATGATTTGTTAGCTTGATATTATATATGATATGGTTTATGATATAGTCTATGATATTATATTATATATAGCTAGTGGCTGATATATGATATTATAATAGATATTATATATAGCATATTTTGGTCTTAGCCCTATTCATCTTCCCCAAAACCCGACGGCTAGCTTCTTATAGAAGAAAACGAGCGACGGAAAAGCCTGGAGCCTCCGACCGCCGATTTCTTGCTAGTTAGAGTTCGGATTTCTCGTGAAAAGGCAGATTAGGACTTCTCTCACCCGAATGTACGTCCTAAGGGTAAGTATTTGAAGTTCTAGGTTCGTCTTGGTAGCTAGGGTTTTGCGGGTTTGCTTTTCTTCCCTCTAAAAAGCTCCAGATCTTCTCTTAGGTGTCTGATCTTGCTGCCGGTGCCAAGTGAGGAGAGTAGCTGGCGATTCCTGGAAAGTAGAGGCAAGTTATGATATATGCCCTTGCCAAGTTGTTTTATTAGCTAATTTTGTTAGCTAATTTTGTTCATCTTATTCATTTTTTTTGTAGCTATCTTTCTTGTTCTCTTCTTAAAACTTAGGGCAGCTGTAGATTTTGTCAAAAGTTAGTCTTATAGTTTGTCTAGGCTTAGATTTAATCGATTGTAGTTAATGGCTTCAGTTAACCAACTGTTAAAGTAGAAGAGGTCAAGGTGGTCCATGTATAAGAGAAATAGGTTGTTTTTTTGGGAAGCTGTAGCTTAGCAGGGTAATTTGGGGTGGGAATCATAGTTGCTAACTCTCTGTGAGCAGGCGTTGAGTGTTATCCTAGGGCTGATGTTTAGTATTAGGGCTAAGTATAAAAGAATTGAGTGTGTTGTACACACTCAACGCCTCACTTTTCTGTCTGGAGACTAAGTAAAAAGCGTTGATAACATCGAGTGAGGTGAGCTCACTCAACGCCGTCTAGCCAGTAAGTTTTTCCAAGTCTTTTGGCTTTGAGTGAGTTGAGCTCACTCAACGCCGTCTAGTCAGGCAGATTTTTTATATCAAAAGCGTTGAGTGTGGTGAATTTACTCAACGTCGTTTGTTGTTTAGCTTTGACAGCGTTGCGTGAGCTGAACTCACTCAACGCTGTCGGCCTTGTTTAGTTCTAAGTCAAAAGCGTTCAGTGTGGTGAACTCACTCAACGTCGTTTGCTATTTTATGTTTAGCTTTGAGTGTGGTGAACTCACTCAACATCGTTGGTTGTTTAGTGTTTAGTGTTTAGTGTGGTGAACTCACCCAATGTCGTTGGCTGTTTAGCGTTGACAGCGTTGAGTGAGCTGAACTCACTCGATGTCGTCGTCCAGCGAGAGATTTTGCGGCTAATTATTTTTGCGTTGAGTGAGTGGAGCTCACTCAATGCGGCATCGAGTAAACTCGACGTCTTCCCTTCCTCGTGTTTGGCGTCGAGTGGACTCGAGACATTTTCCTTAGGCTGGTGTTTTCTCCCGAGATTGTTAGTGTGGGTTTTATTTAGGTTTGGTGATGTTTTCAGCTAGTTTTGAAGGCCGAATCGTGAATCATGGCAGGTGGTTACTTTTTTTCTTGAGAGGGATGTTTGGGTGTAGAGCCGTGGCCACCACAATTTTAGCCCCAGTTTTGGCTAGTGTTTTGGACCCCAAGGCTGCACCGGTGGCCCTTGAGTTGTTTGGATCTAATTGTTTGGATGAGGGCTGTTTTTGGTCACCAGCCCAGATCCATGGTTTTACCACTGCTAATTATTCACAAGTTAGGATTTTTAGTTCCTTTACCTTTCAAAATTGATATTTTAGCATATGTTTGCCTTGTTGCTGCTGCAGGTTTTCAGCAAAGGCATGTTACTAATTTCTCGCACTTAGTGCACTTTGATTATTCTCTGGATAGTGTCTTACATTTGCTATCTCGTTTATTTCCTTTTGCTGAGTTTGACAGTATTCTATTGTAGGGTTTAGTAATCCCATTTTTATTGCTTATGATATAATGCTCCATTTCTATTTGATTATATTCTTGCTGAGGTGTTCATTCTTTTAATTCACCAGGTTCAGAGCAGTAGTCGACTGAGCGGCTAGTTTTTTTTTTAGGCTTGCTAGTGATCTCCTTGTTTGTTGAGATTCCACTTCCTCATCATGTGAGGTAGATCTTTTCTTGTTTCCTTCTGTTTAGACATGCATACCCACTAGTGGGTCCGTGTCAGGTTGTTGACGCCCAATAGTGGTTCTCTTTGGTGATTCTAAGTATGTGACTTAAACTGCTATTTTTGCCTTTAAAAAGGTTGTTTACTTGCTCTCTGGGAATGCATTATGCTAGGATGCATGTTACGTATTTTAACTCATAAAAACATTACTATATATACTTCATACATGTCATATTTCTAAACCTAAAGTACTATTTCCAAAGTAACGTAAAGACTATTTTCATATTTAATTAAATTTAGAGTCCTGTATTTCATGAGCTGTCCTTCGGGGACGTTTACACTCATGTAGGATGTCAAATCACCTTAACCAAGGTATTTTTTGTAGCGTATAAATATATTTTACTTGTGTACTAGTTGATCCACTGTGCCGAGGGATACGACCATCCAACTTAATTAGATTTCTTTCATGACAAACTATGATTTTTTGGTTAAACCTTAGAGTCTGGAGTTTTGCCTGAGCATCTGCAGTTATACACTGCACAGCGTGGCATCACGACGCGTGTTTTCCCCTACTCTGATATAATTTTATTGATGTGGAAATGCGGGTCGTGACAACGAGTATCCCAGGCGATACTCGCCGGGTATGTCAAGTCATATGTCAATTTTTCTGAAATTTTGTACAAGGCATATTCGGCGTATATCGTCACTCTATTCAGCGAGTATCATCTACGATACTCGATAAATTTCGCCGAATTTTCCTCAAGCTGATTTTCAGATTTTTTTTCTCTAGTTCGAAATAGTCAGTCATGCCCAGTGCTTTTTCTAGGGTTCGTTTTTTGAAACAATTTATAGCCGTTTTTTTTTCAAATCTCTCTATATAAATACCTAGGGTGATTTCGAATTTAAGGATGATCTAACCCTAATTGATAATTTCAAATTTTATAAAGCTTTCCAAAAATCAATACCGTCGGCCGTACATTACCATTCTCGCCACTTTCATCCATTTGGCCACAACATCGATCATTTTTCTTCCTTTACGACATCTTTTACTGGATCGTATTCTTCCTCCAAGATTCTTTCTACTCTAGTCCAAGTTTGTTGAATATTTAAGATCCAAGGTTCTAGATCCAAAGATTTCAAGTTTTCGAGTTCTCCGAGATTCAAGATCAACCCTTCCAAGAACATCGGATCAAGACTCTAATCGTGTGTGTTATTGTAATATCATTTTGATTATTGTAGGAGATTTTTTTCTCCGAGATTTGTATATCCGTTTGTGGATTGAGAGAGTAGATCTGGTTATGGATTGAGTGTGTAGTTCAAGTTTGTGGATCGAGTTGTAGGAGAGTTTGTTCTCTGAGTGGTAGGAGCGTCGTCTCCATGTGGTAGGAGTTGCAACTCCGAGGTGTAAGATTTGACGGAATCTGAGTTTGGTGAAGTAGCCGAATCTTCCCTTCATGGGAGATAGGCGAGACGGGACAATTGACGTAGCCAAATTGGGGATCCACTATAAAATCTCTGCGTTTGTGTGCTTTTCCTTTAAGATAATATTTATTCCGCAAAAAGACGCAAACATCACCTATTCACCCCCTATAGGTGATTTAGGTAGACGCTAGATACTTTTAATTAGTATCAGAGGGGCATTTTGATAGATAAGGCTAACACCTAGATCAAGATCTCTGATCTAGCGTAAAGAGATTCTGCATAGTCACGTTGGATCGAAGCAGAGATATGTCTTCCATGAAGCTACTAGTGTGCACCAAAGAGAACTTTCCCATGTGGAAAGAAAGAGTATGGTTCTACATGGAAGTTGCAGATCCGAGAATATTTCAGATCGTGGAAGGACCACATAGTCCTACTCAGGCTTTAATGATAAATCCAGCGATCATGATTCTAAAGAAGATGATGGATCTTACTAAGGATGAGATTGCCTTAGTCTCCCTTGACAAGAAGGTGAATAATATAATAGCAAGTGCAGTGGACGACTCAATGATTCAAAACTTATTCCACTGCAAATCTGTCAAAGAGATGTGGGACTGTCTTGTTGTCTTAATGGAACGTACTGAAGAAGTGAGAGACGAATGAAGATCATTATTGAATAAGGAGTACGAAGCCTTCAAGCAAGGTGCCAATGACTCCATAGCTGACATCTTCAAGAAGTTCTTCAAGATCGTCAACGACCTCAGGAACAATGGTTGTGCATTCACTCATGGTGAATTGAACGAAAAGTTCCTTAGATCCCTCATAAAGGACTGGGACACAAAGTTCGTCTCCATTAGAGAATTTGGAATGTTGCTGGAGATTGACCCTCAGAATCTTTTCGGCAAATTGCTCTTCTACAAACACCAAATGAACACCAGAAATAAGGAGCAAGCCAACCGATCTTCAAGCAAAGAGAAGGCTATAGCCCTGAAGGATAAAGGTTCAAGAAAGTCTAGAGTTGTGTCACCCATAAGAACACAAGCTACAAACAATCCTGAAGACTCTAAGCCTAGCACATCAGGCTCTGATCTATCTAATGGAGAGTTATCCCTCATCTCTAGGCAGTTCAAGAATCTGCTTAGCAAAAGGAGGCAGATGAGAAATCCTTCATCCTCATCTGACTATAGGAGAATACATAGTGACGGTGATCATAACAAGAAAGGCTACATCAAGGAGGGCAGGTATAAGTCTAAACCCAACAAATAGTTTTCCTCTGACATTGTTTGCTACTGTTGTAATAAGACGGGTTTTATGATTGCGGATTGTCCGTATAAGTAGAAGGATAGATCCAGGAAGGATGAGAAGAGATCCTTCAAAGGAAAGAACAAAGAAGAAAAGTGCTTCGTCGCCAAAAAATTCGAAGACTCTCAGTGATAGTGACTCGAGTGAGACAAGCTTTGAGAATGAAGAAGCCTACTTCGGACCTATGGCTGAATCTGACGAGGAAGTGGGAAACTCGGAGTATTGTGCGAAGGTAAACTCGCACACGATTCTCTCTGAATCTGAAATGTCCTCTAATGGCTATGATGGACACTCTTCTAAAGAGGACGATTCTGTGTTAGTGGCACAATTTGAGGTCCTGTTGAAATCTTTTGACAAAAGCCTAAGGTAGTCAAAAAGCAGTCAAAAGAGATTGTCTTCCTCAAGGCAGCGGAAACAAATCTGAAGGAAGAAATTGAAAAATTGCTTCCACACAGAGATGAAGTCCACTCCCTGAAGAAGGAGTTACAAGGCTCTGCTGAAACACTTTGTCAGAAATAGAAGTATCTCGATGAGCTCGAAGAAAAGCTTTTGGTAGAGAGGAAACTCGTTGAGAGCTACTCCAAGCCATAGACTATCCTCCCTATCATTAATGAGTTTTTTGCTCCAAAGAAGGGTAGTGGTCTTTTCCACCAGGTTGAAAAAGGTAAGGCTACTAAGAAAGCCACTGCCAAAGTGAAAGGTAAGGCCCCTCTGGGTTAAACCTCGTTTAAGAAGGCAATCTTCCCAACAAACAAGTTTGATTTTTAGTCGTCATATGGACACTGTACTCGGCCTACTTATGTAGAGCCTAAGTCTCGCTATCAAGGATGGACCCATCCCTGGAACTATGGTGAGAGTGTGTTCAAAGCACCTTACGAAGAAATTCAGTTGAAAAATTATGGTCTGTATGTTCATGGCCATAACAATAAGAAGGGACCGAAAGCCAAACACGTTGTGCCTAATGCAAAGGAGGTGCAGAAACCCTATGTTTGCTGCAATCATGAGGCCTCAACTTCAAAGTATGGTGCCCCTACTAGACCTAATGTTCAAAAGGTAAAGGAGGAGTACCTGAGAAGGTACAAAGGGTATGACTGTTGGTATTGCGGCAAAGTTGGTTTCTTTGGCATCGATTGCTGGTATAATCTTGCTAACTTTGTAGCTCCACGAGTTAGCAATGAGAGAATGACCACTCTCAAGGATAATGTTGTAAGACCCCCTTTTTAACAACTCGTAAAAACCGGGGTCTTATGCTCAGAACCGCCGCTTTGCGGTGACACCTTCGCACCCGGGAAGGTCGTCACCACTAGGCGCCAATTCTGCCGGCCTTTTTCTTTTGATCATCAATCTGTAGCGAGTAAAGTAGAAGTAGGAAGTTCACCAAAGAAAAATCACATAAAATAAAATCTCCAGGAAGGGAGTGTCCACAGAATAGTAAAAGAGTACAGAAATAAAGGGCTTAAGCCCAGTACATCAATATCCTCACTATAGATCTCTCATGCGGAAGCAAAATAAAATAACTACTAGAAGTCGGGACTTACGGTCCCAGCTGGCTGTACTAATGAGCTAGACTGCCCTATCTCCAATCGCACCGGTCTCCTAGGCTTCTCCTCCATACTGGGCTCCACCATCCCCTAATATGATGTGGTTCGAAAACCATTAGTCTATAAGACTAAGCCCTATCATCCCCCTCCCCTTCCCCCATGCTCCTAGGCACCGAGCGGGGAGGAAGAAAGGAAGGGATGTGAAAGTGGAGATTAAAGCAAACAGGTGACAGGGGGACCTAGCTAGCAATTTATAATCATGTTGTAATAGGTAAAGTAAGAAAAGAATTTAACCTTCACTTATGTGAGTACACATAAGCCAAGAGATCTTCTACAAGGCTCCCATCGTATAAAATGTACCATACCACTTTATACATTGGGGTGTCGGTCATCACAAGCAGTATATATATATTGAAATGACCTTAATTTATAAACTTGCCCACACAAGCTTATAGACCAAGGAGTTGTTTGGCAAGTCCTAATATAAAAGCGTCCAATTAAACTTATACATTAGGTGTCATAGGTTATTATGAATGATTATGATATATATCTATATGGTGGGTTCATGTTATATTCAAGCAGTGCAACTCACCCACCCGACTTTGTGTACACAAACCTTTAGTTCACCCTTTCGGAGCCGTTACCTCCCAGGATACCTCCGTAGTGGCAGACAGAAGCGGTGGGTTGGGCCTCGCCCACCTCAAAACCAGTAATAGCACTACCGGTCTGACCTATCGTACGCCTCAATGCTTGGTGCACTAAGCGGACTACCGAATACTCTTACCGATTGGACCGCCAGACTTAAGTTTGGCGAAGTGTTAAACCACACTTGTCGAGTCATTGTATTGGCGTCAGTGCAACGACTAACCCATACCGAAGACCCACCACCTTAGGTATTTCTTATGCACATGCAATATTCTCAAAATATTATACAACGAGTCGAGTTCCCGGACTGAACTGTCCGTGTTAACCTCAAACCGAGACGAAGCACCCCAGACTAAACTGCCCGGCTCAAATTTCCAAAACTCATCGCTTTGAACACCGCGGGATGGCGCCCCTATGAACACCTCGCGACGACCTAACCATTTCCAAGTCTTGTCCAACTTGTGTGTACAGTGTGAAACCATATCTACTAAGTTACTCTTTCGATTTGTTCTTTAAGGTTTACGTTAGCCCAAGACTACCTCCGGATTTACCCCGTGAAGGGTTCTCAATAGGCACTAGGAACTGCGATGGTATGACAGACCAAAGTTCCCTTTCGCAAGGCATTATTATTATTGGTTGATTCCCTTACCTCTCCCCCTTTAACATCACATCAAACCTGTACCTAGGGTAGTTTAGACCTTTCACTCACGCAGGAACGACGATCTTTCATCGAACTCGCGTACCTTCTAACACACATATACTCGATTCTCACCACTCCTTGGAACTTTCTATGGTGACTCATCTACTTCCATTCAAACAATTCAACACGACTAACTCTACATTATTCCAACTCTTATCCTAATACAACTTTTCCCCAAATGACTATTTGCAGACCAACCTATACTAAGTGATGTTCATGATAGGATGTCCTTCAAGTTTTCATCCGAATGACCTAGG
The DNA here is from genome assembly GCA_039513925.1 of Platanthera zijinensis. Taxonomy (NCBI): domain Eukaryota; kingdom Viridiplantae; phylum Streptophyta; class Magnoliopsida; order Asparagales; family Orchidaceae; genus Platanthera; species Platanthera zijinensis. Next base: position 76,038,030 of record CM077095.1, on the reverse strand, counting down.
TTATTACTAGAGTCCTATCATGACATAAATGATTTATTTCCAGAATATTGTATTTTCCACAATTAATCTTCTATTTAAATAACTTCTTGAAAGAGCAAATTATTATCAAGTTGATCATGAAGTATACATTTTAGACATGATTAATGTTTCTTAAATTCATGATAATATTCCATATGTCTAAAAGTGACAATTTCCAAATTTGGCATTTTCTACAAATATTTAAGGGTCCTAAAATTATTTTAGCAGTAATTCTCATATTCCAAGATTTGTAAATCAACTACTTGAAATTATCATCCAAATAATTTGAAGTAAATATATTACACTACTACAGTCCTATAATTATCACTGGACAACTCTCATGATTTTTTCACAGAATTTTTAATTCTAAATAAATTCAATATAAAAGTCTAAAAAGGGCATAATTGTGAATCAAGTATTATGAATATACTTGAAAAATTCATAATTAAATTCCTAACAGTAAATATCATCCTAAAATTATCAGTGGCCAAAATTCAATTTTTTATAAGTTAAATTATTCTTTAAATGATTTATTTACCCAGTATGGCCTTTACAAAATTTGTGAAGGAAGCAATATATAAAATCCTTTAAATATTATTATAAAATTCAGAGACCTCTATTTAGGTCAAAAACATCTACTGACCAAATTTTACTAGATTCCATTTAAACCAAATGATCAAATTAATTCAAATACTAAATTGGACACTTTGATATTTAACAAAGGAACTACCATAAATATAATCTATACAATTCCACTAAAAATATCTAGGGGTTCAACTCACCCTAAGATTCATTCTACCCCATCTTCACAATTTTTAGATGATGTTAAGTTAATATTTTGACCTAATAGTGCTTCTACCCTAAAGCTAGGGTTTGACTTTTGAGGTACTTAACTACTTAAAAATTACCCAACATTTCAACCAGAGGCTTAAATATACATAAGCTATCTCTCTACTAAATTACAAGGCCATACAATTGTGTTTGCTCCTATGTCCTTCACAACCGTCAAAGGTCCTTCCTTAGGGTCTGAACTTGGGTCCAAGGGTAAATCAACCCTAATTCATCCATATTCCCCAAGGGTGGGGTACTTAGGGTAATACTAAGTCAGTGGTCAAAAAGGGTTGTGCATTCAATATTTCATTTTTGGCTATAAGCACACCAAGCCCATTACAAGACAACACATGCAAGGGGATTTACCCAACTTGCTTTAGTCCATATGGGCTGAAAATTTAACCATGCCTTAAAAATGTCCCCATGGACATGCCACAAAAAATTGGGGCCTTTTGGAGTTGAACTACTCCAAGAATAACCTAAACAAACCTAGGGGTATTTTTGTAATTTCCCCCTAATTTTAATTCCAATTAATCACATTTTTGGGAAGGGCCTAATTATGCCCTAAACCAGTTACTACCCAAAATACCAGATCATTAGGGCCTCTGGATGGGCTTGGGCATCTCTTCCAATTTCTGCATTTTTGTTATTTGCAGCCCAAGACAATTCACCTTTTCAGATCTTGCAAGTGAGATATCTCAACATACAGAGGGCTAATTTGACTAATATTTCGACCATAGGTCTAATATACCCCTAAGGGCATGCCACCAAAATTTGGTACCTATTAGTGTTGGTATGCTCCAAAAATCAATGTTATTTGATTTATTAAATTCTGACTAAAACTATAGAATTATTTTCTACAAAAATTCCAATTTTTGGGGAGGGTCGAGGTATGCCTAATTAAGCCACATGCCCAAAATTTCAGTCCATTTGGACTTAGGGTTTGGTCAGGGCACTCATTTTATTTTCTGACCTACTCTTGGACCAGCCATAGGAAAATGGCTCTATAGGGCAGTATACTTAACCACAATTAATGTGTAACATATCAAATTAAAGGTAACTCCAAGACCTACAATTTTTATGTTGAATATATTTTATGAAAAAGGCTGCAAGTGCCCTAATTATTGGCATGCAAAAGTCTGTTAAAGAAGATAGAAAATAGAACTATTCATGTAATTAAAATATATACAAGATTAATAATTTTTGCATGGCACTAATCTTAAAGCAGATGTGTGGCTGCCGTGTTTCTTCTCCAAATGCAATGGAAATCCAGCCCGATATCGGGGGCTTTCATAGGAGGTTTCCCGGTGGCTACAGGCGGCGCCTCCACCGGCGATCTTAACCTCCACCCTCACGGTGGTGGGGGCAAGCTTTTGTCGGCGGCTAGGGCGGCGGGAAGTGGTGGTGCCTCCTCACCCGAGATCTTCCAAAATGCCATTAATGGAGAAAAACAAAAACTGGGTTCGGGCTCATTCGAGCCCGAACCCTACCCTAAACATTCCTAAGATCTAAGCATGAAGAGAGAGGTGAGGGAGGACCTTCCCGGCGGCCTTGCGACGTGAGGAGCGGCGAAGAACCATGGAGATGGCGGCGGCGCTTATCCTTCGGGTTCATGGCTTCTATCTCTTGTTCAGCTCCAAGGCTCGGTTCTCTCCCTCTGCTGCTCTCCTTATCATGATGGTGATGAGCCGATGGGAGTGAGTGGGGGGGGATGAGGAGATGAAGTATAAGGGGCGATACACTCTAGGTGCGGGGCGGGTTTGCCTTGTTATTGTAACCATGCATGAATGGGTGGGCCCTACTCCATCCACCTCCTCCTAAATGATACCAAGGGTCGTTCATCCCAAGGGGGGCTGATGGCATGGGCCCAAGTGGGCTCAATCCACTAGTACTCTTAAATATATCTTTTCTCTCTCCTAAATTATTCTTCATTTTGAGCTTCTCTCTCTCTCTCTCTCCTAGTCACTAAGTTGGCTAGTCAATCCTTTAGTCTATTGGCAGCCCACCCATACATAATACATTAAATGGGAGGGGGGAATGATATCATGGCTTGATGGTGGAGAGAGAGGCCCTTGGTCGTGAATACTCTTCCTCCAAATTTTCTCTCTCCTAGTCACCCAAGTTGACTTGGTAACTTTTTGGTTCTCTAAGAGTTTGTCATGACCTAGTCACGACAAAACCACTCCTAGGGGTCTAGTTGGAAATGGGATGTTACAAATGTTCCTAGGGGGTGTATGCTGACCACGAACCAAGGACCCAAATACGTTTGGGTTCCTAAGGTAAAATGATCTATTTTTGCAAGAATGTCCAAAGGCCAATAGAACTCCGATCTGGTATTTGGATAGTAGTTGCTTTGGGCACATGACCGGGACAAGAAGCCTTTTGTGTTATTAAACACCTGTCAAAATTTGACCAAAAGTCATCTTTGGAGTTTCAAATTTTGTAAACCAAGATTGTCGAGCTGAGAACCAAGTTTGTCGACCTAAGATGACTTAAAAATATTCAGATGTTTTTCTGGACTTGAGGGTTGAAGCAGATGATCCAGAAATTATCGACCTAAGAACTGAGTTCCTCGAGCTCAGCTCAGAGAATTTTTCTCTGATTTCGTCGAGCTTAGCACGACTTTTGTTGACCAGAGTTCGACGAACGTCAAACTATTTTTCTGAGTCTTTAATATTTCTCTAAGTATTGAATCTTTGGCAGACTGTTGATGGCTGGTCCATGCATTGTTGACTCTAAGGACTTGGCCTAGACTCTAGGACATATCCATGACCCTTGCTATACATGTTGGGTCATATGATCCTAACTTAGTGAAACTAGCCCAAATCCAACTAGGGATCCAACAATCTCCCCATATTTGGGTGAGGTCACTATTTACAGACTCAATGGTAAAAACAAAAATGTACAAAGCAGGAAAAACATATATCTGGCAGAAAAGAGAATGATATATGCAAAAGATATATATACATATACAGTAAGCTTTGTATCATGATGATAAAACAGTTTTAAAGTTACCATAAACAAAGCAGTTCAAATTTTATTTCTTTTGCTTCTTTTCCCTGTGCTTCTCCTCTTTGATTTTGTCCCCAGGCTGAGTGAATATAATTTTACTTTTGGGATTGGAAACTTTTTTCTTTGACATATACAGATTTGATGCTCCAATCACAGTCAGGGTTGAAGTTCTGGGTACAACAGCCTCTGGGTGCAATTCCATGTATTCTGCTGGATTGAATACTTTCTTGCTAACCTGAAGTTTGTCTAGTTCTTTTTCTCTATAGGATGACATAGTGGTGAATTTTTATGGGTCTTCTCCTTCTTCCATAGCTTTCTTTATCTGTGAACGTCCAATTAGCTCCTTGATCCTTGCCATCTTGAAATTTGGATCAACATCTTGATTAACATATGACTGATCATCTTGTTTAGGTAGCAGGGTAATAGGCTTGAACTGTGTCGATTGAGCATGGAAAATTTTCACATTCTGCTTTTCAATTCTTTGAGTATAGAGGGATTTAGGAGGAGCAGCTTCACTATATTTCCCTTTAGGCTTATGAGATTCAGTGTGCCTTCTGTATTGATGTTGAGGAGCTTGCTGTTTAGGAGGAGATAATGCTGGACTTTGATAAACAACTTCCTTTATTTCCTCAACTGAACTTGTACTCCTTTGCTGACTGCCTCCTTGTGATTGATGTATTGATGATCTTTCCTGCCTTTGATAGGTTTTGGTGAAATATGTAGGCTTGGAAGATACATCTGAACTTTGAGGGGCAACTCCTGAGGCACCAATAGCAGGAGGAGGAGGAGGAGGAGGACCACTCTTAAACTTCTGTGGAGGAGGAGAGTATCTCCTTCTTTTCTTCCTAGCCATCTATTCATTCTTGTATAGCCACATCCATGTTGGCATGCCCTTGTATGGTGTAATATTTTGCAGAATATAGTAAGGTGTGTCATTTGTAGGATTCGGTTTAGTGGCAGGAGGTGGAGGAGCTTTCCTCTTCTTGGAGACTTTCTTTCTTTTGGATCCTCATCTGAATCATCATCATCATCATCATCATCATCTGACTGTTGTGGATTATCATATAGTGCATCTATCTCTCTTATTGTTTCATCAGGTATTTCTGATTTTTTTAGTCTTGGAGGGAGCTAGAAAAGGAGCAGGAGAACTATACACATCAGTGCTTTCAACAACTGACTTATTTTCTTCTTCTATGTCAGCCATGACCAGTGCATCTAGATCAGGCATTGGAGAATCATACATAACATAAATTGGTTCAAGAGGGGATGAGATATTGGTGGAAGCAACAATGGGAGGAGACTCTGGAGTAGCAAAAGTGGCCTTGAGCCAAAATTTGGGGCTTATTGGTATGGTATAAGGAATTATAGCCATGGATGGCTTAGTGCTGTCTGTTGGAAGGTTATTAAATTATACTGTATCTATTGGTTCTGCTATTGCTTCTTTTGTTGGTACATCTGCTGATGTTTCTGCTTGTACATCTGCTGCTACATCTGATACTGTTTCCATATAAATTTCAACTAACTTTTCTGCTGCTGCTGCTTCTGCTGCTACATCTACTGCTGCTTCTTCTTCATTAAGTATCCCCCCTGCTTGGTTGAAGTGGTAACTGAAGCTAGGCCCCCAACAAAAGAGGGAGAAGTAGAGAGTGCAGATATCTGGGCAGTAAGGGTGTAGATGGAAGCAACAAGTGGATAAATGGCCTCAGCTATAATTATTTTGAGGAGGGGTGTGAGAAGGGGAATGAGTGGAGGGATAATGGAAGAGTCCAATAGTGGGGAGGTAGATTTTGTGGATGGGGGTGTTTGAGTGGAGGTGGTAGGAGATGGTGGAGTTAGAGGTGGAGGTGGAGGTGGAGGTGGAGATTGTATGTGAGTATCTTGGTGAGAGACATCTGGAGGAGAGGGAGTGTTAAGAGGGGATGATATTATATTGAAGGATGGGAGGGATAAGAGGTTGGATAGGGGGATGTTAGCTAAATGCCTTTGAAGAGGAGATGGGGATGGTAGTGATGTATCATGCTAGGGGGAAGGAGTATGAGAGGTAATATGGGTTGGAGATGATTGAATTGGGGATGATGGAGGTGTGGGAGTATGTGTACAACCTCGGGCTCGTAGGGGCCAGGGGTTTGAAAAAGGGGGGGGCTAGGCGAGATGACCAAATACAGTCGTCAATTCGTAGAGCGAGTGGATCCCACCTCGGGTAACAGGCAAGAGGGCCCAAGCGAGAAGGGCCCGAGCGAGAGCTGCGTCATGAGATGGGCAAGTCAGCGCCAAAGGAGGAGGCATTCGCGGGCAAGTAGCTGACTCGTCATGCGAGAGGACTTCAGGGGGAGCTCTCGCTCGCGAGACGGAGCTCTCGCCAGGTGAGAAGCCTCCAGAAGGAAGCTCTCGCTAGGCGAGAAGACTGTGGAGGGGAGGTCCTGTCAAATCCCCGGTTCGGTTTAAGGCCGGTTCAGGTGGGGCCGGGTCTATCTTTTAGCCCCGCAGGATTTTATGCTTTTGCCCTGGGTGGTCTGCATGTAGCTCTTCAAAACAGCGGAGTATGGCTGTTGGCAGACCCGATTAAGGGTATTCTAGTAATTTCAGAACAGCTCCAGTTAGTTATTAGCAGTCCCAGTTCAAAGGCCTATAAATAGACCAGTAAGGTGCCTTAGAAGAAGACAGATTTTCACTAACTCTCCTTCTCTCATTCTAAGGCACCTAGCCCAGCATTGGCTAGGGAGGGGAAGGATTTTCCAATTCTTCCGGGTAAGAGGCGGGACCTCCACACTGAGGCCTCCGGTCTAGTCCTTTTAGGGCCTTGTCCAGAGGGTCGTCCGAAGAGAGTAAGGGTGAGCTGCATTTTCAGTTCCGAGCTTTAGGAGGGATCGACTTTGTTGGTTCCAACAATTTTTGTGCGGTGAGCGTGGAACAGCAGCTTGCACAGAAGAACTTTTGGTGACCTTATGGCGGGGAACCTTGAAGGAGAAGGAGGTGGGTCCCCGAACCCGGGAGGTTATGTCGGGAGGGCGGAGTTCATGACATCCATTAGGGGGATCATGGACATGCTGAAGAAGATCTCACAGAGAGGGGAATGCGAGACCCCTCCACCCCAGGAGCCAGGTCTCGCGCCCCGCGACGGAATCGACCAGGCAAGAATAGGCGAGGACGCACCCGGGAGGCGATTGGGAAAGGAGGTAATGGCGGAATGCAGCAGGCGAGACGTGGAGGGTAGAGAACTTTTCGCTAGTCCAGTGAGTGTCTTCTCGCCTGGCGAGATGGTTGCGCGAGTGGAGGCGACGAGACCCCCGACGAGAGGATCTCCTTTCTGCGTGTTTATCCTCTCGGCGCCCGTCCCGGAAGGGTTCCGCGAGACCGAGATGACCTACTATGTGTGGAAGGACGATCCCCTCCAGCACCTGCAGTGGTTCGAAGACGCAGTCTCCATCAGACCAATGACGGACGCTTTTAAGTGTCGCCTTTTCGCCATCACCCGGAAAGACAAGGCTAGGGATTGGTTCCACCAACTCCCAGCGAGGTCGATCTACGGCTTTGAGGATCTGAGCAGAAGCTTCCAGCTGTGCTTCTCGACCTCTAAGAAGAGGAGGAAAAACCCGGAGTCCATCTTCTTGATCAAGCAGAAGGCCGATGAGTCCTTGGCTCAATATGTGGACCTCTTCCAGGAGGAGATTCTCGACATTCAGGAGGTGCCTGATTTTGCTCTCAAGAAGGATTTCACGGTGGGGCTAAAGGAGAGCTTTTTTAAGATGAGCCTGACCAGGAAGCCACCGTTGTCATTCGAGGGGTTTATGGAGAAGACAGCGAAGGAAATAGCTTTGGAGGCAGCGAACCCGGCCTTTTTCAGGAAGTTGACAAGACTGACAGATGTGGAATAGAGGTAGTCGGGAGTGGCCAAGTAGCAAGAGGGAATGAGAAGGGAGGACCCAAGGTGTCCAGTGCCTCCGGAACTGGGCTGGAGGCAGCCAGGGGGTCCTGTTCAAGGACAAGGGAGGCCCCCCACCCTAGTGAGGAAGAAACTATTATCCAGGACAGGGAAGGTTTAATCTGTTAGGGTGGGGGCATGGTCCGAGGCCACTCCCACCCCTTCCTCAACAAGCAATGGCCATCGGCCGAGGAAGAGGTAGGTGGTGAGGAACAGCGGGAGCAGGAGCGGGGAGGAGGAGGAACCCCTAGGAGGGGAGGCAGGATGGGGGGCATAGCCTTGCCGTATTGCGACTTTCACGAGGAGGAAGGCCACACGATGGCTACCTGCCCAGAGTTTCTAGAATTGAAGGGAAGAAGGGTAGCAGGGGAGCAGCAGATACCGGTGCGGATTGTAGAGGTGACGGGAACCGGGGAGGAGGACCGGTGTGTAGATTGATCAGATACGGGAGATCGAGGAGGAATCAGGGTGATCCATGGGGGGGATTGAGGCTACCCGCAAGGACAGCCTCCACACCATGTACCGTCGGAGCATCTCCTCGATATCGCAGGCCCCGCCCCCAGATGAGAAGATTACTTTTTCCAGGAGGGGTCTACCCAGATCACGAAGATCCTTTCTGCGATGCACTGGTGATTAGGACCGCCATCGAAAACTTCATGGTGTCCAGAATCTTGGTGGATAATGGGAGCTCCGTAAATGTTATCTTCAAAAAGGCGTTCAATGAGATGAGTGTGGAAGCCAGGAAAGTGTTGGCAGCGGATGGACCGTTGTTCGGATTCTCAGGAGAATGGAAGGAGGTTGAGGGAGGAGTGGCGCTCCAAGTAACTCTGGTGGGGCTGTCCAGAAACTGCCGCTTTATGATAGTGGACGCCCCCAGCAGTTACAATGCGATCTTTGGGCGCCCTCTAATCATTTCCTTCAGATTTGTGCCATCCTCGTTCCATCAGTGTTTGAAGCTCAACTCAAGGGTGACCCAGATAAGGGTGCGGGGAGATCCGAAGGCAGCCCGAGAATGCTATATGACGGCAGTAAACACCATCTCATGGAAGGGTGATGAAGTAGAACTAAAAAGGAGGATGGAACAAGAAGAGCAGGTGGGCAGAGAGGAGCAGGAGGAGAGGGAGGTGGTTGGAGTAGAGAGAGGCATTGCGGTGGAGCCAGAGATGGCGGGAGATTAGGTGGACGGAGAGGAGCAGGAGGAGAGGGAGGTGGCTGGAGTAGAGAGAGGTACTGCGGTGGAGCCAGAGATGGCGTGAGAGCAGGTGGACGGAGAGGAGCAGGAGGAGAGGGAGGTGGCTGAAGTAGATAGAGGCATTGCGGTGGAGCAAGATATGGTGGGAGTGCAGTAAGGTAGGAAGGAGGCAAGAGGTGCCAAGGGCAGTAAAAGCAAGATGGGGGAGATGAGGGAGTCGTCCGGAAAGGAGACTCAGCCGGAAGGGAGGACCTGGGAGAGAGTGGCTGTGGTTGATGAGGAATGGGAAGTGGGGAAGGGCAGGTCAAGGGAGCAAGAAGAATAGGAGGAGCCTTCAAGGCTGAGGGCAGCAGTGGAGGTTCTGGAGATGGACATCCTCATGAAGGATGGGCGAAAAGAGAAGATCAAGGTCAGCGGACATCTCACCCCCAGAGATCAGAAGGAGATCCGGAGGTGCGTGCAAGATAACATCGATGTATTCGCCTGGAGTGCAGCTGACATGCCGGGGGTCGATGCGGACGTAGCGTGCCACCACCTCAACCTCGACCCCAAGGTCTGCCCCATCCAGCAAAAGAAGAGGGTAATCGCTTCCAAGATGGTCGGGCCTATGAGAGAAGAGTTGGAGAAGCTACTTAAGACAGGGTTCATATCGGCGAATAGGTTTCCAGGGTGGGTGAGCAATATTATAATGGTGAAGAAAGGGGAGGGTAAATGGAGAATGTGTATCGACTTCTCTCTTTTGAATAAAGCATGCCCGAAGGATTGTTACCCTCTGCCTCGGATCGACGCGCTGGTTGATTCAGCCGTCGGTTTTCCACTAATTGGTTTTTAGATGCCTTTTCAGGGTACCACCAGATATGCATGCATCCTCCGGACATCAAAGACGTCACCTTCGTCACCGAGGATGGGTGTTTCAGTTATAACATGATGCCCTTCGGATTGAAGAACGCAGGGGCGACTTACCAAAGGATTATGGACCGGATATTTCGGGAGCAGAATGGGCGGAACCTCGAGGTCTACGTAGATGACCTGATGATTAAGAGTTGAGACCTCAAGTCTCACCTCTTGGATCTTCAGAAAACTTTAAAAACTATAAGGAAATATAAAATGAGGCTCAACCCTCTAAAATTTGTATTCGGGGCAAGCAGGGGGAAGTTTTTAGAGAACCTCCTCACCCCTGCTGAAGTGGAGCCTAATCCAGACAAGGTAAAAGCAATCCTGGAGTTGGGATCTCCGAAGGATGCTAAGGAGGTCCAACACCTTACTGGTAAGTTGGCAGGGTTGAGCAGGTTCCTCTCCCGGGCGGAGGAGAGGTGTTCCTCCTTTTTCCGAACTCTGAGGGGTAGGAAGGAATTCGAGTGGACCCCCGAATGCGAGAAGGCTTTTCTATCTCTAAAGTAACAGCTCACCCAGACACCGCTACTTTAAGGTCCGCGAGAGGGGGAGAATCTATTCCTGTACATGGGAGTGGGGGCAGAGGCCGTGAGATCGGTCCTTATGCGAGAAGAGGGTAAGAAGCAATTCCCCATATATTACATGAGCAGGGTCCTCAAAAAGGCAGAGCTAAAGTACCCCATCCTCGAAAAGCTAGCCTTCGCCCTCATCATCTCGGCCCAGAAGCTCAGGCCATATTTCCAAGCACATTCGATTCAGGTCGTGACGGACCACCCCCTCCGCCGCATTTTAGAGGGGGTGGAACATTCAGGGAGGTTAGCTAAGTGGTCGATAGAGCTTAGTGAATTTGACCTCGACTACGTCCCTCGGGTATCTATCAAGGCGCAAGTGGTGGCAGATTTCCTAGCAGACTATGTGGTTGAGGTCAAGGAGGTAGAGGCACCTCCCATGGTGGCTTGGGAAATGCTCGTGGATGGAGCCTCGGGCAGAAGTTCTTTCGGAGGCGGGTTGGTTTTAACAAGTCCTGAGGGGACCAGAATCGAGCAAGCTTTGAAGATCCATTTCTCCCTTACAAACAACCAGGCCGAGTATGAAGCCATCATCACCGGGCTCAGGCTGTCTCATAAGCTGGGCATACAGGACCTCAGGGTCTCCATGGATTCTCTAGTGGTTGCAGGGCATATAAATGGGGAATTTGAGGTGAGTGAACCGACCCTCCAGCTGTACCTAGTAAAGGTAAAGGGTATCATTGGGCAATTCCGCAGCTTCTCAATTCAACATGTTCCAAGAGAAGAGAATACTAGGGCATACCTGCTCGCTAAGCACGGCCCTCAGGCCGGAGGGACCATGACAGAGCTCTTTAGACCCTCTATAGAGGAAGGGGAGTTAATGGAAGTGGACAGGGAGGGCGCCTGGATGGACCCATTTATGACGTTCTTGACGTCGGGACATCTACCCGAAGGGGACCTTGAGAAGAAGCGGGTCAGGTACAAGTCAGCCTATTATCTGCTGAAGGAATGGATCCTGTATCAAAAAACAGTGTCAGGCTTACTAGCTCGATGTGTGTCCGAGAACGAGGCGTCAAGGGTATAGGAGGAAGTCCACTCGGGGGAATACGGAAGCCACTCAGGGAGTCGGACCCTAGAAGGGAGGGTGCTGAGGTAGGGCTACTTTTGGCCTACCCTCAGGAAAGATGCTGAGGAGTTCGCAAGACGATGTAGAAATTGCCAGGAGTTCGCTCCACTTCAACTCCTCTCGGTGCAAAGATTACGCACAATATCGGCTCCATGGCCCTTCGCCATATGGGGAATGGATCTGGTAAGCCTGTTTCCCCAAGCCACTTGCCAGAGGAGGTTCCTGCTGGTCATGGTGGACTACTTTTCAAATTGGCTGGAGGTGAAGGCCTTGGCAAAGGTGACGACGCAGGTGGTCAAGAACCTTGTATGGGGGGAAATTATCTGTCGGCACGGGCTCCCTTTGGCCATTGTCACAGATAACAGGCCACAGTTCGCTAGTAGGGAATTTGTAGACTTCTGTGCCCAGATTGGCATAGATCTTCGGTTCTCCTCGGTTCATCACCCCCGAAGCAATTGATAGGTAGAAGACGCGAACAAGATCATCTTGAACCTCTTGAAGAAAAAGGTAGAAAATCTTAGGGGAAGTTGGGTGGAGAAGCTCCCCTCTGTCCTCTAGGCTCTGAGGACCACACCGAATAGCGCCACAGGAGAAACACCCTTCAGATTTTCCATGGCTCGGAGGCCGTCATACCTGTAGAATTTGAAGTTGAATCCCCCAGAGTTACAGTGGCAAGGAGATATTCAGAAGATTAAAGTTCAATATCTTCTTCACCATTTACTGGTCCAAAAAATTCAGAAAGAGTATCTGGGGTTAAGGGAACAGTGTTGCCCGATATAGTTCCAACCATCGTGTCACCATCTGGAGTATATGAAGTATAAACTCATTTTCTTATTTCAGTAGCAGCAATCTTCATTCTAGTAGTCATTAGGGTCTTCAAATTGAGTTCCTCGAATAACTACAGAATATCTTTGAAGATCTGGTCTGATTGTTGAAATGAATCGAAATCGATGTCAAATCCCATGTCGAATTTCATGCCAGAAAGAGCGCATGTTGGAATCGCCATTAGTTTCCTGCAATAAGAAAGCAAAAAGATCAAGTGCAAGGGAACAGAAAGCACGGGATGAAGGTCGAATAAAACCTTATTATAAGGTTTTTCAGAATATGAACTAACAAACTCTGTCCTGTGAAACAAGAGAAATCTTCGATCTGAGGTCGACAAAATGTTTTATTGTAAAAAGAATTCGTCGATCTTAGTAAGAAGAGGGGAAAACTTTTCGTCGTATTCAGGTCGACGAAAACTTTTCTGAAGCCAGATCGTCAATCTCAGGTCGACGAAAAATGACTTCGACAAAGAGTTCGTCGATCTCAGCTCGACGAAATATCTCAAGAACTTCCCTTAGTTCGTCAAGCTCCGATCGACGAAATTTTGCAAATTCTTCGACCAACTACAGAGAATTAAATTAATGAATCACCATTCATCATTCCTTGCTGATTCATAAAGGATAGATTTTTCTTCTCATCCAAGGGTTTGGTGAAGATGTCTGCCCATTGCAAATTAGTGGGAATGAAGGTAATATTAATTTTTTTCTTCTCTACACATTCTCTAATAAAATGATCTCTAACATTTATATGCTTTTTCCAAGAATGATGCACTGGATTCTGTGCTATAGATATAGTACTGGTACTGTCACAAAATAGAGTTGAATTATTTAAGTTGTAACCATAATCTAGGAGTTGATTTTGTATCCATAGCATCTGTGAGCAGCAACTACCAGATGCTATATATTCAGCTTCTACTGTTGATGTAGACACAGATGTCTGCTTTTTACAAAACCAGGAGACAAGTCTAGCACCAAGAAACTGGCATGTGCCTTATGTGTTTTTCCTATCCACTCTATATCTAGCAAAATCAGCATCTGAGTATCCAGTTAACTCAAATTCGGATTCAGTCTGATACCAGAGTCCTAGATTTGGGAAACTCTTTATATTTCTTAAAATCCATTTTAATAAAACTAGGTGAGATTCTTTAGGGTTCACCTGGAACCTAGCACAAAGACATGCAGTAAACATTATATGAGGCCTACTTGCTGTGAGATATAGAAGGGACCCAAAAATGGCCTTATACAATTTCTGATCAACAGTTTCCCTTGTTCATCAGAATAAACCACAACATTTGTAGCCATAGGTGTTTTTTAGCTGAGGCATCAGCCATCCCAAACCTTTTAATCAGCTCTTTAACATATTTGGATTGAGATAAGAAAATGTCATCAGGTGTCTACTTCACTTGGAGGCCAAGGAAGTAGGAGAGCTCACCCATGCTACTCATCTCAAACTTGGAATGCATAAGGTTAGAAAACCTTTTTCATAGTTTGGGATATATAGAGCCAAATATTATGTCATCTACATATATTTGTACTAATAGAATTTTATCATTATGATGCTTGAAAAACAAAGTCCTATCTACCATGCCTCTAGAAAACTTATGCTCTAAAATAAAGCTAGCTAAGGTTTCATACCAAGCTCTTGGAGCTTGCTTTAGACCATAGAGAGCTTTATTTAATCTAAAAACATAAGTGGGATGAGATGAAAAGATAAAACCTGGAGGTTGTTCAACATAAACCACTTCTTTTAGTTCTCCATTCAGAAATGCACTCTTTACATCCATCTGGTAGACTTTGAATTTCTTGAAAGCAGCATAAGCAAGGAAAATCCTTATTGCCTCTAGCCTTATAATAGGTGCAAAGGTTTGATCATAATCAATTCCTTCCTCTTGTCTATAGCCTTGAGCAACAAGCCTAGTCTTGTTACTCACAATCACACCTTGAGCATCAAGCTTGTTCCTGAAAACCCACTTAGTCCCAATTACTGGATAGCCTTTAGGCCTTGGAACCAAGTCCCAAACTCTACATCTCTCAAACTGATTGAGCGCCTATTGCATTGCAATAATCTGGTGGAGATCTTGCTTTGCATCAGTTATGGATTGAGGTTCAACTTGAGAGAGAAAACAGGCATGCATCACATCATGGTTGAGTTGATGCCTTGTTTGTACACCTACTAACATGTCTCTAATCACATGAGATCTAGGGTGATCCCTTAGTATGACAAGATCAGATGGTGGAGTTGGTTCAGCAAAAAAATTTGGAATGATTCCTCTTGTGGAATTACATCTGCTGTTGGAGGAAGTTCAACTACTGCCACAATTTCTTCTTCACTTTCTTCATCACATTGTGGAGGAGGATTTGATATAACTTTTGGTGTAAGGTTTAGTTCATCCATTTTCTCACACAAGTGAGGTACCTGCAAAAGCGTATTGGTAGAAATTTCTTTATCCTTGCAAAACATATTAGCTTCATCAAAAGTTACATGCACAGATTCCTCAATTTTTAAAGATGATTTACTAAACACCCTATAAGCTTTGCTGATTTGGGAATATCCTAGAAAAATTCTCATTGCAGCCTTTGCTTCAAATTTTCTAATATATTTCTTGTCATTGTTATAAATATAGCATATACAACCAAATACTTAAAAATAGGTGACTTTAGGTTTCTTCCTTTTTAGTAGCTCATAAGGAGTCTTATTCTTAAGTTTGTGTATAAGACTTCTATTCAGCACATAATTTGTCGTGCTTACAGCCTCTGCCCAAAAATATGGGGGCAGATAAGCATCTGCAAGTAATGTGACTGCAGATTCAATTAGTGTTCTATTCTTCCTTTCAGCAACCCCATTCTGTTGAGGTGTTCTAGGACCTGAGAAGCAATGTCTAATACCTTCCTTCCTACAGAACTCTTGCATAAGAAAAGACTCAAACTCAGTACCATGATCACTTTTGATCAATGCAACTGGAGTAGAGTTCTCAATCTGTATGTTCTTGAGAAAATCTGTAAGAACTTTGAAAGTATCTGACTTAGATCTCAGAAAGAATACCCAAGTGAATCTAGAAAAGACATCTACAATCACTAAAGTATAAGATTTCCATCCTAGGCTTTGTACTTCTATAGGGCCCAAATGGTCCATATGTAGTAAGTACAATATCCTAGGTGAGTCACTTTTGTTTAGTGATTTAAAACTAGATTTAGTTTGTTTGGCTAACTGACAAGCCCTGCAGAGACTTTCCTTCTTATAGGGGTAAGAAGACAATCCTCTAACAAGCTTGTCTTTAGAAAGCCTAGCAATGTTTCTCATATTTACATGACTAAATCTTTTATGCCACAAATCATTTTGATTGCTAACAAGATTAAATAAACAAATTTCTTAACTGGCAGATTTAAAGTTTACTAAGTATATGTTACCTTGTCTAATTCCAGTTAAAACAGTTTGATTGTTTGTAGAAATAATACATTGAGATTTAGAAAAGCAAACCTGATAACTTGAATCACATAACTTACTTATGGATATGAGGTTATGTTTGAGACCATTAACATATGCCACCTTTTTGAAAGTGACATCTCCACTGTTGAAGTCTTCATAGCCTTCAGTCTGTCTAAATCTTTAATCTCCAAAGATTGCACTTTGACCAAGCTTGGCCTTGAAGTTGATGAGGCTGTCTTTACATCCAGTCATCTGCTTAGAGAACCACTATCCGATACCACCTATTTTGAGTGATAGGATAGGTCTTTACCTGCAATGAAACAAATTAAAAGTTCTTGACCCAGGTAACCTTGGGTCCTTGTTTCTTCTCAAATGAAAAACTGGATATAAATGAACATTCAGGTTGGCTCTTATAACCTAAGGGGTGAAATATTTTAGGAGGAATTATCCATTGGGTGAATGGGTTGATGTTTTCCCTATGTTGGTTAGGTTTATTGTTACAGTTTCTTTAATTTTGATCCGGGATCGACGAATTCTTGTGAGTTCGTCGACCTGAGCTCGACGAATTGGAATGAGATCTACGATCTCTTCTCGAAGAATGAAAGTATTCATTCTCAGGGAACCAATGTCGTCGATCTCTTGTCGACGAACTGTACTGGTTTCGTCGATCGTAGATCGAAGAATTCTTATATTATGATTTGTGTTAAGAGTTCGTCGTTCTGAGGTCGACGAACTGTTAACGTTTCGTCGATCTAAGTTCGACGAAAACTGCTGAACATTGTTATATCTATTATTTTTCTTATTCTTAGATTTTTGTTTTAATTCCATTTTCTTTAGAACTTCATTAACTTTATTAAACTATTCAGTATTCTTCTTGCCTTTATCAGAAATGAAATTTACAGGTTTTGATAGATTGTTCTTCTTGATTAGAGGTGGTTCACTAGATGAGGCACCTAATCCTAGTTTACTGTTATTAGTTCTAGCATTTAAGGTACTAGTTATATCTAGCAATTTCATTCTCCTGCCATTTAGAGATTCCTCTAGTTTCTTGTCCTTACTTAGTTCAATTTTCAGAAAAACTATTTGTTCATTTGCTAAATTGAGTTCAATTGACAATTTAGCATTTTCAGCAAGATATTTATCTTGAGCAGTTAATTTCTCTCTAAGAAGTTTGAATTCCTTCTCAGAGCCTATTAAGTCTAAGCAAAGATTTTTAAATTCAGATTTAAATTCTTCTGATTCAAAATCATAAGAAGCAATTACCTAGTCTTCAGCAGACATTGAATCTTAATTATCTGAATCTTCAACATCTGATTTGTTGCTGCAGGCATCAATTGCAATTAGGCAAACTTCCTTTGCCTTTTCCTCTTCTTCATCATCACTGGAGCTGGAAGAAGATGACTCTTCTTCTGTATCACTCCAGGTCTAAGCAACAAAACCCTTTTCCTTCCTCTTGTGCTTGCTTGAGGAGGGTTTGTTGTGATGAGTTCTTCTTGACTCTTTTTCTCTTCTCCTATCTTTCTTCTGAGCTTCTGTACACACAGAGATGTAGTGTCCTGGCTTCCTGCAACAAAAATAGACAATTTCTTTAGAAGGTGTTTTGTCATACCTTGGTTTGTCATCTTGTCTAGATGACTTCTTTCTGAAGTCCTTCTTTGCCATTTTGAAAAATCTCTTGGCAATTAGACTCATCAGTTCTTAATTAACTGGAGTCCCTTCAGAGTCTTCAGCAGCCTTGAAAGCTATGTTGTGCTCCTTCCTGGTAGGTGTTGGAGTCATTACTTCAGCTACTGCTTCTTTGGTCTTCATCAGTTGCTCATATGATTTGAACTTTCCAAGGAGATACTCAGTTGATATTTCAGTCATGCTTCTAACTTCTTTGATAGGCCAGATCCTTGAATCCCATGTGCTGGGGAAGTACATAAGGATCTTGTCATTCACTTCAGTCAAAGTAATTTCCTTTTCTAAGTTCCTTAGCTCATGGATGATTGAGCTTAGCCTGTTGTACATGTCACTAACTAACTCAACTTCTTCCTTCTTGAAGTTCTCATACTTAGAGATGAGATTGGATCTTCTGTCCTTTCTCTTATTAGCAGATCTAGCCACGATCTGGTTTAGGGAATCCCAGATGGCTTTGGCTGAAGTGCACTCAGCCACTTTCTGAAAAATATCATCAGACATAGTCTGAGCTAAAATGTTCATAGCTCTTGCATATACAATCTTGGCTTTCTTCTGGGCATCTGTCTACTCAGGTGGTGGAATAGCATGAGTGCGTAAAGTAGAAGTTGAAGCAGTTACTGCAGTAGGAGGTCCTGTCAAGATAGATTTAAATATATCCTCATCAATAGAGTTCATATACAACTTAATTCTTGCCTTCCAGATTGCAAACTTATTTAGGTTGCATACTAGAGGTCTGTTGCTTGTATAATCCTTGTTTTGTTCCATTGTGATAGATAATAGTTGGGAAGATGAAAATATGATATAACTGGATCTTAGTTCAAGTGTTAACTTGTACAACCAAACAAAAACACCCCTCTGATACCAATTGAAAGGAGGGGTGAGATCTGATTACTCTAAAGGGGGGGTGAATAGAGTATTAAAACTTTGGCTCTTTTTAAAGTTTATATCAGAGTAAATATAATGATACCATATATTAGTTAAAAATAAGAAAACTAGGCTAACTATTCCAGCAATCACAAGCACAGCAAAAACAAAGCAAATGAAAAGGAGCAACAAGACGACACAAGAAGTTTTTCGTGGTTTCCCTAAACTTGGGTACATCCACTCTTCTACCACCCTAGGTAGGAATCCACTAGCAGGTTTTGATCAGGTGACTGCCACCACAAGATTTGATTCAGGTAGATCAGGAAACCCTTCAGGCTTTTGATCAGGTGCCCAAAAACCAACTTCAAGTCTTTTTGAAGGAGACTTTTCAACCAAACTAACTTTTTAAGGGAGCTATAACCCTGTATAATGGGGTCGAAAGAGTTTGATGGAAGTCTTCTCTTTTCTCAATACAACTTAAGAAGACTGTGTGGATTCTTATATTGTCAAAGCTCCCCCCTAAGAAGTTGAATGCTTAAGGAAAATGAGCTTTGATTAAGGGTGAGTAGGTCTTCAGCTTGGTCAACCAAGGTCCAGGAAATCTAGTTCCAGATGTTGAATAGAATGTCTTTGAGGATTTCTGGAACAGAAGTTGAAGAAGACTCTTGATCTTGATGATTTATTCTTCTTCAAACTAGAGTGTTGGCAGAGAATGAGAAAATTGTTGAGAGTATCGACTGCAGGATGAATATTCTCTGTGCAGTGCTTCTTGATTTCCTCTCCCTATATCTCAAACTATATGTCTCGAAAAAGAGAGAATCTTTTTTATTCTACTGCTAAAAATTCTCATTTGAATTTTTGAATTCTTTCCATAAATGTTGGCTGATCTGGAGAATAGAAAACGGCTGGAATAAGAGCATTAATGAGTTTCCCAACTATCCTTGATAGAATAAGCAAATATTTATTCTGATGAATAATATATTTAATGCAGCCAATAACGGCTATATTCAGAAGAATATTTGCATTAAATACTTAGAATAATACTGCTAATAAATAGATAAAATAAGGAACAGAAGAAGGAAAGACTCATTCTGGAACTACACAGAAAACTTCCAATGCTAAATAGAATTCGTCGACCTGAGATCAAAGATCGTCGACCAGAGAATTCAAGTTCGTCGACCTGAGCTCTGCAAACATCTAACTGAGAATAACTTTCCAATTCTACACTCTGAGTTCGTCGAGCTGAGAATCTGACTAAAGAAAACTAAGCGTCGACCTGAGCTCTGAGAACGTCGAACTCAGCTCAGAGAATTAACTCTGAGTTCGTCGATCTAAGATCAGCTATCGTCGAGCTGAGTTTGATGAATTTCGAACTGATCACTATCTTCTGAAAACTGCTAAATCTGAGTCTCTGAAGTCCACTACTGGCTTGTCCAAGGAGGTAACACTAATCAGGACTTATCTTAAACTTTAGGACAACTAAATATGACCCTGGCTATACAATGTTGGGTCAGACTCAGCCTAAGTTATTGATCCTAGCCCAAATCCAACTAAGGATCCAACATCCTTATCAAGCCTCTCTTCTAGATCCCTGATGAAATAGTTCTTGCTCTTGATGGAGCTTATCTGAATGTCCAAGAGAGTCTTTCGTTGGCTCATTTCCCAAAATTTCTGACCCATCAGATTTGTGTTACAGTCTGCTGGGCAACTGCAAGCTTAAGAGAAGAAATTTCTTTAGCCTGCTTTTTAGACAACTTCTTGCACTTCTTAAAGGCATTCAAAAGTTCCTCAATGTTGGGTATTTCATCCACAATAACTCAGATATGCATGAAGTCACCCTTGAACTAAGATGAATTAAGTTGTATTTGATATCCTTGTTTAGTTGTGTGTTTGCAGATCACCATTACGAAGTGTATACCAATGTCAGTCTACAGTGGGTCATGAACACATGACCATACAGTGTAATCCCTCACTGTGTGATCCAAGGTGTTGACTTATGTGTAGCCTCTCAATTGGGATACACTTCATATTCAAACACTTGGATCATGGAATTAAGATTGGATTCTTGAAGAGAAGATAAAATTCAAAAATTCAAAAATTTCTCTAAGCCCACTTCTCGAGATGTATATGATAGTTCTCGAGAAGTAGAGTTAGCAGAACTCAAGAAGCTCATCTAGTTCTCGAGAAGCCGAGACTAGTTCTCGAGAAACATCCTTATAGTTCTCGAGAAGGTCAGTCTAGGTTCTCGAGAAATCCCAGCCTATATTTCTCGAGTAGTCATAGACAGCCGCAAAAATTATTCTAAGTCCCTCTCTCGAGAAGTCCATCATAGTTCTCGAGAACTTAGTCTCTAGTTCTCGAGAAGTCAGCATAGTTCTCGAGTATACGATTTGGCTTTCGAGTAATAGTTCTCGAGAAGTCTAGTAAATTATTAAGTAGACTCAATGACTTTTGTTCTTGATTACTAACTTAAGTCCAGACAGTCTAGTTCTCGAGATGTCAGCTTGTTCTCGAGAACCTATTCACACTTCTCGAGAACAGCTGTCAAATTTTTCAGAAAATTTATTTAAGTCCAGATCGACGGGATTTTCAAATTAGACATCGTGATTGGTCCACGTGTCGTCATTAATGTCAATTCTAACCGTTAGGGGAAATATTATATAATGTCTTTTCATCAAGATAAACCCTAAGCGGAAATCCGTACTATCTATTATTCTGAATCGGCCGTCTCTCTCCAAGAACAAGATTTACAGCAGCCGTCGCCGCCGCTCAACGTGAAGATCGACACATCTATTTTCGATCAAGTTAGACTTGCTATTCAATTAATCTTCATCTTCTCCTTGATCGAGTAGGTCCTCAATTTCTCAGATCAGATTTACAGAGGTTCTTCTTCAAAAATTCTGAAAAAGCTGCCAAATTCAGAAGAAGACCTAGAGTCAAATTTTTCCAGATCTGAGACAAATCTTTATTTGTATTTCAAATCTCTTTTAATTTTATAGGAGATTATTCTCCGAGTGTAGAAGCATTGTTCTCCTAGTTGTAGGAAGTTTTAATCTTCTGAGTGTAGATCCCTTTGGATCGAGATTGTAGGAAATTGGTTCCGAGGCGTAGGATTGCTTTTAGATCCAAGATAGTGGAGTGGCCAAATCTAGTGATTTACTAGATCGGTGAGGGAAAGTGGACGTACCCAAGGTTGGGGAACCACTATAAATCTTATTGTCATCTGAGATTGCTTGATTGATTGTGCAAGTTCTTTTAAATTTTTTAATTCCGTAAATAGACGCACAATTCACCTATTCACCCCCCTCTAGGTGATTTAGGTTGACAACTTAACACTTTCAATTGGTATCAGAGGGAGGTTTTTCGTTAAAAGGTTAACACCTTGATCTCCTCTCTAAGTTGTCTTTGAGAATTTTCAAGCAATGGACAAGGCTAAGGATTTTTACAAGCTTCTCCTGTGCACAAAGAATAACTTTCCCATGTGGAAAGAGAGAATTAAATTTTTCATGGAAGCAGTGGATCCCTGAATCTTCATGATTGTTGAAGACAGTCCACACATTCCTATGACTGTCTCCACTATAGATCCAACCAAGAAGGTTCCAAAGAAGTTAATGGATCTGGATAAGGACGAGATTGCACTTGTCACTCTAGATAAGAAAGCTAAAAATATAATAGCGAGTGCAGTCGATGACCCTATGCTGTAGAATCTGATTCACTGCAAATCTGCTAAAAAGATGTGGCAATCTCTCATCACTTTGATGGAAGGTGTATAAGAAGTGAGGGATGATAGAAGATCCCTATTGAACCAGAAGTACGAAGCCTTCAGGCAAGGGCCAAAGGAAACCATTGCAGATACATTTGAGAACTTCTTCAAGATAGTCAACAGTCTCAGAGTATATGGCAGAGTCTTCACCAACGGGAAACTGAATGACATGTTCCTAAGATCCTTAAACAAGGAATGGGACAACAAGGTCTGTGCTATCAGGGAATTTGGAAAGCTAGCTGAGACAGATCCTCAGAATCTCTTCGGGAAGCTGATGTCGTATGAGCTTAAACTCAAC
Organism: Platanthera zijinensis; assembly: GCA_039513925.1. Taxonomy (NCBI): domain Eukaryota; kingdom Viridiplantae; phylum Streptophyta; class Magnoliopsida; order Asparagales; family Orchidaceae; genus Platanthera; species Platanthera zijinensis. Next base: position 76,015,670 of record CM077095.1, on the reverse strand, counting down.
ACGAGAAAAGCTGAAGAAGAGAAGAGCAGGTCTACATCCAAAGAGAAGTCTGTTGCTTTAAAGGCAGACACCTCCAGGAAGTCAAAGGCTACCTCTCCAGCCCCAGCACAAAAAGTGAGTGAAGAAGAAAACTCGGAGCCAAGTACCTCGGGATCTGAGATATCTGAAGGAGAGTTCTCCTTACTCTCACGGCAGTTCAAGAAATTCTTGAACAAGAAAAAGCAATGGAAGGGCAAGGATGCCTCTCACAGAAGATCACGGCATGATGGTGATCGACATAGAAAAGGTTCAAGAAGCCACGACAGGTATGGTTCTAAACCGAACAAACATATTTTGACTGACATAGTTTGCTACTGTTGTAATAAGCCATGTAACATCATAGCTGACTGCCCCCAAAAGAAGAAGGAGGGTGGTAGGAGAGAAGAAAAGAAGTCCTCATACAACAAGAAGAGGATAGAGAAGAGCCTGATAGCCAAGAAGGGCAAGACTCTTAGTGACTCTGACTCATCTGAGTCAAGTGAAGAAGAGGAAGACTACTTTGGACTCATGGCTAATTCAGATGATGAACAAGAGCCCCAGTTCACTAGGGAGGAAAAATCTCACACCCCTCTTTCAGAATCTTAAGTTTCTGAGCATGATCATGAAGACATCTCCTCTGACGGTGAGTCTGAACTCATGGCCCAGTATAAGGAATTGATCATGGCTTACGACAAATGTCGAAAGGTCGTGAAAACTAAGGCAAAAGAGATTAAGTCTCTAAAGGCCATAGAAAGCTCTCTAAGAGAGGAAGCCGTTAAGATGGACTGTTGGGTATTGCATCCACAATAACCCAGATTTGTATGAAGTCACCCTTGAACTAAGATGAATTAAGTTGTATTTGATATCCTTGTTTTAGCTATGTGTTTGCAGATTACCATTGCTAAGTGTAGACCAATGTTAGTCTACAGTGGGTCATGAACATAAGACCATACAGTGTAATCCCTCACTATATGACCCAAGGTGTTGACTCATGTGTAGCCTCTCTATTGGGATACACTTCATATTGAAAGCTTGGATCATGGAATGAAGATTGGACTCTTTGAGAGAAGAGAAAGATTTTTTCTAAAGTTCAGGAAATTCTCTAAGTCCACTTCTCGAGAAGTACCTCTTAGTTCTCGAGAAGTGATTAGAGTTCTCGAGAAGCTTAGCCTCATAGTTTTCGAGAAGTCCTTAGAGTTCTCGAGAAGTCCCAGCTTTTGGTTCTCGAGAAGTCAAAATAGGTTCAAGAATTTTTCTAAGTCAGAGTTCTTGATAATTCTTCCTAGTTCTCGAGAAGTCTTCTTAGTTCTCGAAAAGTCTTGTCCAGTTCTCGGGATACCTCAAGTTTAGTTCTTGAGAAGTCTATCTTGTTCTCGAGAAGCTTGGCTTAAGTTCTCGTGAACTGCCAGCCCTTTTTCTCGAATAGTCAAAGTTTCCTCAGAAAATCTCTCTAAGTGTTAGTTCTTGAGAAGTCTTCATAGTTCTCGAGAAGTCAATTAGTTCTCGAGAACTCAGCCCTTTTGTTCTCGAGAAGTCCAGAATTCTTCGAAGCAGTATAGTTCTCGAGAAGTCCTGATAGCTCTCGAGAACTCAGTCTCTAGTTCTCGAGAACAAAAGGCACTTCTCGAGAACTGTAAGTTAATTTTTCAGAAAATTTATGTTAAGTCCAGATCGGCCGAGATTTTCAAATGACTTGACGTGATTGGTCCACGTATCATCATTAATGTCTTTTCTAGCCGTTAAAGGTAATCTTATATAAAGTCTTATAATTAAAACCAAACCCTAACAATTACAAGGAGCGGAAATCCGTACACTTCTAAATTTCTGGATCGGCATTCTCTTTCCAAAAAAACACATTTGTCAGCCGCCGCCGCCACTCATTGAGTAGATCGATCTTTCTCCTTTCAATCAAAGAAGACTTGTTGTTCAAGGGATCATCATCTTCCGCTTGATCGAGTAGGTCAAAGTTCTCTCAGGTCAGATTGTCAAGTCTTCTTCCACAGTTTCTGAAAGAGACGCAAATTTCAAGAAGAAGACCTTGGGCTTAATATTTCCAGATCTAAGAGAAATTCTTGTTTGTATTTTCAAATCTTGTCGTTATCTTGTAGGAGATTATTTTCCGAGTGTAAGAGCGTTATTCTCCGAGTTTGTAGGAAGTTTTATCTTTCGAGTGTTGATCCTTTTGGATCGAGTTTGTTGGAACTTGGTTCTGAGGCGTAGGATTATTTTGAATCCGAGATAGTGGAGTAGCCGAGTCTAGTGATTTGCTAGATCGGTGAGGTAAAGTGAACGTACCCAAGATTGGGTAACCACTATAAATCTTCTTGTCTTTCTATGATTGCTTGATTTCTTGTGCTAGATCGCTTAAATTTTTATTCCTCAAATAGACGCACAATTCACCTATTCACCCCCCTCTAGGTGATTTAGGTTGATAACTTTACACTTTCAATTGGTATCAGAGGGAGGTTGGTCATTAAAAGGTTAATACGTTGATCAATTTCCTCTCAAAAGTTGTCATTTGGTTATTCAAGCAATGGACAAGGTCAAAGATTTTGCCAAGCTTCCCCTCTGCACAAAGAATAACTTTTCCATGTGGAAAGAGAGAATTAAATTTTTCAGGGAAGCTGTGGACCCCCAGATCTTCATGATTGTTGAAGAAGGTCCTTACGTCTCCATGACTATCTCCACTATAGATCCAACAAAGAAGGTTCCTAATAAATTGATGGATCTAGATAAGGATGAGATTGTACTTGTCTCTTTGGACAAGAAAGCTAAAAATATCATAGCAAGTGCAGTCGATGACTTGATGCTGCAGAATCTGATTCACTGCCAATCAGCTAAGGAGATGTGGCAGTCTCTGGTTACTCTGATGGAAGGCACTAAAGAAGTGAGGGATGATAGAAGGTCCCTACTGATCCAGAAATATGAAGCCTTCAGGCAAGGGTCAAAGGAGACCATTGCAGATACCTTTGAGAATTTCTTCAAGATAGTCAACAGTCTCAGAGTATATGGCAGAGTCTTCACCAACGGGAAACTGAATGACATGTTCCTAAGATCCTTAAACAAGGAATGGGACAACAAGGTCTGTGCTATCAGGGAATTTGGAAAGCTAGCTGAGACAGATCCTCAGAATCTCTTCGGGAAGCTGATGTCGTATGAGCTTAAACTCAACACGAGAAAAGCTGAAGAAGAGAAGAGCAGGTCTACATCCAAAGAGAAGTCTGTTGCTTTAAAGGCAGACACCTCCAGGAAGTCAAAGGCTACCTCTCCAGCTCAGCACAAAAAGTGAGTGAAGAAGAAAACTCGGAGCCAAGTACCTCGGGATCTGAGATATCTGAAGGAGAGTTCTCCTTACTCTCACGGCAGTTCAAGAAATTCTTGAACAAGAAAAAGCAATGGAAGGGCAAGGATGCCTCTCACAGAAGATCACGGCATGATGGTGATCGACATAGAAAAGGTTCAAGAAGCCACGACAGGTATGGTTCTAAACCGAACAAACATATTTTGACTGACATAGTTTGCTACTGTTGTAATAAGCCATGTAACATCATAGCTGACTGCCCCCAAAAGAAGAAGGAGGGTGGTAGGAGAGAAGAAAAGAAGTCCTCATACAACAAGAAGAGGATAGAGAAGAGCCTGATAGCCAAGAAGGGCAAGACTCTTAGTGACTCTGACTCATCTGAGTCAAGTGAAGAAGAGGAAGCCTACTTTGGACTCATGGCTAATTCAGATGATGAACAAGAGCCCCAGTTCACTAGGGAGGAAAAATCTCACACCCCTCTTTCAGAATCTTAAGTTTCTGAGCATGATCATGAAGACATCTCCTCTGACGATGAGTCTGAACTCATGGCCCAGTATAAGGAATTGATCATGGCTTACGACAAATGTCGAAAGGTCGTGAAAACTAAGGCAAAAGAGATTAAGTCTCTAAAGGCCATAGAAAGCTCTCTAAGAGAGGAAGCCGTTAAGATGGACTGTTGGGTATTGCATCCACAATAACCCAGATTTGTATGAAGTCACCCTTGAACTAAGATGAATTAAGTTGTATTTGATATCCTTGTTTTAGCTATGTGTTTGCAGATTACCATTGCTAAGTGTAGACCAATGTTAGTCTACAGTGGGTCATGAACATAAGACCATACATTGTAATCCCTCACTATATGACCCAAGGTGTTGACTCATGTGTAGCCTCTCTATTGGGATACACTTCATATTGAAAGCTTGGATCATGGAATGAAGATTTGACTCTTTGAGAGAAGAGAAAGATTTTTTCTAAAGTTCTGGAAATTCTCTAAGTCCACTTCTCGAGAAGTACCTCTTAGTTCTCGAGAAGTGATTAGAGTTCTCGAGAAGCTTAGCCTCATAGTTTTCGAGAAGTCCTTAGAGTTCTCGAGAAGTCCCAGCTTTTGGTTCTCGAGAAGTCAAAATAGGTTCAAGAATTTTTCTAAGTCAGAGTTCTTGATAATTCTTCCTAGTTCTCGAGAAGTCTTCTTAGGTCTCGAAAAGTCTTGTCCAGTTCTCGGGATGCCTCAAGTTTAGTTCTTGAGAAGTCTATCTTGTTCTCGAGAAGCTTGGCTTAAGTTCTCGTGAACTGCCAGCCCTTTTTCTCGAATAGTCAAAGTTTCCTCAAAAAATCTCTCTAAGTGTTAGTTCTTGAGAAGTCTTCATAGTTCTCGAGAAGTCAATTAGTTCTCGAGAACTCAGCCCTTTTGTTCTCGAGAAGTCCAGAATTCTTCGAAGCAGTATAGTTCTCGAGAAGTCCTGATAGCTCTCGAGAACTCAGTCTCTAGTTCTCGAGAACAAAAGGCACTTCTCGAGAACTGTAAGTTAATTTTTCAGAAAATTTATGTTAAGTCCAGATCGGCCGAGATTTTCAAATGACTTGACGTGATTGGTCCACGTATCATCATTAATGTCTTTTCTAGCCGTTAAAGGTAATCTTATATAAAGTCTTATAATTAAAACCAAACCCTAACAATTACAAGGAGCGGAAATCCGTACACTTCTAAATTTCTGGATCGGCATTCTCTTTCCAAAAAAACACATTTGTCAGCCGCCGCCGCCACTCATTGAGTAGATCAATCTTTCTCCTTTCAATCAAAGAAGACTTGTTGTTCAAGGGATCATCATCTTCCGCTTGATCGAGTAGGTCAAAGTTCTCTCAGGTCAGATTGTCAAGTCTTCTTCAACAGTTTCTGAAAGAGACGCAAATTTCAAGAAGAAGACCTTGGGCTTAATATTTCCAGATCTAAGAGAAATTCTTGTTTGTATTTTCAAATCTTGTCGTTATCTTGTAGGAGATTATTTTCCGAGTGTAAGAGCGTTATTCTCCGAGTTTGTAGGAAGTTTTATCTTTCGAGTGTTGATCCTTTTGGATCGAGTTTGTTGGAACTTGGTTCTGAGGCGTAGGATTATTTTGAATCCGAGATAGTGGAGTAGCCGAGTCTAGTGATTTGCTAGATCGGTGAGGTAAAGTGAACGTACCCAAGATTGGGTAACCACTATAAATCTTCTTGTCTTTCTATGATTGCTTGATTTCTTGTGCTAGATCGCTTAAATTTTTATTCCTCAAATAGACGCACAATTCACCCATTCACCCCCCTCTAGGTGATTTAGGTTGATAACTTTACACTTTCAATTGGTATCAGAGGGAGGTTGGTCATTAAAAGGTTAACACGTTGATCAATTTCCTCTCAAAAGTTGTCATTTGGTTATTCAAGCAATGGACAAGGTCAAAGATTTTGCCAAGCTTCCCCTCTGCACAAAGAATAACTTTTCCATGTGGAAAGAGAGAATTAAATTTTTCAGGGAAGCTGTGGACCCCCAGATCTTCATGATTGTTGAAGAAGGTCCTTACGTCTCCATGACTATCTCCACTATAGATCCAACAAAGAAGGTTCCTAATAAATTGATGGATCTAGATAAGGACGAGATTGTACTTGTCTCTTTGGACAAGAAAGCTAAAAATATCATAGCAAGTGCAGTCGATGACTTGATGCTGCAGAATCTGATTCACTGCCAATCAGCTAATGAGATGTGGCAGTCTCTGGTTACTCTGATGGAAGGCACTAAAGAAGTGAGGGATGATAGAAGGTCCCTACTGATCCAGAAATATGAAGCCTTCAGGTAAGGGTCAAAGGAGACAATTGCAGATACCTTTGAGTATTTCTTCAAGATAGTAAATGGCCTAAGAGTGTATGGTCGAGTCTTCACCAATGGGGAGCTGAATGATAAGTTTCTGAGATCTCTCACAAAGGAATGGGATAACAAAGTCGGTGCCATCCGGGAGTTTAGCAGACTAGCTGAGACAGACCCACAGAATCTATTTAGCAAGCTGATGTCTTATGAACTGCAGATCAATTCCAAAAAAGCTGAAGAAGAGAAAAGTCGCTTCTCCTCAAAAGAGAAGTCGGTTGCATTAAAGGCTGACAGTTCAAAGAAGGGCAAAGATGCCTCACCAGCACCTGCTCAAGAAGTAAGTGAAGAAGAAAGCTCTGAGCCAAGCACCTCAGGCTTAGAACGATCTGAAGGAGAGTTCTTGTTGCTCTCTCGGCAGTTCAAGAAATTCTTGAACAAGAAGAAGCAGTGGAGAGGCAAGGATGCCTCATACAGAAGATCACGACATGACGGTGATCAGCGAAAGAAAGGCTCGGGTAGCCATGACAGGTATAACTCTAAACAGAACAAACAGATTTCTACTGACATTGTTTGCTACTGTTGCAACAAACAGGTCACATCATAGCTGACTTCCCCCAAAAGAAGAAGGAGGGTGGCAGAAGAGAGGAAAATAAGTCCTCGTATCACAAGAAGAGGACAGAGAAGAACCTGTTGGCCAAGAAGGGCAAGACTCTCAACGACTCCGACTCATCTGAGTCAAGTGAAGAAGAGGAAGCCCACTTTGGGCTCATGGCTCAATTAGATGACGAACAAGAGCCCCAGTTTACTGGGGAGGTAAAATCTCACACTCCTCTCTCTAAATCTGAAAGTTCTGATCATGATCATGAGGACAGCTCTTCTAACGATGAGTCGGAACTTTTGGCCCAGTACAAGGAGTTGATCATAACTTACGACAAATGTTGCCGAGTCGTGAAAACTCAGGATAAAGAGTTTAAGTCTCTAAAGGCTATTCAGTGCAGCTTGAAAGAAGAAGTCGCTTAGACTGACTCTCTTCAAGAGAACTTCAATTTTGTTATTGAAGAATACAATCAAGCTCTTAAGCACCTCGACCATAAAGATGAAATCATCAAGAGTTGGAAAAACAACTCGAGACTGAGAAGAAACTTGTTGAAAGTTTCTCTAAGCCTAAGACAGTTCTTCCACTCGTTGATGAATTCTCAGCTAAGGCCCAAGGTGCTGGACTAGGCCATGTTGCCGCTCCTAGTAAATCTTCTAGAAGAAACAGGGCTCAACGGAAGAATAAGGCCGCCAAGAAGGCCTTGGCCAAAGAAAAGGGGAAAGCCCCTCTAGATAAGACTGTATTTAAGAAAGTCGTCTTTCAAAAAAATAAGTTTGATCTGGACTCGTCCATTGGTTACTTTGAAAGTTAGGTGATAAGATCTAACAGCCTCTAGAGGGGGGGTGAATAGAGCAAGTTCAAATAAATTGATATATTTAAAACTTTTTGATTTACTTAGTGTAGGTAGTGAGTGATGCAGCAGATAAATATATTTAAAATAAAATCACACAGCACACAAGCAAGAAGAAAAACAATCCACAGAAGACACAAGGAAATATAGTGGTTCCCCAAAACTGGGTACATCCACTCTTCTACCACCCTTGGTAGGAATCCACTCAGGACTGAGTTGATCAGGTGTCCTGACACCAATGAGCTTTTGATAAGGTGCCCAAAAACCAAATCTAGATTTTTTGATAAGGTGTCTTGCCACCACTGAGTTTTGACAAGGCTCTCAGAACCAGACAGAACTTTTGAAGGGAGTTCAAGAACCCTTTTACAGCAGGAAAAGAAAAAGTAAAAGTTGAGTTTGTCTTCTCTGTTCTCAGTCAAATGAGAGAAGCACAAGTGGATGTAGATGTTGTCAAAGCTCCCCCTGAGATGTAGAAGTTCAGGTAGAAGAAGCTTTGCACAAGGGTGACAGGCTCTTCACTGCTTGTCCTTCTTCAGCAATAGATGACTCAGGAACTGAGTGTTTGATGTCTGAAGGCAGAAAGCAAATTGAGAAGAGTTGAATGCAGAGGCAGAAGAGGTTTCAGAGAATGTTGATCAAGATGTTTCTCTGAGTGTGGTTCTTCTCTGTAAATTCTCTGCAGACAGATTTCTTGAGAAAGAGATGAAGCTTGATGTACTCTGTGTTGTCAGAATGAATAATCTTTTTGTTCTCCTTGTCTCTCTCGAATAGATCTCTGAGTAATGGGATAGCCGTTGGCAGGGCATTTAATATATTCCATAACTGTCCATGCCTTGAAGGAAAGCCTTAATTGATTTCCATTGAAAATTCCTTGAGATATGGTGCAATTAAGTCTTGAAACGGCCAGGGGATCTCTTGCAATAACTGCTTGAAAAATCTCTCATTTGAATTTCAAATGTCAACGGACGGGAGAACTTAAAACGTCGAACTCAACCTGAAGCGTCGATCTGAGCTCGACTGATCGTCGATCAGAGAGTAAAATTGAAGCAGAGAAATACACGCCAAAACGTCGAGCAGAACTCGACGTTACGTCGAACTGAGAACGACGCTGCGTCGAGCTGCGATCGACTGTGCGTCGAGCAGCGGTCGACTATGCGTCGAGCTGAGGACGACTCTACGTCGAGCTGGGGTCGACTCTCCGTCGAGTTGAGCAGAACTGAATCTCAAATAACCTAAGTTCTAAACTTACACTCAATGACCTTGGCTATACAATTAGGTCAACATCCTTAGCATAGTTATCCTGACCCAAATATAACAAGGGTGTTCCAACAATCTCCCCCTATTTGGATTAGGATTACTATTCACATGAATTTAAGGAAATTAAAAAAGCATACAGACATTATACAAGAAAACTGAAAAACAAGAGCATAGATGGAAGCAGGAGCAGATAAACAACTGTCAAAAATGTTTATGGCAGTAACATAGAAGATAAGCCATCTTACATTTACTTCTCCTTAGGCTCTTCTTCAAAGCCTTTCTTGAATTTGATTTCCCTTTGAGGGTTGGCACTGTCTTTCTTTGATCTGTAATCTTCAGAAGTCCCCAATGAAGTTATGCTCTTTGCAGAAGGAGGAACAGCAGCAGGATGTAGCTCCATGTATCTATCAGCATCAAAGAATTTGCTAGAATGATATTTGTCTAACTCCTGTCTTCTCTGGTCTGACATAGTGCTTATGTTGGATATGTCCAGTCCCCTTTCTTTGTTCTTCTTAATTAGATCTAGGGCAGCAAGCTCAGCCATCCTAGCCTTCCATGCAGTAGGGTTGTTGACTGGATCATCATATGGAATAGGAGGCTCATACTTATTACGATGATCTGAAGGAATAGGTTTCTGCCTTACACCCTCATTGAGCTTAAAGGGAAAGGGACCAGTGGTTGAAGCAATGGTCTTTCCTTCCCTTTGATAAGGTTGGGGTCTGGCTTGACCTCTAGCTTGATTACCTCTAGAAGATCCTTTGGATTGATTTCCTCTTGATTGATAACCTCTAGATTGGCCACCTCCTTGTCCTCTCCTTGACTGATAAGTCTTGCCTTGGAAGGAGGATGTTGGAGGTTTGCTTACTGGGTTAGCACTGCCTCCTGCACCTGGAGAAGGAGGAGGTGGAGGAGGAGGAAAGTCAAAAGACTTGGAATCTCCTTTCTTGAACTTCTTTTTCATTTTCATTGCCTTGAGCTGATTTTTAGAGAACTGCATCCATGGCTCAGTAATCTCACATTTGTGCTGTATGTAATAAGGGATGTCATGGTCAGTTGCTCTAGCCATTGGAACTCTTCTTGCAGCTTTTGATCTGGCTTTCCTCTTTTTAGCAATAGTTGCAGCAGAGTCATCAGAGCTAGTTGCAAACTCATCAGAGGAGCTGCTTTGGATATGATCATAGGGATCATAATAATCACTTTTTGATGCACTTTCTGAAACAGAAGGAGGAGCATCTGCCAGTGTAGATGACTTATCTAGCACTGCAGGGAAAGAAAAGGTTTCAGGAGCATTAGGCACTGAATCAGCTAGGTCACTCAAGACTTCAGAAATCACAGCCTCAACAGAAATGGCTGGATAACTTTCACTAGCAGGAGCTGAGGCTACCACTGCATCAGAAGCAGAAGAAACAAAAGAACTGGCAGGAGCAACAGCTACCACTGCCTCAGAAACAATAACTTCAGCAGGAGCAAGGGCTTCCACTGCATCAGAAGTGTTAAGAACCTTATCAACAGTCATGTTATCAGCAGACTCATTTGCAGGAGCATCAGCTACCACTGCATCATCTTCAAGAATCATCTTATCACAACCAACAACAGCAGCAGCAAAGGGAATGATGGCCCTGGACAGATCTTCAGCAAGCAGTAACTTGTGAGAGCTGAAGGATCTTCTGAAAAATAATGCTGGTACTGTCACAATAGAATCTTCAACTGAAGGTGGACTGAATTCTTTATCTGCAATCTGAACATCTGAAATAAGCATTTCTTCACAATCAACAGAGGGCATCTCTTCTTCTACCAAAATCTCCCCCTGCCTAGATTCAGTAGCAACTGATTCTAGGCCCCTAGAAGAAGGGCCAGCCACAGCAGGAGAGAGGGAAGAAAGCTTTGAAGAGATAGAGTCCAAAGATCTGATTATTGGAGCTAGGGAAGCATCCAATAAGGAGGACAACCTTGGAGCCAAGAGCTCATAGAGCTTATTAGCCAAGGGAAGCAGATCTACTTGCTCAGACTGTTTAGCAGAGGTAGAGGGGAGAGAAACAGATGCAGCAGGAGAAGATGATGGTATAGAAGGAAAAGGAATGGAGGACATGATGAGGTCTGAGAGTGAGGTCTCAGCATTGTTATCATGTGAACCATCCAAGAAGGAATCAGCTTGATTGAACTCAATGTCCATTGAAGGGAAGTAATGAAGAGGATCAAATACTTCAGAAGTGGTGGTAATGGATGGATGAAGAGAAGATGCAATAGTGTCAATAGATGATATTTGCAAAGGGGATGAGAGCTGAGAAGTTGATGGAGTGAAGGTGGTTGGAAAGCTGAAAGAAGGAGAGATGGTGATTGATGGCCTGGCTTCTTCTACTAGGTCAGTTGACTGAGGGTGAGTGGCCACAACAGCCCTTGATTCAGTAGAGGATTTCAGTGCTGCAGCAGCCTTGGGATTTACAATCTTCCTGTCCCATTTTCCAATCAGGGCACAGGTCAACCTTTTTGAAGCATTAATGTGCTTGGAGGATACCAGAAGCTGTGGGCAGACATGATGAAGCAACAATCCCAAAGTCCTTCCAAAATGAACATAGGTCTTATTGACCTTCTTCTTCACTAAATCAAACAGAAGTTCTCCCCAGTTTAGGTGCTTTTTATCTAGGAGGGCAGCCATGATGCAGAATTGTTGCCTGGAAATAGCATCATGTGCTGTCCTCTTAGCACAGATGACCTTGCCTACCACATCAGCTAAAAGCCTAAATTCAATGGCAAGATCCACTTTCAGCAATTTGGAGGCATTCTCAGAAGAATGACCCATTCTGTCTAGCATTGCATCATACTCCTCATTTGACAATTCCAAACTGTCATGTCCATTGTCTAATTCAAAAGCTTCAGTAAAACTAGCAGGAGATATTGATACCTGAGTTCCAGAAATAGAACCAGTAATAGTGCTTTCATCTGTATTAACTGCTGTAAATATCCACTCTTTAATTTCAGTCTCTGCCATGGGCATTCTTGTTGACATGAACTTCACTAGTTTCTGTTCTTTAAAGAGTTCCAGGATATCCAGAAAATTCTGTGAGGAACCTTCAAAGGAATCCAAGTCGATGTCGAAACCATAATCGATCTTCATTGCCGTCAATATGTTTGCTGGAATCGCCATTATCTGCAGAATACCTCTCAAGAACAAGTGTAAAAGCTTTGGAGGGAGAATAAAGTTGCAGGAAATACGAAAGCGCAAAAGACATCGACGCCGAGAAGATGATTTTATACTAGGGTTCGACGCTGAAAAGGAAATAACGTCGAGCTTAGTTCGACGCTAAGAGGCTCTAGGGGAAACGAAGAGACTCGATGGTGTTCAGCTGAGTTCGACGTTCGACGTTTTGAAGGTCGACGGTCGACGCTATTAGGGATGCTGAACGTCGAGCTCTGGTCGACGTCAATTAACGTCGTCGACCGAAACAGAAGCTTAACAAACTCCAGACAGAGTCGATCTCTGGTCGACGCAAAAGATGAGGTCGACGGTCGACGCTATATAGCGGTCGACGGTCAGTCGATCTCCGGTCGACGTTTTCAAGTGAAAAGCGTCGAGCGTCGAGCAGAGTTCAGACAGAACCTCTAGATCCTTAAGGAAAAGATACATTTGCCTAGATTTTGTTATTTTTATGGTTTCAAAATCTTGTAAATTAATTTATGCTATCTCCATCTATCATTCCCAACTGATTAAGGAAGAAGAAGTGTTTCTTTTCATCCAAAGGTTTGGTGAAAATATCTCCCCTTTGTAAATCAGTAGGAATATACTCTAGTGCTATTTTATTCTTTTCTACATTATCCCTTAAGAAATGATGTCTGATCTCTATGTGCTTTGTCCTACTATGGAGAACTGGATTTTGAGCAATACAAATTGCACTAGTATTGTCACAAAAAATTTTTGACTTCTCTAAGTTGTAACCATAGTCTAGGAGCTGGTTTTGAATCCACAACATCTGTGAGCAGCAACTTCCTGCAGCCATGTATTCAGCTTCAGCAGTTGATGTAGACACAGATGTTTGCTTTTTGCAAAACCAGGAGACAAGTCTATCACCCAGGAATTGACAAGTTCCACTGGTGCTTTTCCTGTCTACTCTACATCCAGCATAATCAGCATCTGAAAATCCAGTGAGATCAAATCCTGAATCATGTGGATACCAGAGACCTAGATTTGGACAACTTTTTACATATCTAAGAATTCTCTTAACTAATGTGAGGTGTGACTCTCTAGGGCTCACTTGGAACCTAGCACATACACATGTAGCAAACATAATATCTGGTCTGCTTGCTGTAAGATATAAAAGAGAACCAATGATTGCTCTAAAATTAGTCTGATCAACTGGTTTACCAGATTCATCAGCATCTAAGACAGCATTAGTAGGCATAGGTGTTTTCATAGAAGATGCATCTGACATCCCAAATTTATTAACCAATTCTTTTGCATACTTGGTTTGAGAGATGAATATGCCATCAGCATGTTGTTTGATTTGCAATCCTAAGAAAAAGGAAAGCTCACCCATGCTACTCATTTCAAACTTTGAGTGCATAAGTTGTGAGAACTTTTTGCATAAGCTTGAATCAGTAGACCCAAATATTATATCATCTACATATATTTGTACTAGTAGGATATGGGACTTATGGGTTCTAATAAAAAGAGTTTGGTCTACTCTACCCCTTTTAAAATCATTTTCAAGCAAAAAGGAGGCTAAGGTCTCATACCATGCTCTTGGAGCTTGCTTGAGACCATATAAGGCCTTATGTAATTTGAAAACATGTTCAGGAAAGGTTGAAGAGATAAAACCTGGAGGTTGCTTGACATAGACTTCTTCCTTGATGTCTCCATTGAGAAATGCACTTTTAACATCCATTTGGAAAACTTTGAACTTCTTGTGTGCAGCATAAGCAAGGAAAATTCTTATGGCCTCCAACCTTGCAACTGGTGCAAAGGTTTGGTCATAGTCAATCCCTTCTTCTTGACAATAGCCTTGAGCAACAAGCCTTGCCTTGTTTCTCACAATGATCCCTTGATCATCTAGCTTATTCCTGAAAACCCACTTAGTTCCAACAATTTGATGGTTTCTTGGTTTTGGAACCAATTCCCATACTTTGTTCCTTTCAAACTGGTTTAGTTCCTCTTGCATTGCAATGATCCAGTTTGGATCTTGCTCTGCATCTTGAATAGTTTGAGGCTCTATTTGGGAGAGAAAACAGGTGTGCATCAGATGTTGATTTATCTGATTTCTGGTTTGCACACCTTCTGAAATTTCTCCAATCACTTGGGAGATTGGATGATCTCTTATTGTTACTAAATCAACAGTGGGTGTTGATTGTTCACCAACCTGTGTTGTTGTTTCCTCTTGTGGAACAACAACTGGCTCTCCATTTGGTTCTGAAATTTGATCTGTATCTTCACTCTTATTACTAGCAGCTTCTTGTTGAGTTGTTGAAGATAGATTTCCCTCATCCATGATGGTTAACTGATTAATATTTTCAGCTAATGATTGTACCTGTAAGTGATCTATGGTAGAAGAATTCTTCTCCTTATAAGACATATTAGATTCATCAAAGGTAATATGCATGGACTCTTCAACTTTATGAGATGATTTGTTATACACCCTATAAGCTTTGCTGTTCAAAGAGTATCCCAGAAACACTCCTTCATCAGCCTTAGCTTCAAATTTTGCTAAATATCTCTTGTCATTATTGTGAATGAAACAAATGCAACCAAAGGTTTTGAAAAAGCTAACTTTAGGTTTCTTTCCTTTGAGCAATTCATAAGGGGTCTTATTCTTTAGTTTATGTATCAGGCTTCTGTTCAAAACATAATTGGAGGTGTTCACAGCCTCTGCCCAAAAGGTTAGAGGAAGATGAGCATCTGTCAATAATGTTGTGGCTGATTCAATTAAGGTTCTATTTTTCCTTTCAACTACCCCATTTTGTTGAGGAGTTCTAGGAGCTGAGAAAGTGTGCCTGATCCCTTCATTCTGACAGAACTCTTGCATAAGAAGAGAATCAAACTCTGTCCCATGATCACTTCTGATCAGGGCTATATGAGTATTGAACTCAATCTGTATGCTCTTGAGAAAATCTGTCAAAATTTTGAAGTTGTCAGACTTCTTTCTTAGGAAGAACACCCAAGTGAATCTTGAGAAGTCATCTACAATCACTAAGGCATAAGATTTCCCCCCTAGACTTTGTACTGTAGTAGGTCCAAAAAGGTCCATGTGCAACAGATACAAAACCCTAGGTGAATCACTCTTGTTAAGTGATTTGAAACTATTTTTAGTTTGCTTTCCTAGTTGGCAAGCCTTGCAGAGTCCTTCCTTCTTGTAGGGACCAGAAGGTAGTCCTCTAACAAGGTTGAGTTTAGACAACCTAGCAATAGTTCTAAGGTTAACATGTCCTAATCTTTTATGCCAAAGTTCATTTGGCTTACTAAGGGAATTAAAAAGGCATATGTCTACTTTAGATGAATTAAAATCTACTAGGTATATGTTATCTTGCCTATTTCCAATCAACACAATATTATTATCTAGAGCAATATTACATACTAGATCAGTGAACCAAACCTGATAACCAGCATCACAAAGTTGACTGATGCTGATTAAGTTGTGCTTCAGTCCTTCCACATAGGCTACCTTCTTGATAGTGATTGAGCCTATTTTGACTTGACCATATCCCTTGGTTTGTCCAAAATTGGAGTCACCAAAGATTACTCTTGGTCCAAGCTTTGCTTTGAAGGATGAAAGATTGCTTTTGGTTCCTGTCATATGTTTGGAGCAACCACTATCCAGGTACCAATGCTGGTTCACCACTGGATAGCTCTTCATCTGCACATGTAACAGCTTAGTTGTTTTTCACCCAGTTCACCTTGGGTTGAGGTTGATAACCAATGAAATCAGAAATGAATGACATTTCAGGCTGACTCTTATAGCCTTCAGGATGATATCTCCTAGGAGGAATCACCCATTCAGCATAAGGGTTAGGCTGAGATGTAGGATACTTGATATTCAATTTAGATTTATCCTGTGCAGACAACCCAGAACTCTGAGCTCTGTTCGACGCACGTCGACCTGAGTTCGACGCTGAAGTTTCAGGACGTCGAGCTCCATTCGACGCTTGAACAGGCCTACTTTCAGGGACAACAGCAAGTCGACCTGAGTTCGACGTGTGTCGACCTGAGTTCGACGTTTCAGCAAGGTGTTGCTGATTCTTGTTAGAACGGCGTCGAGCTCTGGTCGAAGAACGTCGAGCTCTGTTCGACGTTTTCTGTTGAACTTGAAGTTGCTTAGGTAGATCAGAATTTTTTCTGGCTACTACCATAATTCCTTTACCCTTGTTACTGGTAAATTTTATGGGAGTTGTTAGCACTATAGGTTGGCTTGGAGAGGCACCCAAACCTAGTGAACCACTCATTCTTGAGTTCACTGTGCTTGTGATGTCTATTAGCTTGAGGCTCCTCCCATTGAGAGTTTCCTCTAGCTGTTTAGCCTTGGATAGCTCACTCTTTAGTGAAGCTATCTCCTCCCTACAGCACTCTAACTCATCAGAGAGCTTGAGATTATTTGCACTTAATGTGCTGTAATCAGACAGTTGACTTCTAAGAGAATCATTTGTCTTCTCTGCTGTCAGCAAGTCTATGCACATTGATTTAAATCTAAACTTGAAATCATCAGAAGAAAAATCAAATGAGTCAAGTACCTGATCTTCACTCAATTCCTGATCAGTCATATATTCAGATTCATGCTCTGAATCTGAGCTGCTTTGTGATGCATTGATTGCCATCATGCAGAATCCTTTTTCTGTGGCATCATCCTCATCATCACTTGTGCTGGATGATTCTTCAGAATCTTCAGTGTCACTCCAAGTTTCTGCAACAAATCCTTTCCTTGTATTTTTGGTGTTGCTGGAAGAGGGTTTCTCATAATATTTCTTTGAATCTTTCTCTCTTCTCTTGTCTTTTCTTTCTCTCCTATCTTTCTTTTCTTTGCCTTGATTCTCAGGACAGTTTGGAGCAGTGTGTCCTGGTTTCCTGCAGCCATAGCAAATAATTTCTTTATTAGTAGACCTATCATACCTTGGCTTGTCTTGGTCCTTAGAAGACCATTTTCTGAAATTCTTCCTAGCCATCTTGTTGAATCTTTTGGCTAGTAGGCTTAGAAGTTCTTCATTGACTATCTCCTTCTCTTTAGGTACTTCCTCTGAAGCTTTGAGAGCTATTGTCTTCTCCACTTTGGGTGCAGGAGAAGATGTGTTTTGCTCCCCTTCTCTTGTCTTGACAAATTGCTCATAGGACTTGAGCTTGCCTAAGAGAGCTTCAGTGGATAGCTCAATTTGACTTCTGCCATCTTTGATTGGCCAGATTCTTGAATCCCAAGTGCTAGGTAGGCACATGAGAATTTTATCATTTATCTCAGTGAGAGATATATCCTTGTCCAGAGTTTTCAACTCACTGACAATGAGACTGAATCTGTTGTACATGTCAGCCACAGATTCAGCTGGAGCCATTTTGAAGTTCTCATACTGTGTTATCAGTTGAGCTCTTCTATCCTTTCTTTCATCAGCTGAACCTGAGACTATTTCAGTTAATTTGTCCCAGATTTCCTTGGCAGAATTGCAGTCAGCAACTTTTTGGAATATGTCATCAGACATAGTTTGTGTCAATATGTTCATTGCTTTTGCATCAGCAACTTTCCACTTCTTTATATCAGTGTCTGTTCCTGCAGGAGGTGGAACAGCTGAAGTACTTGTTGAAGTAGGAGGTCTTGGACATTCTGTTAAGACACAATTAAAGATGTCTTCATCAAAAGAATTCATGTAAAGTTTTATCCTTGCTTTCCAGAGTCCAAACTTGGAAAGATTGCACACTGGAGGTCTTGTGCTTGCATACTCCTTGTTTTGTGCCATGTCTTTAAATAAATAAATAGATGTGTAGAAAATAATCCTCTACAGAGATTGATCTTATCAGGGATCTTTTGGTTCAGGTGTTAGCCTGTATGAACAACTAACCTCCCTCTGATACCAATTGAAAGTTAGGTGATAAGATCTAACAGCCTCTAGAGGGGGGGTGAATAGAGCAAGTTCAAATAAATTGATATATTTAAAACTTTTTGATTTACTTAGTGTAGGTAGTGAGTGATGCAGCAGATAAATATATTTAAAATAAAATCACACAGCACACAAGCAAGAAGAAAAACAATCCACAGAAGACACAAGGAAATATAGTGGTTCCCCAAAACTGGGTACATCCACTCTTCTACCACCCTTGGTAGGAATCCACTCAGGACTGAGTTGATCAGGTGTCCTGACACCAATGAGCTTTTGATAAGGTGCCCAAAAACCAAATCTAGATTTTTTGATAAGGTGTCTTGCCACCACTGAGTTTTGACAAGGCTCTCAGAACCAGACAGAACTTTTGAAGGGAGTTCAAGAACCCTTTTACAGCAGGAAAAGAAAAAGTAAAAGTTGAGTTTGTCTTCTCTGTTCTCAGTCAAATGAGAGAAGCACAAGTGGATGTAGATGTTGTCAAAGCTCCCCCTGAGATGTAGAAGTTCAGGTAGAAGAAGCTTTGCACAAGGGTGACAGGCTCTTCACTGCTTGTCCTTCTTCAGCAATAGATGACTCAGGAACTGAGTGTTTGATGTCTGAAGGCAGAAAGCAAATTGAGAAGAGTTGAATGCAGAGGCAGAAGAGGTTTCAGAGAATGTTGATCAAGATGTTTCTCTGAGTGTGGTTCTTCTCTGTAAATTCTCTGCAGACAGATTTCTTGAGAAAGAGATGAAGCTTGATGTACTCTGTGTTGTCAGAATGAATAATCTTTTTGTTCTCCTTGTCTCTCTCGAATAGATCTCTGAGTAATGGGATAGCCGTTGGCAGGGCATTTAATATATTCCATAACTGTCCATGCCTTGAAGGAAAGCCTTAATTGATTTCCATTGAAAATTCCTTGAGATATGGTGCAATTAAGTCTTGAAACGGCCAGGGGATCTCTTGCAATAACTGCTTGAAAAATCTCTCATTTGAATTTCAAATGTCAACGGACGGGAGAACTTAAAACGTCGAACTCAACCTGAAGCGTCGATCTGAGCTCGACTGATCGTCGATCAGAGAGTAAAATTGAAGCAGAGAAATACACGCCAAAACGTCGAGCAGAACTCGACGTTACGTCGAACTGAGAACGACGCTGCGTCGAGCTGCGATCGACTGTGCGTCGAGCAGCGGTCGACTATGCGTCGAGCTGAGGACGACTCTACGTCGAGCTGGGGTCGACTCTCCGTCGAGTTGAGCAGAACTGAATCTCAAATAACCTAAGTTCTAAACTTACACTCAATGACCTTGGCTATACAATTAGGTCAACATCCTTAGCATAGTTATCCTGACCCAAATATAACAAGGGTGTTCCAACATACTTAACCAGGCCTACTTATGTAGAGCCAAAGTCTAGGTACCAAGGATGGACTCGCCCTCAGAACTTTGGTGAGAGTGTCTTGAAGGCACCTTATGAAGAAGTGATTCTTCAGGGCTATGGTCCTTATAATCATAGCCACAAATTCAAGAAAGCACCTAAAGTAAAGCCCATTGGGGAAAGGCCTCCGAAGGAGAAGAAGTCATGTGATTGACATCACCATGAAGCTTCCTCCTCCAAGAGTTCTACCCCTTCTAGACCACCATCTCAAAAGGTCAAGCAGGAGTACATAAGGCAAAGATTTAACAGGTTTGACTGTTGGTGTTGTGGCAAAATTGGTCATTTTTCCATCGACTGTTGGTTTAATACCAGGAAGGTTACTACTCCTCAAGTTGGCAACATGAGATTGACCACTCAGAATGCTAATCTTCGTAGGAGGAGTGTTCTAACCCGAGACTAAGGACCCAAACATGTTTGGGTTCCTAAGGAAAAGTGATCATGAATGCAGGTATGTCCAAAGGCCACCAAAATGCCAATCTGGTACATGGACAGTGGATGCTCTCCGCACATGACAAGGACTAGAAGCCTACTTAAAAATTTCACTCCAGTCTGAAACGGACCAAAGGTCATCTTTTGAGGTTCAGACCAAGGGATAACTAAAGGCTACGGTATTATCACTAACGGTAATGTATCCTTTTCGGATGTAGCATATGTGGAGGGATTGGAACACAATCTCATAAGCATAAGTCAACTATGCGACAAAGGATACATAGTTGAGTTCCACGCTAACAAGTGCTTGATAAAGTTTGTTGACAATATGGAAATAATTCTATCAGGCACTCGAAGCAGGAATATATTTTGTTTAAATTTCATTTGTATAGATTCTTCTACACCAGTGTGTCTTTTGGCAAAAGATAGTGCGTCTCTTGGTGACCAATGGCACAAGAGGCTAGCACATATTAATTTTAAAACTATTAATAAATTATTCTCCCAGAAATTAGTACGTGATGCCCAAATATCAAGCACGTCAAAGAGAGACCTTGTCATGCATGCGTTAAAGGCACGCAAATAAGGGATACCTTTAAAAGCATTATAGGAAAAAACTCTAATAGGTGTTTACACCTACCTCATATGGACTTGTTCGGTCCACTGCAAGTTATAAGTTTAGGAGGTAAGGATTATACATTGGTTATTTTTTATGACTACTCGCGTTTTGCGTGGGTGTTCTTTCTGAAACACAAGTCAGATACCTTCGATATCTTTACAAACTTTGTCAGGAAGGTCCAGAATGAATACAACTGTTCCATAGTAAAAATTAGAAGTGACAATGGAACGGAGTTCAAATCTGAGGCCATGAAAGAATTTTGTGAAAGCCTAGGTATCTTTCATGATTTTTCCTCTCCCCGTACTCCACAACAAAATGGAGTAGCTGAGAGAAGGAATAGAACACTCATAGAGGCCTGCAGGACTATGTTGAGTGATGCTTCACTACCGGAGTACTTCTGGGCTGAAGCCGTCAACATTGCATGCCACGTGCAAATTTGAGCCCTCATAAACAAGAATCATGATAAGACACCTTATGAACTTCTAAAAGACAGGAAACCAACAATTTCATATTTTAGAATTTTTGCCTGTAAATGCTTCGTGCTTAACAATGGTAAGTATCATATTACCAAATTTAGTGAGAAAAGTTTTGAAGGTATTTTGTAGGATATAATATCCATAGAAAGGCATATAGGGTTTTCAATAAAAAAACTCTGGTTGTAGAGGAATCCATACATGTTGTATTTGATGAGACGAGCTTGCTGCAAAGCAAATCGTCTAGTGTGCTTGTTGAAGAAGCAGGTACAAGGCTTAAAGGGATCAGCTTGGATGAATCAACCGAAGGTTAAGATGAAAAGTTCATCAAGATCACCTCTCCTACCCCTATTGGAGAGGTAGAGGATCAAGATGAAAATATTTTCCAGGTTGGTGAAGTCACTCCAGTCGCTGAAGAAGTTCCAAAACTAACGAGAATCTTGATAGTTTTACTTTCAAGACTACCTAAACACCTAGAGGGGGGGTGAATAGGTTCTAATGCTTGTTTTCACTTTAGGTAGAATATAACTACTGAATATAAACACACAGCACAGCAATCACAGAAATTCACACATCACAGATTGCACACAGTTTTATAGTGGTTCCCCAAGATCTGGGTACATCCACTTTCCCCCTTCACCTATCTAGCAGTGTGCTAATTCGGCCAAACTTCCTTCCTTAACTCAGATCCTCAGATCCTACAGCTCAGAATCCAAAATGGATTCCTACAACTCAGAGTGATACCACACTCCTACAACTCAGGCAAACCAGCCCTACCCCAGTCTCTATTCAAGACCTACAACTCAGAGATTATCTCTCCTACACTCAGCCTTTATAAATTAGGCTTACAACTCAGATCTATTAAAGATCCTACAAGATTTAGAAAAAGAGTTTTATAGAATCTTGCCCTTGTTGAGAGAGAAAGGACAAGACAGCACCTGATCAGCTGATGGATGAAACCAACTGAAACTTAGCTTTCTTCAAAGCTTCTTGAATCTGAACTAGCTGAGTTGATTTCCAAACAGCTTCTTGAGAAACCTGTAACAGCTTCCTTCTTGATCTTCAAATGGCTGGATCCCTCTCTATCCAATCCCTTTGGAAATTCTTCAAAATTCTAGGATGAATTCTCCTTAGACAAATCCTGAGAGGTTGAACCCTTCAGAATGTCTTCTTAGATCTTCTGATGAAGATCTTCTTCAGTGCCTTGCACTTTCTTGATTTGATTCCTTAAGCCGTTTTTATGTGTGTTGCTTCTCAGTAAAAATAATAATTCCATTCTACTTCTGAATCTGTCTATTTATAGACCTTCTTTTTGGTGACCGGCTGATCAGGTTTCTAACTATTTTCTGATAAGTCTGACAGCTTCAGTTAACCTATTGCAACCCACAGCTGTCAAGTCTTCAAACAGATCTTGTGCCTTTGTCTTGGACAGCAAAGTGTCGAGACTGTCTGTCAGAAAGTGTCGAGACCATCTGTCTATATGTGTCGACACAAGTAACTTTGGTGTCGACACAGCCTCTGGTGAAGTCGACAAGCTTGCCTTCAAGTCGACTCAGCTTCTGCATACTACAACTTGAGAGTGAGTCGACACTGAGTATTTGTGTCGACTCAAACACTTCATCATTCTTCAGCAAACGACTTGGTCTAGACTTGGCAGTGTGTCGACACAAGTAACTTTGGTATCGAAACAGTTGATGTAGATTCAAAACATAGTATGTGTCGACACTGCCTTCAGGTGTCGATACAGCTTTTGTCGACTCTGCCTATATGTGTCGACTCAGTCTTCTGGTGTCGACACAAATATTGTCGACTTTGCCTCTGTGTGTCGACACAGCCTCCTGGTGTCGACACAGTTGATGTCAACTATAATCTTGTGTGTGTCGACACTGCCTCCCGGTGTCGACACAGTTGATATCGACTCATTTTCTCTATGTCGACACAGCCTTCTTGAAGTGTCGACACAATCTTCCTGAAGTGTCGACACATCTTCTTCTGATGTCGACACATGGACTTAGAAATTTTTCCATACTTTTAACCTGCACATATTCAACTTAAACAACATCAAATACACCTTGATGTATATCATTATGCTAAGTTAGGCTTCTTCAAATCAGGTACACATTTTCCAATGTACCCAACAATCTCCCCCTATTTGGAGAAGTCATAACCCATATTAGCTAATGATATACACCACTTATGATAATAATAAACAAAATGATGATGATGTATATAAGCTTAATATTACAGGAAATATTAACAATCAAAACACTTGCACAGATTCATCACAGAGATAAAAGCATATACACAAAAATTAATTAAAGAGCAAGATTTTGTGTATTATGTCAAAATGATTGTTTACAAAATGTTTAACACTGAATGTTTCACATTACACTTTTTTAAACTAAGACTAAGACATCTCTAGACTAAGACAGATCAGGCTCCTTTATAACAATCCCTCTTCCAGGTTGTACTTGTGCCTGCACAGAAGGTTCAGTTTCTTCCATGGGCTTTTTGCCTTTAAGATTAGCCTTCTCCTGAGCCTCAGTCTTCAGTCTTTGTCTCTCAAAGTAGTGATATGGCTTGGGAAAGTATTTGTTAGGCTCCACAGCATCAGGAGGTAGCTTTCCCATCTTAGCTTTCCTTCTATACTGAACAATAGCCTCCTGTCTGGCTTCATGCCTCTGCCATTCTTATTCATTGTACCACTTGCCCCTTTCATGGACTTGATCTTTTACAGCTTTCCAGGCAGTTAGTATGATGTTTCTAGAGGTAGGGCTCCACTGTTCAAAATCAGGTTTTAGTTCAGCTTGCTCCCTAAACCTCTTCTTAGACAGTTGAGCCTCTTGCTGAGCCTTGATTGCAGCTTCAGGCATGTCTACTTTTCCAAGTATAATATTTGAAACCTCCTCAGGAGGACTATACATAGTTTGCACCATCTGATGAATCAATTCAAAATCTGCAGGGGGGTATATGACTTGAGCAACTTCTGGTTGGTTGCCTTCAAGTAGACTTTTTGGCTGTACTCCTGACTCTGCCATATTATCATCATCACAAAGGGGTGGATATCCCAATATGGCTCTGATACTGTTAGTTACCCACTTGGAATGTTCTGAGCCAGCAGAAATAAGTACCCTCTCCCCCTTTAGGACTTCTCTTTCTACATGATCTCTGAGATCGTCCTTCTGAAATCTGATCTGACCATCTAGATAATTAATGCCATCTTTGAAGAAGGGTTTCAACTTGTTCAGTTTTGCAGTAATTTCCTTCTGGGAAGTGGTTATGGCTGACTGAACTGAGTCTAAAGCAGTGTTGAACTTAGTTTCATATGCAAGCATTTCAGCTGCCCTAGCTTCAGTCAATTTAGACATGGTTGTTTGAAGTTGAGCAAGAATATCTGTGTTGGCAGTTGTCAGATTGTCATTTAGCCGTTTTTGATTTTCAAGAATGTATCCTTGATTAACAGATTTAGCATCTATTTCTTTCTTCATTTCACCTTGTTGTTGTGCCAGATATACAACAGCATGTGCCCCTTTTGTAAAACAATCAGTCATTTCTCTTTTATTTTGATTGATTTCAAATCTTATAGACTTTATATCTTGAGCCAGATCAATCTGAAGATTTTTATTACTTTCATCAACATATTTCTCCATGGCTAATCTCTGATTATCTAGCTTCACCTGCAAATCTACCATGAACTTGTTGTAATTAAAATCAGATGGAGATTGGTGAGTTGAAGACTGTAGAGCCTGCTTATAGCTATGGCTTCTTCTTTTGAAGACCATGAGCTTCCTTTTCTTTGCCACTCTAGCTTCTGCAGACTCAGATTCTGAAGAGCTTTCAATCTGAACTCTTTCAGGAGGTGAAGGTGGAATATTTGTCTCAGTGACATGTTGATCTTTGTCAATAATCCCTTGCTCCCCCTCAATTTCGAGCTCCTTCTCAATTTCTTGCTCCTCCTCAACTCTATCAGTAGCAAGTTCAACATCAGGAAATAACTCATCTAGAGTGAATTCCTTTTGTGCCTGAGCAGAAGATGAGACATCTAGACCAGCAGTGTGCAAATCTTTTGATAAATCTATTTGTTCTTCCTCTAGCACTTGTTTAGAAATATGTTCCCCCTGCACCTGTTCAGTGTTAGGAATGTCCTGGGCAGAAGAATAAACTTGCTCCCCCTGCACCTGTGCAGGTAAAGATTCATCCTGGACTTGAGTAGACTCAGGCTGGTCTTCAGCCTGCTCTCTCACTTGATCTCCTGGAAGTTGTTCAGTACTTTGATCATGACTTGGGGATTTCTCTGGTGTGTCCTGCCTGTCCACATCGGGCACCTCTTTGGACAGAACTCTATCCCATCTTGAGAATAATCGCATGTCCATTTTTCTCATGTGATTGATCTTAGTCCCAGGAATTTGTTGCATGACCTCTGGGATGAGTCCAGCCAGGTATAGACTCAAAATCCTAGCCAGATTTGGCTTCTTAAGTCCTTCCTTGATTTTATCAAACACAACTACTGACCAGTCTGTGTTAACCCTGAAGATGATCCTTGTCATGAGGTTAAACATTAGGGCCGAAATCCTATCATGGCCGCCAGGTTTACACAAGATCACCTTCCCAACCACTTCAGATAGAAATTTGCCTTGTGAATTCATTCCTTTTTTGTTGATAGTTGCTCCAATTTTGACGGTTGGATCCAATCCACACCATTGTAGAGCCTCCCTTGTCTTAGAGGCGGGGACCTCTTCCACATTCTCAATGCTTGGTAATTGAAGAATCTTTCTTAAACTCCGTAGAGTAAGTTTCACCTTGGTTCCATGAATTGTGGATTTGATCTTGAGTCCAGAAGAATCCACTGATGCTGAAGTGTAAAATTCAAGTACCTCCTTCTTCCAGATTTTTGTGGGTTCAGAAACCAGATATTCCAATCCATTATCAGCAAGATAAGATATCACCTGTTTTATTTCAGGCGTGGCATTGTCGAACGCAGCCCTAACCAGCTCATATCCCTCATTGATGTTATCCTCAACCTTTGGCGCCATTGGAAAGATGAGAAAACTGGAGAGAAGAGAAGAGAGAGAATGTCGACACAGGGTTTTAGTCTCGAAAACCTTGTGAGCGTGTCGACAGAATACATTCTTGACCTATTTATACCCTCTATTGAAAGAAGGTCAAAAGGCGGGCAAAAACAGAATAAATGTGTCGACACAAATGAAATGTGTCGACACAAACTTTTACTGTCTCGACATCAAAGTTGACTACTGTGTGTCGACACCAATTGAGGATATGTCGACACAAGAGAGACATAGTAGAGCATCAGAAATTCTGTGTCGACTCTTAGTACAAGTGTCGACACAAAATCTGTAAGTGTCGACACCATTATTCTGGTGAAGTCGACACTACATTTCTGGATTAGTCGACTATTTGACCCTTAAGTGTCGACATCAATTCTCTGTGTCGACACTAATTCTCTGACAAGTCGACATAACTATACTGAGTCGACACTTTATCACTGAAAGTGTCGACACCATTTTACTTAGCCAATTTATGTTTGTTGATATACTAATCAATGGTCAGCATACCTAATTCAATTTTAAATTTATTGAATTTTGTTTCATCCAGTGGCTTAGTAAATACATCTGCAATTTGATAATCTGTTTTAACAAATTCCAATGAGATATCTTCTCTTTCTACATGCTCTCTAAGAAAATGGTATTTTCTTTCTATATGCTTAGTTCTACTATGAGAAACAGGATTGTTAGCAATAGAAATAGCACTCTTAGAATCACACAATAAAGGTGTTCTACTTACTTGAATACCATAATCTTTTAGTTGATGCTGAATCCACATAAGTTGTGCACAACAACTTCCAGCTGCAACATACTCAGACTCAGCTGTGAATATTGCCACACTGGTCTGCTTCTTACTGCTCCATGATATCAGTCTTCCTCCCAAGAATTGGCAAGTACCTGTAATACTCTTTCTATCCTCTCTACAGCCTGCAAAATCTGCATCTAAATAACCTATTAGTTGAAAATCTCTATTCTTAGGGTACCAAAGGCCAAGATTTGGTGTGCCCTTTAAATATCTCAAAATTCTTTTAACAGCAGTGTAATGAGAATCTTTAGGGCATGCTTGGTACATAGCACAGACACATATAGCATACATAATATCTGGTCTACTAGCTGTGAGGTATAATAGAGAACCAACTATTCCTCTATACAAAGACTCATCTACAGGCTTACCTGTATCATCTATACATATAGGAATATTTGTTCCCATAGGAGTTTTCATGGTAGAGGAAGATTCCATACCATATTTCTTTATCAACTCTTTGGTGAACTTAGACTGGGATATGGACAAGCCATCATCAGTCTGTCTTACTTGGATTCCCAAGAAGAACTTAAGTTCCCCCATACTACTCATTTCAAACTTCCCTTGCATAAGTTTGGCAAACTTCTTGCAAAGGTTGTTCTCTGTAGACCCAAAAATTATGTCATCCACATAGATTTGGACTAAGATTATCTTGCCTTTAGACTCCCTAAGGAATAGAGTCTTGTCTATTTTGCCTCTTAAGAATTTGTTCTCAATAAGGAAAGTAAACAGGGTGTCATACCAAGCCCTTGGGGCTTGCTTTAACCCATATAAAGCTTTCCTAAGTATAAAAACATAATCAGGTTTAAGAGAGTCTACAAAACTTGATGGCTGTTCCACATAGACTTCTTCTTTTAGGTCTCCATTCAGAAATGCTAATTTCACATCTATTTGGTATACCTTGAATCCTTGGTATGCAGCATAGGCAAGAAACATCCTGATTGCCTCCAGTCTTGCTACTGGGGCAAATGTCTGATCAAAATCTATTCCCTCTTCCTGCCTATATCCTTTAGCAACCAGTCTTGCTTTGTTCTTTACTATTACTCCACTCTCATCCAACTTGTTCCTAAATATCCACTTTGTTCTAATAATGTTGTGGTCTTTTAGTTTAGGAACAAGCTCCCATACTTTGCACCTTCTGAATTGATTAGGCTCCTCTTGCATAGCATTAATCCAATGTTGGTCTTGGATGGCTTCTTCAAATTTCTTAGGTTCCAATTGAGATAGGAAACTTGAGTGCAGGATTGTGCTCAGATTTCTGCTTCTAGTCTGCACTCCTTGACTTGGATCACCTATTATTTGATTAGCTGGATGATCTTTTAGATGTCTTATGGCTGGAGGAAGATTTCCTTCAGATTGAACATCTCCAGCTCCTTCATCATGCTGTACTTCTTGGTTGTCATCAGCTTCTATAGAGTTTTGTACTCCCCCTGGACTGAAGCCTTCATTTTCCACTGCTTCATCTGCATTTGATGCTTCTGCAATGGAAAGCTTGTCCATCCTTTTGCTTATACCTGTTGGACTGTATGAACTACAAGGCAACTCACAGTTGATTAATCTTGATTCATCAAACACAACATGTACAGATTCTTCTACAACTTGAGTAGTCAAGTTGAAGACTCTATAGGCGTTACTATTTATGCTGTACCCAATAAATATCCCATCTTGGGATTTGGCAGCAAACTTAGTTAGATATGACTTGTCATTATTAAGTATATAGCACTTGCAACCAAAGATCCTAAAGTAGGATACATTTGGTTTTCTACCTTTCATAATTTCATAGGGAGTCTTTTTGTGGCACTTGGCGATAGAAGCCCTATTGATCACATGACATGTTGTGTTTACTGCCTCAGCCCAGAAATATTCTGGAAGAGAGGTGTCACTCAATAAAGTTCTATCAGCTTCAATCAATGTCCTATTCTTTCTTTCAGCAATGCCATTTTGCTGAGGTGTTTTAGGTGAGGAGAACTCTTGGAAAATCCCAAAGTCTTCACATAATCTTGTCATACTTTCAGATTGAAATTCAGTGTCATGGTCACTTCTGATCTTGACCACTGTACTGTTCAGTTCATTCTGAATTTTTTTCACAAAACTAAGTAAGACACTTGGGGTTTCTGATTTTTGTCTCAGAAAGAACACCCATGTATATCTAGAATAGTCATCTACAACCACAAAAGTGTAGACCTTCCTACCTAGACTATGAACTGGCATAGGACCAAAAAGATCCATATGTAAGAGGTATAAGCACCTTACAGAATCCTTGTTTTCAAGACTATGAAAGGAGGATTTTGTCTGCTTGCCCTTTTGACAAGCTGAGCATATCCCTTCCTTTATACACTTAACTTGAGGACCATTCCTCACTAACTCTTTGCTGAAGAGTTGGCCAATTGTCTTGTAGTTAAGATGAGCCAACCTCTTGTGCCACTTGACACAATGAGATGCATTATCATCAGCCACAAGACAGATGGGAAAAGCCTTGTTCTCACATACAAAATTAAGACAATAAACATTTCTCTTTCTATAACCAGTCAATATGATCTTTTGATCACTTGACCTTTTGATATGACATCCATCCTTACCAAATAAAATGTCATATCCAAGATCACTCAGTTGACTTATGCTAATCAGATTATGTTTCAACCCTTTTACATAAGCCACTTGGGTGATGGTAATTTGGTTTGAAGAAATGTTACCAAACCCTTTGATGATTCCTCTTTTAGATTCACCAAAGATTACTTTAGGTCCATCTTTGACAGATGTGTACTCCTTCAGCAGCCCCTTTGTTCCAGTCATGTACCTGGAACATCCACTGTCCAAGTACCATATAGGGGCATGGTAACTTGGACTTTCCTGCAATACAGAATTACTTTTCCTTAGAACCCAAGTAAGTTTTGGGTCCTTGGTTTAGGTTAGCACCATTCATATTAGGACTACCAGCAGCTCTTCTAACTGGTAGACTATTGTTCTTCCTTACATTTGTGTTATGCCAGCAGTCTAAGGCAAAATGGCCTCTCTTGCCACAACACCAACATTCAAACTTGTTGTATCTAGGTCTTGATACACCCTTGACAGAAGAATTTCTGTCCAGTGTTGGTGCTGCTGCAGCTTCACCCACAGATTTCTTATAACCATGGGGTTTATGAACATGGGTAGACCTATTGGCATTTACACCCTTGTCTATCTGAACATTAGTCTTAACATGACCATGAATATTCTTAAGATCATGTTTGTTATAAGGCACTTGCACCTTTCTAAACATAACTAGGACTGAAAGATTTAGAGGCTGGATAGGAGCTTTGCCTTTTCTTTTGAATTGGGCAGCCCTGGGGTTACCTTTGAAGGCTAATCCTGCCTTACCCTTTTGAGCCACAAACTCATCTATTAAAGGTAAGACAGATTTTGGCTTAGAGTAACTAGCCACTAAATCTTTTTCTATTCTTAGTCTGGCCTCCAGACTCTTAATTTGATCATTGTTATATTTGATTGTGCCCATCTGAATATAGGTTATATTTTTCAGTTTGGCAATCTCATTTAACTTTTGATCCATCACCTTTTCAAACTCAGTTGCAGCCACCTTAAGATCAGCAATTTCCTGAGCCTGAACTTTGACTAGATTCTTGCTTTTCTTAAGAGCCTGCAACAAGACCCTATATTCATCCATCAATTGATGAATATCACCTTCAGATTCAGATCCATTCACATCACTTGATGTAGATGAATCTGACTCTGAACCAGTACTAAAATCAGAAGAACTAGAAACCTTTTGTACCTTACTAGGACCAGGCTGATCCTGGCATTGGTTATCTTCTAACTCAGCCATCAGACCCATGCATTCCTTGTCTTCTTGGTCATGAATGGAATCCATTAGTTGCAGAAATTCCTCTTCTTCATTGGCTGCATACAATCCTATGTATGCTTCTGCTTTAGATTCTGACTCAGATATGGACTGATCTGAAAGTCTCTTATCCTTCTTTGCAACAAAAAATTTCTCCTTCTTGCCCTTGTGTTGAGTCCTTTTTCTGTCTACTGACTCCTTTCTCTTTTCAGGACATTCAGCTACCATATATCCAGTCTTATTGCAGCAATAACAAATAATCTTAAAAGTTATGGCTTTGCTGGGCTTAGTTCTGTTTCTCTCATTTCTTGAGGATTTTCTCTTCTGATAGTACTCATCTACTGGCTGTGATGTGGAGGGCCTGGACTTCCACTGCTTCTTTTTCAAGAACTTTTGAAACTATCTTGTAAAGGCAGCAAAGTTAGTATCTGATTCACTGCTCCCTAATTTCTGACTATCTGAATTTTCTATTATCTCTTCTGTAGCTTCCTTGAGAGGAGATGAAGACATTCTCCCTTTCTTTCTAGTGGCTTCAACTTTGAAAGCCACGGATATATGCTCACCTTTTGTACTTCTTTCTTCCTCCTTCCTAGCCATCAATTGCATTTCATATGAAAGCAATTTTCACAACAAGGTTGGAGGAGAAATATCAGCTAACTTGGCCACTTCTCTAATGGCACATATTTTGGTATCCCAATCCTTTGTTAAAGATCTGAGAAACTTGTCATTCATCTCATATGTACTGAAGACTCTTCCATAGGACATCAGTTCATTCACAATCCTATAGAATTTCTTATAACACTCAGTTATGCTATCAGACTTTCCTTGTCTGAAGCTCTCATATTCTTGGTTGAGCATTGATTTTCTGTCTTGTCTTACTTCTTCAGATCCTTCCATATAGACAATCAAGGTGTCCCACATCTCTTTGGAAGTCTTGCAATGTATCAGATTTTGGAAGGTGGAATCATCTATTGCACTTACTATGATGTTTTGAGCTCTCTTGTCCATAGTGGCTAAGATGATTTCCTCCTTTGTCATTTCTGAAAAATCCTTAGGAGTTTCCTAATTTGTATCTAACACAGAAGTCTTCATTGGAATATATGGACCTTCTTTCACTATGATTGAATTCTTGGGTCTGAGGCCTCCATAAACAGCCTAACCCTTTCCATCCAAATTCCAAAGATTTCTTTTCTGCAGATGGGAAGCTTCATAGATCCCAACTCCTTGTGATTCTCACCTGAACCCATTTTCTTGATTCTTGATTCTGCCTTTAGATCAAACTTAGACTGTTAATTCTTACTTTGAGTAACCTCCCTCTGATACCACTTGATAGTTTTACTTTCAAGACTACCTAAACACCTAGAGGGGGGTGAATAGGTTCTAATGCTTTTTTTCACTTTAGGCAGAATATAACTACTGAATATATACACACAGCACAACAATCACAGAAATTCACACATCACAGATTGCACACAGTTTTATAGTGGTTCCCCAAGATCTGGGTACATCCACTTTCCCCCTTCACCTATCTAGCATTGTGCTAGATTCGGCACAACTCCCTTCCTTAACTCAGATCCTACAGCTCAGAATCCAAAATGGATTCCTACAACTCAGAGTGATACCACACTCCTACAACTCAGGCAAGCCAGCCCTACTTCAGTCTCTATTCAAGACCTACAACTCAGAGATTATCTCTCCTACACTCAGCCTTTATAAATTAGGCTTACAACTCAGATCTATTAAAGATCCTACAAGATTTAGAAAAAGAGTTTTATAGAATCTTGCCCTTGTTGAGAGAGAAAGGACAAGACAGCACCTGATCAGCTGATGGATGAAACCAACTGAAACTTAGCTTTCTTCAAAGCTTCTTGAATCTGAACTAGCTGAGTTGATTTCTAAACAGCTTCTTGAGAAACCTGTAACAGCTTCCTTCTTGATCTTCAAATAGCTGGATCCCTCTCTATCCAATCCCTTTGGAAATTCTTCAGAATTCTAGGACGAATTCTCCTTAGACAGATCCTGAGAGGTTGAACCCTTCAGAATGTCTTCTTAGATCTTCTGATGAAGATCTTCTTCAGTGTCTTGCACTTTCTTGATTTGATTCCTTAAGCAGTTTTTATGTGTGTTGCTTCTCAATAAAAATAATAATTCCATTCAACTTCTAAATCTGTCTATTTATAGACCTTCTTTTTGGTGACCGGCTGATCAGGTTTCTAACTGTTTTCTGATAAGTCTGACAGCTTCAGTTAACCTGTTGTAACCCACAGTTGTCAAGTCTTCAAACAGATCTTGTGCCTTTGTCTTGGACAGCAAAGTGTCGAGACTGTCTGTCAGAAAGTGTCGAGACCATCTGTCTATATGTGTCGACACAAGTAACTTTGATATCGACACAGCCTCTGGTGAAGTCGACAAGCTTGCCTTCAAGTCGACTCAGCTTATGCATACTATAACTTGAGAGTGAGTCGACACTGAGTATTTGTGTCGACTCAAACACTTCATCATTCTTCAGCAAATGACTTGGTCTAGACTTGGCAGTGTGTCGACACAAGTAACTTTGGTGTCGACACAGTTGATGTAGATTCAGAACGTAGTATGTGTCGACACTGCCTTCAGGTGTCGACACAGCTTTTGTCGACTCTGCCTATATGTGTCGACTCAGTCTTCTGGTGTCGACACAAATATTGTCGACTTTGCCTCTGTGTGTCGACACAGCCTCCTGGTGTCGACACAGTTGATGTCAACTATAATCTTGTGTGTGTCGACACTGCCTCCCGGTGTCGACACAGTTGATGTCGACTCATTTTCTCTGTGTCGACACAGCCTTCTTGAAGTGTCGACACAATCTTCCTGAAGTGTCGACACATCTTCTTCTGGTGTCGACACATGGACTTAGAAATTTTTCCATACTTTTAACCTGCACATATTCAACTTAAACAACATCAAATACACCTTGATGTATATCATTATGCTAAGTTAGGCTTCTTCAAATCAGGTACACATTTTCCAATGTACCCAACAAATCTATATTTATGTTTTCTCTCACAGGTTGAACAAAGAAGTTTGAGGAAGCAAACTCCGACGCATCATGGATCTTGGCCATGGACGAAGAATTGAATTAGTTCAAGCGCTGCAAAGTTTTGATGCTTGTTCCATGGCCCAAAGGTAAGAATGTCATCGGAACGAAATGGGTCTACAGGAACAAGTTGGACGAGAATGGGATAATCATCAAGAACAAGGCCAGACTCGTCGCCAAAGGATACCGTCAAGAAGAAGGGATCGACTTTGACTAGACATACGCTCCAGTGGCAAGACTGTTCCTGGCTTATGCTGCACTAAAGGGATTCACTGTCTACCAAATGGACGTGAAGTCCGCCTTCCTAAACGGTGACATAAAGGAATAGGTGTACGTGGAATAGCCCCCAGGTTTCGTTCATCCTAATTTTCCTGAGTATGTTTATTTATTATAAAAAGCATTGTACGGTTTGAAACAAGCTCATCGACCTTGGTACGAAACATTACCTACCTTTCTCCTCGAGAACAAGTTTACAAGGGGAAAGATAGATAAGACATTATTTCTTAGGGAAATTAAAGGCAAGATTTTGCTAGTGCAAATCTATGTCGATGACATTATTTTGGGTTCTAAAGACGACAACCTCTGCAAAAAGTTTTCTAAACTTATGCAAGGGAAGTTTGAAATGAGTAGTATGGGAGAGCTGAAGTATTTCTTAGGACTTCAGGTGAAACAATCTGAAGATGGAATTTTCATCTCTCAGACTAAGTTTACCAAGGAGTTGATTAAGAAATTCAGAATGGAGAGTGCAACCTCTATGAGGACTCCAATGGCCTCAGCTATGTCTCTGGACAAGGATGAGAAAGGGAAACCTTTTGATGAAACCAAGTACAGAAGCATAGTTGGATCCCTTCTCTACCTTACTGCCAGTAGACCAGACATAATGTTCTCTACATGTGTCTGTGCTAGATTCCAAGTGAACTGTAAGGAATCTCACTATGCTGCTGCAAAGCGGATTTTGAGATACCTTAAAGGTACACCGAATCTTGACTTATGGTACCCAAGAAGTAATGACAGCGAACTAATCAGTTTTTCAGATGCAGACTTTGCAGGTAGCAAAGATGACAGGAAAAGCACTTCCGAGACATGTCAGTTCCTAAGAAGAAGGATTATATCTTGGAGCAGCAAAAAGCAAAATTGTGTCGCAATCTCAACGGCCGAGTCAGAATACATTTCTGCCGGCAGTTATTATGCACAGTTGTTGTGGCTCAAGAATTAGCTAGAACACTACAATATGAAAGTCAAAGACATTCCATTGTTCTACGACTCATCCTGCGCGATCGCAATCGCAAACAACCCAGTCTCGCACAGCCGGACAAAGCACATCGAGCTCAGATATCACTTCATCCGGGAGTATGTGGAGAAAGGGGATGTGGATCTGCAGTACGTTCCAACAGATCGGAAAGTTGTAGATATTTTCACAAAGTCGCTGGACGAGACCAAGTTTAATTTCTTCAATACTTAACTTGGGCTTCTGAACAAAGAAGAATAGACCTAAGTGGAACAGTTCAAGACTCAAGAATTTTAGACTCTTCAAAAAGGTCAAAAATTTCTCAAGAGGAAGGTAGCTCTCGAAAACTAAGTATACCTCTCGAAAAGTGAAGTAACAGTTCTCGAAAACTTAGATTACCTCTCGAGAAGAGGAATCTAGTTCTCGAAAACTCATCCTACTTCTCTAGAAGCAAAGTACTAGTTCTCGAAAACATACTCAACTTCTCGAGAACAAAAGACTGTCTCTCGAGAAGTCCCTTAAGTTCTCGAAAACTAATAACTCTACCTCTCGAGAAGTACTCTGAAAGCTCTCGAGAACTAGGCACTACTTCTCGAGAAGTCTATTAAGCTCTCGACAACTATACTACACTTCTCAAAAAGTATACTGACAGCTCTCGAGAACTAAACCTACTTCTCGAGAAATGCCCGTCTCTTCGACTTAAGTTTAATTTTTTCTATTTTCAAAAACCCGATTGAATTCAGTCCTAACCCTAGATTAATTAGACACTAAATTGACATTATTAGAATTCTATATATATATATATATATAAAGTTTTAGAAATCAATAATCAACCGACATTTCTAATTCCATCTTCTCGAAAACTCTTCATCTTCCACCGACAGACAGCCTCATCGCAGCCATCGTCTTGCGCTTCGTCGCCACCGTCAGCGTCCACGACGAACAGTTCGAAGATAGGAATCGGCAGTGAACTTGTCATTGAAGGAATAACAAACATTTCAGATGATTTCCAGAACTTGCTTCTTCTCCTGGACACGGCAGGATTGATGTTCGTTCTCTCCGAACCCTGCATGATTCTCTTTCCAGATTTCGAAGAATTCTTACGGAATGCCAAGGTGAGGAGAAATGGTACTGTGTTGAAAACTAAAGTGAAAGGGATCAAAATCAAGTTAGATAAAACCAAAGTTTCAAAGCTTCTGAAGATGCCCATTGTGGATGAAGAGGATGACCTAACTCTTGAAGATTATAACAGGACTTACTCCTTCTGTGGAGTTTCTGAGGAATTCAACTCTCTAAGGAGAAATCTTTTCAATGATGTAGGAAAACTTCTGGCATATATAATTGGAAAAATCTTATGGTGCAGAACTGGGTCTATCAGTTTCATAACAAATGATCTATTTGGAGTAATGACAGCTGTAATCTGTAGAAAGAAATTTCATCTTGGCATGATGGTATTTGAGATGATCAGGGACAGCATTCAAGATCCCAAATTTGCGAGGATAATCTCTTTATTGCTGAGTGAGATTGATCCAGTCACTTTCAAACTTTCCAAAGGCACTCCAGTTGACCACTTGAAGAAGATTTAATTGGCCTCAATTCATAGATGGGAACTCAAGCTAATGAACTCCAAGCAGTTAGCTAAGGAACTTGCAGCTTCTACCTCTGAGGTCAGGACCCCATCTCCCTCCTCTCATCATGTTGTATAACCCTCTAGTGCAACAACTGAGGGGGAGGATGCAGCCTCTGTTCCTGCTGTAGGACCCACTCCCTCATCTCCAGCTAGATCAGCTAGCAAAAGTCCTCTCAGAAGCCCAGTGAGATCTCCAATCAGGATCCATATGGCAGATTCTCCAGATCCCTCCCTATCAGATGTTCCAGGACAGGACACCCTCAAGGAAACAAGTGCAGCCATTGATAGCATGATTGAAGAACTAATGTCAGATGAACCACTTCCTCCCCTTCACAAAGAAACCCATGCAGAACCATCAAAAGAACCATATCCTCCACCCTCAACTCAAGCTACTCTACCTCCTTCTCCCTCTCTAAAGAAACCATCTACTCCTTCAGAGACCATCCTTCTCACAGAAGAGGATGAGGAAGAACCTGAAGAGGTGGAAGCCCTTCTCAGGAATCTTGATTTCTACCTCCCAAGATTTGTTAATGAGGAGGATGATATAGTTTCTCACACTGTAAGAGCCCAGAGCTCTATGGTTATAGAAGAAATTCCTCCATGGAAAGCACCTCCTCCACCTCAGATTGCTACATCTAGTGCCACTCCTGCTGTTGCTGCTGCTGAAACTGTAAGTTTAGATATTTTATCTAAGATTGAAGGTATGCTGGCTGCCCAAAGGCAATATTTTGGTGAATCCTTCTAGTCTGTCAAAGATCAGGTCACCTCTCTAGAAAAGGAAATGAGCAGAGGATTTGCAGAGATCCAACACAATATAGATTCTCTTAAAGATCTATTCAGAATTGGTGGCAAAGCCATTGACCACACCATTACCAGTATTGGTTAGGTCATGGACCAGTCTGTCACTCTAGCAAATAATCAAATTCAATTGGAAAAGAAAGCTCAAGAGCATGTCATAAAGATCTGTGAGGAAGTTGGAACTTTCAAAGAAGACACCATAGCTTAGTGTAGAAATCAGAAAGGGGGAGAGCTTAGTGAAAGAATAAGTGGAAAAGCTTGCCACAGATGCAAAATCTCTCTGGAATGAAAAGTTGACTGAGATAAATAAGAATGTTTTAGAACAACTCCAATCAGTGAAATTCCACACTTATGACACTGCAGTCCGGATGCACAATCAGATATTCCCTGACTTTCAACCTTATCCTAATGTGATTCCACATCATCTGAACCCCCTTGCTGAAGGTCAATCTACCAAGATGCCCTAACCTCAGATGCCTACCTTCTCTCCTAGGCAAGAAGATCAGGATCTTCCTCCTGCTTCCTATGACCAGGTTTGGGATGACATTATTCCTAAGGATTTACCAGAGATTCACACCTCTATGAAGAGAAAGTATGGTGAAGGTTCTTCTGCAAGCAAGTTTGTTCCCCAGCCAAATGCAGAGAAAAGGAAAGCAAAGGAGTTTGCTGAAGTTTGGAGCCCCACTTCTAAAAGCTTAATTCTTGAGACTCTCAAATTGGTGTGGACTACAATGAGAATAGAAATCTCCACTACAGCTCATCTGAGTGGGAGTTATATGAGAAGTCCATGACCAAGAGAAGGATATATGATAGAGAATTTAAAAGGAATAATCCCAAAGCTCATCCTAAGCCTCCTAGATACTACCCTAAACCCTTCAGCTACCAGAGGAGACAGCAAGAAAAGCAGGACAGACAACATCAAAGAAAAGAATGAACTCTTATTGTTTTGTTTTTGAGAATTTGGATGAAATGATTGTTGATTAGAAATCTAAAACATTACATATACACAATCTCTAGTTTTGCCTAATTATGTCTTTAATTAATCTGTTATTGCATTTAGATTCAATTTTTTATTTCCAGTTCTTTCTTAATTATCATAATTCATCTTAGTGTAGAGGGTTCTGACTTCTACAAATAGGGGGAGATTGTTGGGTATTGCATCCACAATAACCCAGATTTGCATGAAGTCACCCTTGAACTAAGATGAATTAAGTTGTATTAGATATCCTTATTTTAGTTGTGTGTTTGCAGATTACCATTACTAAGTGTAGACCAATGTCAGTATACAGTGGGTCATGAACACAGGACCATACAGTTTTATCCCTCACTGTATGACCCAAGGTGTTGACTCATGTGTAGCCTCTCTATTGGGATACACTTCATATTCAAACCTTGGATCATGGAATGAAGATTGGACTCTTGGAGAGAAGAGAAAGATTTTTTCTAAAGTTCAGGAAATTCTCTAATTCCACTTCTCGAGAAGTACCTCTTAGTTCTCGAGAAGTTATTAGATTTCTCGAGAAGCTTAGCCTCATAGTTTTCGAGAAGTCCTTATAGTTCTCGAGAAGTCCCAGCTTTTTGTTCTTGATAAGTCCAGACAAGTTCAAGAATTTTTCTAAGTCAGAGTTCTCGAGAAGTCTTCCTAGTTCTCGAGAAGTCTTCTTAGTTCTCGAAAAGTCTTGGCCAGTTCTCGGGATGCCTCAACTTTAGTTCTCGAGAAGTCTATCTTATTCTCGAGAAGCTTGGCTAAAGTTCTCGAGAAATGCCAGCCCTGTTTCTCGAATAGTCAAAGTTGCCTTAGAAAATCTCTCTAAGTGTTTGTTCTCGAGAAGTCTCCATAGTTCTCGAGAAGTCAATTAGTTCTCGAGAACTCAGCCCTTTTGTTCTCGAGAAGTCCAGAATTATTCTAAGCAGTATAGTTCTCAAGAAGTCCTGATAGCTCTCGAGAACTCAGTCTCTAGTTCTCGAGAACTAAAGGCACTTCTCGAGAGCTGTAAGCTAATTTTTCAAAAAATTTATGTTAAGTCCAGATCGGCCTTGATTTTCAAATGACTTGACGTGATTGGTCCACGTGTCATCATTAATGTCTTTTCTAGCCATTAAGGGTAATCCTATATAAAGTCTTTTCATTAAGACCAAACCCTAACAACTACAAGGAGTGGAAATCCGTACACTTCTAAATTTCTGGATCGGCATTCTCTTTCCAAAAGAACACATTCATCAGCCACCGTCGCCGCTCATCGAGTAGATCGATATTTCTTCTTTCGATCGAAGAAGACTTGTTGTTCAAGGGATCATCATCTTCCCCTTGATCGAGTAGGTCAGAGTTTTCTCAGGTCAGATCGTCAAGTCTTCTTCAACAGTTTCTGAAAGAGCCACAAATTTCAAGAAGAAGACCTAGGGCTGAGTATTTTCAGATCTAAGAGAAATTCTTGTTTGTATTTTCATATCTTGTTGTTATCTTGTAGGAGATTATTCTCTGAGTGTAGGAGCGTTGTTCTTCGAGTTTGTAGGAAGTTTTATCTTCCGAGTGTAGATCCTTTTGGATCGAGTTTGTAGGAACTTGGTTCCGAGGCGTAGGATTATTTTAAATCCAAGATAGTGGAGTAGCCGAGTCTAGTGATTTGCAAGATCGGTGTGGTAAAGTGGACGTACCCAAGATTGGGGAACCACTATAAATCTTCTTGTCTTTCTTTGATTGCTTGATTTCTTGTGCTAGATCGCTAAAATTTTTATTCCGCAAATAGACGCACGATTCACCTATTCACCCCCCTCTAGGTGATTTAGGTTGACAACTTTACACTTTCATGGACTCACTTAGAGAAGACTTAGATACTGCTGTTGACGAGTTCAACAAGGCTATCAAGCACCTTGATCTGAAGTATGAAATCATCAAGGGATTGGAAGACTTACTAGAAGCCGAAAAGAAACTTGTTGAAGATTTCTCTAAGCCAAACATAGTTCTTCCTCTTATTGCTGAGTTCTCCGCTCAGGCCAAGAGTGCTGGGCTAGGCCATGTAGGAGCTCCTAGTAAATCTTCTAGGAGGAATAATGCTCAGAGAAGGAATAAGGCCGCCAAGAAGGCCTTGGCCAAAGCAAAGGGGAAAGCCCCTCAAGATAAGACTGTCTTTAAGAAAGTCATATTTCCTACAAATGAGTTTGATCTTGACTCATCCTACGGCCACTTGACTAGGCCTACTTATGTAGAGCCAAAGTCTCATTACCAAGGATGGACTCGCCCCAGAAACTTTGGTGAGAGTGTCTTTAAGGCACCTTATGAAGAAGTCATTCTTTAGGACTATGGCCCTTATGATCATGGTCATAACTTCAATAAAGCACCAAAAGTAAAAAACCATTGTAGAAAAGCCTGTGTTGGAGAAGAAATCATGTGATTGCCATCATCATTAAGCTTCTTCCTCCAAGAATGCTACCCCTGCTGGACTAGTATCCAAGAAGGTCAAGCAGGAGTTCCTTAGGCAAAGATACTACAGGTTCGACTGTTGGTGATGTGGCAGAAT
Organism: Platanthera zijinensis; assembly: GCA_039513925.1. Lineage (NCBI taxonomy): Eukaryota > Viridiplantae > Streptophyta > Magnoliopsida > Asparagales > Orchidaceae > Platanthera > Platanthera zijinensis. The sequence continues at coordinate 75,974,867 of CM077095.1, read as the reverse complement.
TGGTCATTTTGCCATCAATTGTTGGTTTAATCCATGAAATTTTGAAACTCCTCAAGTTGGCAACATGAGAATGACCACTCATGATACTAATCCTCGTAGGGGGAGTGTTCTAACACGAGACCAAGGTTCCAAATATGTTTGGGTTCCTAAGGCAAACTGATTATGATTTCAGGGATGTCCAAAGGCCATCAAAACGCCAATCTGGTATTTGGACAGTGGATGCTCTCGGTATATGACCAGGACAAGAAGCCTACTTCAAAATTATTCTCCAGTGTTGAACGGACCAAAGGTCATCTTTGGAGGTTCATACCACGGGATAACTAAAGGCTACGGTATGATCACTAACGGTAGTGTATCCTTTTCGGATGTAGCTTATGTTGAGGGATTGGAAAACAATCTTATAAGCATAAGCAAACTATACGACAAAGGATACATAGTTGAATTCCATGCTGACAAGTGCCTGATAAAGTCTGTTGATAATATGGAAACGATTCTATCTGGCACTCGAAGCAGGAATATATTTTGTTTAAATTTCATTTGTATAGATTCTTCTACACCGCGTGTCTTTTGGCAAAAGATAGTGCGTCTCTTGGTGACCAATGACACAAGAGGTTAGCACATATTAATTTTAAAACTATTAAAAAATTATTATCCCAGAACTTAGTATGTGATGGCCCGAATGTCAAGTACGTCAAATATAGACCTTGTCATGCATGCATAAAAATCAAGCAAACAAGGGCTACTTTTAAAAGCACTACTGACAAAAATTCAAGTAGATGTCTCCATCTACTTCATATGGACTTGTTCGGTCCTCTGCAAATTAGAAGCTTGGGAGGTAAGGAATATACATTAGTTATTGTTGATGACTACTCGCGCTTTGCGTGGGGGTTATTTTTGAAACACAAGTCAAATGTCTTCGACATCTTTACTAATTTTGTCAGGCAGGTCTAGAATGAATACAACCGTTCCGTAGTCAAAATCAGAAGTGACAATGGAACAGAGTTCAAGTCTAGGGCCATGACAGAATTCTGTGAAAGCCTAGGTATCTTTCATGAGTTTTCCTCTCCTAGCACTCCACAACAAAATGGAGTAGCTGAGAGAAGGAACATAACACTCAAAGAGGCCTGCAGAACTATGTTGAGTGATGCTTCACTACCGGAGTATTTCTGGGCTGAATCCATCAATACTGCATTCCACATGCAAAAATTGAGCACTCATCAATAAGAATCATGATAAGACATCTTACGAACTTCTAAAAGGCAGGAGACCAACTATTTCATATTTTCGAATTTTTGGCTGTAAATGCTTCATGCTTAACAATGGTAAGTATCATACTACCAAGATTAGTGAGAAAAGTTCTGAAGGTATTTTTTTAGGTTATAGTAGTCATAGTATGACATACAGGATTTTTAATAGAAAAACTCTTGTTGTAGAGGAATTCAAACATGTTATATTTAATGAGATGAGCTTGCTGCAAAGCAAATTGTCTAGTGTGCTTGTTGAAGATGCAGGTATAAGGCTGAAAGAAATCAGCTTGGATGAACCAGCTGAAAAGGAAAGAGAAAAGTTCATCAAATCACAACTCCAACCCCCATTGGAGAGGCAGATTATCAAGATGAAGAAAACATCCAAGTTTATGAAGTCACTCCAGTGGCTGACGAAGTTCCAGATGCTAAAAACCTATAGCTCGGACATCTGAAGGATCATCCATTTGACCAAATCATAGGAGATACCCGGGATGGTGTCAGGACTCATCGAGGTACAACTAACAAGAATCTATATTTATGTTTTCTCTCACAGGTTGAACCAAAGAAGTTTGAGGAAGCAAACTCAGACGCATAAGGGATCTTGGCCATGGAAGAAGAACTGAACCAATTCAAGCGATGCAAAGTTTGGAAACTAGTTCCTAGACCCAAAGGTAAGAATATCATCGGAACGAAGTGGGTCTACCGGAACAAGTTGGACGAGGATGGAACAATTATAAAGAACAAGGCCAGACTCATCGCCAAAGGATATTGTCAAGAAGAAGGGATCAACTTCGACCAAACATATACTCTAGTCGCAAGGCTGGAGGCCATCAGACCATTTCTAGCTTATGGTGCACTAAAGGGCTTAACTGTCTACCAAATGGACGTGAAATCCGCCTTCCTGAATGGTGACATAAAGAAAGAAGTGAACGTGGAATAGCCCCCAGGTTTTGTTGATCCTAACTTTCCTGAGTATGTTTATTTATTATCGAAAGCATTGTACGGTTTGAAATAAGCTCCTCGATCTTGGTACGAAACTCTATCTACCTTTCTCCTCGAGCTTGGTAGAATAAATTCCCATTCACTGGGAATTTGACCTCCTTTTTCTGAGCCCTTTATCTCTTGTGGCATTCCTCGAAGGTGTTGAGAAGAAGCTCATACTTTTCGAGGAGCTTAGCTTCTCGGGCAGATGGGTTGTCCTCGAGATCATCATCAGGAGACTCATAGTCAGAGCCGGAGAGAGGGGTACGAGCTTTTACCTTCCCAGTGAATGGGGGGCATTCTCCTTCTGAGTCAGAGCGACCCACCAGCCCGAAGTAGGATTCCTCATCATCACTGGAGTCTGAGGAATCAGACTCACTTAGTGTCTTTGACTTTTTGGCGATGTAGCTTGAAAGTGAAGGGATAGATACTACTCTAGAGGGGGGGTGAATAGAGTTATCAAATTTTGCACAGACAAAACTTAATATTCTACCCAACTCCCTTGGAGTGAAGTGCGGAATGAAAAGATTATAGATATTGATTTAACCTTAAAGCCTAACACAAGTGATGTGTACAAACACAAGCTAACTGTAATTACAGTTAAGCTTGGAAAAACCTAATCAGCAACTAGCAACCTAGTTATATCTAATCACAGCCACAATGCAGGAATTAAACAGTGGAATCCAGACGACACAAGGAAATTTATAGTGGTTCCCCAAACAACTTGAGTACTTCCACTCTTCTACCCACACGGTAGGAATCCACTCAGGTTTTTGATCAGGTGCCCTGCCACCAACAGGATCTGTTTCAGGTAGATCCAGAAACCCTTTAGACTTTTGATCAGGTGTCTAAAAACCAAGCACAGGTTTTTGATCAGGTGCCCTGCCACCAAGGCATACTTTTGAAGGGAGTAATAACCCTGTACAGGAGGGGGAAGAAGGTTAAGATGTCTTCTCTATTTTACAATAGATTAGAGAAGCACAAAAGCTTGCACTGAGCTAGAATGCTCTAAAGAATCAAGGCTCCCCCTGGCTCAAAAATGTCCAGGTGAAGTCTTGCTTCAGTGCAGAGAAACTCTTCAGAAAGTTCTGAAGGAAAGAGCTACAGGAAGAAAGTAAATAATAAAATCAAAGTTCTTCAAGCAGCTATCTTCTTCTTCTTCTTCTTCTTCTTCAAAAGAACTCTGAGTTGAACTTCCTGAAAGCAGGAGAACTCAGGTGAAGAAGAGATGAAGATCTTAACACTTCTCAGTTAGATGGAGATTGCTGAGAGCAGGAAGCTTGAGCTTGATGAAGGCTTGAGAATGAACAACTGGATAGCTATTAGCTTCTGTTAACTAGCTTGAATCCTTCTTCAAAGGGTTCTTTATATAATCATCAGCAAGCAACGGCTCTCTTCCATTTGAATTATTTGTCTTCTTGTAAGCCTTGAGACCTGGGCTGTAAATATCAAGAAGACAGAAATATCTCTGCAGCAAAACATTCTATAAAGGGAATAAATCACTTTCTAAGAAGCTGCTGGCTTAAATCAGATAACAGAAGGACTAAATAAAGTCACATCAGAAATAATCTCTTTATAGCAAAAGAAGACTTTTCAGTCTAACGGCTATAAAGGGCTGACAATAGATAAAGTAAATTAAAATGACAGCTAATAAGACAAACAACTTTATCTTAAAAAGATTTGACTCAGGCAAAAGAGATGGAGCAAATATTGCCTGGTTATATTAACATACAGCTTAAAATACTGTACCAGAAAATGTATTAATTAATTAAATATAATAAATAAATACAAAATACAAAGGCAGACAGAAAACGTCGAACGACCTTCGAAGATTGTCGAACGGCGCACGGAGATCGTCGAGCTATCGGGCAGATAGTCGAACGATCCAGATAGTCGAACTATCGAAAAAGATAGTCGAACTACCCCGGCAGATAGTCGAGCTATCAGGACAGATAGTCGAACTATCAGATAGTCGATCTATCTAGGACAGATAGTCGAGCTATTAAGCGCACAGAGATAGTCGAGCTATCGAGCAGATAGTCGACCTACCTCAGAAAACAGATAGTCGATCTATTAGAAGATAGTCGAGCTATCAGAACAAACCAGATAGTCGATCTATCAGCAGATAGTCGAACTATCAGATAGTCGACCTATCAGGACAGATAGTCGAACTATCAAAGGCAATAGATAGTCGACCTATCAAAAGATAGTCGAACTATCAAGACGAAACAGATAGTCGATCTATCAACAGATAGTCGATCTATCAACAGATAGTCGAACTAACAACGCGGACAAAGCGTCGACCAACTGATAGACGATCGTCGATCAGCCGATAGACGATAGTCGAGCGGCGTTCGACTATCGTCGAACGAAAACCTACTTAACCAATTTCTCAATTTGGAAAAGCTAGGACCCTACAGCTAGACTTCTAACCATTTGACCATAGATATTTCTTGGGTCAAGGGGCACAAAGGAGAGGACTAAACTCAAATCAAACTAGGGTACCAACAATCTCCCCCTATTTGAGTTAAGTCTCTCAAAATCTAAAACAGCTAGCAATAAAACACTAAAAATAAATTCAGCAAATAATTAACAATAAACTGGCAGAATATCAATCAGATAGACAAATATAGCACAGCAGTTAATTAAACTATTAAGAATCTTTAGAGTCTGGTAAAGGATCAGAAGAACTAGAAACAAAGGAAATTTTTCTTAGAGGGTCATCTGATTCTTTCTTTGACATCTTCAGGTCCTGAGCACCAATGATCTTCAGTTCTGTAGCTCTGGGGACAACAGCTTCAGGATGTTTTTCCATGTACTTTGACGGATCAAAAATCTCAGGATTTACCTGGAACTTTTCAAATTCTTTCTTTCTGTAGGCTGACATGGTAGTAAAACCAGTCGTATCTTTACCTTCGGCTCTTGCTTTTCTTATTTGGGCTGCTCCTACAAGTTCTTGAAAGCGAGCCATCCTAAAGTTAGGATCGAGCTCAGGATTTTCATATACGAGCTCAGGAGAAGCAGCATCAGCTATTATATCTAGATAAGACATTAGAGTAAACTTAGCAGAGAGGGACTTGCTAGAAGGTTTTAAAACACAATAAACTATTTACCTTTTGATACAGTTTCCTCAGTCTGAACTGGAGAAGGAGAAGGAATTCTTTTCTTTGGAGAAGGAGGTGGGGAAAAGGTTGGTCTTTGAACCACAACCTCCTTCATTTGTCTTTGAGAACCATAAAATGATTTGCCTTGAGAGCTTTGATAACCTTGTCTTGGCTGGGGCTGAACAGACGCAGATTTTCCAGAGGAGGCAGTAGGATGAGCTGAAAGGTTCCCAGAGGCTCCTGCACCAGGAGGTGGAGGAGGACCTCTGGGAGTCCATCTTGAGACAGGAGTATCATACCTCTTGGTTCTTTTTCATTCTTTTTGCTGATTCTTCGAAAACCACATCCAATGCTTAAAATCCTTGGATTTGGGGTCAATGCCCTTCAAAATATAATAGGGAGTGTCATTATCCTTATTTGGAGGAGGAGGAGGAGCAACTTTTCTCTTCTTTGATGCAGCTTTCTTTCTCTTTGATTTTTCAGAAATATCAGAATCATCATCATCATCACAATGGGATGATGGAGGGTTCTCATAAGGATCATAGGCTTCTGAGACAGCCTTTTCTTTAAGCTTTAGAGCAGATTTTTCTCTTTCCTCTTCCATGGCATCCAGAGCCAGAAGGGAGTCTAAATCCAAACCTGGAGAGTCATCCCAGATGGATGACTTTTCAAATTGCAAATCTTTCTCTTCCTCTTTTAAAGATTGAACTCTTAAATTCCATGCTGCTCTTGCTTGAGCTTCTTCCAAACTCAGAACAGGAGAGTCAACTTTGACTTCTTCTTTCTCAGACTCATCTTCTTTATTATCTAAGAAGGATTCCAATTCAGGGTCTACTTGAGTAGCAGAAACACTTGGGTCAGCTTCAGAAACAACTGCTATGATCTGAGCAGTTAAATCTTCTTTAATAATATCTGTAAAATTATGAATACATATCTGCTAAATAAGCTTGAATCATTCCTTCAAGGTATTCACAAACTATCAAATTAATCGACTCATCAACAAAACGAATGAAAGAGTTACCTTCATACTTAACCATCTCCCATGATTCATTCAGATAAGAAGTTATGATTCCTTCCAGGAATCTAGCAATCATAGGAGTGGTAAGATCTTCTAAGCAGACCTTAACTGCAATCTCAGATAGCAGGATTCCATCTGCTATTTCCTTCTCAGACAAAACTGGAGCTAAAACTTTCTCAGCAGGAGCTATTTCTTCCTGGGCTGGAGCTATCTCTTTCTCAGCTGGATCTATCTCTTCCTGGGCAGACATGACAGAATCTTTTAAAGCTGGAGGAGAGGCAGGATGATCTGAGGCATCTTCATTGAACATCTCCCCCTGCCTGATTTCAGTGGATACTGAAACCAGGCCCCTAGAGGAAGATGGCTCAGCAGATTTAGTAAGGGATTTGATGGAGGCAGACAAAAGATCAATGGAGGCTGCAAGGGGAGCGATTGCCTCGTCAATCATGGTTTTGATTGACGGGGTAATCAGCTCCACAATGCGGGAGATAAGCTCTGGAGAGATTTCAAAAGATGAAGGATGAGAGGTGGATGGAGCTGCAGCAGATATGGTAGTGGTGCTGGGATGAGAAATGGTGTGGACAGGGGATCGAGCAGGAGATGGAGCAGGAGAGTTTATTGGGGAATGAATTGGAGAATGAATTGGAGATACAGGAGGAGTAAGAATTCTCTCTGATCCTAACAAATCAAAGCTAGGAGCAGATATCCTAGCCAGATGAGCAGGTAGAGGAGAGGCAGGAGGAGACAGAGGAACAACCGTAGTTGTTTCAGGAGCAGCAGAGGAAGAAGGTCGTACCTCAGCAGAAGTTGATGGTACTTCAACTGAGGCAGACGGCAATGCAGAGGAGGAGGAAGGAAGAGCTGAGCCAGCTTCAACAGGTTGAGGAGCGACTGATACAGTCCTTGTGTCCTCAGATGTTGCTGGAGCAGATTTCACAAACGACCTCTTCCACTTAGAGAACAAGTGGGGATCCATCTTCTTGCTGGCGTTGATTGTTGTTGCAGTTGAACTTAGCAGCTGGGGGTATTTCTCTTTAAGGAAGATTCCAATGACCCTTCCTAGGGTGACTTCCTTCTTACCAGTCTTTTTCCTGATTAAATCAAACAAAACAGCTGCCCAATCTATCCTTTTTCGATTAACAATTGCACACATGAGTGCGAATTGCTGCCTTGTTATATTGTCGTGGGCAGAGTGCTTACCCAGGAGCACTTTTCCGACTACCTCAGCGAGGAACTTGATCTTGAAGGGGAAGTTTACTTTGAGCAGCTTGGTGGGAATGCCCTCAGCATGTCCCAGCTCAACCAGCATTCTTCCAAATTCCTGAGCGTCTTGCTCATAATCCTCATCACCAATAGCTAATCCAAAAACATCAGATATGACGGCCGGAGTCAGGATAACTTCTTCTCCGCCTATGGTACCAGTCATCGATTCGTCTGTGGAAGACGACGTGAAAGCCCATTCTTTGATTTCTGGAATATTGATCTTAATCCTTTCAGACATCAGCTTCTCTAAACCCTGATCCCTGCAGAGCTAGAGAACTTCCACGATTCCGGCATCACAGCTACTGAAAGCTTCGAAATCCACACTGAATCCTGCATCAAACTTCACTACGGCTAGAACAGCTGGGGAGACCGCCATGGATTCGCTGGAGAAGGCTCGAGAAAGCTGGAGAGAACGAAGAAGACGAAATGCCCGGAAATCGCAAGCGGGAAAGCAGAATGCGAAAGGGCACGCTCCGTCGACGATAAAACACAAGATCTTTTAACCTAGGTCGACTATCGGCTTTATATTAGACCGGAAATAGTCGATCTATTAAAAAGATACTTGACCCGATAGTCGAACGGCCGTTCGACGATCGGCTCAGAAGCAAAGTAGTCGAACCATCGTTCGGCTATTTCTGGCTTCACACGCAACATGCTGTCGTCGTTCAGAGATTGACGATAAGCTCAACCTGTTCGACGATGGTCGAACGTCGATCGACGATCTTCAAACAGATAAGCTATCATTAACCAGAGGTCGACGACAGGCTCAATCCGTTCGACGATCTTCGATCATCGTTCGACGATCTTCAAGCAGATTTCAACAAAGGCAGATATAGTCACACTTAGTCTCGTCCATTAATCATGCCTAGTTGAACTAAAAAGAACAGATGCTTATGTTCATCTAAAGGCTTGGTGAATATATCACCTCTCTGAAACTCAGTGGATATGAACTCAAGACAGATCTTGTTCTTTTCCACACAATCTCTCAGGAAATGGTGCCTAATCTCAATGTGCTTGGTTCTAGAGTGGTGCACTGGATTTTGTGCAATAGAAATAGCACTGGTACTATCACACATGATCTTAGTGTTCTTGTGTGAGTAACCATAATCCACAAGCTGGTTTTGAATCCATAGGATCTGTGAACAACAACTGGCAGCTGCTATATATTCAGCCTCTGCAGTTGAAGTTGAGACAGAAGCCTGCTTCTTACAGAACCAAGAGACCAATCTCTCTCCCAGGAACTGGCAAGTTCCCGAGGTGCTCTTCCTGTCAACTCTGCAACCAGCATAGTCTGAATCAGAATATCCAATTAATTCAAACTCTGACTCAGCTGGGTACCAAAGTCCTAGATTTGGACATCCTTTTAGGTATCTCAGGATTCTCTTTAGAAGAATCAGATGAGATTCCTTGGGGTTGACCTGGAATCTAGCACAAAGGCATGTAGCAAACATTATATCTGGCCTACTTGCAGTTAGATATAATAGGGAACCAACAATGGCCCTATAATTCTTTTGATCAACTGGCTTGCCGTGATCATCAGAATCAATAACTACATTAGTAGCCAAGGGTGTAGGCATTGCTGAAGCATCAGCCATCCCAAATTTCTTTACCAATTCCTTGGCATATTTGGATTGGGAGATGAAGATACCATCAGCATCTTGCTTAACTTGGAGACCAAGAAAGTAAGACAGCACACCCATGCTACTCATCTCAAACTTAGAATGCATCAAGTTGGAAAACTTTTTGCACAGTTTGGGATCAGTGGAGCCAAAAATAATATCATCTACATACACCTGAACTAACAGGATTGTGTCCTTGTGATGCTTGACGAAAAGGGTTCTATCAACTACTCCCCTAGTGAAGTTGTGCTCTAACAGGAAACTAGCTAAGGTCTCATACCAGGCCCTAGGAGCTTGCTTTAGTCCATAAAGAGCTTTCTGCAACTTAAAAACATGAGAAGGCTGAGTTGAAGAAACAAACCCTGGTGGTTGTTCAACAAACACCTCTTCCTTAAGCTCACCATTTAGGAATGCACTTTTGACATCCATTTGGAACACCTTAAACTTCATGAAGGCTGCATAGGCCAAGAAGATCCTTATTGCTTCTAGCCTTGCAACAGGAGCAAAGGTTTGGTCATAGTCTATACCTTCCTCCTGTCTGTAGCCCTGAGCTACAAGCCTAGCTTTATTCCTTACTATTATTCCATTTGCATCTAACTTGTTTCTATACACCCACTTGGTGCCTATGATCAGTTGGCCTTTAGGTCTTGGAACCAAAGTCCAAACTTTACATCTCTCAAATTGATTGAGCTCCTCTTGCATTGCAATGATCCAGTGGGGATCTAGCTCTACATCTTTAAAGGTGAGGGGCTCAACCTGTGAGAGGAAACAAGCATGCATCACATCCTGTCTTAATTGGTGTCTTGTTTGTACACCAGCTGATATGTCTCCAATCACTTGAGATGTGGGGTGATCTCTAAGTGTGACAATGTCAGCAGGTGGGATGTGATCTTCAGCAACAGTTGGGATTAATTCCTCAGGAGGAATTTGATCTACTGTTGGTGGTACAACAGCAGCTTCAACAGCTTCAGCAATGTCTTCATCACTGTCTGATTCAGTGATCTGAAGAGTTGATAGTTGAAGAATTTCTTGAGGGGCATCAGGTACCTGCAAAGAACTGGAGGAAGGAGAATTTTCCTTCTCCTTGTAAAACATCTGAGACTCATCAAAAGTCACATGCACAGATTCTTCTATCTTACAGGTAGATTTGTTATAAACCCTATAAGCTTTGCTTACTTGGGAATATCCAAGCATAATTCCCATTGAAGCTTTTGCTTCAAATTTTCTAATATATTCTTTATTATTATTATGAATATAAACAATACAGCCAAAAACTCTAAAGTAATTAATTTTTGGTTTCTTTCCTTTAAGCAACTCATAAGGAGTTTTACACTTAAGTTTGTGTATCAAACTTCTATTCAAGACATAGTTGGCTGTACTAACAGCTTCTGCCCAATAGGATAGAGGCATGTTAGCATCTGCCAACAATGTACTAGCAGCTTCAATTAGTGTTCTATTCTTCCTTTCAACTACCCCATTTTGTGGGGGAGTTCTAGGAGCTGAGAAGCTATGTTTGATTCCTTCTCTCTCATAGAATTCTTGCATGAGAAGAGAGTCAAACTCAGTACCATGATCACTTCTGATCAAGGCCACATGAGTAGAGTACTCAGTCTGCACACAAAGTAGAAAGTCTGTAAGGGCTTTGAAGTTATCAGACTTAGTTCTCAAAAAGAAAACCCAACTGAACCTAGAGAAGTCATCTACAATTACTAAAGTGTAATACTTCCCTCCTAAACTCTGTACATTTATTGGGCCAAAAAGGTCCAAATGTAATAAATACAGGATTCTAGGAGAGTCACTTTTATTTACAGATTTAAATGAATTCTTGGTTTGCTTGCCTAGCTGACAAGCCTTGCATAGGCTCTCCTTCTTGTAGGGGCAAGAAGGTAAACCTCTAACAAGGTTGTGCTTAGATAACCTAGATATATTTTTAAGGTTTACATGACTAAGCCTTTTATGCCATAGGGAATTATTATTAAGGGTTACTTCATTAAATAGGCAGATTTCAGATTGAGATGAATTAAAATCTACTAAATAAATATTACCTATTCTAATACCTACTAAAACAATATTATTATTCAAAGTAATATTGCAAGATGAGTTGGAAAATGAAACCTGGTAGCCAGCATCACATAGCTGGCTGACTGAAATCAGGTTATGCTTCAGTCCATTTACATATGCAACTCTCTTGAATGTAACTGCTCCAATTGTGATCTTGCCATAGCCTTCTGTCTGACCACAGCTGGAGTCTCCAAAGATAACCTTTGGGCCGAGCTTAGCTTTGAATTTTGACAGTAGATCTTTATTTCCTGTCATATGCTTAGAGCATCCACTATCCAAATACCACTTATTTTGAGTGATTGGATAGGCCTTCACCTGCAAGACAATTATTTAGACAGAGTGGACCCAGGTAACCTTGGGTCCCTTGTTTTTCACATAAGAAAAACTGGAAATATAAGAGAATGCAGGCTGAGGGTGATAACCTAGTGGGTGAGATCTCCTAGGTGGGATTCTCCATGCTGATGATGGGTCAACAAACCTAGGGTTTCTATTCTCATTTAGGTTTCTATGGAATGGATTATGATTTTGAAAATCATATTGAAATCGTCGATCGACGTTCGACGATGGGCGCTCAGATCGTCGAGCTTCGTTCGACCATGGAGCATCCGATCGTCGAGCGGCGTTCGACGCTCTTTGCATTTCTTTGAAAAACTTCTTTCTCTTTTCTCTCTTAGCTTTATTTAGGGTTTTATTTACAAGGTTTACTTGCTCAGTGTTCTTCTTTCCACTAGCTGAAATGAAGTTCACTGGAGTTGAAAGATTATTTTTAAGAAGGACTGGGGGTTCACTGGGAGAAGCTTCTAAGCCTAGTTTATCATTACCTGACCTAGTGTTAGTCATGCTGGTAATTTCTAACAGCTTAAGGCTTCTACCATTAAGGGATTCTTCTAATCTCTTAGACTTAGCTAATTCTATTTTAAGAAATTTAATTTCTTCACTACAAGTAGTGAGATCTTCCTTTAACCTAATGTTTTCAGAGGCTATTGATTCTGAGTCAGCTAACTTATTTCTAAGTTCTTTTATTTCTTTTTCTGAACTAATTAAATCTAAACATAAAGATTTAAATTCTAACTTAAACTCTTCTGAAGTAAAATCATAAGATGAAAGTACCTCATCTTCAGTAGGCATCTCTTCATCAGAATCAGAACTCTCTGCAGCAGAGTGGTTGCTGCAGGCATCTATTGCCATTAGGCAAACTTCTTTTGCCTTCTTCTCTTCCTCATCTTCACTGGAGCTTGATGAGGATGATTCTTCATCAGAATCACTCCAGGTTTCAGCAATGAAACCTCTCTCCTTCTTCTTGTTTTTGTAGGAGGATGGCTTGGAGTGCTTCCTGTGTTGTTCTTTGTCTTTTCTCTTTTCCTTGTTCTTCTCCTCTGGACACTCTGGCAAAATGTGTCCAGGCTTCCTGCAACCATAACAGATGATTTCTTTAGCAGGAGAGCGATCATACCTTGGTTTGTCTTCATAGCGTGAAGACTTCTTTCTGAACTCTTTTCTTCCCATCTTGAAAAACCTTTTGGCAAACAATGCCATAAGTTCCTCATTAGATTGGCTGCCTTCAGACACATTTGCAGCCTTAAGAGCTAGAGATTGCTCTTTTCTTGTTGGAGTGGGGGTCTTGGCTTCAGCTTCTGCTTCTCTAGTCTTCAGCACTTGCTCAAAAGACTTGAGCTTGCCGAGGAGGGCTTCAGTTGAGATCTCATTAGTACTTCTGGCTTCTTTGATGGGCCAGATTCTTAGATCCCATGTGCTAGGGAAGCACATAAGAATCTTATCATTGACCTCTGTCAATGATATGTCCTTGTCCAGGGTCCTCAGCTCATTGATGATTGAGCTGAGCCTGGTGTATATAGCTTCAACTGATTCAGCATCAGTTTTCTTGAAGTTCTCATACTGTGAGATAAGGTTGGACCTTCTGTCCTTCCTTTCATCAGCTGAACCAGCTACAATCTGGTTCAGTGTGTCCCACATGGCCTTTGCTGAGGAGCAGTCAGCCACCTTCTGGAACACCTCATCAGACATTGTCTGAGCCAGTATGTTCATTGCCTTGGCATCAGCAATTTTGGCCTTCTTGTATTCATCATTATAATCTGGAGGAGGCACTGCACTCATATCAGATGATGAGGCAGTGGCAGCAGCAGGTGCTCTTGGGGGACCTGACAAAATAGAAGCAAAAATGCTTTCATCAATAGAGTTCATATATAATTTAATCCTTGCCTTCCAGATGCCAAACTTTGCCAAGTTGCATGCTGGAGGTCTGGTGCTAGAATAATCCTTAGACTGGGCCATGATAGTGAATATCTATAAGCTCTTGGTATCTATCAGGATCTTGTGACTTAGGTGTTAGCCTATACAGTCAGTCAACCTCCCTCTGATACCAATTGAAAGTGAAGGGATAGATACTACTCTAGAGGGGGGGTGAATAGAGTTATCAAATTTTGCACAGACAAAACTTAATATTCTACCCAACTCCCTTGGAGTGAAGTGCGGAATGAAAAGATTATAGATATTGATTTAACCTTAAAGCCTAACACAAGTGATGTGTACAAACACAAGCTAACTGTAATTACAGTTAAGCTTGGAAAAACCTAATCAGCAACTAGCAACCTAGTTATATCTAATCACAGCCACAATGCAGGAATTAAACAGTGGAATCCAGACGACACAAGGAAATTTATAGTGGTTCCCCAAACAACTTGAGTACGTCCACTCTTCTACCCACACGGTAGGAATCCACTCAGGTTTTTGATCAGGTGCCCTGCCACCAACAGGATCTGTTTCAGGTAGATCCAGAAACCCTTTAGACTTTTGATCAGGTGTCTAAAAACCAAGCACAGGTTTTTGATCAGGTGCCCTGCCACCAAGGGATACTTTTGAAGGGAGTAATAACCCTGTACAGGAGGGGGAAGAAGGTTAAGATGTCTTCTCTATTTTACAATAGATTAGAGAAGCACAAAAGCTTGCACTGAGCTAGAATGCTCTAAAGAATCAAGGCTCCCCCTGGCTCAAAAATGTCCAGGTGAAGTCTTGCTTCAGTGCAGAGAAACTCTTCAGAAAGTTCTGAAGGAAAGAGCTACAGGAAGAAAGTAAATAATAAAATCAAAGTTCTTCAAGCAGCTATCTTCTTCTTCTTCTTCTTCAAAGGAACTCTGAGTTGAACTTCCTGAAAGCAGGAAAACTCAGGTGAAGAAGAGATGAAGATCTTAACACTTCTCAGTTAGATGGAGATTGCTGAGAGCAGGAAGCTTGAGCTTGATGAAGGCTTGAGAATGAACAACTGGATAGCTATTAGCTTCTGTTAACTAGCTTGAATCCTTCTTCAAAGGGTTCTTTATATAATCATCAGTAAGCAACGGCTCTCTTCCATTTGAATTATTTGTCTTCTTGTAAGCCTTGAGACCTGGGCTGTAAATATCAAGAAGACAGAAATATCTCTGCAGCAAAACATTCTATAAAGGGAATAAATCACTTTCTAAGAAGCTGCAGGCTTAAATCAGATAACAGAAGGACTAAATAAAGTCACATCAGAAATAATCTCTTTATAGCAAAAGAAGACTTTTCAGTCTAACGGCTATAAAGGGCTGACAATAGATAAAGTAAATTAAAATGACAGCTAATAAGACAAACAACTTTATCTTAAAAAGATTTGACTCAGGCAAAAGAGATGGAGAAAATATTGCCTGGTTATATTAACATACAGCTTAAAATACTGTGCCAGAAAATGTATTAATTAATTAAATATAATAAATAAATACAAAATACAAAGGCAGACAGAAAACGTCGAACGACCTTCGAAGATCGTCGAACGGCGCACGGAGATCGTCGAGCTATCGGGCAGATAGTCGAACGATCCAGATAGTCGAACTATCGAAAAAGATAGTCGAACTACCCCGGCAGATAGTCGAGCTATCAGGACAGATAGTCGAACTATCAGATAGTCGATCTATCTAGGACAGATAATCGAGCTATTAAGCGCACAGAGATAGTCGAGCTATCGAGCAGATAGTCGACCTACCTCAGAAAACAGATAGTCGATCTATTAGAAGATAGTCGAACTATCAGAACAAACCAGATAGTCGATCTATCAGCAGATAGTCGAACTATCAGATAGTCGACCTATCAGGACAGATAGTCGAACTATCAAAGGCAACAGATAGTCGACCTATCAAAAGATAGTCGAACTATCAAGACGAAATAGATAGTCGATCTATCAACAGATAGTCGATCTATCAACAGATAGTCGAACTAACAACGTAGACAAAGCGTCGACCAACTGATAGACGATCGTCGATCAGCCGATAGACGATAGTCGAGCGGCGTTCGACTATCGTCGAACGAAAACCTACTTAACCAAATTCTCAATTTGGAAAAGCTAGGACCCTACAGCTAGACTTCTAACCATTTGACCATAGATATTTCTTGGGTCAAGGGGCACAAAGGAGAGGACTAAACTCAAATCAAACTAGGGTACCAACATAGCTCCTCTCCTTCTTTTTATCTCTAAAGGTTTTGTGCTCTTCTCCCTTCCCCTTCTCTCTCTTGCCTTGATGGCAGTCAGCCACGACGTTTCCTGGCTTATTGCACCCAAAACAAATGATGTCAGTATGACGATGTTTGTTCGGTTTTGATTCATACCTGTCAGAAGAATAATTCTTCTTCTGATTTCTGGAGGAGGAGCCGTCTCTCTTTCTTTGATTCCTCATCTTGAGGAACTTCTTGAATTCTCGGGTGATGAGGGAGAAGTCTTCTTCAGACAACTCTGAGCCGGAGGAACAAGGCTCGGAGTCTTCCTCCTCATCCTTTTTCCCCGCACGGGATGAAGCCGCACCCTTGCCCTTCCTGGAGTGAATGGCTTTTAGGGCCACAGTCTTTTTCGTGGCTGTGGCCTTCTCTGCTTCTTCTTCAGCTTTCCTCTTGTTCAACTGGAGCTCATAGGACATGAGCTTCCCAAAGAGTATCTGAGGATCAGTTTCAGCTAATCTGCCAAACTCTCGGATGGCGCAGATCTTCGTGTCCCATTCTTTAGTAAGGGACCTAAGGAATTTATCATTAAGTTCACCATCAATGAACACTCTTCCATATCCCTTGAGAGCATTGACGATCTTGAGGAAGTTCTCGAAGGTAACTCTGATCTCTTCCTTGGGCCCCTGCCTGAAAGCCTCATATTTCTGGTTCAGGAGGGATCTCCGATCATCCCTCACTTCATCTGTGCCCTCCATCAGGATAATCAAGCTGTGCCAGATATCCTTGGTTGTCCTGTAGTTGTAGAAGTTCTGCATCATGGAGTCATCGACTGCGCTGATTAGTATGTTCTGTGCCTTCTTGTCAAGTCCGACCAGCACCATCTCGTCCTTGTCCATTTCAAAAAGCTTCTTTGGAACCTTTTTGGTAGGATCAATTGTGAAGGCCTTAGTGGGAATATAAGGTCCCTCCTCCACGATCATGAAGAGTCGAGGGTCGACTGCTTCCATGTAAAATCTAATCCTTTCCTTCAAGATAGGAAAGTTTAGCCTGGTGAACACTGGGATCTTGCCTGAGTACTTGAGTCTGTCCATAGTAGATATCTGACTTCTTCTTGACACTAGTGGTAGGAACTTACTCAAGGTATTAACCTTATTGCTGAGTAACCTCCCTCTGATACCACTTGATAGTCCACTTAGTGCCAACTACCTTCACCTATGGGGGGGGGGAATAGCTGTCTTGCAGCGATTTTAGCGGAATTAAAATTCTACCTGCACAAGTAAACAAAACAACACAGCACAAACAGACACAAGCAGTTATAGTGGTTCCCCAATTTAGGTACGTCCACTTTCCCCCTTCGACCTATCTCCCAACAAGGGATGACTCGGTCACTTCACCAACCGGATTTAAATCTAATCCTCACACTCACAGAAGGAACCCTTCCAAATGAAGGAGTCACCACTCCTCCACCACGGGTTGCACCTAACCCTTACAACGAGGAACCTACGTTCCTTTACAACAAAAATAAAATGGAATGTATAAAATATACAAACTACTTATGGAGTGCTAGGTGTCCCTCTTCGTTCGATGACGCGTTCTTGACGAAGACGAAGAGTCCACGACCTTAGCTCTCGCTTAGAATGAATCTCCACGAAACCGGCGGCGGCAAGAAGAGGGGCGGCTTGGCGTTCAGGATCGGCGGCGGCAAGAAGTGCGGCAGCTAAGCTTTAGAGATCCAACCTTCGTAGCTATGCTGGCAAGGTCTACCAACGGTCTTCCTTGGATCAATCGTCTCGATCGATTCGGAAAGGGAAGGTATTCCCGATCTACAAACCAAGAGACAAAGGATCCAAAGAAGGACACGTGAGACGCGTTGCTTGGCAAAGCTTCTGTTGCCGGAAGATCAGGAGGTATCCACGATAAACGGCGGCGACTAACTTTCCGAGCGGCGATGGCAGCGGCGGAAGAGAAATCCGTGATCTAGGTCACGACGGCGGCTCGGTTTTCTTTATTATGTATTTGTACTCATTACTGTTCAAAATGCCGAAGTATTTATACAGTAGGTCATACAATATGACCGTTGTGGGCCCCACCAAAAGAAACCCTAGATCCAGTTCAAAACAGCGCCTGAAACTTGGTCCGGTCCAGCGAGCACCAGAATTTTGCCTAAGGTAAATTCGGCGAGAATCATAGGTGATTCTCGACGAATCGGTGAGAATCACCTACGATTCTCACCGAATTCTACTTAGCAGAATTCATGCTGAACAACTTGGCAAACCAGAGTGGATCGGCGAGAGTCTTCAATCATTCTCGACAAATCGTCGAGAATGCAGAATCATTCTCGACGAATCGTCGAGAAACACTTGATGACTCTCGACGATTTTGACTTGGCATGAGATTTGCACGCGCTGAGTCAGCCGGAGATAGTCGGCGAGAATCAGCCAGTGATTCTCGACGATTCGGTGAGAATCACTTAGAGATTCTCGTTGATTCTTACTTAGATGATATTTCGTCTTTCTACCCGTGAGCTGCTCTTTGGCTCATCCTTGCTCCTTGACTGCTCTTGATCTATCACAGCCCAGTACTTGTAAATAAGTACACTCCAATAGAGAGAGTACACATAAGCCAACACACTGATCTGCTCAACGACGGATTACGTTGCGCAGACCCGTGTATATTGACCTACTACACCCTGACATTGGTGTGTACTTAGCAAGGAATAACTGCAAGCATAACTTGAAGACAAATGATCAAATACATTGTCCATTCACCTTAGCTGGTACAGGGGCTTTTTCAAATCAGGTACATTGTGGATACAATACCCAACAGTTTTGTAAATATATCAGCAACTTGTTTATTAGTATTGACAAATTCTAGATTTATGTCTTCTTTTTCAACTTGTTCTCTGATGAAGTGAAACTTGATTTCTATATGCTTAGTTCTGCTATGTGAAACATGATTTCTAGCTATAGAAATAGCACTAATAGAATCACAATATAAAGGAATTCTACTTACCTTGATGTCATAGTCTTCAAGTTGATGTTGTATCCATAATAACTGAGCACAGCAACTGCCTGCAGCTATATACTCTGATTCAGTAATGGAAATAGCTACACTTGTTTGCTTTTTGCTGCTCCATGACACCAACCTACCACCTAGGAACTGACATGTTCCTGTGGTTCTTTTTCTGTCTTATTTGCAGCCTGCAAAGTCTGCATCTGAAAAACCTATTAGTAAGAAATTTCTATTCTTAGGGTACCAAAGACCAAGATTAGGTGTGCCCTTAAGATATCTAAGAATTCTCTTGATAGCAGAATAATGAGATTCCTTAAGGCAGGCTTGGTACCTAGCACAGACACATGTAGCATACATGATGTCAGGTCTACTAGTAGTCAAGTAAAGTAGGGATCCAATTATCCCTCTATACAAAGACTCATCAACAGGTTTTCCTGCTTCATCTTTGCCTATAGGCATACCTATCCCCATTGGAGTTTTCATGGTGGAGGCTGACTCCATGCCATATTTCTTGATTAACTCCTTGGTGAACTTAGACTGAGATATGGACAATCCATCATCAGTCTGCCTAACTTGGAGTCCCAAGAAGAATTTTAGCTCACCCATGCTGCTCATCTCAAACTTCCCTTGCATAAGTTTGGTAAACTTACTACAAAGGTTGTTTTCAGTAGAACCAAAGATAATGTCATCAACATAAATCTGGACTAGGATGATCTTACCTTTTGATTCCCTAAAGAATAGAGTCTTGTGTATTTTCCCTCTTGAGAATTTATTCTCAATAAGGAAGGCAGACAAAGTTTCATACCAAGCCATAGGGGCTTGTTTCAATCCATATAGAGCTTTCTTAAGCCTATATACATAGTTGGGATAATGAGAATCAACAAAACCTGATGGCTGTTCTACATATACGTCTTCCTTCAAGTCTCTATTTAGAAAAGCTGACTTGACATCCATTTGGAATACTTTGAACCCTTGAAAAGCTGCATAAGCCAGGAATAGTATTATTGCTTCCAACCTTGCCACTGGGGCAAATGTCTGATCAAGTCTATCCCTTCTTCCTGTCTGTAGCCTTTTGCTACCAGTCTGGCATTGTTCTTGATTTTGGTGTCATTTTCACCTAACTTGTTTCTATAAATCCACTTGGTTCCTATTATATTGTGATTCTTTGGTTTAGGAACCAACTTCCAGACTTTACATCTTCTGAACTGATTCAGTTCTTCCTGCATGGCATCAATCCAATTTGTGTCTTTTATGGCCTCTTCAAACTTCTTAGGTTCCATCTGGGACAAGAAGCTTGAACAGAGAACTGTGTTCATGCTTCTGCTTCTGGTCAGAACTCCATGAATTGCATCACCAATGATTTGGTGTGCTGGATGATCCTTCAAATGTCTTCTTACTGTAAAAATTCTGTCCACCTCTTAGTCTTCTCCATTATCCTCACCTAGATGAACTCTATTGTATTCATCTTCATTCAGTGAGTCTTGTACTCCTCCTGGACAGCATCCATCATTTTCTTCATCCTGACTTGCAGGTTGGTCTTCACTAATTGTAAGATTGTCCATCCTTTTCTTCAAACCTGTAGGGCTAATAGAAGTACTAGACAACTCACAGTTAATAAGCATAGACTCATCAAAAACTACATTGACAGATTCTTTTACAACTTGTGTAGTCAAGTTGTAGATTCTGTATGCTCTACTGTTATTATTGTACCCAACAAATATCCCTTCTAGGGATTTGGCAACAAACATAGTTAGATAATGCTTGCCATTATTCAGAACATAACATTTGCTACCAAAGATCATAAAGTAGGATATGTTTGGTTTTCTGCCTTTCATAATCTCATAGGGAGTCTTTTTATGTCTCTTGTTGATGTAAGCACTATTCAGAACATGACATGCAGTGTTTACTGCCTCAGCCCAGAAGTATTCAGGGAGAGAAGTGTCACTTAGTAGAGTTCTACTTGTCTAAATAAGAGTCCTATTCTTTCTTTCAGCAATCCTATTTTGCTGGGGAGTTATAGGTGAGGAGAACTCCTGATGAATCCCAAATTCTTCACAGAACTTTGTCATACATTCAGATTAAAATTAAGTTCCATGGTCACTTCTAATTTTGACCACTGAATTGTTAAGTTCATTCTGAATTTGTCTAACAAAATTCTAGAAAACAGTTGGGGTTTCAGATTTCTTCCTCAAGAAGAAAACCCATGTAAATCTGGAATAGTCATCCACAATCACAAATGTGTTAACTTTCCTACCTAGACTATGAACTAGCAAAGGACTAAATAGATCTATATGCAAGAGGTATAGACATCTTACAGAATCTTTGGTATCATGTCCATGAAAAGAGGTCCTGGTTTGTTTGCCCTTTTGGCAAGCTGAACATACACCCTCTTTAATGCACTTGACCTGAGGACCATTCCTCACTAACTCCATACTAAAGAGTTGGCCTATTGACTTATAGTTCAGGTGAGCCAGCCTTTTGTGCCATTGAACACAATGAGATGCTTTCTCATCTACAACTAGAAAGATTGGTGAGAACTGAAAGTCCACCTAGTGCCAACTACCTTCACCTATGGGGGGGGATAGGTGTCTTGTAGCATTTTTGCGGAATTAAGCTATACCTGCACAAACAAACAAAACAACACAGCACAGAAAGACACAGGCAATTTATAGTGTTTCCCCGATTTGGGTAGGTCCACTCTCCCCCTTCGACCTATCTCCCAACAAGGGACGACTCGGTCACTTCACTAACAGGATTGAAAACCAATCCTCACACTAAGGAAGTAACTCTTCCACACGAAGGAGTCACCACTCCTCCACCACGGGTTGCACCCAACCGTTACACAGAGGAACCAACGTTCCTTTACAACAAAAGAAAAACTTAAATGTATAAAATACAACCCTTGGTGTCCCTCTTCGTTCGACGTTCTGTTCTTGAATAAGTCGAAGAGTCCACGACCTAAGTGCTCTCTTAGAGAGAATCTCCCCGAAACCAGCGGCAGCAAGAAGTGCGGCGGCGTAGCTGTCAGGATCGGCGGTGGCAATGAAGTGCGGCGGCTGAGCTTTGGAGATCCAACCTTCGTAGCAAAGCTAGCAAGGTCTACCAACGGTCTTGCTAGGATCGATCGTCTCGATAGATTCGGAAAGGGAAGGTATTCCCGATCAACAAATCAAGAGACAAAGGATCTCTAGGTAGATACGTGAGACGCGTTGCTTGGCTGAGCTTCTGTCGCCGGGAGATCGAGAAGAAACCACGATCAGCAACGGCGACAACCTGCACGAGCGGCGATGGTGATCCGAGCGGCGATGGCGGCGGAAGGAAATCCACGATGCTTTAGGTCACGATGGTGGCTTGTTTCTTGTTCTCGGTATTCGGTATGTGTAATGATCAAAATACAGCAGTATTTATACTGTAGGTCATACATTATGACCGTTGTAGGCCCCACCAGTAGAAACCCTAAGTCCGGTTCAAAACAGCGCCTGAATATTTGGACCGGTCCAGCGAGCAGAAGAAATTCGCCTAAGGCAAATTCGGCGAGAATCATTGATGATTCTCGACGAATCGGCGTGAATCACTTATGATTCTCGCCGAATTCTACTTGGCAGAATTCTGGCTGAAGATCTTGCCATTCGAAGAGAATCGGCGAGAATCATAATTCATTCTCGACGAATCGGCGAGAATTCAAAGTCATTCTCGACAATTCGGCGAGAATCAACTAGTGATTCTCGACGATTCTGCCTTAAGCAGAAATCAAGACGACGTTGAGACAGCCGGCTGCAATCGGCAAGAATCAGCGAGTGATTCTCAACGATTCGGCGAGAATCACTAGCGAATCGACGAGAATCACTTAGTGATTCTCGACGATTTCTACTTAGACGATTTTCGTCTTTCTTCCTGCGAGTTGCTTTGACCCATCCTTGCTCCTTGATTGCTCTTGATCTTTCTCAGCCCTGTACTTGAAAGTAAGTACACTCCAATAGAGAGAGTGCACGTAGGCCAACACACTGATCTGCTCAATGAGGGATTACATTGCGCAGACCCGTGTATATTGACCCACTGCACCCTGACATTGGTGTGTACTTAGCGTGGAATAACTGCAAGCACAACTTGAAGACAAATGATCAAATACAATGTCAATTCACCTTAGCTGGTCCAGGGGCTTCTTCAAATCAGGTTCATTGTGGATACAATACCCAACAATCTCCCCCTATTTGAAGAAGCCTAAGCCCTACAAGCTAAGGTGAATATAACGGATGGAAGAAAAACATAAACTGAATAATCAGTTTAGAAAGAATTTCCAGACCATTATCTTTAGAGCATTTGGAGCATACTTTGCGAGAGCACCTTAGCCCTTAGCACCTTAGCCCTTAGCACCTTAGCTGAGAGGGCAATCTCCCCCTTTTTGGCTTCTACAAATCTGGGACTTTAGCACTTGCCACAATGCTCCCCCTCAGTTCTTACATTTGTGCTTACACTTGAGTTTCTTGCGGATGCTCCCCCTTGATCCAAGAGCCGGGAGCCTCTGTATTCTTCATTCTTCAAGGTTTAGCATACCCAGTTCAGTTTTGAAGAGACTGAACTTGGCTTCGTCTAGGGGATTTGTAAAAATTTCTGCAATTTGCTTACCCGTGGGGACATAGTAGAGAGAGATGTCCTTGTTTTCCACATACTCCCAAATGAAGTGGTAGCGTATTTCAATATGCTTCGTCCTGCTGTGCGACACGGGATTGTTCGCAATGGCTATAGCACTTGAGGAGTCGCAGTACATTGGTACTTCTTTGAACTGAAGGTCATAGTCTGCTAGCTGATTTCTGATCCATAGAAGTTGTGCGCAACAGCTGCCTGCTGAGATGTACTCAGATTCAGCTGTGGAGGTTGCAACACAATTCTGCTTCTTACTATTCCATGATATAAGCCTTCTTCCGAGAAATTGATACGTCCCGAAAGTGCTTTTCCGATCATCCCTGCTTCCTGCAAAATCAGCATCTGAAACGCCTATTAGCTCAACATCATTGTTTCTCGGGTACCACAAGCCAAGATTAGGTGTACCCTTAAGGTATCTAAGAATTCGCTTTGCAGCGACATAATGAGATTCCTTAGTGTTCACCTGATATCTGGAACAAACGCATGTGGAGAACATAATATCCAGTCTACTTGCAGTAAGGTAGAGCAGGGATCCAATAATGCTTCTGTATTTGGTTTCATCAAAAGGTTTCCCTTTCTCATCCTTATCAAGAGACATAGTGGATCCCATTGGAGTCCTCATAGAGGTTGCATTCTCCATTCCAAATTTCTTGAGGAGTTCATTTATGAACTTCGTCTGAGAAATGAAAATTCCATCCTCAGACTGTTTCACTTGAAGTCCCAAGAAATACTTTAGCTCTCCCATACTGCTCATTTCAAACTTTCCTTGCATAAGTTTAGAAAACTTTTTACAAAGATTGTTATCCGTTGAGCCGAATATAATGTCATCAACATAGATTTGCACCAGCAAGATCTTGCCTTTGACTTCCCTAAGAAACAATGTCTTATCTATTTTTCCTCTAGAGAACTTGTTCTCAAGAAGAAAACTAGACAGAGTCTCATACCAAGCTCGAGGAGCTTGTTTTAAGCCATATAAAGCCTTATTAAGAAAATATACATGATTGGGATAAGTCGGATTAACAAAACCTGGGGGTTGTGTGACGTATACTTCCTCTTTCAGGTTGCCATTTAAGAATGAAGATTTCACGTCCATCTGATAGACAGTGAATCCTTTGTGCAAAGCATAAGCCAGGAACAATCTGATCGCCTCGAGCCTTGCCACTAGTGCAAAGGTCTGGTCGAAGTCAATCCCCTCCTCATGTCTGTAACCTTGAGCCACCAGCCTGGCCTTGTTCTTTATGATGACACCATGTTCATCCAGTTTGTTTCTGAAGATCCACTTGATGCCGATCACGTTCTGCCCCTTTGGTCTGGGAACAAGCGTCCAGACGTTACATCTTTCAAATTGATGCAGTTCATCTTGCATGGCTAATATCCATGCTGCATCCTTATTCGCTTCGTCGAACTTCTTTGGCTCAACGTGTGACAGAAAGATAAAATGCAGAATCTCGTTAATTGTACCTCGGCGAGTTCTGACATCGTCACGGGGATCTCCGATGATTTGATTTCTGGGATGATCCCTCACGTGACTAAGCTCTAGCAGTCTGGCATCTGGAGCTCTAACATTTTTTGGGGCTCCTTCCTCTTCAGGGAGGACAACTCCATTCTGACCGTCATCATCTCCGATAGGTGTGGTGGTGGTGACTTTGACGTACTTGGGAGTTGCATCTTTAGCGGTCTCATCGAGACTAAGCTGTTCAATTCTTGTACCTGCATCTTCAAGAAGACCACAGGAAGAATTGTTGTTAAGCAAGCTTCCGTCATCAAATACCACATTTATGGATTCCTCTACCACTAAGGTTTTCTTATTGAAAACCCTATATGCCCGGCTATGGCTACTATAGCCCATAAATATGCCTTCGAAGCATTTTTAACCAAACTTAGTACGCGGGTACTTCCCGTTATTTAGTACATAGCATCTGCAGCCAAAGATCCTAAAATAGGACATGGTTGGCTTCCTGCCTTTCAGTAGCTCATAAGGCGTCTTATGATGACTCTTGTTGATCAAGGCCCGATTTTGTACATGACAAGCCGTATTGACAGCCTCTGCCCAAAAATATTCTGGGAGAGAAGCGTCATTCAACATTGTCATGCAGGCTTCAATGAGCGTTCTATTTCTCCTCTCCGCAACTCCATTCTGCTGAGGAGTGCGCGGGGAGAAAAACTCATGAAAGATACCAAGTTCTTCACAGAACTCTGTCATAGCACCAGACTCGAACTCTGTTCCATGGTCATTTCTTATTTTGACCACCGAGCAGTTAAGTTCGTTCTGAATCTGCCTGACAAAACTGGTGAAGATGTCAAACATATCAGACTTGAATTTTAAGAAGAACACCCAAGTAAACCGAGATTGATCATCAATAATCACTAGCGTATATGACTTGTCTCCCAAGCTATGAACTTGCATTGGACCAAACAAGTCCATATGCAGAAGATAAAGACATTTGGAGGAGTCTTTGTCAACGTTGCCCTTAAAGGTAGCCCGAGTCTGTTTGCCCTTCTGGCATGCAGGACAGGGGCTATCTTTGATGCACTTAATGATGGGAGCATCCCTTACTAAGTTTTTAGAAAACAGCATACTAATTGTCTTGAAATTAATATGTGCCAATCTCTTGTGCCATTGTTCACAAAGAGATTCACTGTCTGTTGCTATTAGGCATACGGGGGTAGATGAATCTAAACTAAGAAAATCTAAGCAGAAGATATTTCTGCTCCTAATGCCTGTTAATACCGTCTCCGAAGAGGCACACGATATTATCAGGCATTTATCCTTGCAGAACTTAACTCCATAACCTTTATAATATAACTGACTTACACTGATCAGGTTATGATTTAACCCTTCAACGTAAGCCACGTCGGTGATAGAAATTATACCGTTGGAAATCATACTGTAACCCCTGGTGACTCCTCGATCTTATCCCCCAAAGATGACTTTGGGTCCATTCTCGACTGGAGAGTAAACACGTAGCAGGCTTCTTGTCCCGGCCATATGCCGGGAGCATCCACTGTCCAAGTACCATATGGGAGTTTTGGTGGCCTTTGGATATTCCTGCAAAATAGAATTAATTTCCCTTAGGAACCCAATCGAACTTGGGTCCTAGATTCCTCGTTAGCACACTCCCCCTCGGATGGTTAGCCCTACGAGTGGTCTTCCTCGCATTGCCAACATGAGGAGTCTCGTAATTCCTCGGATTAAACCAGCAATCCATGACAAAGTGACCAACTTTGCCACAGCCCACACAGTCAAATCTGTTATACTTTCTCCTATGCACCTGCTTCACCCTTGGAACGAAAGGTTCAGCCGGAGCCTTGGACCTGGAGGTGGAGGCATCATGATGACAACAGTCGTATGATTTCTTCACCTCCTAGTTTCTCAATGTAACAGGCTTGGCCTTGGGTGCCTGCTTCCTATTATGTCCGCTAGAGAAGTGGCCATAATCCTCCATTTGAACTTCCTCATAAGGTGCCTTGAAGACACTCTCGCCAAAGTTGCGGGGGAAGGCCCACCCCTCATACCGGCTCTTGGGCTTTTCAACCGAGGGCCGGAAGAAGTGGCCATAGGTTGACTCAAAGTCCTATTCATTGCAGGGAAAGCCAGGCTTCCTGAATACAACAGGGTTGAGTGGGGCCTTTCCCTTTTCTGCAGTAGAGGCCTTCTTAGCAGCCTTATTTCTCCTCTGCTTTTTGTTTCTCCTGAATGATTTACCAGGCACACCCACATGCCCCAAGCAAGCCCCCTTAGACTGAGCAGAGAAGGTATCAACCAGTGGAAGAACAGTCTTTTGCATAGATAAGCTTTGGACAATCTTCTTTTCTGCCGTAAGTTGTTCTTCCAACTTATTGATTTCTTCCTGTTTAAGGTCAAGGAGACTTAGAGACTCTTAGTGCTTAGAGATCAGGTCCAGGTGCTCTTGTCGGAGAGAAATCAAGCTAGTGATCTCTTCCCTTAGGGAGACACCCTCGACCTTAAGGAATTTGACTTCCTTTTTCTGAGCCCTCAATCTCTTGCGACATTCCTCGAAAGTGTTGAGCAGAAGCTCATACTTTTCAAGGAGCTCAGCTTCTCGGGAAGATGGGTTGTCCTCGAGATCATCATCAGGAGACTCATAGTCAGAGTCGGAGAGGGGGGTACGAGCTTTTACCTTCCCAGTGAATGGGGGGCATTCTCCTTCTGAGTCAGAGCGACCCACCAGCCTGAAGTAGGGTTCCTCATCATCACTAGAGTCTGAGGAATCAGACTCACTCAGTGTCTTTGACTTTTTGGCGATGTAGCTCCTCTCCTTCTTTTTATCTCTAGAGGTTTTGTGCTCTTCTCCCTTCCCCTTATCTCTCTTGCCTTGATGGCAGTCGACCACGACGTGTCCTGGCTTATTGCACCCAAAACAAATGATGTCAGTATGACGATGTTTGTTCGGTTTTGATTCATACCTATCAGAAGAATAATTCTTCTTCTGATTTATGGAGGAGGAGCCGTCTCTCTTTCTTTGATTCCTCATCTTGAGGAACTTCTTGAATTCTCGGGTGATAAGGGAGAAGTCTTCTTCAGACAACTCTGAGCCGGAGGAGCATGGCTCGGAGTCTTCCTCCTAATCCTTTTTCCCCGCACGGGATGAAGCTGCACCCTTGCCCTTCCTGGAGTGAATGGCTTTTAGGGCCACAGTCTTTTCCTTGGTTGCGGCCTTCTCTGCTTCTTTTTCAGCTTTCCTCGTGTTCAACTGGAGCTCATAGGACATGAGCTTCCCAAAGAGTATCTGAGGATAAGTTTCAGCTAATCTGTCAAACTCTCGGATGGCGCAGATCTTCGTGTCCCATTCCATAGTAAGGGACCTAAGGAATTTATCATTAAGTTCACCATCAGTGAACACTCTTCCATATCCCTTGTGAGCATTAACGATCTTGAGGAAGTTCTCGAAGGTAACTCTGATCTCTTCCTTGGGCTCCTTCCTGAAGGCCTCATATTTCTGGTTCAGGAGAGATCTCCGATCATCCCTCACTTCATTTGTGCCCTCCATTAGGATAATCAAGTTGTGCCAGATATCCTTGGCTGTCATGTAGTTGCAGAAGTTCTGCATCATGGAGTCATCGACTGCGCTGATTAGTATGTTCTGTGCCTTCTTGTCAAGTCCGACCAGCACCATCTCGTCCTTGTCCATTTCAGAAAGCTTCTTTGGCACCTTTTTGTTAGGATCAATGGTGGAGGCCTTAGTAGGAATATAAGGTCCCTCCTCCACGATCATGAAGAGTCGAGGGTCGACTGCTTCCATGTAAAATCTAATCCATTCCTTCCAGATAGGAAAGTTTAGCCTGGTGCACACTGGGATCTTGCCTGAGTACTTGAGTCCGTCCATAGTAGATATTTGCCTTCTTCTTGACACTAGTGGCAGGAACTTACTCAAGGTGTTAACCTTATTGCTGAGCAACCTCCCTCTGATACCACTTGAAAGTCCACCTAGTGCCAACTACCTTCACCTATGGGGGGGATAGGTGTCTTGCAGCGTTTTTTACGGAATTAAGCTATACCTGCACAAACAAACAAAACAACAAAGCACAGAAAGACACGGGAAATTTATAGTGGTTCCCCGATTTGGGTACGTCCACTCTCCCCCTTCGACCTATCTCCCAACAAGGTACGACTCGGTCACTTCACCAACAGGATTGAAAACCAATCCTCACACTAAGGAAGTAACTCTTCCACACGAAGGAGTCACCACTCCTCCACCACGGGTTGCACCCAACCCTTACACAGAGGAACAAACGTTCCTTTACAACAAAAGAAAAACTTGAATGTATAAAATACAAACTACTTTTGGAGCCCTTGGTGTCCCTCTTCGTTCGACGTTGTGTTCTTGAATAAGTCGAAGAGTCAATGACCTAAGTGCTCTCTTAGAGAGAATCTCCCTGAAACAAGCGGCGGCAAGAAGTGCGGCGGCGTAGCTGCCAGGATCGGCGGCGGCAACGAAGTGCGGCGGCTGAGCTTTGGAGATCCAACCTTCGTAGCAAAGCTAGCAAGGTCTACCAACGGTCTTGCTAGGATCGATCGTCTCGATCGATTCGGAAAGGGAAGGTATTCCCGATCAACAAATCAAGAGACAAAGGATCTCTAGGTAGACAGGTGAGACGCGTTGCTTGGCTGAGCTTCTGTCGCCGGGAGATCGAGAAGAAACCACGATCAGCAACGGCGACAACCTGCACGAGCGGCGATGGTGATCCGAGCGGCGACGGCGACGGAAGGAAATCCGCGATGCTTTAGGTCACGATGGCGGCTCGTTTCTTGTTCTCGGTATTCGGTATGTGTAATGATCGAAATACAACAGTATTTATACTATAGGTCATACATTATGACCGTTGTGGTCCCCACCAGTAGAAACCCTAAGTCCGGTTCAAAACAGCGCCTGAATATTTGGACCGGTCCAGCGAGCAAAAGAAATTCGCCTAAGGCAAATTCGGCGAGAATCATTGGTGATTCTCGACGAATCGGCGAGAATCACTTATGATTCTCGCCGAATTCTCTTGGCAGAATTCTGGCTAAAGATCTTGCCATCCGGAGAGAATCGGCGAGAATCATAATTCATTCTCGACGAATCGGCGAGAATGCAAATTCATTCTCGACGATTCGGCGAGAATCAACTAGTGATTCTCGACGATTTTGCCTTAAGCAGAAATCAAGACGGCGTTGAGACAGCCGGCTGCAATCGGCAAGAATCAGCGAGTGATTCTCGACGATTCAGTGAGAATCACTAGTGATTCTCGTCGAATCGGCGAGAATCACTTAGTGATTCTCGACGATTTCTACTTAGATGATTTTCGTCTTTCTTCCCGCGAGTTGCTTTGACTCATCCTTGCTCCTTGACTGCTCTTGATCTTTCTCAGCCCTGTACTTGAAAGTAAGTACACTCCAATAGAGAGAGTACACGTAGGCCAACACACTGATCTGCTCAACGAGGGATTACGTTGCGCAGACCCGTGTATATTGACCCACTACACCCTTACATTGGTGTGTACTTAGCGTGGAATAGTTGCAAGCACAACTTGAAGACAAATGATCAAATACAATGTCAATTCACCTTAGCTGGTCCAGGGGCTTCTTCAAATCAGGTACATTGTGGATACAATACCCAACAAGAACTTATTCTCACAATCAAAGTTAAGACAGTAGACATTTCCTTTCCTAGTGCCTGTCAAGATGATCTCTTGATCATTTGACCTTCTTATTTGGCATACACCCTTATGGAAAGAAGTGTCATAATAAAGATCACTTAGTTGGCTTATGCTAATTATGTTATGCTTTAGACCTTTCACATAAGCCACTTGGGTGATGGTAATGGAGTTATTGGAAATGTTCCCAACCCTTTGATGACTCCCTTTTCAGATCCACCAAAGATCACTTTGGATCCATCTTCTATAGGGAACTAGTCCTTCAGCATCCTTCTTGTTCCAGTCATGTGCCTGGAACATCCCCTGTCCAAGTACCATATAGGGGTATGGCCACTTGGACTCACCTGTATCAAATAAAATTACCTATCCTTAGAACCCTAATAGTTATTGGGTCCTAGGTTCAGGTTAGTTTGATTTTTTATATACTTACCTACAACCTTTCTGACAGGTAAGCTGGCCTTATCCTGAATACTAACATTGAACCAACAGTCAATGGCAAAGTGTCCCACCTTGCCAAAACACCAGCACTCAAATCTGTTGTACCTTTTCTTAAGTACAGGCTTAACAATATTTCTGTCAGCAGTCCTTTTAAGTGCAGGTGTTGGAGCAGCAAATACTAAGGATTCCTTAAGAACCTGATGGGTTTGCTCATGGGGTTCCCTATTAGCATTTTCACCCTTGCCATTCAGATCACCATACTTATAGTGACCATGAGTGATGTCATGATCATACCTGTTAGTAGGCTGCATCACTTTCCTAAAAGAAATACGGGGTTTGAAGGCTAGTGGCTGAACAAGGGCTTTGCCTTTTCTTTGAGAATTAGCTACCCTTGTTCTTCCCTTAAAGCCTAATCCTGTCTTACCCTTTTGGGAGATGAAATTATCAATTATGGGTAAAACAGACTTTGGCTTAGAGAATTTAGCCACTAAATCCTTTTCTTTCTGAAGTCTTCCTTCCAGATTCTTGATGTGATTATTTTGGAAAGTGATTGTACCCATCTGAATAATAGTTATGTTTTTCAGTTTGGCAACCTCATTCAATTTCAAATCCAACATCTTTGCTAAATCTGATGCAGCCAATTTGAGATATTCAATTTCCTCAGCCTGCTTCTTGACAAGGAATTTGCTTCTCTTAAGATCCTGCAACAGGCCACCATACTCATCAATTAATTGATGAACATTTCCTTCAGATTCAGAACCTTCCACATCTCTTGATGCAGATGCTTCTGATTCTGATCCAGTATAATACTCAGAAGCTAAGGATGGATTGTATACCTTACTGGGAACAGGCTGATCCTGGCACTGATTTTCCTCAAATAGAGTTATCAGCCCTCTACAATAATATTCTTCACATCCATTGATAGAATCCAGCATTTGCAAGAATTCAGATTCTACAGGATCCTATTCTGTAAAGAATAATCCAATATAGGCTTCTGCTTCATCCCCTTCTCTAGATTCTGATGATGAAGAGTCAGTCAAACTCTTCTACTTTTGGGAAACAAGGGATCTCTCCTTCTTGCCCTTATTCTGATGCTTCTGCTTGTCCTTAGACTCCTTTCTTTTATCAGGACATTCAGATATGACATGTCCTGGTCTGTTGCAACAATAACAAATAATTTTAGAAAAGTTTGTTTACTAGGATTAGAGCCATACCTATCATCCTTAGAAGCCTTCTTCTTCTTGTAATAGTCATCCTTGGAAAAAGATGAAGATGGCTTGGTTCTCCATTTCTTCTTCTTCATGAACCTTTGAAACTGCCTTGTAAAGGCAGCAAAGTCCTCATCAGAATTGTGGCTATTTGAAGTGTTGATGTCAGTATCTTTTGGTTCAACTTCAGCAATTTTCCTGGGAGGAGAAGATGACTTTCTCCTGCCCTTTCTTGTAGCTTCAGCCTTGAAGGCTACTTACTTTTCTTTATAATCAGACCTATTGCTTTTCTACTCCTCTTTTCTGGCAGCGATCTGCATCTCATAAGATAATAGTTTTCCAAACAAGGTTGGTGGAGGTGTATCAGTAAACCTGGCCACCTCTCTGATGGCACATATTTTTGTATCCTAATCCTTGGTCAGTGATCTGAAAAACTTGTCATTTAGTTCATATGTGCTAAAGACTCTTCCATAGGTCATTAACTCATTTACAATTCTAAAGAACTTCTTGTAACATTCTGTTATGCTATATGGCTTGGCTTGTCTGAAGCTCTCATATTCTTGATTCAGCATGGACTTTCTATCCTCTCTAACTTCTTCAGTTCCCTCCATGTAGACAACCAAGGTGTCCCACATCTCCTTGGAGGTTTTGCAATGAACCAGATTCTGAAATGTAGAATCATCTATGGCACTCACAATTATGTTTTGTGCTCTCTTGTCTAAGGTGGCTAGGATGATCTCTTCCTTAGTCATTTAGGAATAGCTCTTTAGTGTTTTGAGATTTGCATCAAGAACTGATATGTTCATAGGAATGAAAGGACCTTCCAAAACTGTGATGTAAATTCTTGGATCAGATGCTTCCATGAACAATCTGACCCTTTATTTCC
Source organism: Platanthera zijinensis (assembly GCA_039513925.1). Taxonomy (NCBI): domain Eukaryota; kingdom Viridiplantae; phylum Streptophyta; class Magnoliopsida; order Asparagales; family Orchidaceae; genus Platanthera; species Platanthera zijinensis. Next base: position 75,941,764 of record CM077095.1, on the reverse strand, counting down.
ATATGCCAAAATTCTCTTTCCTCTAGATAGGTAGTTTCATGGATCCAAATTCCTTCTGATTCTCACTTGAACCCATTCCGTCTAACAGTTAATTGCCTTAGAGATCTACTCAGACTGTTAGGTCTATATTTGAGTAACCTCTCTCTGATACCACTTGAAAGATTAGGTTGATAGACACTAAACAGCTAGAGGGGGGGTGAATAGGTTCAATTCCTTTTAATCAACTTAGGAGATTAACAATTGTTGGGTACATTGAAAAATATGTACCAGATTTGGAGAAGCCTCATCTTGGTCAATGATATGCATCAATTTGTATTTGATAGATGTTTGAGTTACATTGTGCAGGTTCAAGAATTTGAAGAAAATTTTCTAAGTACAAGTGTCGACACTTGTGAAGAAGTTGTGTCGACACCCAAGCTAAGTCGACACTTATGAAGAAGTTGTGTCGACACTCAAACTAAGTCGACACCTAAAGAAGCAGCTGTGTCGACACCCAAAATTGTGTCGACACCTGAGGCAGAATTTGTTTCGATACATAATACAGGAGCTGTGTCGACACCAAGGAGCTATGTCGACACTGGAAGCAGTTGTGTCGACATACTGAACTTGTGTCGACACATCAACTCTCAAAGTGTCATATCGAGATCAGAAGCAATTGTGTCGACACAAAACACTTGTGTCGACACACACTCAACGCCATCTGGACACACTCAACGTTGTCGACACACACTCAACTCCATCTGTCTGCAGCAGTTATGTTGAGACCAGAAGGACTTGTGTCGACACATAGGACTTTTGTCGACACACACTCAAAGCCGTCTGACATACACTCAATGCCATCTATCTGCAGCAGTTATGTCGAGAACATGAAGACTTGTGTCGACACACTGGACTTGTGTCGACACATATAACAGAAGAAGTGTCGAGTAGCAGAAGATTGACTGAATTGACAAATTGAATGTTGTGTCGACATCATGAAGACTTGTGTCAACACTTAGCCTATATATGTGTCGACACATGTGAAGCAGTTTGCAGAATGAAATGTGCTGAGTTGGAAAGTTTTTGGTGAATCAACTGACTTGACTGATGACTCGATAGCTTTCATAACCAACCGGTCTGACACCTCTGTCAGAACTGTCAGAAGGTTGTTACAAATCGGATCATCTGGTAACAATTAGGAAACTTTATATAAGAGTCAGATCTGTGACAACAATGGGATGATGAACACAACACAAGAAGAAGAAGAACAACACTAGAGAATTCTTCAACAAGAACAGGGAAAACCATTACGAAGGCAGATCCAGAGCTGTCTGCAAGGAAGATTCAGAATTCATTTTGAATTTAAGGAAGAAGCTAACTGAAGATCATCTTCTACATCAAGTGAAGATCCACTTTATTTTGTTCTATCAAAAATCTTTGAAAAGCTAAGTCAGGTTGGATCAGAAGGGTCAGTTCATTCAAGAACTGATCAAGAAGGCTACACCAATAGAGAAATCTAGCTGGTGAATTTTCAGTACCTTTATATCATTCAATTTCTTGTAGGATCTATTATTAGATATGAGTTATAAGCCTGAAATTATAAAGGCTGAGGTAGGGCTGAGAGCCTGAGGTGTAGGACTTGTGAAAAGTCTGAGTTGTAAGCCTAGTGATAAAGGCTGAGGTAGGGCTGAGGCCTGTGGTAGGATTCTTGGGAAGAATCTGAGGTAAGACTTGTTTAAGTCTGAGCTGTAAGAACCATTCTTGTTCTGAGTTGTAATATCTGCGGATCCAAGCCAGTGGAAGAAAGTTAGGCTGAATCCAATTATCTACTGAATAGGCGAAGGGGGGAAAGTGGATGTACCTATACCTTGGGGACCACTATAAATCTGTTGTATGCTGTTTTGTGAATTGTGGTCTGTGTTTTAAATTATCTCTGCAGAATTTAATCTAGCTGTTTGCCAATAAAAAATGTTTAAAAAGTTTAGAACCTATTCACCCCCCCCCCCCTCTAGGTGTTTAGGCTCTTGAAATCAAGTCTTTCAAGTGGTATCAGAGGGAGGTTACTCAAAGATTGACCTAATAGTCCGAGTGAATCTCCAAGGCAAATAACAGATATCAAGAATGGGTTCAAATGAGAATCAAAAGGAGTTTGGATCTATGAAACTGCCAATCTGCAAGAAAGAATCCTTTGGTATATGGAAGGAAAGGGTCAGGTTGTTTATGGAAGCATCTGATCCAAGAATCTATATCACATTACAGGAAGGCCCCTTCCTTCCAATGAAGGTATCAGTCCTGGATGCAAATGTTAAATCTCGTAAGAGTTATTCTGAAATAACCAAGGCTGAGATCATCTTGGCAACACTAAACAAAAGAGCACAGAACATTATTGTAAGTGTTATAGATGAGGCCACATTTCAGAATCTTGTGCACTGTAAATCCTCCAAGGAAATGTGTGACACATTGATTGTCTACATGGAGGGCACAGAAGAAGTCAGAGAGGACAGGAAGTCTATGCTGAATTAGGAGTATGAGAGATTTAGACAAGCCAAGAATGATAGCATAACTGAATGCTACAAGAAATTCTTCAGGATTGTAAATGAGTTGATGACTTATGGAAGAGTCTTTAGCACTTATGAACTGAATGACAAGTTTCTGAGATCTCTGATAAAGGATTGGGACACCAAGATTTGTGTCATCAGAGAGGTGGCAAGGCTAGCAGATACACCTCCTCCCACACTATTTGGAAAACAGCTTTCATATGAAATGCAGCTTACAGCTAGGAAGGAGGAAGAGAAGAGCAGCATATCTGAACACAAGGAAAAGTCAGTTTCCTTCAAGGCTGAAGGCACAAGAAAGGCTGGAGAAAATCTCCTTCTCCTCCCAGAAGGAGTGCTGAGGTAGAAGAAGGTATTCCTAACAACACCTCATCAGACATCCACACCTCTGATGAGGATTTTGCAGCCTTCACAAGGCAGTTCCAAAGATTCATGAAGAAGAAGAAGTGGAGAACCATACCTTCTACATCCTTTTCCAAGGATGAGTACTACAATAAAAAGAAGACTCCCAAGGAGGACAGGTATGCTTCTAAATCTAGTAAATAATCTAATTCTAAGATTGTGTGTTATTATTGCAACAGGCAAGGACATGTCATAGCTGACTGTCCTGATAAAAGGAAGGAGTCAAAAGATAAGAAGAAACAGGAAGTAAAATGCAAGAAGGAAAAATCCCTTATTGCCCAGAAGCAGAAGAGTTAAACAGATTCTTCATCATCTGAATCAGGAGAAGAAGAAGATGCTGAAGCATATATTGGGCTATTCTCAACTGAAGAGGATTCTAAGGAGTTAGAATTCCTACCAATGCTGGACTCCATAAATGGAGTAGAAGAATATTGTTGCAGGGGGATGATGGCTCTATCAGAAAATGATCAATGCTAGGATCAGGCTGGTCCTAGTAAGGTATACATTTATACCTTAGATTTCTATTATTCTACTGGATCAGAATCAGTAGCATCAACTTCAAGAGAAGGGTATGGTTCTGATTCTAAGGGGGATGTACATCAACTCATAAATGAGTATGGTGGGTTGTTGCATGCTCTGAAGAAGAGCAAGTTTCTTGCAAAAGAGCAGTCCAAGGAGATTGAGTCTCTTAAGCTGGCTGTAGTAGATTCAGCAAAGTTGTTGGATCTAAAATTGAATAAGGTTGCCAAACTAAAAAACATTACTGTTATTCAGATGGGCACAATCTCTTTCAAGGAGAATCATTTCAAGAAACTGGAGGCAAAATTTCAGCAAGAAAGAAAGCTAGTGGCTAAATTATCCAAGCCAAAATCTGTCTTACCCTTAATAGACAATTTCATCTCACAAAAAGGGAAGACTGGTCTAGGTTTTAAGGGAAGAACTAGGGCCACCAATTCACATAGAAAAGGTAAGGCCCCAGTTCAGCCTCTAGCTACAAAACCCCCTATCTTCTTTAGGAAGGTGATGAATCCTACAAACAGGTATGATCATGACACTACTCATGGTCACTGTGAGTATGAAAATCTCATGGGCAAGGGTGCAAATGCCAATAGGCCACTCTATAGGCATGCCAATCATGTATAAGAGAATTTCTTGAAGTTTGATACTCCAGCACCAACACTTAACATGACTGTTGGCAACAAAGTAGCAAAGTCTGTACCTAAGAGAAGGTATAATAGATTTGAGTGTTGGTGTTGTGGCAAGGTGGGCCACTTTACCATGGATTGCTGGTTTTACACAAGTGTTAAAATCAAGAGTAGTTTTCATGTTAGAATAGCTGCAGGATTACAAACTAACAAGGACCTAGGACCCAATAGCAAATTGGGTTCTAAGGGTAAGTGATTCTTTATTTGTTGCAGGTGAATCCAAGTGACCATACCCCTATATGTTACTTGGATAGTGGTTGTTCCAGACACATGACTAGAACAAGAAGAATGTTGAGGGACTATGTACCCATAGAGAATGGTCCCAAAGTCATCTTTGGTGGATCAGAAAAAGGAGTCATCAAAGGATTTGGTAACATTTCTTGTGACTCAATTACTATCACTAAAGTGGCTTATGTGAAGGGTCTGAAACATAACTTAATTAGTATAAGTCAGCTTAGTGATCTAGGTTGTGACATCTCCTTTCACAAAGGGGAGTGCCAAATTAAGAGGTCAAGTGATCAAGGGATCAATTTGACTAGCACTAGGAAAGGAAATGTCTATTGTCTTAACCTAGATTGTGAGTTGAACAACTCACCTATTTGCCTAGTTATAGATGTGAAAGATTCACTATGTGTCAAATGGCACAAGAGGCTAGCTCATCTGAACTATAAGTCCATAGGACTGCTGTTTAGCATAGGTCTGGTGAGGAATGGTCCTCAAGTCAAGTGCATTAAAGAGGGAGTGTGTTCAGCTTGCCAAAAGGGCAAACATACCAAGTCCTCTTTTCCTGCACTAGATACCGAAGATTCATTGAGATGTTTATATCTCTTGCATATGGATTTGTTTGGTCCTATGCCAGTTCATAGTCTTTGTAGGAAAGTATATACACTAGTTATTGTGGATGACTATTCTAGATACACTTGGGTGTTCTTCTTGAGACAGAAATCTGAAACCCCTAGTGTTTTCCAGACTTTTGTTAGACAAGTTTAGAATGAATTTAACAATTCAGTGGTCAAAATCAGAAGTGACCATGGAACTGAATTTCAGTCTGAATGTATGTCAAAATTCTGTGAATAACTTGGGATATATCAGGAGTTCTCCTCACCTAGAACACCTCAGCAAAATGGAATTGCTGAAATAAAGAATAGAACTCTCATTGAGGCTGGTAGAACTCTACTCAGTGATAATACTCTCCCTGAATATTTCTGGGCTGAGGCAGTAAACACTGCTTGTCATGTTCTCAATAGAGCATCCATAAATAAGAAACTTAAGTTGACTCCCTATCAGATTTTGAAGGGCAGAAAACCAAACATTTCTTATTTCAGAATCTTTGGTAGCAAGTGTTATGTCCTAGTTAATGGTAAACACTACCAAACAAAGTTTGCAGCCAAATCCTTAGAAGAGATATTTGTTGGGTACAGGTATAACAGTAGGGCATACAGGGTCTACAACTTGACTACTCAAGTTGTAGAAGAGTCAGTCCATGTTGTTTTTGATGAGTCTAGATTGATTAACAATGAATTGTCTAATTCTTCAGTTAGTTCTACAGGTCGAACAGATAGGCTCGACAAGTTGACCATCAATGATGAAGTTCCTGCCAGGCTGGATGAAGAAAATGATGTTAGCTATCCAAGGGGAGAACAAGTCCCACTGGATGAAGAAGACAATGTGGGGGTATCAAGTTGAGGAAACTGAAGAAATCCATGATGCTGACAGATTTCCTCCAGCTAAAAGACATCTGAAGGATCATCCAGCTCACCAAATCATTGGTGATGTAAGTAAAGGGGTTCTAACTAGGAATAAGAGCATGAACACAGTTCTATGTTCTAGCTTCCTGTCTCAAATAGAACCTAGGAAGATTGAAGAAGCAATGCAAGACTCCAACTAGATTGATACTATACAAGAAGAGCTCAGTCAGTTCAGAAGATGTAAAGTCTGGGAACTGGTGCCTAAACCTAAGGATCACAACATAATAGGAACTAAGTGGATCTACAGGAATAATCTTCATGAGAATGGCACCATAGTCAAGAATAAGGCCAGACTGGTTGCTAAAGGCTACAAGCAAGAGGAAGGTATTGACTTTGATCAAACCTTTGCTCCAGTGGCAAGGCTGGAGGCTATAAGGCTGTTTTTAGTCTATACTGCCTATCAAGGGTTCAAGGTATACCAGATGGATGTGAAATCAGCATTTCTGAATGGGGATTTAAAAGTGGAAGTCTATGTTGAACAACCCTCAGGTTTTGTAGATTCTCATTTTCTTGATTACATATATAGGCTTAGGAAAGCTCTATATGGTTTGAAACAAGCTCCAAGGGCTTGGTATTAGACCTTGTCTGCTTTCCTTATTGAGAATAAATTCTCTAGAGGAAAAATAGACAAAACTCTATTCTATATGAAATCTAAAGGAAAGATAATACTAGTCCAGATATATGTGGATGACATTATCTTTGGTTCTACTGAAAACAACCTTTGTAGAAAGTTTGTCAAACTTATACAAGTGAAGTTTGAGATGAGCAGTATGGGTGAGCTAAAGTTCTTCTTAGGACTTCAAGTTAGACAGACTGATGGTGGTTTGTCCATATCTAAGTCTAAGTTCACCAAGGAGTTGATTAAGAAGTATGGTATGGACTCAGCTTCTACCATGAAAACCCCAATGGGAACAAGAATGCCTATAGGCAAAGATGAGGAAGGGAAACCTATTGATAAGTCTTTGTATAGAGGGATAATTGGCTCCCTATTTTACTTGACTGCTAGTAGACCTGACATCATGTATGCAACATGTGTCTGTGCTAGGTACCAAGCTTGCCCAAAGGAATCTCATTATACTGCAGTTAAGAGAATATTGAGATATCTTAAGGGCACACCTAATCTAGGCCTTTGGTACCCTAAGAATAGAGATTTCATTCTAACTGGTTTCTCAGATGCAGACTTTGTTGGATGCAAAGAAGACGGGAAGAGTACTACAGGAACTTGTCAATTCCTTGGTGGGAGGCTGGTGTCATGGAGCAGCAAGAAGCAAACCAGTGTAGCTATATCAACAGCTGAATCAGAATATATAGCTGCAGGTAGCTGCTGTGCACAATTGATGTGGATAAAACATCAACTTGAAGACTATGACATCCAGGTAAGTAGAATTCCACTGCTTTGTGATTCTACGAGTGTTATTTCTATTGCAAAGAATCCTATATCACACAGTAGGACCAAGCATATAGAAATTAAGTTTCATTTCATCAGAGAGCATGTAGAGAAGGAAAATATTAGCCTAGAGTATGTGAAAACAGATAATCAAATAGCTGATATTATTACAAAACCTCTAGATGAAACTAAATTCAAGTATTTTAAAATTGAATTAGGTATGTTGAACCTAGAATAAGTTAGCACAAGCTTCCTTAAGTGGCATATGTAAGCACCAAATTTCTCTAAGTATAAAGTTTGTGTCGACACAAGCAAGTTGTGTCGACACACTCAGTATGTTGTGTCGACACATAAAAAGGATGTGTCGATACAGAAACAGTATCTATGTAGACAGAAGAACTGGTGTCGACACAACTCTGTCGAGACTTAATGGCCTGTGTCGACACAGACACAAGTGTGTCGACACTGACACAAGTATGTCGACACATAGATGTGTCGACTTAATATAAGTATTGTCGACTCAAACATTAGTATGTCGACACATAGTCGTGTCGACTTAAACTAATTATTGTCAAGACCTAGGTCATTTCTGCCGACACATATGCTGATTTTTTGACTAAGGCCCATCTTTTGACCTGCCCTTGACACTAATACTATAAATAGGTAAAGCCAACATCTGGTCGACTACGCTTTCATAATTCTTGGCTCTGCACCTTCTGTCGATAAAGACCTTCTCTTCTTTCCACTCTCATCTCTCTCGTCGATGGAGCCTCATCAAGAAGACAAAGTCAATGAAGGATATGAGTAAGTTCGTGAAGGGTTCACGATAGCTTCAGGAGAAATTCAGGGTGTAATTGCCCTAATTTCTGAGAATGGTTTGGAGTACTTGGTCTCTGAACCAACCAAGATTTGGAAGAAGGAAGTTTTGGAATTCTATTCAACAACAAGCGTGGATACAGAAGGGAAGAAGATCAAAGCAACAGTCTAGGATTCCCAAATAAAACTGACACTAAAGACAATTAGGAAATCTCTTCAGCTTCCTTTGGTTAAGGATACAGATGAAATAACTCCATACCTGACTACAGGAGCATTAAGTTGGTGCGGGCTGAGCCCTAATGTCAAGGTTGGATCATCCATAACTCGGAAAGGGATGAATACCCAAGGGAAGTTCTTTTCTGAAATAGTTGGGAAGGTGATACTATGTAAGACTGGTGTACATGATTGAATTTCAGTCCACATGTTCAATCTGATGACACGAATCATATTCAAAGTGAAAACTGACTGGGCAGTAGTAGTGTTTGACAAGATCCAAGAAGGAGTGAAGAAACCAAACATGGGAAGAATCCTAAGTTTATATTTATATTAAGTAATACCAGATGTATTGAAACAAGTGGCTGGATCCAAAATCAATCACATGAGGAGAATGGATGTGAGAATTCTGTCAAAGTGGGATAGGGTTCTGACCATGGAAGTCACTACTCCTCAGAAACAAACTAAGAACGATAAAAAAACAGAAGAAAGTTGTTCAACAAGCACATTCCTCTAGTGATTCTGAAGAGGAAGTAGTCTTCAGCTTAGATGAAGAACAACAACCAAAAGAATCCCAAGATCAAGTGGTGGGCAGTGAGCCCCAAGAATAACAGATAGACTCCACTCCAGGGGGAGAATATACTGAACAAACTGAGTTGCCTGCCCAAGGGAAGGCATTGCTGAAGCTGCACTTGAAAGTGAATTTACTGCAGATACTGTCATGAACATAGTATATGAAATCAATAATGCAGCTCAAGACAATGTGAGAAAAAAGCTCAAAATGAGCAAGTAAGTATCTCCTTTAAAAAGAGGGCCCTGGATAAAAATATGGATGTCCAGGGAAAACCTTTTGCTATTCAAACTAATCTTGTTCCTCATATACAGGTGCAGCAAGAGTTCACTATGGAAGATATCTTTTCTAATTTACCAGCTGTAAGAACTGAGGGGGAGCAATCCCAGTTGGAAAAGGATTTGCCAAGAACTGAGGGGGAGGAGATGCTACATGTCCCATCTACTAAGGACACAGTTGATATACAAAGTACATCTGAAACTTCTGATGATGAAGAAGCCTCAATGGCTAAGAAAAGAAAAATAGTTACCTTAAAAAAAAGAGTTCTGGCTATAAAAAGGCCTTGCAAACAGGCACAACACCACCTGCTCAAAGCTTGGGCTTCAGTTCTCTACTGGTCCAAATGCAAATTAAGTTGGATGAGCAAAGACAATCTCTGGAGAAATATGTAGATATAACTCACAAGGAGTTGCAATTCCAATAGGCTCAGGATATCAAGTCTATTAGATTTGAAGTTAATCAAAATAAAAAGAAAATGACAGATTGCTTCCATAAGGGAGGTAATGTTGTGGTATTCTTGGCCAAACAATAGCAGGATCTGAAAGTACAAGTGGAAGATATTGCAGTAAAGCGGGGTTATGTACTAGAGAATCAAATAAGAATGAATGAGAATCTTAAAGATTCACATCAAGCTATCTTGACAAAAACTGATGCTCTAATAACTGCTATCACAGCTAAAGTCTCAAAGCAGATCAAGGAAGATATAGTTGCTGTTCAGGCCACATTTTAAGCCTCACAGAAGAATATGTCTGATTTCTTGACAAAATTCAGAGATTATTATAAAGAAGGAACTGACTATGTTATTAATCAAGTTAGGTTTCAAAAAGATGATCTGAGGGATCATATTAATAGAGAAGTCATAAAGGGGGAGAGAGTAATAGTCAAAGCCTGCTCTGATCATGCTAAATGGATATCAAATAGCATCAGAGAAACTATTGGATATCCTCCCCTATGTGATGATGATGTAGTTGAGTCTGAAATACAACCTGCTCATACTGAAGGAGATCAGCCTGAAGTTGCTTAGGTGATTTACCCCCCAGCAGATTTTGAAATAATTCAAGAGGAAGTTCAGAAAATGTATAGTCCTCAACTAGAGGCACATAATGATATTCTGGAGAAAATAGAAATGTCAAAAGCTGTCATAGAAGCTCAGAAGGAAGCTCAGATATCAAAAAAGAGATTCAGAGAACAGGCTGAGTTGAAACCAAACTTTGAGCAATGGAGTCCTACTTCAAGAAACATTATACTGACTTCCTAGAAAGCTGTGAAGGATAAAACCCATGATAGGGATAAATGGTATTTAGAGCAGGAATGAAATAAGTATCAAGCTGGGCAGGAAGCCATTCTTCAACACAAAAGAAGTGCTAAGGCTGGGAAGCTACCTGATAATGCTCAGGAGCCAAGCAAGTACTTCCCAAAGCCATTTCACTATTTTGAAAGGAAGAGAATAAAGGCTGAAGAACAAAAGAAAAAAGCTCTGAAAGGAAAGAAGTCTGCTGATGATACTGAACCTCCTTTGCAGGCTAAGATCAAGTCTGGAAAAGGCATTGTCATTAAGGAGCCTAATTAGTAGTAGGATAGCTAGGCTTATGTAAAAGAACAATGTAATATTTTGTTTTTTGTTCTGAAAGAACATCTTGTAAACATATCATTTTTTCTGAATTAAATAAAATCAGTTTTAGTATTAATTTTTTTGTTGTTTATAATGATTATATGTTAACCTGCTGTGAAATTGATGTACATCTATTTCTATTATGTTTTATTATGAGAGATGTATATCTTTGACTAAGGATTATGACTTCTCCAAATAGGGGGAGATTGTTGGGTACATTGAAAAATATGTACCAGATTTGGAGAAGCCTCATCTTAGTCAATGATATGCATCAATTTGTATTTGATAGATGTTTGAGTTACATAGTGCAGGTTCAAGAATTTGAAGAAAATTTTCAAAGTACAAGTGTCGACACATGTGAAGAAGTTGTGTCGACATCCAAGCTAAGTCAACAATTATGAAGAAGTTGTGTCGACTCTCAAACTGAGTCGACACCTAAAGAAGCAGCTGTGTCGACACCCAGAATTATGTCGACACCTGAGGCAGAATTTGTGTCGACACCTAATACAGGAGTTGTGTTGACACCAAGGAGCTATGCCGATACTATAAGCAGTTGTGTCGACACACTAGACTTATGTCGGCACATCAACTCTCAAAGTGCTGTGTCGAGATCAGAAACAATTATGTTGACACACAGGACTTGTGTCGACACACACTCAACGCCATCTGGACACACTCAACGGTGTCGACACACACTCAACGCCATCTGTCTGCAGCAGTTATGTCGAGACCAGAAGGACTTGTGTCGACACACAGCACTTGTGTCGACACACACTCAAAGCCGTCTGACATACACTCAATGTCATCTGTCTGTAGCAGTTATGTCGAGAATATGAAGACTTGTGTCAACACACTGGACTTGTGTCGACACATACAACAGAAGAAGTGTCGAGTAGCAGAAGATTGACTGAGTCGACACATTGAATGTTCTGTCGACATCATGAAGACTTGTGTCGACACTTAGCCTATATATGTGTCGACACATATGAAGCAGTTTGCAGAGTGAAATGTGCTGAGTTGGAAAGTCTTTGGTGAATCAACTGACTTGACTGATGAGTCGACAGCTGTCATAACCAACCAGTCTAACACCTCTGTCAGAACTGTTAGAAGGTTGTTACAAACCGGATCAGCCGGTAACAATTAGTAAACTCTATATAAGAGTCAGATCTGTGACAATAATGGGATGATGAACACAACACAAGTAGAAGAAGAACAACACTAGAGAATTCTTCAACAAGAACAAGGAAAACTCTTACGAAGGCAGATCTAGAGCAGTCTGCAAGGAAGATTCAGAATTCATTCTAAATTTAAGGAAGAAGCTGACTGAAGATCATCTTCTACATCAAGTGAAGATCCACCTTATTTTCTTCTATCAAGAAGCTTTGAAAAGCTAAGTCAGGTTGGATCAGAAGGGTCAGTTAATTCAAGAACTGATCAAGAAGGCTATACCAATAGAGAAATCTAGCTAGTGAATATTCAGTACCTTTATATCATTCAATTTCTTGTAGGATCTATTGTTATATATGAGTTGTAAGCCTGAAATTATAAAGGCTGAGGTAGGGCTGAGAGCCTGAGGTGTAGGACTTGTGAAAAGTCTGAGTTGTAAGCCTAGTGATAAAGGTTGAGGTAGGGCTGAGGCTTGAGGTAGGATTCTTGGGAAGAATCTGAGGTAGGACTTGTTTAAGTCTGATCTGTAAGAACCATTCTGGTTCTGAGTTGTAAGATCTGCGGATCTGAGCCAGTGGAAGGAAGTTAGGCTGAATCCAGTTATTTACTGGATAGGCGAAGGGGGGAAGTGGATGTACAATTTCCTTGGGGAACCACTATAAATTTGGTGTATGTTGTGCTGTCAATTGTGGTCTGTGTTTTAAATTATCTGTGCATAATTTAATCTAGCTATTTGCCAATAAAAATTGTTTAAAAAGTTTAGAACCTATTCACCCCCTCTAGGTGTTTAGGCTCTTGAAATCAAGTCTTTCAAAAATGTTAAAGCACAGTAAAATAAACACAGCACAAACAATCACAGTAAGTTCACAACACAGTACACAATGGTTTATAGTGGTTCCCCAATTTATGGGTACGTCCACTCTCCCCCTTCACCTATCCAGCAGAGTACTAGATTCAGCCAAACTTCCTTCCACTATCTCAGATCCACAGATCTTACAACTCAGAACCCAACTGGTTCCTACAGCTCAGACTTTTTCAAGTCCTACAACTCAGAATCTTCTCAAGACTCCTACCTCAGGCAACAGACCTACCTCAGCCTTAACCACCAGGCCTATAACTCAGATCACCCAGATCCTACTCCTCAGATTCTTCCCAAGAATCCTACCTCGGGCAACAGCCCTACCTCAGCCTTTATAAATTTAGGCTTACAACTCAGATCTATATAAGATCTTACAAGGAAATTAATTATTTAAAACAATAAAATATTTACCCTGATAGAAAGAGAATAGGGTGAATGTTTCTTGATCAGTTCTTGATAGAACTGATTACTTTAGATCCAACCTATCTTAGCTTCTCCAAAGCTTCTTGAATTTGTACCAAGTAAGGTTGATCTTCAATTGGAGTTGGAGTTGATCTTCAATCCATCTTCCTTCTTGAATTCAGAATAAGATCTGAATTTTTTTAGCAGACTCTTCAAAATCTTCCTTCTTCTGGGTTTGTCTCTTGTTCCCCCTCTCTTATTTTTTATTACTATACTATCTTTTTGATTGTGATGGAATAGGTCAATATATAGAGTCCATCCAAGGTTACCGGCTGATCCGGTTCATAACGGCCTTCTGACAGCTCTGACAAATGTGTCAGCTTTATTACTTATGACAGTTGCCGGGTCTTTAGTCTTGACAACTGACTCCTCCTTGAATTTCTATCTCAGCAGAAAAGGGCGTTGAGACATCTCCAAATGTGTCGACATAAATAGACCATGTGTCGACACAATTCTTGAAGGTGTCGACACAACTCCCACATTATCGACACAGTCATACTTTAACTTCTTGACACAGCTTCTGTTGGATGTGTCGACACAAGTCCTGTGTGTCGACACAACCGCTTCTGGTCTCGACATAACTGGTGTTAACAGATTCTTTGAGTGTGTGTCGACACAAGTCCCGTGTATCGACACAACTGCTTCTTGTCTCGACATAGCTGGTGTTTACAGATTTCTTGAGTGTGTGTCGACACAAGTCCTGTGTGTCGACACAAGCCTTCTAGTCTCAGTATAATTGTTGTTGACAGATTTCTTTGAGTGTGTGTCGACATAAGTCCTGTGTGTCGACACAACTAATTCAGGTCTTCAACATAGCTGGTGTTGAGTGTGTGTCGACACAAGTCCTGTGTGTCGACACAATTGCTGCTGACAGAATTTCTGTGTGTCGACACAAGTCATGTGTGTCGACACAATCTTGCTTTTGGTATCGACACAAGTCCTTCACCAATGTCGACACTTGTACTTAGAATATTTTCCTGCATTTCTTTAACCTGTACATTCAAACTTAACATTTCATCAAATACACTTTGATGTATACAATTGAGTTAGGTGAGGCTTCTTCAAATCTGGTACACATTTTCTAATGTGCCCAACAATAAGGGTGACTAAATTTTACGTTGGTCGCTACCTAACAGAACCCTCACCATTTTCATCTGGACTTGGGAGCGGCATAGGCTGGTTTATGAACATACACTGATCACAGATAAATATTATAAAGGACATACATAAGAGGCAACTGAATATATAATTCTTTCATAAAGATCTCTTAAAACTAACAACATAGTTTTCAAAAGTTATACCTTCAAAATATATTTACAGTTACAACTCTTGTCAAGCTATCAACAAGCTTTGTTAGCAGTTTCATAAATAAACAACTCACGCAAATAACTGTATAGTTTCTCTAGCAGCTTCTCTTTTATCAATTCAATGCACTGCTTTATACTTTTGTATCTCCAATAATCAGGTTTATCTTTAAGAAATTCTTGTACAGAAATTAACCTTTCCCGCTCTTTCTGAGAATTCTGATATACTTCACTTAGTTTTATTTTCCTTTTTACCAATTCTCCAATATATTTTTTGATTTCTTCCATTTCATTTGATAAATTTACAACACCTTTGCCGTTGATAAATTTTGCTGCAACATCAAGCTTTTGCTTCTTTGATCTTCTATCAGCTGGATGTTTTGGTAGTGGTATAACGGGAATATTGCAAGTTTCATTATACAGACAAAGCACATCTAGATCTTCTAGAGGAATAGGAATGACTTATAGTAGAAATAATAATGTAGTACTACAGCTTCCTACACTAGTACAAATTTCTTGAGATGACTTTCAGCACCACGTAGATTTCAAATCTTGTCATTATGGATAACAAGACGGTAAACTATCGTTGTGGTCTTCTAATAAAATGATATCATTTTGTTTTATATACCCATCAAGACGGTATTATTTTGTTCTTTATACCCATCAAAACGATATTAATTAGAACATAACAAAATAACACTTACACCAATTCTGAGTTATACTTTAGTTCAAATTAGGTCTAAACTTATCTCCTGTCGTATTGAGTATAATAACCAATAATAACTATTGAGCTTACAAATATGTAAATAGAAAGGCATCAAATACAGGATGAACTTATCATTGCATGATGTACTTTTTTAAATCTAGGAATATTGAGGGCATATTCCCAACACATTCACCGTGGTGGGTCAAATATGGTGTTCGCTGCTGCCAACGGCGCTTCCTTTTCTCTATCTTACTATCTGTGGGGACAGTAACCGATCGCTTGCAAACAAAACTTTCCTCTACCGACTACCCTACCTAGGGATAACGCGTGAATAGTTAGTGCTATTTTTTGGCTCCAACATTTATAGGGAAACCTCTTCATGAAAGAGGATGACATTTCGTCTCATCTTGTCTATCTTCACTTGCAGACACGTGTGTAGTCCTATAAGTGGTTCTGTTTTAAGTAAAATCAAAACTGGACCAAATACCCTCGATTTTCACACACCTTAAACCGAAATCGAACTAGATCAATACTGTTCGGTTTTATTTTTAAACCTCGATTCGATTTTTCGATATAACTAACTCGTAATAAAATTTGCCCAAAATATTTTCATTGAATTCTTTTTAATTGTTTTTACTTAAAAGATAAATTGATTTTATTTATAGTTAACTTAAAAACAATTTCTTAGATTTACATATTTAAAATTAATTTATTGTGTCATGTGTTGTATAATGTGTTAATTTTAGTTCAATGTAAATTAATAATGAATATAATCCATCGATTTTTATATTTAATTAAGCAAAAAATAATTGATTTAAGCATGCATATTACGATAACTTAGAGATAATATTAAGCTCGAACTAGTTAAGTTGATGCATAACTTAAACGTTTGTAATTTTCTAGATTATTAGTTTTCCTATTTTAGTGTTTGTTATTTCCACGTAGAATGAAGAAGCTGAATGTCTTGATCCAAACAGAATTATAATACATAAGCTTTGCTAATAAGTTTTATTCTTTAATAAGTATGTTCAGTTTGGTTTTTTAGAATTACCCAATCAACAAACCGAACTGAAATGAAGTCGGTTTTCTGCCCCCTAAATCAAAACTGAAAAAAACCGATGGTTCCATTCAAAAACCGATTCGACTTGATTTGTTTGGTCAAGTTCGATCGGTTTCGGTTTTTATGCACACCCTCACGCGCACGCACCACACCAGACAGGATTCGGATTTGGAATCTGGGGAATAACTAAATTATTTATATTGTGCAAAATAGTTCTGACATTTTTGAAAATTTTAACATTTTTTCCCCAATGTTTGCCAATGTATATTGACATCTCCCATTAACATATGCAGACTTCTCTTTTTCTTCGATGTGTCGACATACATCGACTTCTTCTTTATTCCATGTGTCAACATACATTGACTTCTCCTTCTTCATTTGTCGACTACTTGTTTGTGCATCGACATCTTGTGATACTTCGAGATCTCGACGTACGTCGACTCCCATACGACAAGATCTCGACGTACATTGAGATCTGTGCTATTAGTATGCGTAAACTTCTGTACGCGTTTCTTTATGCATTTTTAGTCATAAATTTTATATGTTGGAAATCCAACATATATCTTGCACGATTTCCATTACTAAGAATAATCGTCGAAATTAATTATGTGATAAATACGCACGATTTTTTGAGATTTTTTTAGAAGGTTTTTCTGAAGCGTTCTTCTAAGTCTTCGCTCTTGCACTCATTCTCCGGTTATTTTTCTACCTCACATGCTCTTTTACATCAATCTTGCTTTTCGTGATTCTGCTTTCTTGACATTTGCTTTATCAAGTGTGTGTTCAAGTGCTCTATGCTTTTCAGTATCCACACACATCAGAGTTTTCGGGATTTGGATGACTATTATACCTTGAAAGAGTGAGCTTCAGTTGAAAGTTCTGTCGAAAGATGGTGAAACTTTTTTAGGGTAGTGATCATATGTCTTATCCAGACTATGTTCTAAACTATATATTAGTTCTGATTCCTTTTATTTTTTGGTCTCACTGTTTACAAGTTTTTGTTTTGTTTTTTACAATCTTGATTTTCAAGATCTGGTGTTATATTCTAAGAAGTTTTTCAAAATGAAAAAACTATATATTATTTAGGAGCATAGAAAAAATATTCAAACAAATTTCGCTAGCGAGATTTTGGGCAAAAATGTTGTGGAGGATTTCACCGAAAAATTCAAAAACAGCGGATTTTGCCAGCCAGAGCTTCGTCGAAATCAGTTCACCGGAGAATCGTGTGTGGGGGGCGAAGCAGTAGTCAGAAAAACATCTGTTGCGGAGGTCGCGAGAGAAGGGATACATGCAAAACCTAGTGCATGAGACATTTTGTTTTGGGGTGCGTCTAAAATGTGGAAATGACTTAAAAATAGAATATTAAATTTAAATTTGATTTTTTTAGGTAAATGTTATGTGCAAATCAGTTTTGGATACGTGCAAACTAATTTTACTTGCAGACCTGATGGGTTCCACCATCATTTATAGGAAAAGTTCCCCCATGATCTCCTCCCAAAATGGGGATCATGGGGTTGACTAGTCAACCCCACCTCCCATGAACTCCCCATTATGAGGGAAACATGGGGGGTGGGGCCCACTCCCTCTCCCCATGGAGAAAAACCGCCGCCGCCTCCGGACAGCCGGCCGGCCGCCGGCCTCGCCGCGGCCGGCCCGACCGCCGGCCTTACTGCTGCAGGCCGCTGCCGGCTTGGCCGCCGGCCTAGCCGCAGCAGGCAGGCCGCGGCCAGGCCGCGGTAGGCCACTGCTGGCCTTGTCGTGGCCGGGCCGCGACAGGCTTCTGCCGGCCTGGCCGCCAGCCCGGCCTTGCCGCGGCCGGCCTGGCCGGTAGCCAGGCCGCCGGCCTTACCGCGGCAGGCCGCGGCCAGGCCCTGGCAGGCCGCAGTCGACCTGGTCGTAGCCGGCCTAAGCTGCCGGCTAGGCCGCCGCAAGCCGCTAGGCCAGCCGCCTTCGCCGCTGGCCACCCGGCCGACCACCTCCGCCACCTTGGCGCCCCATCACCGTCGACAGTCTACCTGCCGTCGGATCATGGGGGGCTCTCCTCGCCGTCCGATCTGGTGGATAACCACCCACTAACCCACTACGTTAGTGGTGGGGCCCGCCATGAACCTCTCCTGGAGGATATAAAAGGAGCCCCAGGGCCTCCTCATTCTTGACCTTTTCTGCTCCCGGTCATCTTCTTCCTCGGGTGATAGCTCTATCGGTCTCCTCCCTCAAGTCATCTTACAGCCACCACGAACCACCAGCGGGCCACAAGCAGGAAAACGCTTAAGTCTCGGAGTGAGCCGAAGGAGGAAGAAGGCCCCTGCAGGAAAGCGCACGTCGCCCCCTGCGTCAAAGCACCAGGGCCATCCCTCGCACTACAACATACAAATCACACCCGCAGCGCAACCTGTTACCCGCAGGAAGTCGTAGTCTTTTTCTCTCTCCCCCAAGCTATAACGGGAGCGGTCTGTCGCCCCGATTCTCCAAACCCGTTGTAATCACCAGGAGCTAGTGGACTTTGACCGGCACAGACCCGGTCACATAGTTTTTTACCCAATTGAGGAGTTTTTCCACGTCATCACATCTTGTGTCAACATCTCATTTTCATTGACTGTGTGCGCGCTCGACCGCTCCATAAGATAAGGCGGTCCAAGTAAATCCGGTCCGACTGGAGCATCGAGTTAGTCCACAAAAAGACCAAAAAATTATATGTGCAACCCAAATTATTAAGTGCAAAATAAAACAAAAGTTCAAGATCTTTTAAATTAAAAAAATATTAACTACATTAAACCATTAACAATACAAGAAATGACATGGCAGAGCATATTGCATTATCAAATTCATCAATTCACTTGATCCTTTTATGTCCATTTTATCAAAAAATAACAATAAACACTCACACATTCAATGAATACCTGGAGGAAGTGCAGGAATTCACAAGGTGTGAAGTAGAAAAATGAAATCGAGATGAAGCAGAAATGAAACAGAGATGAAAATCTCCTGTAGAAAAAATGACATCAGTTAAAATGAAGAAAAACGCAAATGAGAGGGCATAATATTGACTAGGGAAATAATGAGAACTTAATCTGGAAATGAAGGAAGGAGAAAAAAACGAAGTGGAGAAGTTGGACGGGGCGCTGCTGCAAATGCCGGCTAGGGCTCGGTGAAGTGTTCAAAAGTTGGGCGGGGCGTTGTGAGAGGTAACAAGAGGCTAGGGCTCGGCGATAGGGAACAGCTGGCAGCGAGGGCACCGGAAGAAAAGGGATTTGGTTTGCCCCTATCCGGTTATAAATTGATTTTTATTCAGGTGTTTATTTTTTTTTATTTAATGATTTGATATGCATATAGTCATATTAGATTTGTACATAACATTTGTCTTTTTATTGGGATGTGAATATCCTAAATAGAAGTTCTTATAAAATTTCTCTTGATTGCACTCTAGGATTAATTGGCATATCACATGAACTACATATTTTTGGATATTTGGCACTTAACACCCTCCAATTGAGGGTGTTTGGCACATTACACCCTAACATTTGAACTTTTGCACTTTGCACCCTCAAAAGCCTTTAGTGAAACACTTTGCACCCTTATTTAATATCAGCCCTATTTAATTAATTAGTTCAACCGAAAATTATTAATAGGAGGGGTATTTAAGTCATTTTAAACAAAAATTTATTAAAAACTGAAATTTTTAATTTAAAAATAAAATCAACATTTGTGCATATCCGGTTTTTTTTCTGTTGGAATTAATTTTGATGGCAACTTTTATGTGCTAATCGATTCTGAGCACATAAATTTGTCGCAACTTTGAATAAATTTTAAAACTGATAAATTTTTTTTACCAGAAGAAATCTGCAATTCAAGTCGGGGAGAAACTTTTCTACGACATCCTCGGTGATGAATACCCATCGACGTCTCCCGTTTAGCGGATTCTCTATGAAAATCACATATTAGAGAGCCCCGATGAGACTGCAAGTTCGAGTTATAACGTTTTGAGCAGCCCGAGCTGTAGCGGTGGGCTTGTCGATCCAAGCTGGGTTTTCGATCTGTTAGCATTTCTCGACATGTTGATTGGGATAACAAGAGTTTTGCAAGAGAGCTCAAAACAATGCTCCTCTGATATATATCATTTCACACACGCTGACATTTTGAACATGCCATCATAAAAATAAAATGCAAGAGAGCTCAAAATAAGGGAACATTCATCTTTAAAAATAGGTCTGAAGAAATGAGAAGGATAATAGAACTATTTAATGTTAACAATGTTTACAAAGTTCTGATGATAACCAATCTGAAGAAATTCAAGGCATCTCACAAAAAAACAAATGACACTAGCAATACAATAATCAAGGTTAGGCTCTGATGACTTGTCTTCTTCAGCTAGGATAAAATAAACAAAATCTTCATAACTCATTTTCCCTTCAAGCTTGCTAGTGAACTTCCTAGGAACCTGGCAATTCATATCAAATAAAATTTCAGAAAAAATAATGGAAAGTAAAAGCTAATATTGGAAAGAAAAACCACAACTTGTTGCTTTCAACAATACTAATATTCTTGGCAAAAAACATCCGATATAACTTCAAAAATACAAATTTAGACACAGGAAGAAGACCTACACAAGAAACAAAAATCATTCCCAATTCTTTATAACCCATTATCTTTATGTTTTACCATGACGCTAAGTTGGCATTAGAGAAATGTTTCTTCGTGCATGGTAAGTAAAAGCTAAAAGATGATATGAAGAAATAAAAGTCTTTTCTTATTTGGATTTTGAAAGAAACTAAAAAATAAGACGAGAAATATGCCAATCAAATGACCTACGAAAATAGTTTGGTTAATCTAATTGAGCAAGTGCCTTGTTTATACAAAAAACTTAATGATAACCTGCACAAATATTTTGTCCACAATCATATATGTAAGAGCATGGTTTCCATATCTGATGAGCTTCTCTTTATCAATTAGAAAATCATGGTCCGTGTCCAGCTAACCTGGAGAAATGTAGGCTCTTTACTAACCAAGTTTAAGCTTTAAGTTTAGTTAATAAAATATTAAAGGGGCAGATAAAACTTATAGACATGCAATTCATATCAAATATTTAAGTTTATTGTAAATGAAATAATTGATATAATTCTCACAGTGATGAAATGGTGCAGCTCCTGATTCTTGAGTATAAATATAATCCGTCTTTGCGGTATTCTTTCTCGCCTACATCAACAAAAATATTCAGTTAATTGTATACTTCTACAAGTTATGAAATTAAATCAATTAATAGAGAACCAACCGGTAACTTAGATTTTGACGTTGTTGACAATGGTTGTTCGGCATTCTTGCTTGTTTGAGTACAACTTTTCTTATTATGTCCTGTTACACCACAGTTGGAGCATGAATATTTTGTCCCATGCCTCTTCAAACCATACATTTTACCATCTGACTCATCTTGTTCCAACCTTCTGCCGTGCAATGATGGCCTTCCAGGCTTTTTTGATTTCACCGTCCATGGGACCAAAAGATTTAAGTCAGTTTGTGGCCATTCCCTTGATCCCTTTATTGGATTCAACATAATTTCATATGCTTTCAAATATGTTGTTTTTTTATACCAATAATCAACATAATCTTCTGCCTTCTCTCTTTTGAAAAAAAATACACGCTATAGCATGTACACACGGAATTCCAGTTAAGTCCCATTTATTACAGCTACAACTTTGACATGCTAATTCCACTGTCCATTTATTACCACTCCATCCATTTACCTCAAATTTGTCGTCACCATTCCATTCCAATATGTAATCATGAACCCCCCTTTTGTTGTTTTCCATTATCTTTTGGATGTTTGGACATATATCTCCAACAAAGTTGACCAATTTATCTCGTTGTGTATGCAATCTTTTCATCATAATAGATCTTATAATTTCAAGCATTGTGATGATTGGTTTTCCTCTTGCTTTTAGTATGACGTTATTATAACTTTCACATAAATTATTCAGTAGTATGTCACATTTGGGTCATGTGCGAAAGTGAGATCTTGCCCAATTTCTAGGATGACGTGCTATTACCCAATTATATGCCTCAACATTGAACTGTTTAAGTTTCTCCATCTCACAATTAAAATCAACTAGCCTCGAAGCGGATGCGGCCTTCCACAATAAAGATTTCAGTTGTAAGCCCTTATGTATTAGCTTGAAATTTCTATACATATGTCTCACACAAAATCTATGCTCTGAATTTGGTAATAATTCCTCCACTGCTCTTATAAGGCCCTTCTGTTTATCTGAAATAATGGTCCATCCAAAATTGTTTTTAATGCATAAATCCTATATTAGTAGACCAATAAACCATTCCCACGACTTCCTATTTTCTTTTAAAACCATTGCGTATGCTATAGGATACATGCTGTATGTTAGAATAAGTTCTAACCGCGTCTCTAAAATCTTCACCGGCATTGAAGCACAATCCAACTTCAAACTCAAAGTTTGATTCATGTGCATTACCTTCATATATGTGATAACGTGACGATTGGCCTTTATTTGGATTTGAAGTGGGAAGAATTCTATTGTTATAATGCTCTATGATTTGAATTGACTGCTTACTGCTTCTTTTATTTGGCTCATTCAATCCCACCCACTCTAAGGCTTCATCAACATATTCATCAAAATCTATATCATCATAGTCATATTCACCATCTTCAAAATCATCGCTGAAGGTTGAATCGCATTCATCTGTGTCCTCTTCATTACTCATTAAGTCACTGTCATTTTCAATTTCAATTATTGGTTTCTCCAGGCTCGTGTCAACCTCACTTTCATGATCATTATGGGCTTCAACAGTTTCAACATAGACATCAACTATCTTTTCTGAATTTATATACCTTATTAGATTTGTAGCGTCATCATCATTCAATATCAAAATCATATTACTGCGATCAACAAACCCACCAGGACAACAAAAAAAATCTCACCCAACCTAAATGACCAACTTGCTCTGTCATATCATGCAAATCCTTCAATAGTATGAAGTTACAATCACAGTAGTCAAACAAGCAAACAACATCAGGCCTATACGAACAATTTGCAGACCCAATGAACAACCCATAATGATGCAGTCTGATAGTAAATAGATAAACTTCATGTGGCATGTAACATATGCCAACTCTTGAATCCTTAGCTCTTAATATCCAAACCATACTTTATTATGCACGAAAAAGTGATTTTATTTCAGTAAGTGTAACTTTACAAAATAAAATTAACATTATGACACGAATTATACAAAAAACATTTTTAATGATCATTCATGTGCAAAAAATTCTATCTGTAAAGAATTGTACATATATAGACCATGATTGATAGGTAAAGAGCTAAAAATAACATGTGCTTGATCTGCAAAAAAATCACAACTATCAACTCTGCAAATAAAATTGTGGTGGCAAGTAACCTGTCCCTTCCCTATGTCCCTTCCCTAATAACCAGCTCTCTCATCAATGAGCGGGAGATTTACTACATTAATCCAAGCTACGCATATTAGTAGCCAGGAAATTGCCAACTAGAATTTTATATTTCAAACAACCAGTGATCGCATGGTTCCTCACAATGTTGCTTGCCTAACAACCAGCTCTCTCATTACCGAGCAGGTGATTTACTATGCTAATTCAAGCTATGTATTATCAACCAGGAAATAGCCGACCGAAATATTTATTTCTATTTGAATGAGAAAATATCATGGTAAACTTATAAATAAGAAATAGCTACAAAAATATATCACAAAAACTTCAAAGTAAAAAAAATGGCCATGGTACACTTGCAAATCAGCTCTTTACCTATCAAGCAAAAAACAGAAGAAGCAGTAAGCCTTAGAGTGGCTAGATCTTTGATGTCTGATCTTTCTCCGTAAGCCTTAGAGTGGCTAGATCTTTCTCCGGGGCCATGGTATCCTAAATGCAGATTAAAGGGTAGATCTTTCTCCGGGGCTAGATCGGACATGAAAGATCTCCTGAACTTGTGCAAAAAACGGAAGGAAAGGAGGAGATTTTTGGCTCTTTACCTTTCCTGTAAGCGAACTTGGACAAATCAACACTCGAAGATGGAGAACGACGGAGAGGACGCCGGGGAGAGATGTCGCCGGGAGAGAGTTCGCCGGGAGAGAGCTCGCCTGAGTACAATGTCGTCCGATGGAGAGCATGCCGGAGAAGTTGCCGAATGTTGTCGTTCGGGAGAGAGCACGCCGGATCGCCGGTGTAAGCACAGGAAGAAAAAAAATGGGGAAATGTGGAAGGCTGCGATGGAAATAAAAACCGGGGTTGAGGTTAGGGTTTTAGGTTATATTAGAATTCCTAAAATACCCCTTATTCAATTCAGTAATAAATTTAATAAATATTAAATAAACCCGAAAATTACCTAAGGGTGCAATGTGCCTCCAAAAATCGATTTGAGGGTGCAAAATGTGCCAAACACCCTCAATTGGTGGATGTTAAATGCCAAAAATCCCTTATTTTTCTTAATCCTCGTTGTCTTCTTCCTACGATTATGATTACCCCCGCGAAGGCCTGCAGTTCTAATCAAAGAAGTCGTCTACACTGAAGGGGAGAAATAGAGACGCGTTCCTTCTCTGGAAGCGGGTAGGGGAGCAAAATTTTTTAACGCGTTAGAGAGAGAGATTTAGAGAGATTTAGAGAGATAAAGAGAGATTGGGAGGGGAGAGAGAGAGTTCAGAGTCTCAGCAAAGAGCTTCTTGGCTTGTACCCGCGTGTGAGTAAGGAGAACAATGTTCAAATGGCCCAGCACAGGCAATCGGGCACCGATCGATTCGCTGCTTGGAGCCAGATCGACGCTTCTAATGCCGGGGACCAGATCGGCATCCGGATCCCTCAAAAGGTTGCCCGAAATCGCAGAGCCAAGTCCCCGCGGCGCTTCTCTGTCGGCGCTGTGGCCATCGGAGTGATTTTACTCATCGGCTTCTACCTCTCCATTCTCGCTTTCCACCGCTTGTCTGTCTTCAGAGGTTCCCATTCTGATCCCATCGTTGCCTCTGTGAAATGTTTTCTCCCAATCTGATTTGAATTACATGAAATCAATTATACAGAAATACCAAGTAGGTTCGACGAGGACAATCAAACGAACAAAACAGAGCCTGGGCCGAGATTGGAACGCACTCTGGCATTCAAGGAACTCAGGTTTGGTCACCTCACCGGGGGAAGCGGCGGGGACTCGAGATATTGGGATAGAGATGATCGGCGGCGGGACGATGATTACAGTGAAGAGGACGCGACAGGGAGGAGTTTGGGGAGAGATTCGGGAAAAAGGAAGCCTCCGGAAGGACGTTCTGTTGAGAAGGCACAAGTGACGAGCATGGGCGGGAGGTTGTACAATGAGGGCGGGCGAATGGAGTTGGATTCCTACAAGAAGAAATATGAGGACTCTATGAAGAATGTCGGACACGTACGGGGGGATGGTAGGACTGAGCAGGCTATTTCTTTTGATGGGTACGATGATGATGTTGATGAGCAGGAGGAGAACGAAGATTTAGTAAAGGAGGAGGTTGGGGTTCATTCTGGTCACAGTGTATTGGTTACTTCTGGCGATGATAGGAGGAAGTTGGGTGATGTTGCTGCTGCTGCTGCTGTTAGAAATAGTTCATTATGGAATCAGTCCGAGATGGAGAGTGATGGTGGTGCTGGTACAAATTCTAGTTTTGGTTCGGAGAGGAAAGCTGGATTAAAAAGAAAACCGAAGCACCATAAGTCCGCTCGTAAGTAACTTGAATCTGTTTCTTTGGGGTGTCTGCATATTTGATGGAAATAATCTTGTAAAATTTATGTGTCATTGAGTTCATGTAGTTTGTGCTTAGAAATTTCACCAAATGTAGCTTCTTAATAAATGTATGATAGAGGATTCTTGAAACCAACCACCAATTATTAGAGTAGTGATGCATGTAGTTAAGTGAAGGAAACATGACGAATATATAGGGACAAACGACGACTCTAACTCTATATGAATGTAGGCAGACAATGATTAACAAAGAGAAAACTGCCCTGATGCTAATGCATTGCACCTATAAGAGTCAACATGTAATTATTTCGGATGTTAAATTAATTAAACAACAATATTTTAAAAAGCTTGCCCATTTGATTTTAATTAATCACTAACACATGTTAAGTCTACATGTGACAACTATAAATTAATTGAGAGTGCAAAAATATTAAAGAGCAGGGTAAATAATAATTCTAAATCTAATAAAACGAAATTAGTCACATAACTTGGAGCGAAATAGCACTAAAAATAAACAGTAAACATTTGTATAAAGTAAAAAATAATGAAACTAAAATAAAAAAACTCATTGAGTAGTGTGATCCGATTTGAGGAGGTGGTACGTGGGCTTGGGATGGCTGTGTGCGTGATGCGTTGGATCAAGCATGCGATTAGTAGGGAAATGTGGAATGTGATTTTTCGGTCTTGTGGATTTGATGCTTAGGGAGTTTGGAGTTTTTGGGCGATTAGGCTTTTTTTGTATAATGGAGGAATGTTAGTGAGATTGTGGAAGGGAGAAGGGGTTGAGATGTTTTGTTGATGGGGAGAGAAGGATCCGAGAAGGGTTGCCAGTGAAGGAGGAGGCTCGGGAAGGGAGGTCAGTGTCGGGAAATGGCTGAGGAGGGGAGGAGAGGGAGGCTAGAGTTTGAAGGGGAGGAAGGGGTTGTACGGGGTTGATATGTCATCAATAGGGGTTGTTGTGGGCATTGGAAAAAACCGAGGAAAGGGCTAAGGAGGCCCTTGGGAGGTTGAGAAAGACTAGGCTATGAAGGGGTGGGCGGCAGGGGCATGGGACAACAATAACAGTGACAGGGGGCGGTTGCCGGTTGTGGATGCTGATGAGGTCCGATAACAACACTGGAAGGGGGCGGTGGGACAGTCTTCGACACTTGTCATAGACGACCGAGCGATTTTCTTGCCGAAGTTATAATTCTTGATTGCTTGGGAAAAAGACACGATATCGGTAAATAAGAATAGTTGGAGGAATGATTTATGTTAAACAAACCCTACAGTTTAGATTGACTAATCAAATCACTTACCCCAAAATTTCAAATAATCTTTTGGAAAATAACAAAAAAATACTTAAAAATATGAGATACCATACTGAACACGATGATGGTCTCTCATTGTCCATCTGGCGATCCTAAAATTATCAATCACGAAAATTTATCAAATGAGGAAATACCGATCTCTATCAGTGGTTCTCCAACCACTTAAGCGGGTCTGGCTAGAGTT
This sequence comes from Platanthera zijinensis, assembly GCA_039513925.1. Classification (NCBI taxonomy): domain Eukaryota; kingdom Viridiplantae; phylum Streptophyta; class Magnoliopsida; order Asparagales; family Orchidaceae; genus Platanthera; species Platanthera zijinensis. The sequence goes on along the minus strand of CM077095.1, from coordinate 75,914,199 downwards.
TAGCTTGAAGCTAGCTTGGTGGAACCTTGCCCTTGGGGCTCAAACTTAAATCACCCTAATACCTGATCTTCTAGTAAACTCCATGAGATTGCAATGTTATATCAATTGAGGATGAATAGCTCAAGTAGATTCATTGGTAGGGAATAGGTTATGGGCAATAGTTATAATGACATTGCTGAGAATGAGGCCTCATTTTGAGGCTTGTCCGCAAAATAATTGTGTTGACCAGAGCATTGATGGGTTTGATTCTGTTATTGAATTAGGGCAGATGCTACAAAGGAACTTGTGGTTATTGGAATGATATTGATCCTTTAGATCTTGATGGAATTTGAGATTCATGTTTGAATTAGAAACCGGTGGCACTTGTAATAGTGAAGGACAAGATTGGTATGCTGGATCCAAAAAAAAATTCGAGAGCAGAGGAGGTGAAACATTATTGTGCAAGGCCAATGCTCTGGATGCTGAATGAAGGAAGCATGATTATGTGCACATGAATCAAAATGGATTCTTGGGTCTGCCCTCTCTGATGTCTTTGACTTTGATTTGAGGGCTTGATTCCGCAGTAAACGTGACGGTATAGGGGGCCACTCTTTCAGTGGTATCTGTGAGCAGCCACTTTGTGCATTTATTGTCAAAGGTTAGATCTTTCTCCTCTGAGAGAAGCCATTTTGTGTATAGTGCCAAAGGTTAGGTCTGTTTTCAATCTTCCCCCGCCCATACCCCCAATGATTGGGGACTATATGGGTTCTGTTGTTGTTGTAGAGGAGGTGAAACATATTGGCTGGCATTTCCTCCAAGATGCTCAGTGGAGTGAGTGAAAGATATTTTGCTTACTATTTAATCTTAAAATTAATAGTCTTGAAAATTCTAGGAAATGATGAGGATATTGGAGAAATGAAAAAATATTGACAATAATTTATTAATTTCATCTAAATTTATGATAAGGGTATAAACATTAGGTCATATGTAACTTACAGATCACTTTTCATTTTCCTTAATAAGATGCATATGTATGTTAGTTTGTTTGTTTGTCAAGTTTAAAGACACCAAATATAGGTTTACTGATTGATGCCTTCTTAAGGTCTAGGGTTCTTGAATGCATATCTACGATGAAATTCACAATTTTGTTCTTCTGGGGCTCTTAATTTAGCAACTAGTTTTTCTATTATGAGTAAAATTAGAAAACATGGATAAATTTATCACAGTTGATAATTTAACATTCATAAGCATGAAAACCTTACCTTTAGTTGAAAGTCATTCCAAAACAGAAATTCCTTTTGTATCAAACTTGGAAATATTCAATCATGCATGCATATCATTAACAAAGCTTGAGAATAGAAAAAAATTCAAAGTTAGAACCGTGATTGTTACCTATATAAGGAGACAATTTCTCCTAAAAATAGACTAGAAGGAATCACATATCCAACCAAAAATTATTGGAATAGTAGAAATCTGAAATGGATTTAAAATTGATATCATTTACATGTTATTGACTGCACTGTTTAGGCTTTAGAATTAACCCTCTTGTTTTTAAAAGATAATATTAGGTATTGAAATTCCGAACTTTTCAACTCGGAAAATTGAAATTACAATAACGTTCCGTTCGGCCCCCTAGAATTGGAATTGAGAATTGGAATTGGGGCAACAGAATTCCAATTCCAGTGTTCGGATGTTTGGAATTCCCTCGGAATTAGAATTGGTCCAATTCCATGGAATTCAATTTTGTGCTATGACCAATTCTTAAGGGTAAAGATAGATATTTCATAGAATTCAATTTTTTACTATGGTCATCGTTGCCCGATCTCATCGTCACCGTCCGATCTCGCCGCCGCCGTCCGATCTCGCCGTCGCCGCCCGATCTCGCCGCCGCCGCTCGATCTCGCCGCCGCCGCCCGATCTCGCCGCCTCCGCCCAATCTCACCGTCGCCTCCCTATCTCGCCATCGCTCACTGCTGTTGCCCGATATCGCCGCCACAGCCCGATCTCACCGCCGCCGCCCGATCTCACCTCTGCCGCCCAATCTCGCCGCCTCCACCGCCCGATCTCGCCGCCGCCGCCACCCGATCTCGCCGCCTCCGCCGCCCGATCTCGCCACCACCACCGGATCTCGCCGCAGCCACCCGATCTCGCCGCAACCACCCGATCTCTCCGCCACCGCCCGATCTCACTGCATCCGCCCGATCTCGCCGCCGCCACTGCCCGATCTTGTCGTCGCAGCCTGATCACGCCCCCCGATCTCGTCGTCATCGCCCAATCTCGCCATCGTCGACCGATCTCATCGCCATCACCCGATCTTGTCATCACCGCCCGATCTCGCCGTCGTTGCCTGATCATAATTAATTGTTGGTACACTACTTGAAGTTGATTCCCCGGTATTATGTTCCTTTTTACCAACTTCTATATTTTCTTAGAGATTGTAAAGGAATAATTCCCTCCACCACTTGTTTTGTTGCAATAACTTTGTCCCGAGTGACACAATACTCCAACTTCAAATTGTCATGTCGCCCGATCCTGCAGGCATGAGAAAAAAAGAAATTCTAAACCAATTCCAATTCTAGAAATCCATCTTGCAGCCGAACAATTGCATTAGAATACAGACCAATTCCAATTCTCACAGGAATTGGAATTAGACGAATTCCAATTCTGCAATTCCAATTTTAGGGGGCCCAACGGACTGTAAGATTATATCTATCGTAATAGTCGACAACAAGGTCAAACAAAAATATCAAAATTGATTCAACAGGATTAGGTTGTAAGCAGGGGCAAAACTATTCATGGGCATATGCCATGTTCATTTTTGGCGAAAAAATCGGCTCCTTGGTATATACAATCTAAAAATTTCATTCCGTCTTTCCTCAATTATTTGATGAAATTTTAAAATCAAAATTGTGTTGGAATACTCTTGAAAATTTCACAAGATTGTTCTATTCAATCGAAGGATTTCATGGAGTTTTTATAGAGATCCAATTTCGTCCAAATCTACCTTCCAGAGTTGATTGTCATAGGTCCAATAATAAGATGAGTACCGGTCACCACTTCGGACTCGTGGCGACTAAATGTAGATTCTCTGCAAATTTTGGCCTGATCAAAGAACTTGCATTTTTTTATCCCGATACTCGTCAGTCCACCAGCCGTTTGAATTGATCTGTCGGATGCAATTCAGATGATCTTATTGGCTAACATCAATAATTATAGGTTGTATTTCTAGACCACTTCTTTCCAACTTTATAAAAGAGGGGTTCACATGTTGGTGCTACCATGGTTATCTGGAAGTGATCAAACATGTAGCCTCACTGTCAACGCAGTATGAGCCTATGAGGTCGCACATAAGAGTTTTGGAAAAGTTGGATAGGTTTGTATTGGCCTTGCTCATATGTGATATGAGTGAAGAACCAAGCCTATGACGATCTGGACATGGTGAAATTTCATTTCGGGACCTGCATTGTGAATGTGGATCGACCGGTATGAAGTCGGCACGAGCTAAAGGGAAATTCGTCGAGTATAGGTAAAGGGTTTCGACGAAAGATCTCGATTCGTCGAGTATCGTCGAGGCCCCTTGCCGATTCGTCGAGTATCGTCCTGGTCAATCGCCGATTCGTCGAGTATCGGCATGGCTCCTTCACGATTCGTCTTATTTCGTCATGGTCACTCGTCGATTCGTCGAATATGTAACATCCCATTTCCAACTAGACCCCTAAGAGTGGTTTTGTCATGACAAAACCCTAGGAAGCCCAAGAAAGAGTCAAGTGGACCTGGTGGTGTGGATAGGGCCACTATGGTCTGCACTTAGCAGATCTCTAAACCTTGGTTAAAAATGATCATGGGGCTTCACCAAGACTCCAAGACCCCACCCATACCCTTATAACCCTAGAAAGAGATCAATGGGTCACTAAGGATCCATGAAGAGCAATCAAAGGACCTAAGTTGACCAAAGTCAACTATAGCCCTAATTGGGTCAAATTGACCTACACAAGGGTCAATTGCAGTCCCTTAGCCCAGTAGACCCCACCCATACCCTCATAGACCTAGTGAGAGGTCAATGGGTCACTAAGGACCCATGGAGAGTAGTCAATCGGGCTAAGTTGACCAAAGTCAACTATGACCCTAATTATGTCAAATTGGCCTACACAAGGGTCAATTGCAGTCCCTTAGCCAAATGGACCCCACCCCTACCCTAATAAGCCTAGTGAGAGGCCAATAGGTCACCAAGGACCCATTGGGACCAATCAAAAGGGCTAGTTTTGACCAAAGTCAACCCTTGACCTAAAATGGTCAAAATGCCCTAGTTAAGGGCCAAGTGACCTCCAAGGGCCAATCCAACCCCACCTTGACCCTAGGGGAGGCTAATGGGTCACCAAGGACCTATTAAGGAAATCTCAAGAATCAAATTAACCTAGATGGGGCCTTGTCCAACTTTGGGTCAAGTTAGCCCAAATGGGCTAACTCAAGCTCAAGCCCATTACCTTGGGGCTAACCTTGACTTAAGTGGCCAAATAGATTTGTGGGCTAACATGGGACATGTAGGAGCCAAAAATTCAGGCATGGTGACTAGGAGAGAGAAAGTCACCCATGGAGGAGAGAGAAAGAGAAGGAAGAAGAAGGAAGGAGGACTTTGTGCTCCTCCTTCCCCCTCCCCAACCTCCCCATTCATTTCAGAAGGACAAGGGGGAGTGCAGCAGCCATTGTGGACTGATTAGAGCAAGCTCCACCCCCCTACCAACCTAGCCGCCAAGATTGACCATGGCCAAAATGGCACATGGCAATTCAGACACCTAACTCCCCTCCTTTCCCTCTTTAAAAGCTTCCCTGAGGTTCAAGGAGCATTTCCCACACTTTACCTGAAGGAGCCAGCAGGATTCCTACATTTTTGAAGAAACCCGACCACCACCACCACCACCATGGTATCCCGGTGATCCTCCCGACTTCAGGCCGCCAAAAAGGTCCTCTTCCACTCCTTCTCTCATGGGTAGATCGTAGGGATCATTAGGGCCGAGGTTAGGGCTCAATAGAGCTCAATCAGATTTTTAAATCCATGGAAATTTCATGGAAAATGCGATCGTCGGGATCGCCGGAATAGTGCTCCCCGGTGGCCTAGCCGCCGCCTGGAGATAGCCCCGACCACCACGAAGGTGTCGGCGGCGGTGGCAGGCCGGGGAGGTGGCCGGAGCGCCGGCGGCAGCCGCTGGAAATCGGCCCAAGCGGGATTAATCCTAGCCGTCTACCAAAGGAAGAAGATGACGGGATGCCATCCATCTTGCGCCAAGATTCGTGCTGCTGATGATAAGATACTATAGTATATGAGTTTGATTTATTTTATTTTCTGTCACATGTTATGTATACAATGGTTTTAATTATTAAAAATAGTTAGAGCCTTTTTCAGAGAATATGGTCAACACAAGAAATGTAGCCCTATGGGTCTACTGTCCAACCAAATTGTTTTGAACCAATTTGGGTGACTGGTTTGACCAGGGCACTCATTTTGGTGGGGTATATACAAATGACTATGCAGTCATTAAACTAGTTGCCCACACTTCATCCTTGGTCCAAATGGTTTGAAATTTTGGCAGGGAGTCACCCTACCTTATATCTAGACCCTGCCTAAAAATGGGAATTTTGGGGAATAATATTCCTATAGTTTTGTAAAAAAATTTAATTATGCTAGGGTAAATTAAATTATGGGTCAAATGAAGTCCAAATTTATCCAAATTTTAGTGGGATGGATATGAGGTCAATATAGACCTCTGGTTAAAATTTCATTAAGTTTGGAGTTGATTTGAATGGGATTCAAGCAAACCCTAGCCTTGCCCTAAGAAGGGTATTTTGGTCCAAAATGTAATTTTGGCTTTTAGTGTCCAATTCACCTCAACAGAGGTTCAAATTTGGTACACTGGTTTGACATGACAATATACACCTCCCAATGAAAACTTGGGGGCATTGGAGTTGATTTGGCCCAAGATCCTAGGTCAAACCCTAAGGAAGGGCTTTTGTACCTTGTGAAGGACATATGGCCAAACCACCTTGTATGGCTATGAAATTTTGTAGGGGTGGTATTTCTGTAACTATAACCCTCTGGTAAAAATATTAGGGTATTTTGGAAGGTTTAGGACCCTCAAAATCCTAACCCTAGTTTAGGGCACAAATGTGGTGGGATAGGAATGAGTTAGCTAAACCCCTTAAAATGATATGAAATTTTGGTAAGATGGTCATAAGGATATTAAGAAGCTTTGGTGATTTATTTAGAAATTTTGGAGTGCCATTAGATTTATAATTGAATTTTCTCTGAATTTTTGGAAGCAACATAGTATTTTATATTTCTTTAAATGTATTTTCAAGGATTAAAATGAAATAATGATTTGGGGATAAAACCTTACTGAAAAATTTAGATATTTTGGAAGATGAGTTATATCCTCATTTTGAATAACATATAAAAGTTGTAGAATGATATCTTGACTGAAAATTGTACTTCATGTTCATTATTGGAAATATTAGTCAATAGAATAATTAAATAAATTATTAAATAAATAAGGAAAATTTTGGATCTCTGGATTTAGGGCTTAAAGGTCAAAATAGACCTCCATTAATTATTATAAGAGTATTGGATAGTTATTTGATGTACCTCCTATTTTACATGAAGTTTGACATGGTGGTCTGCAATTAACAATTTTGGAAAACTATATATTAATTTGTTTGAAGCTTATCACTCCTTAATAACTGATGATATTTGACCCAGAGCATTTATGGGCCCTTGCAATCATGTTAGAATTACCCTTGAATTTTCAGAAATAATATTGCCTTGTTTATTATTTTTATGAATTATTGCAATATACCATTTAAATAAAATAAGTGGCCTGAACCTTGCTGAAAAATTAAGAGATTTTGTATCTTAGGTTAAATGATTATATTAAGTATAACATAAATCTGGGGAGATTTTATATTGTCAAAATTTGGTACCTTCAGCTCAATCTTGGAGACTTGGGCCACTATAAATGTTTAAATAAATTCCTAGATAAATAGGAAAATTGTAAAACTCTGGATTTGGGCAATAAAGGTCATAATGGACCTCCACTAATTATCATAGGAGTATTGGATGATTACTTGATATACTTCCCATTTTACATAACATTAAACCTTGGTGGTCTGCATATAGTAAATCTACTGAAATAATTTGGAGTACAAGTTAGGCACATAAGTCAAAAATTAGTGGTTATAGGAATGAGTTCATCACTCAGGGTTGGATGAGCTAGGGATTGGTTTGACTAAAAGGTTAGGTGGTGTTTGGGGTCGACGAAAGATCGTCTTCCCCATAGAGTAGAAAGTCAAAATCACCTTAGGTATAATTTACTATAATATGAAAATGAAATGGGTAACACCTAAGTTGTAGGCATAAAGTAAATTGAGGAGTAGGTAGTAAACTTAGGATTTCACACTCTCGCACCCCTGTGTCCCGAGAGATAGTTTGGGTTACTCGGGCAATAAGCCCAGTGGTTAAGGTAATGGGCATGGTAGCCCGGGGAGCTTCGGCTCGGTTGTAGGTTATGACGGACGGGTTAGTCCGGGGAGCTTTGGCTCGGTGGTAGATTGTGACGGACGGGATAGTCCGGGGAGCTTTGGCTTGGTTGTAGATCATGATAGACGGGATTGTCCGGTGAGCTTCGGCTCGGTTGGTTGTTTGACTCATAACTATTGCATGTGCATAAAAGGTTTAAGGTGGTGGGTCTTCGATATTAGGGAGTTCGATGCACCGACACCAATATCGTTGGCTCGGCAAGTGTGGTGAGCACTTCGCCAATAGAAGTCCGGTGCGCCAGCCGGCAAGAGTACGCAGGCATCCGCTTAGTGCACCAAGCGTTGAGGCGTACGATAGGTCTGACCGGTAGTGCTTTACTAGTTTAGAGGTGGGCGAGGCCCAACCCACCGCTTCCGTCTGCCACTACGGAGGTATCCTGGGAGGTAACGGCTCCGAAAGGGGGAACTAAAGGTCTGTGTACACAGAGTCGAGTGGGTGAGTTGCACTTGCATGTTCACATCATAGCATAATTGTATTTCATAGCATAACCATGGCATAAAACCCGACACCTAATGTATAAGTGGTATGGGACGCTCTATACATTAGGCCTTGCAAAACGACCCCTTGGCCTATAAGTTCGTGTGAGCGTGCTTATAAGTCAAGGTTCTCTTTCAATATTATAAGCCTGCTAATAGAACCGACACCTTATCGTATAAATCGGTATGAGACTTTTTATACGATAGGAGCCCTGCAAAAGATCCCTTAGCTTATGTGTACCCACATAAGTTAAGGTTACTTATTTAATTTTGTATAATTATTATCATGCGTACACTGTTAGTTTAGTTCCGCTGTCATCTGGAATTTGACTATTCTCCACCTTCATGTCCTTCCCTTTCCTTCTCCCCGCTCGGTGCTTAGGAGCTATGGGGGAAGGGGTGGGGGACGATAGGACTTAGTCTTTTAGACTAACGGTTTTCGAACCACATCATTTAGGGGACCACGGAGCCCAGCATGGAGGAGCAGCCCCGGAGGTCGGCACACTTGGAGATCGGACAGTCTAGCACTGGAGTCCAGACAGCAGGGACAGTGAGTCCCGAACTATAGTAGTTGTATTGGTTTGCTTCCGCGATGAGTGAATTGTAGTGAGGACTTGATGTACCGGGCATAAGCCCGAGATTTTCATTATATGTACTATCTGTGGACACTCCCTTCGTGGAGTTTGTTTCTATATATGTGATTTCTGTGGACTTGCATCTTTTCTTATGCTACAGTTACGATCGAAATTGGCCGGCAGAGTCGGCGTCTTGTAGTGACGACCTTCCCGGGTGCGAAGGTATCACCGCAAGGCGGCGGTTCTGGGCCTAAGACCCCGGTGTCGAAAAAGAAAAAAAAATGGGGGTCTTACAAGTGGTATCAGAGGCAAAAAAATATATCGATCGAAAGATAGCAGTCCACTAACCTTGGGACACCCCCGCTCGAGTTTAGTTTGAGGACAAACTAAGCAGCGGAAGCAGTGGTGGGCCCATATGGGAAATCACATTAAAATTGTCCACTTTTAGTTAAATCTGTGAGACTTCTTATAATTGTCTTCTATTACGCAGCCCCCAGCGCAGCCAACACCACAAGGCGGAGTTCAGCAGACTCCGAATGTTGCACCACCTCCCCCGGTCCCCACTCCATTCTTACACTCGGAGATGGGTCAAACGCTGACGGCCATTCTAGATGCTTTCAGGGCTCAGCAGGTTCCGGCTCCGCAGCCAAACCCGGGAGCCAATTGGCTGAGCATCTTTCGAGGACTCTCCCCTCCATCTTACTTGGGGACAGAATCCGCTGTACGGATAGAAGAATGGCTAGATATTATGTACGAAATGCTAATTGGGATACGGTGTCCCTGGGAGGAGAGGGTGGCCTTGGTCGTCTCCTGCCTGGAGTCCCATGCCAAGAGGTGGTGGAAGACGCTGTTGGACACAAGGTTTGCTGATAGGGAGGTTACGGAAGTTACCTGGGAAGAGTTCAGGACCGCGCTGCTAGAGCATTTTGTTCCACAGTCGGCCAGGGATGAGTTGGAGGAGCGGTTCCTACAGGTGAAGCAGGGCACCCGGACAGTGGTAGAGTACCATCGGGAGTTCGACCATTTGGCTCGATATGCAGATTCTTACCAGCTGGACGAAGCGGGATACATCAAGAGATTCTATAAGGGCCTGCGGGAGGACTTGAGGGAGGCTTTGTTGTTTGTATCCGACGGTCCTATCTCCCGGATTTTGGAAATGGCAAAGAGGATCGAGGCCGATTGGCACACCACTCGGGGCCGAAAGCGGCAAGAGGAGGATCAGGGCCAGAGAGCCAGAAATGATCAGCGACAAGGTGCTATACCAGGTGGGAGAAGGACAGAGGACCAGCCTCGACAGGAAGTGAGGCAGGAGCCGAGGGAGCAGGTGATATTGGCCCCTCAGCCTCTTCAGATGAGGGAGGCACTGAGACTCGGGGGTATGGCATTTCCCCCACCGGAGTGCTACAACTGCCATCAGATAGGACACATTCGGAGAAACTGCCCCATGAGGAGAGCACCTTTACCAGCACCCCAGGATTCCCCGCATGCCCAGCAGTTTGGAGGACGAGGACGTGGTCGAGGACGTAGTTTCCAGGGTGCAGATCGTAGGCAGCAGAGGGAGCAAATTTATGCACTGGATCTGGCTCAGCCCCGAAACCCGGAGCAAGTAATCACTGGTACGTCTGAAAATTTTGGTTAAAGTTATTTCCTCATGAAGTTAAATTTGATATAGAAGTGACAATCTAGGAAAGAAAACCATAGCTAGAATTCTGAGACATTTAATTTTTCCAAACCCCAGGAATAGTTTTCATCAGCGGCAAACCCGCTTATACGCTATTTGATACGGGTGCTTCGCACTCATTTGTATCGGAGGCCTTCATAGAAGGATTGGAAGGCGTGGAATGATTCACGGGTCTGGTGATGAGGATACGACTACCTGACGGATCAGAGTTGTTCACCTCTGCCCACTGCAACATGGAGGCGGAGATCGGCGGAAGGATATTTGAAGCTCCAGCGACGATCATAAAGATGCCAATCTTTAATTTGATCCTAGGGATGACGTGGTTGAACTGGAATCATGCTCAGATTGACTGCACGTCCAAAAGAGTTACCGTAAGACATGGGGATTCCTACCTCGTCATTGAAGGTATTAAATCCATTCCCCCTCTCATACTGTCGTCTGTACAAGCCGTCAAGGCTCACTTACAGGGGGAAGAAGTGTTTGAGGTAATATTCGAGATGACTGAGACCAAGGTCTCCACCTCGGATATTCCGGTGGTGCGAGATTTTGCCGACGTATTCCCGGAGAAACTACCTGGGCTACCCCCACACCGGGAGCAGGATTTCCGGATACAGCTGGTGCCGGGGGCTAAGCCGGCAGCTAGGGCCCCTTACCAGATGGCCCCGAAGGAATTGACAGAGTTTCGAAGCCAACTCCAAGAACTGGTGGAGGCTGGATTTGTCCGACCGAGCTCTTCGCCTTGGGGAGCCCCGGTCTTGTTCGTTAAAAAGAAGGACGAAACTCTGAGACTGTGCATCGACTACCGAGCACTAAACCGATTGACAGTCCGAAACACATATCCGTTGCCAAGGATAGATGAGCTGTTTGACCAGCTAGAAGGTGCACATTTCTTTTCCAAATTGGATTTAAGGTCTGGTTACTACCAGCTAAGGATCCAGGAGGAGGACATTCTGAAGACTGCTTTCAGTAGTAGATATGGGCTATATGAATTCACAGTGATGCCCTTCGAGCTCACAAATGCGCCGTCGGCATTTATGAGCCTTATCAATCAGGTGTTCGAAGAATATTTAGATGTGTTTGTCATCGTGTTTATCGATGACATCCTCATTTACTCAAGGACAGAGGAGGAGCACACACGGCATCTGACGCTGACCCTGGAGAGACTACGGGAGCACAAGCTTTATGCAAAGATCAGCAAATGCCAGTTTTTGTTGAAGGAGGGGGCCTTCCTAGGTCATATCATCAGTGGTGCTGGGTTGGCAGTGGACCCGGCCAAGATCCAAGCGGTTCGGGACTGGCCACAATTAAAGACGGCCACAGATGTACGAAGTTTCCTAGGACTTGCCGGTTACTACCGGAAATTTGTGGAGGGATTCTCTCATGTCGCCATCCCACTCACATCTCTGACAAGGAAGGAGGTGCCCTTTATCTGGACCCCACGATGTGAAGAGGCTTTCCAAGAGCTAAAGGGGCGACTCACTTCGGCTCCAATACTTTCCCTTCCTTCAGGGAAAGAAGGATTCCAGGTCTACACCGATGCCTCCTACCAGGGCATGGGGGCAGTACTTATGCAGAATGGCCATGTGATAGCTTATGCTTCTCGGCAGCTGAAGAAGCACGAGCAAAACTACCCAGTTCATGACTTAGAGATGGGAGCGGTCATTTTTGCACTAAAAGTCTGGCGTCACTATCTGTACGGTGTCCACTGCGACATATACTCCGACCATAAAAATCTGAGGTATGTGGACACACAGAAGGAGCTAAACATTAGACAGAGACGATGTGTGGAATTTTTAGCAGACTACCAGTATGAGATGCACTACCACCCTGGAAAGGCGAATGTGGTAGCAGATGCATTAAGCCGAAAGACCACAAATGCTGGAGTAGGAACACCGTTGATGGCCTTGGAGTTAATACAGATGTTTGATAAGATGCAAGTATCCCTAGTATCTGAGGATCACCCTGAGTTATACAGAGAATATCTGTCATCATTAATCGCCACGGATGACATACGAGAACGGGTCAAGGATGGACAGAGGCAGGATACTCAGCTAGAGCCGATATTCCGGTCCTTAGAAGCAGGCACTGTGGGAGATTACACACTGAGGGACGATTTAGTATGCTTCAGAGGACGGGTCTACATACCAGAGGGAGGCCAGATCCGGGAGGTCATCATGATGGAGGCTCATTGCAGTCGATATTCGGTACACCCGGGGATTACGAAGATGACTGCAGATCTGAAGAAGACTATGTTCTGGCCCGGCATGAAGAAGGATATCACCTAGTTTGTGACCCGTTGCAAGGCGTGCCAATTAGTAAAAGCGGAGTGCAGAAACCCCGCAGGATTATTGCAGCCACTCCCAGTACCAGAGTGGAAGTTTGATGATATCGCCATGGACTTTATACATGGACTTCCTCGATCCAGGACAGCGAACGATTCGATATGGGTGATCATCGACCGACTAACGAAGGTGGCGAGGTTTATTCCAATCAGGAAGGATGACTCGGTGGGGATGTTAGTCCGGAAATTTGTGGAGCAGTTCGTCCGCTACCATGGTGTACCCAAGTCGATTGTGTCAGACCGGGACGGACGATTTACATCTAGGGAGTGGAGGTCAGTGCAAACTTACTTAGGCACTCGACTAACCTTCAGTACGGCTTTTCATCCCCAAACAGATGGACAAACAGAACGGACCAACCGAACTTTGGAGGATTTACTACGACTCTGCGTATTAGATCGCGGTGAACCATGGGAGAAGTTATTACCACTGATCGAGTTCTCGTATAATAACAGCTACCAGTCCAGTATTAAAATGGCTCCTTATGAGGCGTTGTATGGGCGAAAGTGCAGGACTCCTCTGTCATGGATACAGGACGAGGATCCTAAGGCATTGGGTTCGGAGTTTGTCGAGGACACCGAGGCTCAGGTAAGATTGATACGGGACAGAATGCTGGAAGCACAGAGCCGGCAGGCTAAGTATTACGACGCTCGGCACCGTCAGGTGGAATTCCAGATAGGAGATCAGGTGTTCTTGAAGATTCGACCCATTCATGGAGTTACTCGGGTACGCGGACAGAGGAAGAAGCTCAGCCCAAGGTACATGGGGCCTTATAGGATCCAGGAGCGGATCGGTCCCTTGGCATACAGGCTGGAACTGCCACCGGAGCTGGCGAGTCTGCACGACATGTTCCATATATCCTCTCTTAGGAGAGCTCTACTATGTCCAGAGCAGCAAGTTACAACCACAGATAGACCGATAGCATCTGATCGGTCAGTTCACCTAGAACCGGTCCGGATTGACGACAAGGTGGTACGAGTTTTACGCCACAAGAGGGTTCCGTTAGTCAAGGTCCTGTGGAGAAATCACGGAAGAGAGGAGCACACATGGCATCCCCAGGACTTGATGCGACAAAGATATCCGGAACTCTTCAGTCAGGTATTCCTCGCAACCACTCAAGATGTTCAATTTCCTTCCTAATTTAAACTAATAGAACTGAAATTTCAAGGTTATGGGCTAAACTTTTGTTTATTGGGGTCTAGACTTTGCCAATTGGGCAATTTGATCTTAATATTGACAAACATGAGGTTGTGACGTAAAACTTTCAACTCTCATGGGATGTTACAAGTTTCTTCCTCCCTGATAGGAGTCCCCGTAGGCTTAACCTGGATTTTGGGGACGAAATCTTTGTTTTGTTTATTGGGATTTGTAACATCCCATTTCCAACTAGACCCCTAAGAGTGGTTTTGTCATGACAAAACCCTAGGAAGCCCAAGAAAGAGTCAAGTGGACCTGGTGGTGTGGATAGGGCCACTATGGTCTGCACTTAGCAGATCTCTAAACCTTGGTTAAAAATGATCATGGGGCTTCACCAAGACTCCAAGACCCCACCCATACCCTTATAACCCTAGAAAGAGATCAATGGGTCACTAAGGATCCATGAAGAGCAATCAAAGGACCTAAGTTGACCAAAGTCAACTATAGCCCTAATTGGGTCAAATTGACCTACACAAGGGTCAATTGCAGTCCCTTAGCCCAGTAGACCCCACCCATACCCTCATAGACCTAGTGAGAGGTCAATGGGTCACTAAGGACCCATGGAGAGTAGTCAATAGGGCTAAGTTGACCAAAGTCAACTATGACCCTAATTAGGTCAAATTGGCCTACACAAGGGTCAATTGCAGTCCCTTAGCCAAATGGACCCCACCCCTACCCTAATAAGCCTAGTGAGAGGCCAATAGGTCACCAAGGACCCATTGGGACCAATCAAAAGGGCTAGTTTTGACCAAAGTCAACCCTTGACCTAAAATGGTCAAAATGCCCTAGTTAAGGGCCAAGTGACCTCCAAGGGCCAATCCAACCCCACCTTGACCCTAGGGGAGGCTAATGGGTCACCAAGGACCTATTAAGGAAATCTCAAGAATCAAATTAACCTAGATGGGGCCTAGTCCAACTTTGGGTCAAGTTAGCCCAAATGGGCTAACTCAAGCTCAAGCCCATTACCTTGGGGCTAACCTTGACTTAAGTGGCCAAATGGATTTGTGGGCTGACATGGGACATGTAGGAGACAAAATTCAGGCATGGTGACTAGGAGAGAGAAAGTCACCCATGGAGGAGAGAGAAAGAGAAGGAAGAAGAAGGAAGGAGGACTTTGTGCTCCTCCTTCCCCCTCCCCAACCTCCCCATTCATTTTAGAAGGACAAGGGGGAGTGCAGCAGCCATTGTGGACTGATTAGAGCAATCTCCACCCCCCCTACCAACCTAGCCGCCAAGATTGACCATGGCCAAAAATGGCACATGGCAATTCAGCCACCTAACTCCCCTCCTTTCCCTCTTTAAAAGCTTCCCTGAGGTTCAAGGAGCATTTCCCACACTTTACCTGAAGGAGCCAGCAGGATTCCTGCATTTTTGAAGAAACCCAACCACCACCACCACCACCATGGTATCCCGGCGATCCTGCCGACTTCTGGCCGCCAAAAAGGTCATCTTCCACTCCTTCTCTCATGGGTAGATTGTAGGGATCATTAGGGCCGAGGTTAGGGCTCAATAGAGCTCAATCGGATTTTTAAATCCATGGAAATTTCATGGAAAATGCGATCGTCGGGATCGCCGGAATAGTGCTCCCCGGCGGCCTAGCCCCGCCTGGAGATAGCCTCGACCACCACGAAGGTGTCGGCGGCGGTGGCAGGCCGGGGAGGTGGCCGAAGCGCCGGTGGCAGCCGCTGGAAATCGGCCCAGGCGAGATTAATCCTGGCCGTCTGCCAGAGGAAGAAGATGACGGGTTGCCGTCCATCTTGCGCCAAGATTCGTGCTGCTGATGATAAGATACTATAGTATATGAGTTTGATTTATTTTATTTTCTGTCACATGTTATGTATATAATGGTTTGAATTATTAAAAATAGTTAGAGCCCTTTTCAGAGAATATGGTCAACACAAGAAATGTAACCCTATGGGTCTGCTGTTCAACAAAATTGGTTTGACCAGGGCACTCATTTTGGTGGGGTCTATACAAATGACTTGGCAGTCATTAAACTAGTTGCCCACACTTCATCCTTGGTCCAAATGGTCTGAAATTTTGGCAGGAAGTCACACTACCTTATATCTAGACCCTGCCCAAAAATGGGAATTTTTGGGAATAATTTTCCTATAGTTTTGTAAACCATTTAATTATGCTAGGGTAAATTAAATAATGGGTCAAATGAAGTCCAAATTTATCCAAATTTTGGTGGGATGGATATGAGGTCAATATAGACCTCTGGTTAAAATTTCATTAAGTTTGGAGTTGATTTGAATGGGATTCAAGCAAACCCTAGCCTTGCCCTAAGAAGGGTATTTTGGTCCAAAATGTAATTTTGGCTTTTAGTGTCCAATTCACCTCAACAAAGGTTCAAATTTGGTACACTGGTTTGGCATGACAATATACACCTCCCAATGAAAACTTGGGGGCATTGGAGTTGATTTGGCCCAAGATCCTAGGTCAAACCCTAAGGAAGGGCTTTTGTACCTTGTGAAGGACATATGACCAAAACACCTTGTATGGCTATGAAATTTTGTAGGGGTGGTATTGTGGTAACTATAACCCTCTGGTAAAAATATTAGGGTATTTTGGAAGGTTTAGGACCCTCAAAATCCTAACCCTAGTTTAGGGCACAAATGTGGTGGGATAGGAATGGGTTAGCTAAACCCCTTAAAATGATATGAAATTTTGGTAGAATGGTCATAAGGATATTAAGAAGCTTTGGTGATTTATTTAGAAATTTTGGAGTAATATTTATAGCACTTCATTTGTAACACAAGGAATGCATCAATTTAGTAAATTAATTATTATGCTCCCTCTGACCCTTGGGAGGTCATGAAATTTTGGAAGAGGATGTTTTGAATCATTATAAGCTTATATAAATTATATGAAAATTGTTGGATACTTATTTGAGGTACTTACTTCACAAGCTTGCTAATTGATGGAATTATTCAATAATTTAATTTAGTCCATTTACTGATAATTAAATTATGAAATTTGGCCCAAACCATTTACATGCCATTAGATTTATACTTGAATTTTCTCTGAATTTTTGGAAGCAACATAGTATTTTATATTTCTTTAAATGAATTTTCAAGGATTAAAATGAAATAATGATTTGGGGATAAAACCTAACTGAAAAATTTAGATATTTTGTAAGATGAGTTGTATCCTCATTTTGAATAACATATAAAAGTTGTAGAATGATATCTTGACTGAAAATTGTACTTTATGTTCATTATTGGAAATATTAGTCAATAGAATAATTAAATAAATTATTAAATAAATAAGGAAAATTTTGGATCTCTGGATTTAGTGCTTAAAGGTCATAATAGACCTCCATTAATTATTATAAGAGTATTGGATAGTTATTTGATGTACCTCCTATTTTACATGAATTTTGACATGGTGGTCTGCAATTAGCAATTTTGGAAAACTATATATTAATTTGTTTGAAGCTTATCACTCCTTAATCACTGATGATATTTGACCCAGAGCATTTATGGGCCCTTGCAATCATGTTAGAATTATCCTTGAATTTTCAGAAATAATATTGCCCTGTTTATTATTTTTATGAATTATTGCAATATACCATTTAAATAAAATAAGTGGCCTGAACCTTGCTGAAAAATTAAGAGATTTTGTATCTTAGGTTAAATGATTATATTAAGTATAACATAATTCTGGGGAGATTTTATATTGTCAAAATTTGGTACCTTTAGCTCAATCTTGGAGACTTGGGCGACTATAAATGTTTAAATAAATTCCTAGATAAATAGGAAAATTGTAAAACTCTGGATTTGGGCAATAAAGGTCATAATGGACCTCCACTAATTATCATAGGAGTATTGGATGATTACTTGATATACTTCCCATTTTACATAACATTAAACCTTGGTGGTCTGCATATAGTAAATCTACTGAAATAATCTGGAGTACAAGTTAGGCACATAAGTCAAAAATTAGTGGTTATAGGAATGAGTTCATCACTCAGGATTGGATGAGCTAGGGATTGGTTTGACTAAAAGGTTAGGTGGTGTTTGGGGTCGACGAAAGATCGTCTTCCCCATAGAGTAGAAAGTCAAAATCACCTTAGGTATAGTTTACTATAATATGAAAATGAAATAGGTAACACCTAAGTTGTAGGCATAAAGTAAATTGAGGAGTAGGTAGTAAACTTAGGATTTCACACTCTCACACCCCTGTGTCCCGAGAGATAGTTTGGGTTACTCGGGCAATAAGCCCAGTGGTTAAGGTAATGGGCATGGTAGCCCGGGGAGCTTCGGCTCGGTTGTAGGTTATGACGGACGGGTTAGTCCGGGGAGCTTTGGCTCGGTGGTAGATTGTGACGGACGGGATAGTCCGGGGAGCTTTAGCTCGGTTGTAGATCATGATGGACGGGATTGTCCGGTGAGCTTCGGCTCGGTTTGGTTGTTTGACTCATAACTATTGCATGTGCATAAAAAGTTTAAGGTGGTGGGTCTTCGATATTAGGGAGTTCGATGCACCGACACCAATATCGTTGGCTCGGCAAGTGTGGTGAGCACTTCGCCAACAGAAGTCCGGTGCGCCAGCCGGCAAGAGTACGCAAGCGTCCGCTTAGTGCACCAAGCGTTGAGGCGTACGATAGGTCTGACCGGTAGTGCTTTACTGGTTTAGAGGTGGGCGAGGCCCAACCCACCGCTTCCGTCTGCCACTACGGAGGTATCCTGGGAGGTAACGGCTCTGAAAGGGGGAACTAAAGGTCTGTGTACACAGAGTCGAGTGGGTGAGTTGCACTTGCATGTTCACATCATAGCATAATTGTATTTCGTAGCATAACCATGGCATAAAACCCGACACCTAATGTATAAGCGGTATGGGACGCTCTATACATTAGGCCTTGCAAAACGACCCCTTGGCCTATAAGTTCATGTGAGCATGCTTATAAGTCAAGGTTCTCTTTCAATATTATAAGCCTGCTAATAGAACCGATACCCTATCATATAAATCGGTATGGGACTTTTTATACGATAGGAGCCCTGCAAAAGATCCCTTAGCTTATGTGTACCCACATAAGTTAAGGTTACTTATTTAATTTTGTATAATTATTATCATGCGTACACTGTTAGTTTAGTTCCGCTGCCATCTGGAATTTGACTATTCTCCACCTTCATGTCCTTCCCTTTCCTTCTCCCTGCTCGGTGCTTAGGAGCCATGGGGGAAGGGGTGGGGGACGATAGGACTTAGTCTTTTAGCCTAACGGTTTTCGAACCACATCATTTAGGGGACCACGGAGCCCAGCATGGAGGAGCAGCCCCGGAGGTCGGCACGCTTGGATATCGGACAGTCTAGCACTAGAGTCCAGACAGCAGGGACAGTGAGTCCTGAACTATAGTAGTTGTATTGGTTTGCTTCTGCGATGAGTGAATTGTAGTGAGGACTTGATGTACCGGTCATAAGCCCGAGATTTTCATTATATGTACTATCTGTGGACACTCCCTTCGTGGAGTTTGTTTCTATATATGTGATTTCTGTGGACATTGCATCTTTTCTTATGCTACAGTTACGATCGAAATTGGCCGGCAGAGTCAGCGTCTTGTAGTGACGACCTTCCTGGGTGCGAAGGTATCACCGCAAGGCGGCGGTTCTGGGCCTAAGACCCCGGTGTCGAAAAGAAAAAAAATGGGGGTCTTACAGAATATCAGGCTTATACTCGCCGAATTCTGCTTCGACCGGTTTATTTCTTCTAAGTCTGGTTTTCAGCGGGTCTGTGGGTATCGCTTGGCTCGGTTCTCCGTATAAATAGGATTTGTACAGTAGAACCGATAGACGACTGTTCATCCCGACCTAATTTCGCGACGGCGTCTTTCTTCGCGACGGAACTGTTCCGATTTCGCAACCGACGCTGAACCCGCCGATCTCTACTTATCGCCGCTGACATTCTACCGACCTTTGCCTCCGCCCGAAAGTGTTTCTAAGGCGTCGTCATCGTTGTTACCGCCTCTCCTTGAACGGATCTAGCACTCCGTGGAGACGTTGAGGGCAAGCCTCTTTCCAGCCTAAATCTTGTGCGACAAGAGTCTAGGGTTTTCCGTGTTTGTGTGGATAACCGTAGAGGCGTGGACACTATTCTACACTCGGAACTCCGGCTGATGCTATTCGTTGGAATCAATCGGAGCACCTAGGTTGAGTATTGACTCAATTCCGCAAAGGTATAATTTATTTATTTCAATTTTACTTCTTGATTAATGGTCATCGCCCTATCCTCCGGTCCACTCTTCAAGCCGTCAGACGTCCCCATGCCAGCCCTATCTCCAGCTGACCACTCCTCCCCATTTCCCACCGCCGACCACCCCCCTCTTTGCTGTCCAAACAGTCCTCCACCCCCCAAATCCCCTCCTCTCCAAACCGCCAACTCCCTTCTGTGGATCCACCTTCCAGACTGCCCTAAGTTTCTAGATCAGTCCAGATCTAGAGTTTTAACACCCCGATTCGTTATTTCCACCACCCGTTCTTCATCCACACCACTCATATATCCCCTCCTAGCCCAGATCTGCTCCCAAACATCGATCCAACCATCCTTTACCCGGATCTACTCCCACGTGGCCGGATCTATCAATTTCCGGCCCGATCTCGCCTTCCACTGCCGAGGAAAGCTGCCGCCATTATTTCCACGCCGCCGGTTCCACTTTCGATCGCCGATCTACGCATCCGGCTCCGGAATCTACAGTGCCTCGGTCAGCCCGCTACTTTGGTGAGCCTCTCGTTGTATTGGAACATTTGATTTGACATTATTATTGATTGATTATCGTGCTTTGCTTAGATTCGTGCTTGTAGAAATTTGTTGCGATCTGATTATAATTTGCTGGTGGGACCAATTTGTCGCACGCTTTGGTTTGGCCCTCCGAGCGGAGGAAAGCCATTACGTAATTGCTAAATTGAATGTTGTTATTTATTCTTTAATTATTTTGCGTGGTGTTAATATTTTCATTGCTCTGAATTATTCATCGTCGTCAACGACGGTTGCATTGCATTTAGACCAAGGCTTGTGTGTCGCATTTGCATTTCTCCCCCAGTAGCCTTGGTTTTGTGCACCCCCCATAGCCTACCCTACATCACACTCTCATGCCACCTCTTTATATAGGGAGGGGGGGGTGGCTCACTTAACATTTATCGTAATGCAAATAATTTAAAATAGGAATTACAAAATACTAATAATACGAACATGCATAACAATACATCTCGTCAGAAAATTGACGTTGACCTCAAGGTCGATGTGCCGCCCGCTATCTAGTTATGATGTGTCAGCGGGTGGCTGCCGTAGACGTGCCCGTAGCTCCGTACGGCGGCACATCTAGTAATATTATTGGGTATGTTTGACATACGTATGTCAGGATAACCATAAGAACCCATTATTCAGTTGATAGAGGGGCTCTAGTATGCATGTTTTCAGTTCATGGCATTAAATGAGTAGACGTTTGAATTGATCTAGAATATATAAGACCTGTTATAAGTTGAAGCGTCTCTAGAAGTGAAACTTTTATCTATTTAAATGAACTGCAATTTGGTCTCTGGATTTGGTTAGGATTACCGTTTATGATATTTGACTGGTACATGTAATAATTTTAAAGATGGCTTAGATATTACATTCTGATTATCTGGTTGTTTGCTTCTGGCACCTCTAGGTTTCCATTATTGACTTTTTCTTACCATTTGAAATGTGTATGCATATTTTCAGGTTCGTCTTGTGAGATGAAGTTCATAGATTCTACTGCTTTACTTATAGAGCCCCTAGAGGACAAGAAATTCTCTAGATTTTCATTGCAGTATACAGAATTTGAAGAAAGATTCAGTGGGACAAAAGACTTGGAACCAAGATTTGCTGGCCATCAGACTCCTCAAGAAAGAGAACAGTCATATTATGCTCATGATCAAAAGATCAACTGCGGGTTTATTAAAGGTCCTTCCAGTTCACCTAGTACTGGTTTTAATCTAGCTGAAGATGATATGAAATACATGAGCAGTTGCCACATAGCTGTATCTTCTTGCATATTTGGAAATTCTGATAATTTAAGAACACCTTATCTCAAGACGGTAAGTCATAAGCCAAAACTCTCAAGTACATTGCACGTTTAGTTAATTCATGGTCTTTGCTCTTCTTCAAGTCTTTCTAATTCTTACTTTTGTGTTTTCATTTACTACAATGCTGTTTTTTTTTCATGTGCAAGTATCCTGGCATCCTGCTATCTTTTAGATATGAGGCAACAATGACTTTGCTTTGAGTTATTATGGGAGTAATATTCAAAAGTATTTTCTTATCATCTTTCTTTGAGATAAAAAATTATATAAATAATTATCTAGCAAAGTTACAAATACTTCTGCAAGCCTCTCATGTTTATTTGGAGATGTGTCAGATCAGATGAGAACACACCTTGTATGCATTATATGCTAAATGATTTAATTAAAGAAAACTATCGGCACAACTTGGAGATACCATTGGCATGTGTATGACTTGCTTCTAACCATCAACCATACTTCTAGATACAATGCACCTTTCACAATATTTCTTAAATTTTGCTTTGTATTATTTCAGTATTGTAGGCATATTTTCTTTGGGTTTGATGAAGATATTTTGTGAGAGAATATTAATATTAAATATATGTTTACCATAGAGCTTGTATGTAAAATAATAATTTTAAAAAGTTATTTTGTATGGTGGAATTGCTAACAATAGAACGTGGGGTTAAAATATCAGTGGTTATAGAGTTGAAAGATAAAATTATTGATGTGGATAGGATTAGTGATAGTTGTGATTTGTATTAAGTTAATCATCAATGAAAACTTTATAAATGATATTAACCATTGTACCTTCAATTTCAATTAGATAACAATTTGGAAAAAAATTTAGAACAGATGGATGAACTATTGTAATGGGCACCCTAGGAGTAAGGAAAATTTGTGAGTTACTTAAATGTACATAAAGTTATAGTATAATAGGTTATGAAAGGATTCATAATATATGTTAAAACATTGAAATGCAATAGGAGAAATTATACTTGATTTCGTTGCATCTTATTATATTATAATATTAGATGTTGTTATGGACCCACACTAGTTTTTTTTAAAATATTTTATGTATATTTTATTATGTATTATGCCAATGTCGTTATTTAGGTTTGTTATGCATGTCATGTCTTTTATGTTCATGTAGGGTATTTTTTTAATTAGTCCTCTAGTCGTGTAAGTTCTCTTTAAAGGCCCTTGAGGCTATGGAAATGACAAACACTAAATAAATCTTAATCTCTCCCTCTCTCTCTCTCAGTTCTCTCTTCCCTTCTCCCTTAGCAAGAGTTTGGGTTGAACAAGGCTCCCTTTCCCTCCTCCCTTAGGTTGAGTTCTGCTCCCTCATCATATTCTCTGTTGGTTGAGCCTAACTCACTTATATCTTTACCTCACCCTCGTCATCAACATCTCTGACGAGATATCGATGCATTACAAGTTTTGCCATATGTATTAGGGATTTTCGGTCATTCTCCTCTCTCCTGCAAATAATTCAGCAATATTCCTAGAGCTCCAACATTTTTGATTTCTCATGCCCCGCACACCTGCAAGAAGAAAGAAGCCCGAGCTTATAGTTTCCAGCTCCTGTCAATCTGATTCTTCCAACGTGAAGCCATACATGTCGCATGCCTTCTATGGATGACGTAAACCTATTGCTGAGGGTAGGCGCACAATCATTTTTTTCTGGAATCGCAACAAGTGCGATCATCTCCTCTGGTCGACCTTTGTTTTTGTCGCTGGCCTTGCAAATCTCTAAGCCAACGCTGCTAACCTACATTACAACAAGTGTCCATCTCCCTAGATTGCATTGGGTAGCCGGTCTTCAAGCCTGCCACCAATCGACAACCCCTAGGCCTTCCCCTTTCCACTCGCCTTCTGCTTTTGTTAACCAACAAGCGCCACTGCTTGTCAAACCACACTCATCTCCCTTCTCTAACGAGGTTTGCATGACCCAGCAAAATATTTCTATTGTTCTGTCACTTGTTGTCTTTGGATCATAGCGCTACACACTTTCAAGTCCATCATTCTGGTCAAAATATCCCTGCGCACACCTTTCCTTGCCTTTAATCGAATCGCCTGCTACTTTATTTACTCGAGCATGTCTCCTGAATTTCAAGCCACACACATGACAAAATGGAGAACTTCCATTATTTGCTTAATAAGGCATTGATTAATTAATTGATTACTTAATTCACTTTGACATGGCGGTGCGTGCCGACGATAAAGAGGAAATTCATGAGATACTGAGAATGATGTATGATTGTATGAGATATCAACAACAACGACCCAAGCGCTGCTAGAATAACTCTACGAACTCTTGTGCAAGACACTCATTATCAACACATTCGATTTGATGAAGCATCAACCAATCTGGGTTTTCACAAGTGTTGGAAGCTCCTAGAGTCTCCGTCAAGGACACTAGCGCATGCTTCGAGGTGATCATCACGTCCACATCTTGGCACAGTGGAACATGTAATCTTCTGATGTCCAAGTCATTTACTTAATTTCTTGTAATTCATAGCCCATAAACAACACTTCCGTACAAACATCTTGCAGGGAGGATGATACTTTTGGCAAAAAAATGGTTGAAAAAATGTAGGTCCATGCCAAGCATGAGGAAAGAGAGCTCAGATGATGGAAGAGCCAAGGGAGGCGTGGTTATTTGAGTGAAAGTCCCCCCTTTTGACAAGAAGGCTAGAAGTTGGACTGATGCGGAGCAGAGACGAGAACTTGCAGTGGAGGACGAGTTTTGGGCCCGTTCGGGGCTGATTGGTGACTTTCCATATATAGCATGCCCGGGTCGACGATCGGACTCCGCAGATGTGTCCGGATTCGCGTTGCGAATCAATTTGATATATTATTTCACTATGTTTGCATTTATTTTGTTGTATTTGGGTAGCCTCACCTCCGGCCAATCATAGCCGTTGATGGGGGGTGCCCTAATCTTCTCTTTATTATAAATAGTCCTCTTATGGGCTGATCTAAGTCATTGCAGGTTTTGGAGAAAGAAAATCCCGGAACTCCGCGATCACCCCTCTCGGTGCTGACGTCGTGGAACCCTAGGTGACGACTTCTAGGTGCTCAAACTCCTCCCCAAGGTACCACCTACTCATACCCTCCTTTTCCCCACCACAAAACCCTCTTCCACCGCCCAGAAACTCCCCCACCTCCCGCTGAATATGCGGGTCCAGCAAGCCTAAAACAACCAGCGGCTGTTTCACCGGCACTATTCAAAATACAAGTTACTGTTCATTTATATAGTTTAATTAAATCTTAAGAACCACGGCCTGCTGCTCCTCCCCTCGACCTCCCGACCCTCCTCCGTCAAACCTAGAGTCGGCCACCTCTGGCCTCCCCTCCTCCAACCGCACCACCCTCCAGCCTCCTGTCAAGCCGCCGAACTCCCTGCTCTAAATCGACCCCCTCCACCAGTCCTCCCATTCGTGGATCCACCTCCAAACAGCCTCAATTTCCAGATCAGTCTAGATCTGAAAATTTCAGCCCCAGATCCGCTATTTCTACCACCCGTCCAACACTCCCTAACCCTAATCCGTTACTACATCATCGGATCTACCCACCCCCGCCCGGATCTCCACCTACATGACCGGATCTATCTATTTCCGATCCATTTTTCATCTTCCGCCGCCGAGGACAGCCACCTCCACTATTTTCACGCCGCCGGTTCCACCTCCGATCGCCGATCTAGCATCCGGCTCCGAAACCTTCATTGCCTTGGTCAGCCCGCTATTTAGTGAGTATTGTTGTATTGGATTAATATTTTTCATCATTTATTTATCAGATTGGACATCATATTTGTTTGAATATCTCGTATAGTAGTAGTTTGTTAGATAAATATTGTGATTTGCAGGATTTATTCGCCGCGCGCTCTAGCTTTGGCCCTCCACGCGGAGGAAAGCCTAAGCTTGCTTTTGCTCAAATAAATTATTCTGCCTTGCTTTTGAATTATTTGCATGGTGTGATTTAATTTAGTATTCAATTATGATTTAACCGTTTGACTTTTACATAACATGTAGGGTTAGGTTGCAGATTTCCCATCGCCTATAGATTCGTTTTGCATCATGGACCCTATGTAGAAAGTTGAATAAAATCAAAATGAACAAGTGACCTTTAGATCTATCTTGGAAATCATAGCCGTGAACCAATGAACTAAGATGAAACAACCAAAACCAATAACTCAATCACCTGTATGGTAACTAGTTGAGATCGGTCTATGACCTCTTTTCCTTAAAAAAGAAAATTGAACGAAATCCTTTTCTTTTAAGTGGAATGGGTTTGGGAGACCCTCCCCCCCCCCCCCCCACAACGATTTTCCTCTACCTAAAGAGGGATATGGGGGAACTCCCCAATGTTGTTCTTCCACCCATGTTTGCATGTTGGCTCATATATTTCGACCCATCGTTAAGTAGCGACTCAGGTATATTTCTCATGTTTGTTGCCATGCAGCTCACCTTTTAACCCCACTTTGTTTAGTAGTTTAACGAGTAACTCCCTTACAGTTTGCAGCTGAATGCCCAAACTTCTATATGATGCTAGAGTTTTGGTTGAGCAAGACTCCCCTCTTCCTCCTCCCTTGGGTTGAGCTCGGTTCCCTCATTACATTCTCTATAAATTGAACACGACTCCCTCGTATCTCCGCCTCATCCTCACCATCACCACCTCCGACGAGAAATCGACGCATTACGAGTTTGCTCGTAATAGATGGGTACCACTAATCAAAATTTGTATTTAATTTACTTTGAAGGAAAAAAATCAATGGGAGAAACGTAGTAGGATTTACCTATTACGTCAAAACATGACAACGCACAGACACACGCTCGCGCACACACACATATATACACACACAAGCACACATAAAAGAATGAAGAATAGTACCATGATATAACATATATTTAACTCTACCTCTTAAGTTTGAATTTGTTTTTGATAATTCCTAAATTGGATGTCATCGGTAAACATATCACAACTCAGTTCTTCAGTGAAAACATCTTCCAATTGCTTCTTGGAGTGAACAAAAAAAGTGCATGCGTCTCCTTTATCCAAATAATTGACAAAGCATTTGCTCATTTCTACATGCTTGGTTCTATCATACTAAATTGGATTGTGTGCAATATTGATGACAACTTTATTGTCACAATAAAGGAGAATATATAATCTTGTCTTCAAGGAGCCCAAGGTCATGGAAGATAAATCTTAGCCATAAGCCTTCACAAAAGTCTTGTTACATAGACTTATATTCAGCTCTGCACTTAATCTGGCCACAATATTATGTTTCCTGCCCCTCCATGTAGTGACCGTTCCTTGAGAAAATAATTCCATGTCTATAAGCCCTTTTGAGATACCATAAAACCTAATATTCTTCTAAATATTCATTAAATAATATTTTTCACATTTAGTTATGGTAACCTAGACACGCCGTGTATAACACCACTCCAATGGAATCCAACTTTGTAATCGTTCCAAAAGTTTCCTCATAACCCACCTCTTTGGTTTGATAGTATCCTCTAGCCAACAATCTTTCCTTGTACTGTTCCACAATTTCACTTTGATTGTACATCATTAAGAAAAATCACGGTGATCTAACTAACTTTTTTTCCATGAGTAAGTTGAGAAATTCCCGGCGTTTGATTTTTTTTAAAGCCAACATTTCCGTTTCCACATATTTTTTTCCATTTGGGTATATCGATTACATCTTGTCAATGTTTAGAAACAACAATCAAGGATAGAGAGGAGACAAACAATTAATATTCATGAGTAGGACCCATGATATGAAACTGATATGAATGCACTTCTTTTGACGACCCTCATCACAATGATAGAAGATTCCTAATTTATCTTTTATTGTATTTTAATAAATAGATTGTTATGTAATTCTTCTCTTTAGTGACATTTTAGTAATTTTAGGTGTCTTTCTTTTGATATACAAGGGAGTTCACTTGAACTCTTAGGTTATCAAAGACTCTTCTAGGTTTCTAATGTTTTGGAGAGAGGGTCTTTTTTGGAGTGAACCTACCCTCAAGAATTTGGTGAGAGCCAGTCTTTCGAGTTTGTAACATGTTATTATATTTTAATGTAATTATCTTTCATGTTTGTATCAATTGGTCTATCCTTGTTGTTACTTCTTGATGCTTTTTTGATTCTCGGGATTCGATACCTTCCTCAACGACCCGCCCTAGCTAGTCAGCATTAATGTTAGAATACAGTCACAATTAGATTAAGGAAACAAGAACATTGCATTATACGACAAAGATACAACTCGCCAAGCATCCGGAAGTTGGGTCCTCCTTGATGCTCCACTCTCCAAGAGAACCAAAACCACTCAAGACTCAAAGATAAGAAAGACTCTACCCCTAGGACTCTTTATATAGATGAAGCCCCCTTTCTACAAGACAAAACATTAAAATAATACAATAAAGAAATGTCCTATGGGGCTACATAGACTCATAACAGTGCGTGGAGGCCGCGTCGTATCAACACGCCCCGCTCGAAAAACGACATTTTCCTCAAGGTCGAGGGCCATAAGGGTCGTCCGAAAGCGTCAGCGGTTCTAATTCCCAGGAGTCCAGATCAGTATCTTCAGATCCCAGGATCACACATAGATTCTTGAGAGGACAGACGTGTCTGGGCGAGTTGGTTTGCTCACAGCGAAAACAGAGGCCCTTGCAACGGAGCTCGGCTTGCTGTTGGTAAGACAGATGATGAGGTCGTCGTGGGGCCGGTGGATGCGAAGCTGGCAGCTGCGGAGGTGGAAGCGCTGGTTGGGGCCCAGGTGGGGGCAGAAGAGCCACATGCAAAAGAGGTGGCGGCAATGACCGCAGCGGTTGAGGCGGCTGGGTTGAGGAGAGTGGTTGATCTGGGTAGAGTTCCGCGCCGAGATACCTTGCCTGCTCCATTACACGGGAGAGAGTGGTCATAATGTGTACCCGCAGGCATGTGCAGAGGTGGGGGTGCAGGCCCGCCAGGAAATAATCCAAGTAGTGGTCGGGGGACAAGCCGGGAACATGCGTAGCGACCGCGATGAATTCGTCGATGTAGGTGGCCACAGAATCAGACTGGCGAACGGAGCTAGGCCGCTCAAAGGCGTTACCCGCCTGGCGGCTATCACAGTGGCAAAGTAGCTCCTCCTTCAATGCAGGCCAGGACATGTCAGGTTCCTGTTGGCGCATCCAATGCACCAATAGAGTGTGGAGCCTTCCATATAGATAATGGCGAGCCGGACCTTCTGGTCGGCGGGGGTGGCCTGTAAGTCGAAAAACTGCGCGGCGTGGGCAATCCACCCAAGAGGGTTGGTGCCATCAAACACCGAAATCTCAATTCGGTAGAGGTGGGCCGGGGCACAGCTAGCCGTGGGGTGTAAAAACGCCATGTGGTCGGGAATGGTTGGGATCGGTGGCGGTGGAGGGGCCGAAGGGTGTTGAATGTCGCGGTAAGTCCATGAAGGAGGAGCGTGAGGTCCGCCAGTTGGGCTTCATTGTGATCCATGCGCTGAGAGTTCGAGTTGGCAGTGGCGAATGGCATTCTCGTTGGTGTGGAGGGTCATGGCCCGAGTCTTGGGCATGAACCGCGACAGGAGGAGCTGCAAGGACCACCGGAAGGCAGTGAACGTTGGAGGAGGGGGGCAGACCCGACAAAGGATAGCGAAGAGAAGGCGCGACCGCTGGAAGGCCGACGAAGCTGCAGGGGGGACCTCCGGAAGGCGGTGAGGAAGCCGGCGGGCGGCTTGGAGATGATCTAAATCCCAGAACTATGGGACGGTGCCGACAGAAGGGGTAGCAGGCGCTGGCGGAAGCGGGCGACGTTACATGCGGCAGATGCGCTGTTGGATGTCGTTGGCGGTGCTGAAATGGACGAAGCAGATGGATGGGGGGAGGATCTGGCCCAGTCAGAGCAGACGATGCTGGCAGGAGATGCTTGCAACAGAGCCGGTGATGCGGTCGAGCAGACGAGGTGGTGCCACGATCGGGCGAAACGTGCAGAAGAGCGGCAGTGCGACGCGGCTGGGTCGCGGAATGACTATCGGCAGAAGGTAGCACCGATATCGCGGGAGCCATAGTGGCAGACGTGTGCCCCAAAATCACCGAACGCTGCGGAAGTTGCCCGGCGGAACGGAAAGAGGTAGACGGGTGTTATTAGGGTTTGGGAGAGCCCTAATCGAGGCAGGTCGGACCAAGTTTTTAGAATACGGTCGTAATTAGATTAAGGAAACAAGAACATTGCATTATACGACAATGATACAATCGAGACAAGTCTCGCCAAGCATCCAGACGCTGGATCCTCCTTGACGCTCCACTCTCCAAGAGAGCCAAAATCACTCAAGACTCAAAGATAAGAGACTTTAGGGCTCCTTATATAGATGAAGCCCCCTTGCTACAAGAAAAAACATTAAAATAATACAATAATGCTCATGGGGCTACATAGACTCATAACAGTGTGTGGCGGCCGCGTCGTATCATTAATGGATGTCTAATTCTATCAGACCAATGCTACGTTCTCTGACACTGCCCATGAAACACAGTCCATGACCAACCTTCTCCCCTTTCATGCTTTTTGTCGGCAACATACCACCACCAACTCCTTCAACCATGGTACTGACCTCGATTTCGAGACCCCCAGCATTCTTGCGGCTAGACCTAGCAACAACCACAATGGTTCAATCCACCAGCAATGCCTAACGAGCCTGCTTGTTTTCCCTCGTCTTGTAAGCTCCAAATCAACTTTGCTTCATGAGATCAGGGCTGCACTCTGTTGCTCATAAGTCAATTTTGCGCCCCCTACACTTCTGTCCCCAGGACTGATGCCAAGATGTCTGCTTTGTTCACCACCACAACTCATGCCACCATCAACAATCATCTCCCTTCCTAAGACCGAAAGACACCGATGGGCACCTTCTCTCTCATCCCCGCCCCAATCTGACGACATCCTCCTTGCCCCGATGAAGCTTTTCACTTCCCTTTCCCCCTTTTGAATCAACTCCAATGATCATTGCCTCCAATCAGATGTCAACCACTGCCCTTACCCATTCCCAAACCACAATGACCTCAAATGCGACTTCTGGTTCCAACATGAGACCTCTCGACAAGTAGTGTATCTTTGTTTTCCTACAATCACTCTCACGAACATCAACCCTACTTTAAATCCCCCTTTCGACTTGTCACTATACTTTTCTCCTCTCCAAAAACAAGCTACATACAACAATCCGCGCTTCCGCGAATCTCTGCCCATTGCTTCCTGCAATCCTCACCCTACACCATTACTTCCCAGTCTCAAAATTGAAAATCCGCCCTATCAGCTTTCCATAAACCAGAACACCAAATAACACCTATTACAAATAAAAAAACACCGATCAACACTCAATTTCCATGTAGACTCCCCATCATCAAACCTATACGAGCCCCAACAAATTAGCTTCAGTAGAAACCGTTTAAACCTCCATTCCCATATTGAAATATGCACAATCTACCACTGTTCATGTCTCCTCACTTAATACCCACTATGCTCACTTTGACCCATATATATTCACATTAAACCAATTATACCCAATAACACCCATATCAAGTATCATAGGTGCTCCCAAGATCTTTCACTTCCATATTGGCGCCCGCATTACACCCCGATCTCGTCGACGTCTCCTTGTTTAGATTCTCTATGCAATCAAAATAATTAAAGATCCAGATAAATGTAATTGGACATCATCAAGTGCACAATGACTCTCTCCACACACGTTTTATCGTTTCACTTCCATCACTTTATAGTATGACATGACACAATTTATCAGAGCTCGGCCTTGGGAATATGGTCAATTTTCAGGAGGAATGTATTGCTACAAATGCATTCTTTGGACTGCTATATTGATATTTTAGTAATTTTCGGTGATAGTTTTCTTTCCCTATTCATGTAATGGAATCCATTTGGAGTTTTAAGTTACCTTGAAGTCTTGTAGTTTTCTCTCATTTTGAAGAAGAGATCTTTGGAGGAAGCAGCCCTCAAGAATATTATAAGAGTTTGTCTCTTGAATTTGTATCACATTATTATATATTAGTATGATTTTAATTTATGTTTGTACCAGAAACATAGTTGAAGATAGAATGGTTGGTGCAATCCTTCTTCCCTTTAACAAGTTTGCCAACAACATGGTATAAGGAACCATTAGCAGCAATGACTTTGTCACAACCAGATAAATGAGTATAGAAGATAAAACTTGAGTATAACATAGCCATATGATTTGTGGCTCAGAGTCTATGATCCATTCATAATAATAAGTGGAACTAGTATTCACACTTTCTATATCTGAGGAGGCAAACTTAGCAGAGGAGACAACTTTGAGTAATCAGTTTTAGAGCCCAAGAGATGTCGAAGTGCATCAAACTCGTTAGCAGGCCGGAAGCTTGGGGGAACATAGGCCTAATGGAATTTAGTAGCATATGCAACAATCTGAGAGCGTGCACTTGAGTATCTTCTACCACCATGACCACTTGCACATCCACGACCAACATTGCATATGCTAGATGGGCAGGAGGGGGGTAGGAGCGGTAGCAAGATTCACAAGCGTGACTTTTCTTCCAACAATGGTCACAAATGACTAAATGAGCACTGCGAGAAGTGGGGTGGGGGTGGGGGGTAACCCGACGTAGGATCCCTGTGCAGAAGATGTGCTCGAACAGGCTCAAACTCGGGGGGTAGGCACACAGGAAACTCATACATACGATGGAAGTCACAATCCTTGTTTGTAGCAACACACTGAGTTCAAGTAGCGCAGGGGAGAGGAGCCATCTCATTGCACTGGCGTCAGAGGTCCAGGAGCTCAGCAAAGAAAGCTTATACAGGCCGATCATGCTGGTAGCAGACACTAAGGGTCTGAAACAGGGAGTAGCGTAGAGAATGGCTAGATGACACGTAGAGACAACGCAAGTGATCCCACGTCGCATTGGTCACAGGGAGCTTGTAGACGGTCATGCAAATGGGGGCTCATAGGACTGACAGATGACGGGTATTGCGCGAGAGTCATTTGAGCGCCACCTCGCCCTATCAGAATGCTTGGAGGAAGTGGCAGTGCTGATAATGGAAGAGGATTTCACAGGACTGGCAGACGGTGGGGGTGGAGCAAGCTCGATGTCGTCAATGTGTCCCTGTAGATCAAGGTCACGGAGGATCACACCGACGGTAACAGACCATGCCTTATAGTTTCTCCCGTCGAGGATGACACCAGGCTTGTGGAGAAAGGCATATAAGATGTGAGACGATGTCATCGAACCAATGGAGGATGGAGGTTGTCGAAGAAGATGATTAGCAGAGGAGGTCAGGGCTGCTGGATCAGAAGAAGATCAGTCGAGGAGGTCAGGGCTGTGAGATCAGCCAGAGGAGGAGAACAAGGTCAGCGATTAGGACTTTGGAAGAAGGTTTCGATGTCGACGCAAGACCATGCAGCGACCAACGATCGAGATACTAAGCAGCAACAAGATGTAGCGACGGGAAGCAGCGACGGGATCAGAATCGGCGAACCTGCTTGAGTTCATAAGTATTGATCAGGATACCAAGCAACGACATGATCGGGATCAGCGAACCTGCTTGAGCCTGTAAGCAGCGATCAAGATTCCAAGCAACGACAAATTGGGATCGACGAACCTGCTTGAGCCCGTAATCAGCGATCGAGAATATAATCGGGAAACAACGATGAGGATACAACGAGAACATGATCCGGATCGGTGAGAAACAACGATCGGATCTGCGAATCAACGACGGGAAACGAGAGGGGAAATCCTATCCTCTGGTACTATGATAGAATATCAGTAATTCTATGCATATCTCTAACAATATGTTATACATGAGAGGATGATCACAACACTCGAGGTGAACCTAAGCTATATCTACCATATACGGTATCTCTAACATAAGGAAGTTATCCACCCTGAAACAATGTTCTTTTTTCTTCAGTGTGATGACATATGCATTACATTTTGAGTTGAAATCCTCAAAGTAATTCAGTTTCCTCTATAAAGTCTTAAATATTTCAAACCAAAAGAGGTAGGCAGAGTCTGTCATGGATCCTTGCTTCAACTCAAGTACTTGGCAGGTAAGCTCATGCACCTGAGTTGAACTGCTAATCTTTGAGTAGTTCTTACGTGCTTGAATCCAGATCTCATATCCATAGTTTATAAACATATAATTATGGCAAACAATATTGAACATTGAGTGAAGTAATCATGAGGCCACTAACAAATTGTTTGAATTTGACTTCTTCCATGATAGACCAGTTCATAGTGGCCCAATCAATGCTCAATTATTCATAAAACTAGTAGCTTCAGATCATATGTTAAGCAGCTCGTGATCATTTAAGTTTATTGGTTCATCTAATGACATATTGATGATCTTCGGGGAAACAAAATGATCATGAGTTTGAGAACGTTCACTCGATGGAGTACTATGAGGTGTTTGAATACTTGATGAAGAATTCGAAGAATCACCTATGAAGGTTATAGCCCCATAGATCAAGGCCACGGAGGATCACACCGACGGTAACAGACCATGCCTTGTAGTTTCTCCCGTCGAGGATGATATCAGGCTTCTGGAGAAAGGCATATAAGATGTGAGACGATGTCATCGAACCAATGGAGGATGGAGGTGGTCAGAGAAGACGATTAGCAGAGGAGGTCGGGGCTGCTGGATCCGAAGAAGATCAGCTGAGGAGGTCAGGGCTGCGGGATCAGCCAGAGGAGGAGAACAAGGTCAGCGATTAAGACTCTGGAAGGTGTCGATGTCTACGCAAGACCATGCAGCGACCAGCGATCGAGATACTAAGCAGCAACAAGATGTAGCGATGGGAAGCAGCAACGGGATCAGGATCGGAGAACCTGCTTGAGTTCGTAAGTAGCGATCGGGATACCAAGCAGCGACATGATCGGGATCGGCGAACCTGTTTTAGCCTGTAGGCAGCGATCTAGATTCCAAGCAACGACAAATCGGGATCGGCGAACCTGCTTGAACCCGTAAGCAGCGATCGAGAATAGAATCGGGAAACAACGATGAGGATACAACGGGAACAGGATCCGGATCGGCGAGAAGCAGCGATCGGATCTACGAATCAACGACAGGAAACGAGAAGGGAAATGCTATCCTCTGATACTATGATAAAATATCAGTAATTCTATGCATATCTCTAACAATAGGTTATACACATATATATACATGAGAGGGTGATCACAATACTCGAGGTGAACCTAAGCTATATCTACCATATACGGTATCTCTAACATGAGGAAGTTATCCACCCTGAAACAATGTTCTTTTTTCTTCAGTTTGATGACATATGCATTACATTTTGAGTTGAAATCCTCAAAGTAATTCAGTTTCCTCTGTAAAGTCTTAAATCTTTCAAACCAAAAGAGGTAGGCAGAGTCTGTCATGGATCCTTGCTTCAACTCAAGTACCTGGCAGGTAAGCTCATGCACTTGAGTTGAACTGCAAATCTTTGAGTAGTTCTTATGTGCTTGAATCCAGATCTCATATCCATAGTTTATAAACATATAATTGTGGTAAACAATATTGAACATTGAGTGAAGTAATCATGAGGCCACTAACAAATTGTCTGAATCTCACTTCTTCCATGATGGACCAGTTCATAGTGGCCCAATCAATGTTCAACAAATTGTCTGATTCTCACTTCTTCCAAGATGGATCAATTCATAGTGGCCCAATCAATGCTCAATTATTCATAAAACTAGTAGCTTCTTATCATACGTTAAGCTGCTCGTGATCATTTAAGTTTATTGGTTCATCTAATGACATGTTGGTGATCTTCGGGGAAAAAATGATCATGAGTTTGAGAACGTTCACTCGATGGAGTACTATGAGGTGTTTGAATACTTGATGAAGAATTCGAAGAATCACCTATGAAGGATATAGGACCAAACACCAAGTAATGGATCCCAAAAAAAGAATGAGGAGCATGATTTAACCACGTTAATCTAAACCGCCCTAGAACACCATCGTTAGAGAGGGTAGAAATTAAAGATCCAATGGGGCGGATGTGGCACCCGCTGAACAGAAGGAAGAGGGATGGAAGCTTTGAGGGACCCCTATAGGTGGCCAGAGGGTGTACCAAAGCTTGATTAGGTGACTGTGAGGCTCGAGGAGGTGCGACAGAAGGACTAATTTTTCAGGGGGATGACAAGGTGGATTGAAGGTGTTAAGATGAACGAGCAAAATGGAGTAGATTAATTCTAGTAAGGCGTCGGTATGCAACGATAAACTACCAAGCTTACTGGAGGAGAAGACAAGAATTGACAAGGCTCTTAGGACATGTGATGAGGTGATACAAACTTGAAAGTTGATTGCACTATAATTGGGAAATGAGATACAACTCACGAGGTATGCCCAACATATTGATCAATATGATATCTCACCCACCCATTCTTGAGGATAGGGAAAGCATGTACAATGAAAATAGATTCAAGTTCAGGACCATGTGTAGGACAAATTTAGGGTTTTTAAGGTCAATTAATTACTAGAATATTCTTATTTTCAATGTCTATAATACGCAGAGGGATCAATCATATACTAGTCAAGGTTGTAAAAATCAGATGTCGACAACATGTTGGATTGATTTTTTAAATGTCGGATATCGGAAGTTGGTGACATGTCAGACATATTTTAAAATATCAAATTTTCATATTTACTAAACAGCCAGATTTGGATGCCCAAGTAGAATTTGGAATATTTTTATGTATTACTAACTATAATTATATGTTCTTAAATTAAAAAAATTAGCCTAACAAATTTATAAACAATGGTCATCCAAACCCAAAATAAATTTAAAATATATCAAAAATAAAATATTAGTAACACACTACGACAACTATTAGCAAGTACAAATAGGAACTTTGTAAAATTTACTTAATATTATGCATTTACTTACATAATACTATACCCTAACAAAAAGGGCAGCTCGGTGCACGCGCAACAAGGGTCCGAGGAAGCATCCCACCACAAAGGTGAAATGTAGGAAAACCTTACCGTGCTTTTTTGCAAGAGACTGCTTCCTGAACTCGAACCCATGACCTCAATGTCACACGGCAACACCTTAGCCGGTGCGCCATGGCTCCCTTCAATACTTAACCCTAACAAATAAAAAAATAGAAGTTAGATATTTTGGATTGATTATAACTCTTTTTCATTCTTAACAAATTTATGTTAAAAATATATAAAAATAATAATACATGTTTAAAGGTTTCAAAAATAAATTATTTCAAAAACCAATCATAAGAAAAACTCATATTAAAGAGAACGAAATAATAGGTTCACTCGATTTTAACATATATAATAAATACATATAGATGTTTTAAATATATATTGCTAACATAATATAAAATAAAATATCAGGCAATATGTTCAAAAGTCGTGTCGGCCGATATATCGGAAAAAATCAGAAATGTCGGCTTATATTTTTCAAATTGACAATTTATTTTTTAGAAAAAAAATGTCACTTTACCCTCAAAAACGACATCGGCAGACATGTCGGAGGACATTTAAAACAGTTATTAGGTTTCCCAAATTTCTTGAGGGCAGAAGGAAACTTGCCAAACCATATCCTGGATGATTGCTTTAGCCCATAACGAGATTTCTTAAATTTATATACAAGACCATGCATATATTCCCCTGAGAAACAAAGTCTTGGAGTAGTTTCATATAGATTTTTTCTTATAATTCTCTGTTCAAGAACTCTTTGGAGACTTCCAACCAAAATAGAGGCCTTATATTTGGTGCTAAGGAGGTAAGAAGTCTGAAAGATGTCAATCTTAATGACGGGAGAAAAAGTCTCAACATAATTCATACCATATATTTGATTGAAACAATTACTAAAAGAATTGGGTCAGGTGATTGAGGGACCCATGTATTTGCTCTATGATATTGTTACTGCTATGTACATAAATTGTGAGCTTGTGTTTCATGATTGAACAAAGGTTATTAAAATTGACTGCCACTTTTTCATGGGAAAAGTGATATATGAAACTATATTGTCACAAAGTTTGTGAAAAATAATAATCAATTTCTAAACATTTTACTAAGCCCCTTGTAAGAACTATAATATAGTCATAAAGGAACAACTAGGTAGTTCATATACTTTGCTCCCTCTTTGGTCCAGCTTGAGGGAGAGTGATGATGCTCCATAATCAATAATACATTGAGCGCTAGAAGCTTGGGTAGCAATTCCTAAAATATCTTGTATTGAAAGCCCACCCATGGAAGCTTTGAAGGCAACGAGTTTCCTAGGAAGGCTTTCTTATTCAGTAGTTTGGCTCTCTCTTGAGCGGTGCTATATAAATTAAGATGCAATTCCCAGCATTTCTCCTTGCCATGATCTCTTTTCCATAATGGGACATTTGAGCTTACTCATATCATCCTAATTTTTGGACTCAGGATAAATACTAAATATTTTGTTACCTCATCTTCTGTGATCAACAACTAAATACTATCATTAGGATAAAAATAATTAGCACGGCTGCTCTCACCTCTAATATAGAGAGAGACAGTCCAATTCTAGCGCAGAATTGCGCCTTAACATCTGAACTATCTAAAATTCAAGTTCTGATGAATGCCCTATGTAGGATTTTGAGTACCTAAACATCTCCTATATAAGATTTTGAGTTACTGCTATGTATATAAATTGCGATCTTGTGTTTCTTGATTGAACAAAGCATATTAAATTTGACTGTTACTCTATTATGGAGAAGTTGATGTATGGAACTGTTGTCACAAGGTTTATAAAAAATAATAATCAACTTCTAGACATTTTACTAAGCCCCTTTTAAGAAATATAATATAGTCAGAAAGGAACAACTAGGTAGTTCAGATACTTTGCCCCCTCTTTGGTCCAGCTTGGGGTAGAGTGATGATGCTCCAGAATCAATAATTCATTGAGCACTAGAATATCTTGTAGTGAATGCCCGTCCATGGAAGCTTTGAAGTCAACAAGTTTCCTAGGAATGCTTTCTTATTCAGTAGTTTTGGCTTTTTCTGTCATCAGCGGTGCCATATAAAATAACCCGAACCTAACATATCTTTCATTAGTACCTTTAATCCATTCCTCAGGGATCAAATTAAGATGCAATTCCCATCGTTTCTCCTTGCTGACTTCTTTTCCACAATGGGAGCATTTGAGCTTACACTTTTCATCCTAATTTTTGGACTCGGGATACAACAACACTCAAGCCTGTATTCCATTATAGTGGGGTCGGCTCTATGGATCCTTTGTTGTCATTGTGCCCTATCTTTTGTCATAATCTCACTAATGCCTCAGTACATCATATCTTTCCTTATAGTTTCATTTCAAGTCTTTATTGGTCCACTCCTCCCTCGTTTAACATACCTAGTGATTAGACATTCACAACGCCTAACAAATGCCTCTAATGGTCTCCTTTGTACGTGTCCAAACCATCTTAGTCGAGCTTCTCGCATCTTCTCTGCAATTGGTGCTACTCCTGTCTTATCCGTGATACATTCATTCTGAATACTAAATATTTTATTACCTTATCTCCTATGATCAACTACATACTTTCATTAGGATAAAAATAATTAGCACTACTGCTCTTGCCTCTAATATAGAGGGAGACTGTCCAATTCTAGCTCAGAATTGCACCTTAACACCTGAACTATTTGAAATTCAAGTTCAAATGAAAGTCATATATAGGATTTTGAGTAATTCTGTCCTGAACATCTTCTGCACGTAAATTGTAACTCAAAATATTGATCAATTTCCGCCCATTTATGGGTTTATTTGATGTAAAAGCACTCATAATCCTATATAATAGTCATCATCAAAATTCGTTTATCGTGTAATTGATAGACCCAAGCATGATTTTTTTCTTGGAAACTTTTTATCACTGAGATCCCGCATCTTCTTGGTCGCCCGACATGACAAAAAATAATTTGAAATGTAGGGTTCCACAGAGTTGAGAAGACAATTTATTTCAATCAAAAATTGAGAAGACAATTTATTACGATCAAAAATTGAGAAGACAATTTATTACAATAAAAAATTATGAAAACAATTTATTGCTTTAGAAAAAGCACATAAGAGAGA
Source organism: Platanthera zijinensis (assembly GCA_039513925.1). NCBI lineage: Eukaryota > Viridiplantae > Streptophyta > Magnoliopsida > Asparagales > Orchidaceae > Platanthera > Platanthera zijinensis. Next base: position 75,874,245 of record CM077095.1, on the reverse strand, counting down.
AATAAAAGGTATTTTTATTAATTCCTCTATTTCTTGGTGTATACATACATGTATTTGACACTTATATAAGAAGAGAGAGAAGTGGGGAATGCCCATCCTAAGATGTTGGACTAAACTAAAGGAACAAGATGGGTCTTGATGCGGAGCAGAGACGAGCACGAGCTTTGGGCCCGTTCGGGGCTGATTTGGCGACTTACCATATATGGCGTGTCCGGATCGACGATCGGACACCGCAGGTGTGTCCGGATCCGCGTCGCGAGTCAAAAACTTTATATTAGTTTATTATTTTTGATTCATTAATCATGTATTTTAGTGGCTTCTCCCACCGATCAATCATAGCCGTTGATTGGGATGCCTTAGTGCTTCTTTTTGTTATAAATATTGGTCTAATAGGCTGAACCAAGTCATTGCAGAATTTGGAGACTCTTCTTCTCGGATTTCAGCGATTACCCCTCGACGCCGACGTCGTGGAGCCCTAGGTGACGACTCCTAGGTTGGTTTCTCTTCCCCAAACCCTTCCCCTACCTCTATCCTTCATTTTCCACCCCTCACACCACTTGTTCAGCCGCCGACAGCCCTCCAAACTCCTCCCAAAACCCACCGGCCTGCTGCCTTCCTGCAGCCCAGTCCGCCACCCTCCCCTTTCCAAGCCGTCCACTCCTCTTCGTGGAACCACCTCCAAATCACCCTAATTTTCTAGATCAATTCAAATCTGAGAATTTCAGCCCTCGATCCGTTATTTTCACCATTCATATTTCCTTTTTTGCCAGGATCCGCTCTCAAATATCAGATCCACCCTTCCCTTGCCCGGATCTACTCCCTCGTGCCCGGATCTATTTATTTCCGGCACGATCTCGCCATCCACCACCGAGGACAGCCACCGCCACCCTTTTCACGTCGCCGGTTCCACCTCCGATCACCAATCTACACATCCAGACCTTAATTATTCAGTGCCCCGGTTCAGCCCGCTACTTTGTGAGTTTATTTTGTGGTATTGAATTATTTTATTTGACATTTTCATTGTTGAATAAATATATATGTTGTGATTTTTGCTCGTAGAAATTATTTCGGTCTGCTAATAATTTGCAGGAGACATTCGCCACGCGCTTTGCTTTCAATTTTAAATATTTGCGTGGAGTTTGAATTATCATTGCTCAAATTTATTTGTCGAGATATCGACGATTACATTGCATTTAGGTTCAGATTAACATGTCACCCTTGCACTATCACCTAGCGTCGTAGGTTTTGTGCACCCGTAGCCTACCCCTACATCATTTTGGTATCAAAGGGAGGTTAGGCCATTTGCATGCTTTATAGTGGTAGGTTTTAAAATAGTCTTTGAGTTCATTTATGTCTAGTTTTCACCGACGACAGTCTCCTCTATCTAGGTATCCTTAGTCTACGTATATCCGACCTCATAAAGCCCCTTTAGAGAAACCATCATGTTATCATTATGATTATCATCGTTCCCCGTACACCACTCATAGAGATCGTGTCGACCCCTCGACACAATTCCATTATGCTAGAGACGATCACCACGACGAGAGGTCCTCACATCTTCATCATTACACCTCTCCACGACTTCATGATGATAGAATTGAATATCGTTCAGGTCATCATCGCTACGCATCTTCTCTAGGAGAGGAACCTGGGTTTTGATATGAACGACCTCCACTGCACGTTTACAGGGTACATACGCACACTCGAGCATAATCTGATTATGTTAGGGACTACCGTCTAGTTGACCCTCAGGAAACCTATAGAGGTCAACATCGGCAGGATCACAATACATGTCAAGTCCCTCCTAGTGTTCCACCTATAGAGTTACCTGAGGCTGAATTTCTGCGATTAGTTCTTGACCGCTTTGATCACTTAGAATCTCAATTTGATCACCTAAGATCTACATTACGAAGAAAGCCTAGGGAGTTAGGTCAAGCCATCGATGCGGCAAGAAGTGCTCCCACCGAGATAAGAGACCCGATACTTGGTTTTGATCCTTCTCAGTTTGATGAGGCTCAATTCTCATGTGATCTTGAGGTTGAGTCTGATCATGACCTTTTGATACAGGTGAAGAGTGATACTAGCATGATTAGTGAGCATGGTCACATCGGTGAGGATGAGCGACCCAGTGACGCTGTGATGGTATACTCATCCTTTTCACCTCCCCTAGACCTACACCTAGACCTAGTGCCCCCTTTGAACAAAGACGCAATTCTCGACACTATATCGATTGACTCACATTTGAGTCTGGGCACCCCCCACTCTTCTCTTAGTACTATCTCAAGTCACTTCACTATTGAGAGTCGAGAGTATAATGTTAACTTCATAATGACCACCTCACCCACTTATGAGGACGCTACCTCTATCAGCGATACTCATCTGAGGGACCTTCTCATTATTAATGATCTTATTGTTGAACCTCCAGATAAGTCTCCTGATGAGCCACTACTCCCTTGGGAGGTTCATGAGGCTAGCGTTGACTTTATTGTGGGTGTTATACTTGCTCCCACAGACACAACTATTATTGGTACCCTCCTCGTGTGTTGGGTCCGGCGTTCATTCACTTGACCCATGACGTTTTGCTACTTATTTAAGAAATTAAGTAGAGCCCTCTCCAACAGTCTGGGCTTTTGGTGCAGTTGGGTATGCGCTTGATCCTTCAATTGGTATCAGAGGGAGGTCACGGGTTCAAGACCGGGGGGGCGCTATTAAATCCTGATTTTTCCCTTCTACCTGTGTGGGTCCGGCGGGTCAGGCAAACCGTGGACATGTGGTAACCCCACCTCTGAGCCATGTGGGCCATGTGGTAACCCCACCTCTGAGCCGACGGGTTGTGCTGGACGCCGGGGGGGAGGATTGTTAGGTCCGGCGTTCCTTCACTTGACCCGTGACGCTTTGCTACTTATTTAAGAAATTAAGTAGCGCCCTCTCCAACAGTCCGGGCTTTTGGTGCAGTTGGGTCTGCGCTTGATCCTTCATCGTGGTGGACTATCCTATCATTATCGACCTCTTCGGGATCAAGTCCCCGAGAGGTTCATTTGACAAGCCTTCCCTCCTACACTTGAGTGATGGATCGTGTATCCGAGCTAGTGATCATCTCACACGTGATGAGTTTTGGTATACACCCCCTGTTGAGCCACCTGATGGGCTATATCATTTGAGAGGTACCCATCACACCAATGCTCCACACTATTTTGTCACCCTCTATGTCGTCCCCATAGGCGATGACGTCGGTCACCCCAGATTTTTCTATCGACCACCAGGTAAACCTCCTGATAGGCCACCCCGTGTTAGTAATATCCAAGTCATTATCAGGACTTCCCTTAGGAAGTGTGCCGAGTATATTATGCTCTATTTGCATCATTCGCTTCATTTGCATGAGTCAGTTGAGTCACTTGTTCATCATTTGCATGCATTACATGTGTCGGTTCGCTGACGAATAATAACGAGCAATGAAAACTATAAAACCCATGCGAGTAAGCGAAGGAGAGAACAAGTGTTTAATGAAGGCGAGAAAGTAACGGTGCGAGTCCTCCCTGAGAGGCTCCCCTCGGGGTCTGCCAAAAAGCTAAGCGCCTGGCGAATGGGTCCTTACTCAATTTTTTGTCATATTGGGATAAACGCCTATCGACTCGATATCCCGGCAAGTATGTGAATTCATTCAGTGTTTAATGTTAAGGATCTGACGCTGTACGACGAGCCTCACGAGTATGTGTACCCGAACAGTGGAGATGCCAACCACCCCCACCCCCACTTTCGCTGCCTTACCACTCTCATACTCCACCTACGTCTGATAGCTACTACAACCCATTCACTACTGACACCCTTCCACCTGAGAATTCGTCTTCTTTGGTTTCACCACCAACACCGCCGATCGCAGCGGGTTCCACCCTTCGAGAGATGAGCGATGAGAGCATCACAGAGTTCAGATTCCACCGGTTTGTTCCTAACTTCAGATGGGCCGCGCTGTCTCTACTTGGTATATTGGCGGGACCGCTCTAATGCAATTGACGCTTGGATACTTGCAACAGAGCTTGATCGATTCACCCCTGGACTTCGACTTCAGCATGACTATCTCCATTCACCGGAGATGACAACTTTTCAGTCAGGGGGAGTTGATAGGTGAGGACACTCTTCCGTCGACGACACTTGGAAGACTCCAGGCGGACCTCTTCGAGTTGTACTTGGCATTCATCGAGAGAATTACGATCTCAATTCATCGGGAGATGAATTCTTTCAAGCCGGGGAGATTGATGCGCAGCTGAGACGAGCACGAGCTTTGGGCCCGTTCGGGACTGATTTGGCGACTTACCATAGCTCAGATCGACGATCGGACTCCGCAGATGTGTCCGGATCCGCGTCGCGAGTCAAAAACATATATTAGTTTATTATTTTTGGTTCATTAATCATGTATTTTAGTGGCCTCTCCCACCGGCCAATCATAGTCGTTAATTGAGATTCCCTAGTGCTTCTTTTTGCTATAAATATTGGTCTAAGAGGCTGAATCAAGTCATTGTAGAATTTGGAGACTCTTCTTCCCGGATTCCAGCGATCACTCCTCGGTGTCGACGCCGTGGAGCCCTAGGTGACGACTCCTGGGTTGGTTTCTCTTCCCCAAACCCTTCCCCTACCTCTAGCCTTCATTTTCCACCCCTCACACCACTTGTCCAGCCGCCGACAACCCTCCAAACTCCTCCCAAAACCCGTCGGCTTGCTACCTTCCTGCAGCCTAGTCCGCCACCCTCCCCTCTCCAAGCCGCCCACTCCTCTTCATGGAACCACCTCCAAATCGTCCTAATTCTCTAGATCAATTCAGATCTGAGAATTTCATCCCCCGATCCGTTATTTTCACCATTCATATTTCCTTTTTTGCCGGGATCCGCTCCCAAATATCGAATCCACCCTTCCCTTGCCCGGATCTACTTCCTCGTGCCCGAATCTATTTATTTTCGGCCCAATCTCGCCATCCACCGCCGACGACAGCCACCCCCACCCTTTTCACGTCGCCGGTTCCACCTCCGATCTCCGATCTACACATCCGGACCCTAATTATTTAGTGCCTCGGTTCAGCCCGCTACTTTGTGAGTTTATTTTGTGATATTGGATTATTTGATTTGACATTTTCATTGGTGAATAAATGTTTGTGCTGTGATTTTTGCTCGTAGAAATTGTTTCGGTCCGCTGATAATTTGTAGGAGACATTTGTCGCGCGCTTTACTTTGGCCCTCCGAGCGGAGGAAGCCATTATCAATTGCCAAATTAATTAAATGTTTTCAATTTCAAATATTTGCGTGGAGTTAGAATTATCATTGCTCAAATTTATTTGTCGAGATATCGACGATTACATTGCATTTAGGTTCAGATTATCATGTCACCCTTGTACTATCATCTATCGTCGTAGGTTTTGTGCACCCGTAGCCTACCCCTACATCAGGTCTTATATTGGGCTTTTACATATTTCCTTCAACACTCCCACGCAAGCCGGAGCATTTAGATCGTAAGCACCCAGCTTGGACAAAAACTGATATTATAACGGTCTTGCTAGAGCCTTTGTTAAAATGTCAGCAACTTGCCCAACAACTGGAACATGTTTTGATTCTAACTTCTTCAATTAAACCATCTCCCGAATAATGTGACAATGGAGCTCAATATATTTGGTTCGTTCATGGAATATAGGATTCTTGGCAATGTGTATAACAGCTTGACTGTTACAAAACAGAGTGGTTTGTGAAGATAGTTTGACTCCCAAATCACCTAGGAGACATTCTAGCCAGATAAGCTCAGACACAACAATTGTCATTGAACGATACTCAGCTTCAGCAGATGAGCGAACAACAACAGGTTGTTTCTTGCTGCTGCATATAATAAGATGTCCTCCAAAGTAAGTACAGAAACCACTTGTGGAGCGTCGATCATCTAGAGAATCAACATAGTCTGCATCAGAGTAGACAATCAGAAATAGAGAAAAAGACGGTTTGTATACAAGTCCTTCTCCAAGAGCAGTCTTCAAATATCTGCAGATGCGCTCAACGGCCTGGAGATGAGAGGTCCATGGAGTATGTATAAATCAACTAACAACTCCAACAACAAAAGAAATATTAGGTCTTATAACAGTCAAATAAATCAGCTTTCATACATGACGACGATAATACTCTGGATTTAGAAGTAGTAGATTGGAGTTGAATTCATGAGCGCAGAGCTTGTGGTTGACATCCATAGGAGTGTCAGCAGACTTGCATCCAGAATAGCCAGTATCATGATAAAGGTCAAGATAGTACTTCCATTGAGATATGATAAGACTGTTAGGATGTACCTCAAGACCAATGAAGTTCCAAAGATTTCCCAAATCTTTAGTGTGAAAGACCGAGCTTAAGTGTTGTTTGATTATTTGTATTCCTTTAGAGTCATTACCTGTAATCAGAATATCATCGACGTAAACTAAAATAATCACTGTGTCTGTTGATCGATGACGAGTAAAGAGAGAGAAGCCAGCCGAGCTTCGAGTGAATCCAACATCACATACAACCTTACTAAACTTGTCAAACCATGCGTGAGGAGACTATTTGAGACCACAAATAGATTTCTCGAGGTGACAAACACGAGACTCTTTCGTGGTCTCAATACCAGAAGTTTGTTGCATGTAGACAGTCTCAAGAAGGCCTTCATTGAGAAATGCATTTTTTGACATCCAATTGGTATAAGGGACACTCTCAATGAACAACTAACGAGATCAGGACATGAACAGTATTTTACTTAACAAATGTGAGAAGGTCTCATCATAATCAAGGCCTTATTGCTGAGTAAACCCTCGAGCCACAGGACAATCCTTTAGACATTCAACTGACCCGTTTGGAGTATGTTTGATTGTAAAAACTAATTTACATCAATGCAAGTCTTTTCTTAAGGAAGAAGGACAAGATCCCAAGTTTGGTTCGCCTATAGGGCAGTCATTTCATCATCCATGTCCGCACGCCACCCCGGATGTTGAAGAGCCTCTTGTACAGAGTTAGGTATAAAAATGGAGGATAAAGAAAGCGCAGATTTGAGAAAATGCTGGGAGAGGCATTGTAAGGATACATAATTCGCCAAAGGATGAGCCGTAGAGGCTGTCGAGGTCTGGCGGTTTGACCTGGCGGGTTATTGATCTTTGAGACCACTGAGGTATCCGGCGGTCTGACGGCTTATCTCTGGGCTTGGAGAGCGGTAACTGTTGCAGCCTGCAGGGCTTCAGATATGTGAGGATGACAGGTATACACATGAAGAGGTGGTTTGGGGTGCACTGGAGCCTGTGTTGGAAGAAGTGGTGGAAGACGAGTCGTAATAGGGACGGTAGGATGTAGTTGAAAAGGTGTAGGAGGAGCCAAAGAAGGAGAGTCAAATGGTTGATTTTCGAGGAAGGTGACATCCACAGAAACAACTTTGCGAGTGTTGGGAGAGTAGCACACATACCCTTTCTGAGTGCGGGAGTAACCAGCCAAGAACATATATTTTGTAGCCTCCTCTCGCGACCACCTGACCAAGCTTGTCACAAATCACATGTGGACGGACCAAGATTATGAACGTTGCAGCCTGCACATGTGAGGATGACACATCTAAAAATACATGATGTGATGGGAAAAGGGATAGAGAAGGAAAAATAAGACTAAAATAAGTCACAAAGTTTAGAATGGAGAAGGACCTGCGATTAATAAGTTGGCAGGAAGTAGAAACCGCGAAGTTCCAGTAAAGTTTGGGTACCTGCATTTGAAACATGAGTGAGCGAGCGACGTCAAGCAGATGACGATTTTTGCACTCGACCACACCATTTTGTTGGAGATTATAAGAACATGAAGTTTGATGGATGATCCCAAACTCAGTACAAATATCTAAAAATATATAGCATGTATAGCCATGCGCATTGTCAGTGCGAAGTATCATTATAGTACTGGAAAACTGAGTACGAATCTCAATAATAAAAGCATGAAAGATAGATGTGATTTCAGCATAGCCACGAAGTAAATACAACCAAGTCATGTGCGAGTAATCATCAATAAATATAATAGAGTAACGATAACCATAAACACTAGAAGTTTTATTTGGGCCCCAAATATCAGAATGTACTAAAGCAAAGGGAGCATTACTCAGAGTACAATTTGGTATAAAAGACGAACAATGTTGTTTGCCAAATATACATGATTCACAAGTAAAATCATGGAGGGAAATATCGGGAAGAGATTTCTTGAGGATCTGGATGGGTGCATGCTCAAGACGTCGGTGTCAATCAACAGAAGTGACAGAAGAGAGAATCATAGGTGGAACATCCAAGATGTAGAGACCATTAGACAGCCTTCATTTACCAATGATACTCTGTGTCCGTCGATCCTGCACAACATAGGAGAAGGGAGAGAAAGTTACACAGCAATCAAGGTCCTGAGTAAGACGACTAACAGAAAGAAGGTTAAAAGGTGATCCCGGGATATGAAGGACTGAGCATAGAGAGAGATTTGGAGTAAGAGGTAGATCAACAACGCTAGAAACCGGGGTGTTCTCACCATTGACCACGGTGATGAACTTGGGATGTGTAGATTGAAAGTACTGAGACGCTTTCTGCAGAGTTAATATGGTGTGTGGCATTCGAGTCCGCAATCAAGTCGGAGCTATGGGAGGGACATGATATACCTATCATTGGAGATCGACGCAGCAGGGCCAGATGAGCGACTGATCATCCCTTGGAGATGCTGGAGCTGGGTGCATAAGGCATTGATGTTGCTACGGGTGGTAGGGGTAGGATCGACTGCAATGGAAGCATTTTGATGTGGGTTCAGATCATGCTTTCGATAGCAGGTGGCCTCAAGGTGGCCATCCCGACCGCAATGAGAACATTTAAGATGGGGTCTTCCATTACGTCCCCGATCTCGAGAAGTGGTACGACCTCCACGAGCCGAAGAAGCAGGAGAGGTGAACGACAGCTGGAGGAGAGCCGAAGATAGAGTCCCAGGAGCATCAGGTGGCGGTGTAACCTTCAAAAGCATAGAGCATACATCTGATAGAGAGGGAGTTGTAGATGAAGAGAGAATTTGAGCCTGAATACTGTGAAGATGAGGTGGAACACGGGCCATCATCATGGAGATCCCGACGGCTTCTTTATGTACTCGTTGTGCTACAAGGTCTGTTGTGGGAGGTTGGTGTTGTATACATGCCTCAAAAACAGTCTTGGATCTCGCAAAAAAGGAGGTTAAGTCGCCCGCCGCTCCGGGGTCAAGTGTCTGAAGGTCAGTGTGATGTCGATCAGGCGTTGGAGGCTGTCCTTGCCAGAATAGAGGGAGCGAAGTTTCTCCCATATGACTTTGACCATCTCATGATAGCTGGCCATCTGATATGGTTTATTGTCCATGAAATTGAGGATCCATGATTGGTCACGACCGTCATCACGGATCCACTCCTCGGTGGGTGTGGTAGGAGCGGCTTTTGTCAGATGATGAAGGCCTTTGGTCTGCAGAACACGACGGATGGAGTGCACTCACTCAACAAAGTTATTCTTCCCACAGAGAGATGGTGGTGATCCAAAGCCCATCACGAATTTCACGGAGAGGTGTAGCAGCATATGCAGGAAGAGTGGAAGCATCTGTCATATCCATGGAGCAATAACATCGGGAAGAGGAGCTGCGGTTTAGTAGAGATGCGGCTAGGAGAGCAGCAACTGTGAGCCTGGGCACAGGCATACCTATGCAAAGAGAAACACCGAGCAAACAGAGCGGGCGGCCTGGCGACAAATATTGACGGCAAGAGGGGCAAGGCCAGCAGCGAGCAACACATGCGGCTAGGGGAGCAAGACAAGCACCAGCGGCTTGGCGATCAAACAAGCAAGGCAAGGAGAGAAAACACTAGCGATAAGGAGAGTAAGACCGGCGGTAAGGAGAGACAGACCAGCACCTGCGATCAAAGTCCTGCGGCCTGGTGATCAAATACCGACGGCAAGGAGAGTAGGACCAGCAACGAGCAATACTTGCGGCGAGGAGAGCACAAATGGTTTGGCGAGCAACACCTGCGACTAAGGCAAGCGAACACGGGGAACTAGTGCGCGGGCAAGCTCATCGAGCTACAGTCAGGCAAAGGATGTCACGCGACACCTGTTATCTTGGCGAGGCGAGAAGAAGGCCAGAGCACAGCGGCTAGACAAGAGACCGTCGAGGTCGGCAGACAGGAGGACCCAGTGTCGGAGGGAAAAAAGACTATAAAAGCAGAGTGGGGGGCACCGGAGCAGGTAGAGGGGAGAAGATGTGGTTAGAGGAAGAGCTAACCACAAAGAAGTTGTTTTAATCGAGAAGCGCATGAGCTGCGGTTAGAGAGATATCTAACCGCCCAGACAAGCTGCCTGTGCGAGCGTGAGCGCAAAAAAAAAATTAGGATCGGTGGCTTTGATGCCATGTAAAAAACACATGAGAAAGAAATAAAAGGTATTTTTATTAATTTCTCTATTTCTTGATGTATACATACATGTATTTGTACACTTATATAAGAAGAGAGAGGGGAGGGGTATGCCCATCCTATGATGTGAGACTAAACTAAAGGAACAAAGATGAGCCTTATAAGAGACAGGTTGAGCCATTAGTGAATCCAAGTCTCACGACACCCAATAAAATACAAATAGGTTGAGCCTATTGAAGGTAGTTTTTCCCATTAATTTAATTAGTGTTGCCCCATAAGATTAATTTATATTATGAGAATATCCAAGATAGAAGTGATCTAGAGTTGTTGTCGTTTATTCTACATCATAACACTTAGACATTCTTCATTCTTCGTTAGTCGATGGATCTCGAGATAACCTATCCAACAACTAAAAGAAGAAAAGTTGCAGAGAGATATTCAACAATCATTGGGATCCAACATCTGAATTACAAGGTAACAGAGCAAGCAGTGCGATCGATCTTCTAATGGAGTAGAGATGGAACCAGAAGGAATCAACAAAGCGGATGACACAATGTGCGATGTCAGTAGTTGCAGAGGAAATACTTGTAGGCGTTTGAGGGCTTGTCAAATGGACTTGATGTTACCAAGAGACAACACATACTCATCATTGACATTTCATGGGTGCAGACTCGTTCCAATGGAAGAGGCAATGCACAGGCTTTGATTTCGATGATCCGGATGGAAGCAAGCTCGTCACACTTGATCTCTAGCTTCGAAATCTTATTCGACGCAAAGCTTTGGTACCTCAGGGAAGGGTTGGTGTAAGTTTTTAGTTAAACCCTCTATGATGCACACAAACCAATTGTAAGATCCCCTAGCAGTCACTTTATTTAATAATAGTCTCTTTATTGATTCATTTTATTCCATAAATTGATTTTGGGTGATATGATCACTTCTCGATAAGCTTACAATCACCCCTTGTGCTTGTAGTTTAACAACTACTACTCTCAACCCTATCACACCCATCCCTTGACTCTACCTTCATAGTCACGTTGAACCCAACATCAATGAAGATACATGTAAGATTACTAATGTTTGCTCACTATATCGCTAGAATCTTCAACAACTACAGGCGCCCTTCTATTGATTCAATGCATACTGTGGAGAAAACCTGAAACTTGTATATACTTACTCAATAATCAAATACAAGATATGAATACACATTTATAGGAGGGAAAAAGAGAGAAGAGATCCCTATACATGATGTGGTACTAAAAAGGAGAGAAAAAAATAAACAAATGAGCTCCATCATGGGCCTCTTTGCATAGGCTTTTCTAACACTCCCCCGCAAGCTGGAGCATACAAGTCATAGACACCCAGGTTGGATAGGAACTGATAAAATAAGGTTCTTGGTAGGGCCTTTGTGAGGATATCAGCAACTTGTTAAGTACCCGGAACATGCTTCAATTCTATCTTCTTCATTTTAACTTTCTCCCGGATGAAGTGACAATCCACTTCAATATGTTTCGTCCTTTCATGGAAAACTAGATTCTTTGCTATGTGTATAGCCGCTTGGCTGTCACATAATAGGATGGCTGGTGAGAGAAGTTTTACTCCTAGATCAGCGTGGAGACTTTCAAGCCATGTGAGGTCAGAGACAACCGATGCCATCGATCGGTATTCTGCTTCAGCTGAGGATCGAGCAACCACGGCTTGTTTCTTACTCCGCCAGGTAATAAGATGACCTCCAAAATAGGTACAAAAACCACTGGTTGACCGCCGATCATCCAAGGAACCAGCATAATCTGCATCTGAACACGCAACCAACGTTGGAGTAGAGTATGAGGTTTTTTATACAAGTCCTTGACTCGGAGCTGTTTTAAGATATCTTAGGATGCGTTCGATGGCTTGAAGGTGAGATATTCGAGGAGCATGCATAAAACGGCTGACAACCCCAACAACAAAAGATATATCCTGTTTTGTGACCGTTAGGTAGATCAATTTTCCAACAAGTCGTCGATAGTATTTAGGATTTTGGAGAGGAAGATCTGTATCGAAAGCATGTGCACAAACTTATGATTTGCATCCATTGAAATAGTAGTTGGCTTGCATCCAGAGAAGCTAACATCTTGAAGGAGATCGAGGCAGTACTTTCGTTGGGAGAGGACAAGTCCATCCGGACGTCATGCGACCTCAAGACCAAGGAATTATCAAAGGTGCCCCAGATCATTTGTTTGAAAGACAGAGCTAAGATGCTGTTTGACCACTTGGATTCCCTTTGAATCGTCTCCAGTGATTAAGATGTTATCAACATATATTAACAGAAGAACCGTTCATGTTTCCCGATGTCGAGTGAACAGAGAAATCTACTGAGCTCCGAGTAAAGCCAACTTCCCGAACTGCCTTACTGTACTTGTCAAACCAAGCCCGATGGGATTGTTTGAGATCATAGACCTCTTAAGATGACAAACTCGGGACTCCCCCGTGGTCTCAAACTCGGGAGGTTGCTGTATATAGACTGTTTCCTGGAGGTCGCCATTCAGAAACGCATTCTTGAATCCAGTTGATGTAAGAGCCAGTGGCGATGCACAACTATAGAAAGGAGGACACGAACGGTGTTGAACTTGGCTACTGGAGAGAATGTTTCCTCATAATCGAGACCTTGATGTTGGGTGAAGCCACGAGCCACCATTCGGGATTTCAGACGGTCAATTGTCCTATTAGGAGCATGTTTGATGACAAAGACCCATTTACACCCAACAGGTGTCTGGACGGTAGGTAGAGGTACCGGGTTCCTTGTCTGGTTAGCCAAGAGAGTTGTCATTTCTTCTTCCATGGCTGCCCGCCAGGCAGGATGTTGGAGAGCCTCCTGCATAGAGTTAGGTACAGAAATCGAGGATAATGAAGTGACAAATGTTTGAAGCTGTGGGGATAGACAATGTAAGGATATATAGTTCTCCATGGGATGAGCGGTTGATTCTGGTGCCAGATCAGCAGGACGCGGAGCGTCAGAAGTTGAAGTCGGTTACATTGGGGCAACAGCACAAGGATGACAACGTGTGTAGACATGGATAAGAGGCGGCTTGGGAAGAGCGGGAGCCCAGTCAGGAATTGGTGGTGGTGGAGTGGTAACGGGAATGACAGGTCATAGGACGGGTGGTGGTAGAAGAGTTGGATCTGGAGCGGAGAAGAAAGGAAGATCCTCCCGAAAGCTAACATCAGCAGAAACAGTGACCGTGCGGGTAGCAGGAGAGTAGCATACGTAGCCTTTCTGAGTTCGTGAATAGCCTACGTCCTACGAAGATGTGTTTGGCCGCTCGGGGATCCAACTTGTCCTTGGACGGACCAAGAATGTGAACGTAGCAAGTACAACCAAAGATGCGGGGTGTGAGTGAGAATGCCGGAGTAAAGGGGAACAGGAGGCTGAACGGAGTGGCATTGTGGAGTATGGGGGTGTGGAGACGGTTAATCAGATAGCATGTCATTGAAAGCGCAAAGTTCCAATAAGCTTTGGGGACCTACGTGTGAAGCATGAGAAAGCGAGCAACATCAAGCAGATGTCGATTTTTACGTTCCGCGACTCCATTTTGTTGTGCGGTATAGACACACGATGTTTGGTGAATGATCCCAAATTCAGAGCATAAATTCGCAAATTCATGGCTAGTGTATTCACGAGCATTATCGGTGCGAAGAGTTTTGATGTTCGCGGAGAATTACGTGCGGGTCTCAAAGATGAATGCCCGAAAGACACAGAGAAGCTCGGAGCGATCACGAAGTAAATATAGCCACGCCATCCAAGAATAATCATCAATAAAAGTTAAAAAATATCGATACCCAAAAAGGCTAGTGATTTTGTACGGACCCCGAACATCGGAGTGTACTAAAAAAAAGGAGCAGAGCTCCGAGTACAATGAGATGTAAAGGTTGAACGGGGCTGTTTGTCGAAAATACAAAATTCGCACTGGAAAGGAGGAAGTGATACATCTGGTAGAGCCTTCTGGAAGACCGGTAGAGGAGCATGCCCAAGACGCCGATGCCAATCGACGAAGGAGACGGAGGAGAGGATAGTAGGAGAGTCATCAAGAAGGTAGAGCCCGTTCTAGAGTCATCCCTTACCAATGATATTCCGCGTCCTTCGATCCTGTATCAGAAAAGAAGATGTAAATGTTACGGAGCAATTCAAATCGGCAGTGAGGTGACTAACAAAAAGTAAATTAAACGGGGATCCCGGAACATGAAGAGCCGAGCGTAGGGATAGAGAAGAAGTGAGTGGGATATCAGCAAAGCCGGAGACCGGAACAGTGTCCCCATTTGTCACTGTGATACACTTAGGATGAGGAGAATTCAAGTACTGATGTGGCCACAGTGAGGTTATGTGATGAGTGACACCTGAATCCACTATCTAGCACAGATTAGTGGAGAGACAAGCGATACCTTCATTTGAGATGGAGATAGCAGAGGCAACGGAGGCAGGTGGGCGGCAGAGCAAACCATGAAGTTGTTGGAGCTAAAGTCGGACCTCTTCAAGGTCAGTACGAGTGACAGATGAGTCGTTGGCAGCAACAGAGGCAAGCGGACGAGGAGGAAACTCATGCTTGCGGTAGCAAGTGGCCTCAAGGTGGTCGTCCTTACCGCAGAAGGAACACTTAGGTCATTTCCGGTCACCCCGACCTCTGCCCCGAGAACCTGAACGTCCCC
This sequence comes from Platanthera zijinensis, assembly GCA_039513925.1. Lineage (NCBI taxonomy): Eukaryota > Viridiplantae > Streptophyta > Magnoliopsida > Asparagales > Orchidaceae > Platanthera > Platanthera zijinensis. The sequence goes on along the minus strand of CM077095.1, from coordinate 75,859,158 downwards.
CACGAGCAGGAGGAGGGAGAGGTAGTAAGGGCGTAGAAGTCTGCTGAAGGAGGGCCGGTGACGGAGGTCCAGAACTGTCAGGAGGTGGTGAGACCTTTAGCAGCATGGAACACACATCAGATAGTGACAGAGTAGCAGCATAGGAGGGATCTGAGACCGAACGCTCTGAAGATGAGGAGGGACACGAGCCATCATCATGACAACACCGAAGGCTTCTTTTTGGGCACGCTGGGCAGCAAGATCCATCGTAGGGGGCTGATGTTGAATCCAGGCTTTAACCAGAGTCTTAGCTCGAGCAACAAAGGAGGTGAGGTTGGCGTCCCCGCCAACGTCAAGAGTCTGAAGATCTGTTATGTTGTCATACAGGTGCTGGAGACTATCTCTGTCGGAATAGATAGAATGGAGCTCATCCCACATCGCCTTAGCCGTCTCGTGATGCATGGTCATGCGATATGGTTCGCCATCAAGGGAGTCGAGGAGCCAAGTCTGAACACGACTATTGTTGCGCAACCAGTCTTCAGTAGGAGCAGCGGGAACAGCTTGGGTCAAGTGATGTAGAAAGCCTTTGGACTGAAGAACTCGGCGAACAGAGTGCACCCACTCTACAAAGTTCTTTTTCCCGGCTAAAGAAATAGTGGTGATCCTCAATTCATCCCGGAGTTCAGGAACAAAGGGTCGGGCGGTCTGCAGGAGAGGAAGCCGCCTGTCCGGTAGAGTCAAGAGAAGACCCTATGGCAAGGCGGTCAGGAGGCTAGATCGGAGGCGAGTAGACCAACGAATAAAGAGATCGTGCGGAAAGCAGATCGCGCGGGTAGACAATCAGCGATCAAAGAGGAGACCGCGCGAGCAGACTGGGCGATCAGAACAGTGAGCAGAACAACGAGCAGAAAGAGGCAGCGCCGTAAACCGCGCGAGAAGACCGCACGGTCACGGTGATAACACACCAACGGCAAGAAAGAGACCGCGACCAAGATGCGGAGCCTGCACCAGAGAGGAGAAGTCGCAGAAACTGGAGAAGTCGCAGAAACTGGAGAAGTCGCAAAAACTAGAGAAGTCGCAGCGACCAAGCAGCGAATAAACCGCGCGAGGAGACCACACGGTCACGGTGACAACACACCAGTGACAAGAAAGTGGCCGCGACTAAGATGCGGAGCCTGCAACAGAGAGGAGAAGCCGCATCGACTTGAGAAGTCGCATCGACTAGAGAAGTCGCATCGAGAAGAAAGAGGAGACCGCAGCGAGAAGGCGAGTAGATAAGCACGTGGCGAGAAGGCGAGTAGATAAGCACGTGGTGAGAAGGCGAGTAGATAAGCACGTGGCGAGAAGGCAAGCACACGGCGACAAGGCGAGAACGTGGTGGCAAGGTGAGTAGACAAGGAGATTGCAACGGTCAAGGTGAGAAGACTAAGATAGATCGCGTAAGGAGACTGCAATGAGTAGCAAAAAAAGGAGCGGGTAGACAGGAAGAAACTGCGCAGTTAGATGGGAAAGTGGGAAATGGCCCCACCTGTCAGAGAAAGAGAGTTATAAAAGGGCCAAAAGGAAGAGGAAGAAAGGGAGGTGAAAGCCACGAGAGAGAGCAGAAGGAGGAGCGGTTAGAGAAGACTTAACCACGCAGGAAGCAGCGGTTAGAGAAGGCTTAACCGCACGGAGAACCTGTTTGACTCTGATACCATGTGGAGAAAACCTGAAACTTCTATATACTTTCTCAATAATCAAATACAAAGTATGAATACACATTTATTGGAGGGAGAAAGAGAGAAGAGATCCCTATACATGATGTGGGACTAAGGAGAAGAGAGGAAAAATAAACAAATGGGCTCCATCATGGGCCTCTTTACATAGTCTTTTCTAACACATGCTAATCTTGCATATTATAGTTCACCACAACAAAGCATTCCTCACTCTGATCACTAATGAGAATGAACCATCCATATTTACCGAGCCAATGCAACTTTAGGAATGACGAGATCTTATGCAAGCTAAAATTTAAGAATTATCTACCAACGAGCCATGGTATATCTTGCCTCATTCATTTTGAAAAAAACACATTGGTTCCAAATGGGTTTATAAAGTTAAGCGTATTTCTGATGGTACCATTGAGCGCTCCGAGGTACCATTAATTGCCAAGGGATGTTCTAAGATTGATAGTGTAGAAATTGTAATGCTTTTGTACCAATTACTAAACTTCTCAATGTTCGTATTATTTTTTCAATTTTTATTGCTATGACTTTTGTCTCTTCATCAAATAGATGAACATTCTGCATTTTACATGGAGAATGCAGTGAAGAATAAGTCCACCCCGAGTCGACCTACCACTGCATCAAGAAGTATGCATGAAACTCCCTCCTTGGTATGTTGAAAAGGGGAGATGAGATATTCATATATCGTTTCAACAAATCTAGATTTAAACAAGAATCATACCCATGGTACTAACTTTTCAATGACCTTGTATGGCTATGATTTCTCCCACTCTCATGCGGACCACCCTTTAATTATTCTACATTGCGGAATGGCAATTATTTTTATTCTCTTATATTTTATGATGTGGTCATTACTGGATCTAATGCATCATTATTTGGTCAATTCAAAACTTACACCACAAATTCCATATCGATGACCTTCGACAACTCGCGTAACTCTCAGGCACCAAGGTAACCATATCTACCAATGGTTTTGTTACATGCTAACTATAGTGTATCAATATCTCGTTAGAGGTGGTGGCGGTAGTGGAGATACACGGGATCCATGCTCAATCCTAACTCTAGCTTGAAGAGGGAGTGAAGAGAGAAGAGAACTATGTAGAGAGAAATTCAAGATTCATTCATTTCTTGATTTCTTAATGACTCAAGGGGTCCTTAAATGGGAATACATGAAATTTTTACGATTAGATCCACTTACTCAGACCGACTGTAACATATGCAAAATTTAATAATATGATATAATAAGATACGACATTAATTATAAAGATAGAAGGCAAGACGCAAAATAAAGATGTGACATGCACCGGCACAACATAAAATAAAGATGTGACATTTCTAACAACTCTAAATAACAACATACATAAAATTAATGGATAATGAATAGTGGGACCGTAGCATCCCACCACATCTTGATTTTAAGCTGTCTTCAAACTCATAAAATGCTATAGACACTTGCGAGGTGGTTTATCCATCCTTGATTTCATGTTAGAACAACTTGTAGTTGGTCCTCGATGGTAAGTTGTTCTGGGAAGGGGATCATTCGTCATGTTCGCTAATGAGCGAACTATGATGATGTCGTCGGAGGGTCATTGCTTGTGAAGAGCTATAATCAACACGCCCTGATGGGGGCGGTTGGATGCCCGAGTATTAAAGACGATAGTGATTTGGCGTGGAAATGTCTGTTGAGGAGAGAGTATTGGTAGTAATGGATAGAGAATGACCGAAGAACAAGTGGCACACTGTCTGAATTTGTTGTTGGAGAGGAGGTTGTTGGTTGGAGACCGCAGAAACTAAGATCTAAAGTCAGGGAAAATGTACTGGTTACTGAGGATGTTCGAGGGAGACCAGGAGCCAGCAAAATGTGAATCACGGTGATCGGAAGTGATGGTACCGATTGGCGAGGAATCATCTGAAGGAATGGCTTTATGGTGGCAGATGTGTGGCGCGGAATTTGAAACTGTTGGAATCTGTGGCTGGAGAATAGTTGGTTAGATGGAGACTGTGGAGGCCAACAGTGGTGTGACTTGAAAGGCAAAGATTGGTTGGCTCTCTTTGTTTGCTAGTATGATTGGACCACGGAACCTTTTCCGGTCCTCACTTGGGCGAGTTTTCAAGTGTACGGGGAGCAGTACCCTCATCGGTTGAATTGTTGTCTTTGATGCTAATAATATCTCACGCATCATTCCTAGTTTCTTGTGGATTTCATCTTGATCGTCGGAACATGACATCTTGCTGAAGTGAAATAATAAATCAATTAATTAAACCAATATATTATTAATTATTTAATAACTCGGCTTGTACTGTGTTGGAGGTATTGTGTGACTAGAATGGCATCAGGAGCTGGGCTTTATGCCGGAAAGGGATATCGTTTGTAATGCTCCCCTAGCCTTGCTATGCTCTACCAATCAAACCCTAAATCAATTTTGGGTCATATAAATTCAGCACTTCTCTGCCTTCATATAACAGCATATTTTTGTAACTCTAATTGCAACCCACAATTTTACTTTCTAAATCCTATCAAGATACTTACCAATTACATTAGTATTCTTCAACTTAGTTTGTGCATTATACCATTCATTGATATCTACGGAGAAATGAAGATGAATTTTTTGGCTGAATTCAAAGTTTGAATTGATCACATCTCATGTGCAAGTATAGGAAGAATGCTACTTACCAATTAAAGTGGTAGTCTTCTTCTTAGTTTGTGCTGTATACCATTCATTGATATCTACGTAGAAACGAAGTTGAATTTTTTGGCTGAATTCTAACTTCAAATTGATCACAGATCTCACGCCAGTCTAGAAAGAATGTGCTTCATCATGTTTGTGGATGAAATTACATTGCAGACATTACTATCAGAAGGACAGAAGATGGACAGTATGGGTTTCATCGGTTTGTGGAAGATTGTGGTCGTTCGAAACGTGCCTTACCTCGATATGAGGAGAGTTGGGAAAATTCCTAAGTTTTTGACGCATAGACTTTTTCCCTCTGCAAGGTGCGAAATAAGTTATTCTAAAGATGCTTTAGCTAGTTCAGTTTAATCCTGACTTTACTTTTTCTATGTTATTAAAATAGCTTGCAATTTAGAAACTTATAATAATAATCCTTTTATGCCCCTTCCGATTTTGTTACTCTTTATGTTTTGCTAAGACTATAGTCTTGGATCGAGAAATCCATGTAGCTTTGTGCACTTAATATAGATCATGACCCCCTCCACGTACAACCGATTTGTTTTAGGTTGGAGGCATATGTTTTGACTTGTATCAAGGTAGGCTAGATTCAATGACTCAATTTCACGCCACTTATTTAAATATAGAAATTGAAGTGTTAGAAGTCAATGATCTAGCACATGAGAACATGCTTTGACTTGGTATCATGGTAAATTAGACCGAATGACCCATTCTCAAGCCGCCTAATTAAATAGAGAAGTCCACGTGTTAGAAGTCAATGACCCAACAATCTATTCTCACGCCAAGAAACTAATGCATTCTTATGCACTTAATATAGATCGTCGGCGCCTCCAACTACAAACAATTGGTTTTTAGAGTGGATTCATGGGTTCTAATTTGTGCAAGAATGCCCTTTGCATAATTTTATCATGCTATGCTATTTAAGTTTTAATTCTAACTTTTAAGAACCTCTTTCCTAACCTCAGGTATTCAATCTGGCTCGATAGCAAACTACGGCTGCAGCATGATCCGTACCTCATCTTAGAATATTTCCTTTGGCGGAGAGGCCATGAATACGCCATCTCCAACCATTATGACAGGCACTGTGTTTGGGAGGAGGTTGCCCAGAACAAGAAGCTGAACAAGTACAACCACACTGTTATCGATCAGCAATTCGCATTCTATCAATCGGACGGCCTGAAACGATTCGACCAATCAGATCGCAATAAATTGCTTCCTAGCTGTATGTGACTTCTATTTATATTTCTTGACTCATCTCATAACTTATAACTCTCCTCAATTAGCTATCCCTCTCCATTAATTGTGAACAGATGTACCAGAGGGATCCTTCATTGTGAGGGCGCATACGCCAATGTCAAACTTATTCTCATGTCTCTGGTTCAACGAGGTGGATCACTGGACTCCTCGGGATCAGCTCAGTTTTGCTTACACTTATTTCAAGCTTAGAAGAACAAATCCTGACAAAAATTTCCACTTAAACATGTTCAAGGTTTGCCATTAGTGTTGGATTGTTATTTTTTTATTCAAAAAATATTTAAAGTTTATCCACTAATCAGTTACCAAATGCTTATTTCCGTAGGATTGCGAGAGGCGTTCAATAGCGAAACTTTTCGGCCACAGAGCTGAAGATAATCGGAATATCTCTGCACAATGACAATTGTCAAAAGAGAAGTGCCTTGTTCCATAGCTGTTTCGTCTCTGGCATTTTGACTCGGAGTGAAGCCTCCTCCATCGACACGAGGTCATTTCAGTCTTTCGTGGAAGAGTTTTTGTACATTTTTATTCTGTGTTGCGGGTATAAACTCCTTATTTTCCGGCGCTCTTTTATTGATTGAATTTTGTCTCTATTTTATTCATGTTATGATTATGTTTCAAATTTGGATGCAACATTTGTACAATTGCCAAATATAATCCCACCGATTTGATCATGTTTTTGTTATTTAATAATTTGTTCTTTGGTTTATGGAGCCCATGTTTCCGTCGCATTTCGATTTCATTCTAATGGCAGATGATGCTTCAATATAATTTTAGGTCCCCCTCGTCATTCTAATGTTGGATTCATTATATCATTTTAGGTATTTCATTTTTCTATGTGCACAAGTGTATATGTATCCCAATCATTTTGATTAGGGTGCACGAGGGAGATAAGTGGAAGACGGCTTTCAATATCAAAGATGGTTTTTATGAGTAACTGGTCATATCATTTGAGTTGTCCAACGCCCCCAGCACCTTTGTGCGGGTCATGACCCAGATTTTTGGGCCCTTTATGGGAAAATTATTGGTCCTCTATTTTGACGATATTTTGATCTATAGCCACTCTTCTGACGACCATCTGAGTCATCTGAAACTCGTATTCGATACTCTTAGTGAGGAGAAGTTATATGTGAACTTGAAGAAGTGTTCTTTCATGACTGATTCCGTACACTTCCTCGGGTTCATCATATCAGCGTCCGACATGTCTGTTGACCCGGACGAGGTCCGATATATTCGTGAGTGGCCTATTCCCTCCACTATCATTGAGACTTGTAGTTTCCAAGGACTAGCCACCTTCTACAGGAGATTTGTCAGAATTTTATCATCATTATGACCCAATTCTCGAGTTGCCTATTGAAGGGAGATTTCAGTGGACGGCTGCCGCCACTAAAGTTCTCGTGGTTCTGGTTCGGTTCCGGTTTTACTAAAATTCTGAACCGAATCGCTAAGGTAACAGTTCTTCAAATTAGAACTAAAACCTTATTTGGTTTGACCGGTTCTGGTTTTGATTCCAGTTCCAGCATAATTTTTTGGAATCGCCGTGTCAACAGTTTCAGTTACGGTTCAACAAAAACTAAAACCAAACCGGCGACTAACGGTTCGGTCCGGTTCTATGCGGTTCGGTCCGGTTCTATTCGATTCCAACCACAACCAAAATCAAATTTGACGGAGTGAATGAGGGAGGTCAAAAATAAAACACTTGAGGTGAAAAGTAAACTCGTTAGCTTTTTTGCAAGAGGAAATTTTAAGTCTGTGGCCTGGACGCAGGAATTTCACGTTATACCATGGGAGAGTACTTTTTTGTCCAATATAATACGTAGAACTGAAAGTTAAAAATTGAAATTGCAAAATCACAAAACCGCACCTGACCACACTGATTTTAAGCCGCACTGAACGGTTTGGTTGTGGAGCGGTTTCGTTCGTTACAAAAATGTGTAGTTTGTGGTGCGATTTTTGGCGGTGCAAAATATAAAACCAGGTCACATCGTTATCATCATTCATACCGACTTCTTCGAGAGGGTCTGACATTCTAATCATCGCTAATAAGTGTAGGTTACCTTCATTTTTCTGTAGCTTTGTCGTCTCCTCTTCGGCTAGTGGTTCCTTCCTCTTCGACTCTTCCTAGACATTGATTGCAGATATTCATGTTAGAAATCATTTTGGTATTATTCTTTCTTTTCGGCTCTTTCTTAACAGGTATTAAATAATATTCAAAATTTGAATTCCAGACTCCCGAGGGCTGAAATAAACCAGGGACCTCTAATCTCCATACAAAAAAATCAAAGATCACGATTGTGTAATGTTGATGCAATGATTAAACCACACCGTACAGTTTTGGTGCGATGTGATTTTGTTTAGTCCAAAACCGACACCCTTTGGTATGATTGCGGTTTGAGTTCAAACTGCAACAAACCGCATCAAACCGCACTAGTTTCACCTTTAATAGTTAGTATAGATATTATAGATTGATTATAAAAAATAACAATATTATAATAATATTAATACAAATAAAAATATTATAAAAAATAATAATTAACAGATCGTGGTTCGGTTCTGCTTCGATTCGGTTTGAATCGGGTCTAAAATTTTTGAAACCGCTTGAGACTTGTATGTTGCAGTTCCAGTTACGAGTCTGGTTCCGGGTCCGGTTCTTTGCGGTTTTGGGTCTGGTTCTTTGCGGTTTCTGGCCCGATTTCTCCAAGGTGTTTGAGGTAGTCTGCGATGCATCTGGCATTGGGATCAGCGGAGTACTGAGCCAGGAAGGTCTTCCAGTTTCTTATTTTAGTGAGAAGCTGAATGAGACCCGACATAAGTACTCAAATTATGATATGGAGTTTTATGATGTGGTGCAGTCGCTTCGATATTAGAGACCCTATCTCCTCCCACATGAGTTTGTTTTATACTCCGATCACCAGGCCCTGTGCTACCTTGATTCACAACGCAAATTGGGGCATATACATGCCAATTGAGTTGAATATTTGCAGGACTTTCACTATCTTCTCAAGCACCGTGCGGGTCTTGAGAACAAACCTGCCAATGCTCTTAGTCGATGTATCACCCTACTTCGCACATTGAGCGCTAGTGTGACTAGTTTTGATCATTTATTTAGTGATTATCCCACCTACCCCAACTTTAATGAGATCTATTTCAGATTTTTGAGGCATCCTCCTGAGCCCACTGATAGGTTTGATATTGTAGAGGTTTTATCTTGGGTTTCATATCTGTATCCCCAGGATGTGCATCAGGGACTTCTTGATTTGGGAAATGCACGCTAGTGGCGCAGCTGGCCACTTTGGCAGAGATAAGACTATTGCTTTAGTTGAGGATCGATTCTATTGACCCGCCTTGAAAAGGGATGCTAGTGTTGTGTGACACTGTGGCACATGTCAAACCGCCAAAGGTTCAAAACAAAATACTGGACTCTATGCTCCTCTTCCAGTCCCACACCAGCAATGGGTCGACAGTAGCATGAATTTTGTATTGGGTCTTCCTCGCACTCCGAGGAAGCACAACTCTATTTTCGTGGTAGAAGACCAATTTTCAAAAAATACTCACTTTATTACCCGCTGCAAGACCGCTGATGCAGCTCACATGGCATCCCTTGTCATGAGAGACACTTTTCGGGTATACAGATTACATAAATTCATAGTGTCTGACCATGAAATTTGACTTCTGAGCTACTTTTGGAGAATGTTTGGCATAAAATAGGTACGATGTTGAAGCCAGGGAAAATCCCAATCACAAAATTCGGATCAAGGCAGCCTAAGCTTACCGGCTTAGCAGTTGAGCTTGACGACTAACGGGCTAAGACACGAAAACTATCGAACAACAAACAGGACCCCAGACGCTGCGGCAGGAAGGTCCCACCACGTACCCGGAAGCTTAGAAGAAGCAACCCCTCCACAACCAAAGATGGTCGAGCAGGGTACGAGGAAGATTAACTGGTTACTAAGTCACAGAGACTAAGACAGATAGTCGAAAGGTCGCGACCGAGTCTCTCAGAAAAAGGAACCTAAAGGCTCAGCTGATGTCCAAGAAAAAGAGGTCTCGAGATCTTTGCGAGATTCCGAAGTCCGTCTCCTCGTACCCCTGAGGTTCTATTTATAGGAAAATCTAAAGGGAGAGAGGTGAGTCTTATTTATAGCCCACCTCCCGACGACTAGGCGACTTCTCTGGGGAGAGCTCGCCTGGCTGGGCGAGTAGCTTGCCTAGTCGCCTACCTGGCGAGTATGCGGATGGAGCTCGCCATACTCGCCCAAGCCTTCTACCGCCTTGCGCGTTGACTCTGACTGCTGTCTTGACTTGCTGACTTTGACTTCTACTGACCTGGCTCTAGAGGGGTCCACACTCGACGAATATGGGTTGTACACAATTCCCGCTCTTTCCGAGCGACGTAGGAGCTCGTAAAGAAACATCCAACACTTATTCGGCGAGTTGCTTGGGCGAGTATCTAAGTTACTCGCTTCTGATGGATGTCTGGTAAACTCTATAAATTGGGGGGGGGTGACTGGTCTTTGAGTCACGTTTTCTAAACTCGCGCGCGATCTTGAAATCTGCCGAGAAAGTCTACCAAGAGAGCCTTGCCGCACTGTCTGGATTTCTTGAGTCGATAAGGCCCAAAAGGACGCGAGAAGGCGAGGTCGCTGCTAATCTCCCTCCCCTAAAGAAGAAAAAGCCGAAGAAGAAACTGAAGAAGTCGCTTGCATCCAAAACTGACAACCCGCCTCCGCCTGCCGAGAATGCCTCCTCCTCGGTCGTCCAACACCAGCCTTCCACCAGCACCCAACAACTCCTTCACGATCTCGGGCTGAGCGACATCCCTGAGCTATCCTCTCCCGACTTCAATCTCTTTTCCTCGCCGACTTCTCCTCCCCTAGAAGTCACTGGGTCCCAAGAACAGCTGCAGGCAAATCTCGCTGCCTCGTAAGGTCGCCGCCTTACGCGATTTCTGCTAAAAGTCGCTGATCGATATGTATCTCTCTTTACTGACATGTTCCTTGTATTCACAGCTCCTCCGCCGAATACTACTGGCAGGCCCCTGGATGTCGCTCCACTGCGACCAACTCCGCTGGTCACCCTACAAGCTCGGCCTCCGCTTCGAACCGTGCACACCGCCCGGATCAACATCGGCTCTAAGAAGGGGATAGAAACACAAGTCCCTGCGGTGAAGAAGAAGGATCTTCCGGCGACTAAGACCTCACAGCCCGGGACGAGCAAAGTCCCTCCTCCTGCGACTACCTCATCGTTGCCGGCGGCGAGCATCCCTTTGCCGTCGCCACCTCCTCCTCTGGCTAACCCGCAACAACCGAGGAGCACACCACTGTCGACGCCACCTCGTCCGACGAGCTCTCCACAACCGATGACGAGCACTCCACTGTCGTCGCCTCCTCCTTTGTCGTGGAGCAACGAAGCTTGCCCTGAACTCTGCCTAGAAACCACGGTTCCCTAGATTCCGCCGGAGAGCTAGCCGCGAAATCCGGAAAGAAGGCGCCCGAGCTACATCCCGCTGAGGACCGAAAGTCGCGACCTTGGAGGTCGCGGACAGGGGAAGCCTGTCGAGTGCTCTGGTGGCTCGTCATCGGGCCTGCGAGAATCAACCCGCCGCAGCCCTTCCCCTCGGCGATCTCGGTCCCCTCGACAAGGTAGCTCGCACTACTGTTGACTTGGTCTGAATGTTGATGTTTATTTCTGACTTGGCGTCTTGGCTGCTTTGACATGTCGCCCTGCTACCCCTGTGCGGCTTTCATCGACTGTCTTTGACTCTCCGGAAACGAATATCGTCGTACCGCTGTCCGCGCCTACATCGAGCTGGAGGCTAAGTTCGACCAACTCGCCATTTGCGAGCCTCATCGCCAAATCTCAGCACTGGAGGTGAGAATGATGAAGATGGAAGAGCTGCGGGAAATCCAGACGGCTTACGAAGCTCGTTCCACATGATCCAAGAGTTGGACAGGCGCCTTGCGATGACTGACCATCGCGTCCAGCTTTATGGTGAGGAGTTGGCCAGCATGTGCGCGAGCATGGGGTCCGTTGGGCGACTTGCGAGGATGGAAGAACAACTGCGGCGAGGCGATGACGCGATTGCGGTGGCTAGCGAGCACTTTCGCTGAGCACGCGAGATGGGCTGGGCTGGGCGGCACCCACCTCTTCAGCCTCCTAGGACTTAGAAGTTTTTCCTTCTTTCTTCCTTCCAGCTATACTCTCCATTTGGCGACATTTGTAAAGAACTTTATTCTTTATTTGTAATAAGGCGAGTTTGTATCTCGTGTTGATTCTGCTGACTTGGGTTTGATGCCTTTCCTGCAACGTTATTTTTCTTCTGCTTTAATCTCGTCTTCTTTTTGCGACCTCGCGAGTTGTTTTGTGCAGGTTCTGGTGATACGATGAGATTCTGGATATCGTTGCGCGAGATTGGACTAGTGGTTAGGGTCGATCTCTTGGCGAATACGCGACTTAGGTAGATACTCGCGTGAAGTTGATATACCCCCTGGCCTCTGCCTATAAATAGAAGGGGTAAGTGAGTCTTTAGTACGCTGTTGCGAATTCTGACCCTCTGCTCGCGATTATTCGTCCTTGCTCGCGTCTTCTTTCTTGTTCTCGCTCTACTCGCTCAAAAATGGTTAGCGACGATGCCAATGCTCTCCGACATGCCCACGCGGAGAACTTCTCTGAAGCGGCCTTCAAGAAGTCGGTAGCGACCGAGCGAGATATGGAGGATTTTCGCCAAAGGCACTTGCCGGGGAAATACTCGGCCAGGCTCCCAGCCCGGACCGAGCGACTAAACACCTATCTCGAAGGTAAGATAGTCCTGCCACTCCGCCACTTCGAAGTCGGCCTGCAACTTCCGTTGTGGTCTGAGTATCGCCAAATCTTGTGATATTTCGGCATTGTGCCCGCCCAGATCAATCCCAACGGCGTGACGATGATCATGGGCGTCCTCTTCTTCCTTCGGAAAGAGAAAATCGCGTTCGACCTTTCCGTCTTCTGGAAGGTCTTCTCCTTCGCCGCGACATCCGAGGGAGTGATCTTCTTTAGCAGCCACGTCTGCACGCTGGTCGGCACTGCTAACAAAGTTCATCGGTGGGGCGAGTACCTGATCGTCATCGTCGGTGACTTTGAAGGGGTCCCTATGAGGCTCCACCAGCTGCCAGAAGTCGCCTTCCTGCCGCCCATCTTGGAAGGCTCACGCGAGAAGCTTTTCGCGGGCGACAATTTGACGTCATCCACTGGCGTCTTAACGTCAATATGCTGGACGAAGTTTTCCCAGGAAAGGTATATCCTTGCAAGATTTTGCCATACTCTCCGAACTGAACGACCGCTGTTTGAAATTTGCAATAACTGTTCTTCGTCGCCTGCAGCTACTTGCGAACTCCCGCGAGAAACGCTTCCTCCTGCGAAGGAGGTCGCGTCATCGCGCTAAGACTCCTCGAACCTGCCATCTGAGGTGGAGGAGATCCCGCCTCCTACGAGTGACAAGGGCCAGTCGCGCGCCAACGATAAGGGCTTGCTGCAGAAGAAGCTCACCAAGGGGAAGGAGAAAGCCAAGTCCTCGGACCACGCAGCCAAGCTTTCTCGGGAGCACTTCGACAAGGATTCACCAGTCGACGTCGGGGTGCCTTATTTCCACCCGAACTACAACCTCGGGCGGGAAGACAAGGATGCCTTTGATCGCCCACTGGTGACCTGGGTCGAGGGAGAGCATCGGGTGTCGCTGAGCACCAACCTACCCGCCTGGTCAAAATATTGGGGGGACATGGGGGAAGCCTACGATGTCGCCTTCACGCTGTATGGGCGAGCAAATGTTGAGTCGATGCAGGATCTCAGCTCAGAGGAGCTCGCCCACCAGACATCTCGCACCCTCCTGCGAGCAATCGAGCTGGGGCACTTCACGACGAGGAAGCTCCTCGAGGTACAGTATAACACCCTTAAAAAATTCGTCCACGAATTCTCATAAGAAAGACCGACACCGTCCTCTGATACCAAATTGTAACGACCCCACCCCTTACTCGGGGCGGCGGTGTCCCTTCCCTGCAATATATTAGCAAAACCAAATATATCAATGAAAGTGCAATTTAAGCACACTTCACCACAGGCGTAGGCACAAACGGCCACACACCTCGTGCTCTCAGGGCACATCCTCGGTGTCTGGACAAAAACCAGGGACTCACCACCGTTCACAAGACGACAACAAACATGAGCATTTTGGTAGTCTTTACGGCCTGTGCAAGGCCTAAGACCCAGAACTATGACAACTACAGGTAACACTACCCACGGACGCTCGACATAGCTACTGGGTAGGTTCGGTCCTTTCCCGTTGCTCACATAGTCGGGCGCAAAAAGCCACGATGCGGGTCGGCCTCCCCCTTTCCATTTCTCCAGTCAATACATAATCACATTATGTTATACAGATGGCTATCAGGCCACCAAGCTGGGCTCTCAAATTTCTCAGCCCCACAACACTAGCCCCAGGTCTCCACAACACAGGCCTCAAACAAAGCTCTCAAGGAGCTTTTGCCGGCGGTAGCACTACCGCCGCGCGGTACCTGGCAGAAATGTGATTCTACCCAGTTTTTCGGGTGCTCCTGGGAGTTAGTCCCTAAGGTTCCCTGCTGCAATCTACCGCATAGAAACCTGAAAAAACAAACATTACGGAGTCTTCTCCGGCAATAACAAGCATAATGAAAAATATCACCAATCCAGACCAACCTGTCCGGATGTGCTTCACACACCATGCCTATGTTCGTACTTCAATTCTGAACTCTATATGCAAAACTATGGGGATACTCCGTATCTACCCGAAGGAAGACCTCACGCTCACCGCACACTCGCGGGAGAGGGTTTTCTATGCAAAAGGAAGAGGACTTCACGTGTCTAAGTAGAGAATCGTTACCCTATGCGCCCTCTTCGGTGCCATGCTAAAGATCTAGACGGATGAACGCGACCGACGATCTTGCCTCCACAAATCCGGACTCGTCTTGCGAATCAGAGCTTCAGAACTCCAACGGCGGCGAGATCTCCCTTCCGGAGCTGCTGCTCCTCCTCCAAGAAACCCAGGCCAAGTTCTCACTCCAAAAGAAATGTAGTGAAAACGGTCATATATATAAAGCTACTACCGCGTGGTAACTTGTTACCGCCGCGCGGTATCTTAATTTAACATCTTGTTTCGAGCGCAACCGCCCAAACCTTCCAATCACAGGCCGACACGTGGACACGCTGTTACAGTGTCACTATCGCCGCGCGATAGGACGCTAACGTCGTGCGGTAGCTGTCGTCGGTTACGACACGACACCCGCTGCTAACGCCACGCGCTACCGACTATCGCCGCACAGTAGGATCCCGAGAGCCTCGTCAATTAAATTGACCTAGCTATCGCCGACGGTATCACTATTGCCGGGCGGTAGCTTCCCGAGAGCTCGGCTTGATTAATTCCCCAGCAACCGTCGCGCGGTAACTATTTACCGTCTGGCGATAACCTCTTTCCCGAGAACTCAGCGCTCTCGGCGAAATCGACACTAACCTCGGAACTGTAACACACCCCATCCGTTACGGGTAATATAACAGAAGGTCCGGCCGGGGCCCCACGTCATATTAAGCGAACAGACGGAACGGTTACTAAATTTGAAATACCATAATCCGATACATTCAATTAAAACCGTATCCTAACTCAGAATCATTCTAGCGGAAGCATAAAAGGAGTTTAACGAAAAACCGCGCCCAACGGCGAATGTCCACTAAACAAGCAAAGGAATGAAAATACAACCACATGTCCACAAAACGGCCTTAAGGCCTTACATGAAAGTGTTCAACTGAAAATACAAGTAGCTTGCATACATCGGCACGCAGGCCGGCAATACATGAAACTAGCTAACAAAAAGGGGCTGGGCCTTCGAGGGCCAGCTCAGCAAAATGGGCTTCGGCCCGCTATTTCCCGCTCGGCTCCGCAGCACCTGCAAGCCAACATTCCACCGAGCGGTGGCAAACAAAGTAACGGTCAGCAAAGGCTGACCAAATTATAACGACCCCACCCCTTTCTCGGGGTGGCGGTGCCTCTTCCCTGCAAGCGGATTAGCATAATCACATAAAGCTAAAAAGTGCATTTAAAGCATCAAAACACCACAAACGTTGGCTCAACCGGCCCAACGTCTCGTGCACTCAGGGCACCTTATCAGTGTACCGGATATCCCCGGTCCCACTACCATTCTCAGTCCTGGACTGGATGGCTACATGATGAGCATTCGCTAGTCGTGACTCAAAGGTCTCGACTCTCTCCTATGCCTGTAGCAACCCACCAATTATCTTAGGTGGTCGAACTACACCACATAGTGCAGGTACAGTTCGGTCGAGCCCGCTGCTCAAATCGTCGTACCCAACACGCACGACGCGGGTCGACTTCCCCTTGCCTGTTATCGCATACATAACCGATTGTTATGTAACAAGGGTGGTACTCGCGGCCACCTAAGTTGGGCCCTCAAGGAGCACAACTCCACACACTAGCCATACGGTCTCCGAGAGACGGGCTTCGCACAAATACGACAAAAACCCCTCGGGAGTTGATGCCAACGATCCAACGACCTAGTGCAAGCGTAAAACAACCACGGAGTCTTCTCCGGGCAATCATAAACATCACCAATCCAGACGCATCCGGATGGGCTTCACACAGCATGCCTAAACCGTACTCGCGCTTCCGGTACTAATGCAATTAAACTAACGGGGATGTCAACATCGACCCGTCGGAGAGCACCTTTCCCCCACGCGATGGTGGGGAGACACTTCCATGCAAGTATGCTAAATAAGGGCTTCACCTGCCCAAGAAGAAAAGTCGTTACCCTTGACGTGCGTTTCTGCGGCATGGCTCGGTCACGGATGTCCAAGTGCAAATCCGGCTAGCGCGTGCCGAATCAACTCCAAATCGATCACTACCGGTGCGGCTTCCCCTTCCAATGCGAACCCTAACCCTAACCCTAGCTCTCGGTCGGCCAAGAGAAGGGTGAGGTTTGTCGGGCTGCTACCTTGGCTCCAGAAATCGGGGAGGAGGAGAAGAAAAGTGCGGGTTCTTCCCCCTTGCAACCGACGGCCGAGAGGGAGAGAGAGAGCACACGGGAGAGAGAGAGAGAGAGACCGAGGGAGAGGAAGAGGGATGGAGCTTCTCCGGCCGCCCCTTGCCGGCGCCGACGAGAGAGGAGGAGGAGGGGGGCGGGGCTCCGGCTTCCTCGGGTTGCCGAGAGAGGAATCGCGCGAGAGAGAGAGGGGAGGCGGCGGGATCGGGGGAATCGGGCTGGGTAGGTTTAGGTTTAGATTAAGTTTGTATTTATAACTCCCACCTACAACCGGCTATTGGCAGCCCTCACACTAAACGCACACCAAACTCGTTCAAACTCGCGCGCCAAATTTACGGGGCGTTACAATTCTCTCCTCCTAAAAAGAAATTTCGTCCCGAAATTCAAAATGCGAATAACGAAATGAAATTCGCCATACCTGAGTTAAACAGATCGGGGTACTCCTCGCGCATGACCTCTTCAGGCTCCCAAGAGAGCTCTTCGCGGCCACAATTGTCCCACCGGACACGCACCATCTTGATTGTCTTTCTCCGCAACTGTCGGATGTCGCTATCGATAATACAAATCGGCTTCACCTTAGTAGATAGGCCGCTATCCACCGGCACCACATCGACTTCCAACACAGAATCGGGTTCCCGCACCGCCTTCCTCAGCACTGAAATATGGAAGACGTCATGCAACCCACTCAGCTCCGTCGACAAAGCAAGTCGGTAAGCTGCCTCGCCGATGCGTTCGGTGATCTCGAATGGCCCTAAATACCTTGGACTCAGCTTCTTCAAGCGACGAACCCTTGACACTCCTTTGAAAGGCTTTATCTTCAGGTACACCCAATCTCCAACCGCGAACTCCACGTTCCGGTGCTTTGCGTTATAATACTTTGCTTGACGATCTTGGGCGGTCAACAACCGCTCTCGAATGATCCGTATAGACTCATTTGCCTCAACAACATCTTTGCGCTTCAGTAATTTTGTATCACCTGTCTCTGCCCATGCTAACGGAGTGCGGCACTTCCTGCCGTATAACGCTTCGTACGGGGCCATCTGGATACTTGCCTGATAACTGTTGTTATAGGCGAACTCAACCATGTGCAAGTGATTTTCCCAATGTTGTCCGAAATCTAAAACGCACATGCGCAACATATCTTCCATCGTACGATTAGTCCTCTCAGTTTGTCCATCAGTCTGCGGGTGGAAGGCTGTGCTAAACTTGAGCTTCGTGCCCAACGATCGATGAACATGCCTCCAATCACCGGACGTAAACCGTCCATCACGGTCGCTGACTATGCTGCGAGGGACTCCATGCAACCGAACGATGTTCTCCACATACAACTTTGCTAGCTTCTCCACTGGATCGCTCTTTCGATTTGGAATGAAATGCGCAACTTTGGTCAACCGATCAACAATCACCCAAACGGAATCATTTTTCTGCAACGACTTCGGCAAACCGTGCACAAAATCCATGGAAATGTCATCAAATTTCCACTCCGGGATTGGCAACTATTTCAAGAAGCCTCCAGGTCGTTGGCATTCGGCCTTCACTAGCGCGCATGTTTGACATTTTGCCACGTAGAGAGCTATGTCCTTCTTCATGCCTGGCCACCAAAACAATATCTTCATATCCTTATACATCTTTGTGCTCCCAGGGTGAACTGAGTACTTGGTGTTGTGAGCCTCGTACATCAATTCTTCCCGTAGAGTGCCAGACTTTGGGATGCACAAGCGATTATCCTTCCTCAGAAGACCGTCTTGAACCAAGAACTGGGAATTTGACCCTTCCGATGCATAACGTTTCATGCTCTCATCGAGCTCCAACGCTCTCCGAACTCTGTCTGCAAGGTCGCATTGCACCTCCGTCCAGTTCAAGCATGCGTTTGCACTAGTACTCCTGTCGACACAGGTAATACCCAAGTCTTCCAACTCCTGGATTAAACGTTCATCATGCCTGCTCAACCAGTTTGCTCGCGCTGGAGTTCTGCGACTCAAAGCATCAGCGACCACATTCCCCTTCCCGGGTGTATAATGAATCTCGAATGTGTAATCTCCGAGGAATTCCATCCATCTTCTTTGCCGCATGTTCAACTCCTTCTGGTTCAACAGGTACTTAAGACTTTTATGGTCCGTAAAGATGTCAACCTTCACGCCATATAGATAATGCCGCCACAGCTTCAGGGCAAATATCACCGCCGCTAACTCCAAGTCGTGGACGGGATAGTTTCTCTCATGCACCTTCAGCTGGCGCGAGCCGTAAGCTATAACTTGACCAAACTGTAGGAGAACGCAGCCTAAGCCGCTCCCTGAGGCATCGCTATAAATTTCATAGCCGTCCGTACCACATGGCGATCTCAAAATAGGCGCCGTGGTCAGACGACCCTTCAATTCCTCAAAAGCTCGTGCGCACTCTGGTGACCACACAAACTTCTTATCCTTTCTCGTCAAGGTAGTGAGAGGTAAAGCAATCCGTGAGAAGTTCTCCACGAACCTCCTGTAGTAGCCGGCAAGTCCCAGGAAACTCCGGACTTCCGCCACTGTAGTCAGTACGGGCCACTCCTGTATAGCTGCTATCTTCGCTGGATCCACAGCGATACCTTCTCCACTAATGACATGACCGAGAAATGCTACAGACGATAGCCAAAACTCGCACTTAGAGAACTTGGCATAAAGTCGACTTCTCCTCAGGGTGTGCAAAACCAATCTCAGATGGTTCGCATGATCCTCCTCCGACTGTGAATATACCAAAATGTCGTCTATGAAGACAATCACAAATCGGTCCAGATATTCTCGAAAGGTTCTATTCATCAAATCCATGAATACCGACGGCGCGTTTGTCAGCCCGAACGGCATCACTGTGAACTCGTACTGGCCATAGCGTGTGCTAAATGCCGTCTTGGGAATATCACTTTCCTTATACGCAACTGATAATAACCGGACTTCAGATCCAGCTTCGAGTAGACAGTTGATCCAGCCAACTGATCAAATAGATCATCGATTCTCGGAATCGGATATTTATTCTTCTCTGTCAGCTTGTTCAGTTCTCGGTAATCTATGCATAGACGCAGACTTCCGTCCTTCTTTTTCACGAAAAGGACCGGCGCACTCCAAGGTGAACCACTTGGACGAATATACCCCTGCTCTAGCAATTCCTGCAGCTGAACCTTTAGCTCCGCCATTTCCTTTGGCGCCACTCTATACGGTGCACGGGCCACAGGTTTCGCACCTGGCACCAGATCAATAGGGAAATCAATCTCTCGCTGGGGTGGAATCCCAGGGAGATCTTTAGGAAACACATCCGCGAATTCTGACACAATGGGAATGTCGTTCAAACGGGACTTCGGCTCTACAGCCTCCAATAATGTGAAGAACAACTCTGCGCCCTTCTGAACTGCTTTTACCACTTGGAGAGCAGACATCAGCGTCTTGCTCGATCCTCGCATGCCAGCGAATTTGGTCTCGCATTCAGTACCTTGCCCCAAAGTGATTTCCTTCGAGTTGCAGTCAATACACGCATGCTGCTCTGAAAGCCAGTCCATGCCAAAGATCACGTCAAACTCGGATATCGGCAGTAGAGCTGCTTCCAACTTAAAATCACGACTACCAATCCGCACTTGGACACAGCAAGACCTATCCGCACGCATCAAGCACCCGTTAGGTAGTAAAACATCCAGTCTATCACTTGATACAACGGAAGGCACTCCGATGCGCAATATGAAGTCCTCGGATAGAAATGAATGAGAAGCGCCTGTATCGAACAGTGCTCTCGCCGGATAGTCCCAAATTAGGACGAAACCTAACTCAAACATGTTAAGCATGACACAAAGTAGCAAGTATATAAAGCAGTAGAAACTATATACTACGACATACCTGTCACCACGTCGTTTTGCTTTATGGCCTCCTGTTGGCCAAGGTTGTAAACTCGAGGCTGAGCGGGAGTATAGTGAGAAGCTGTTGACTCCACCGCTTTCCCCTTCTCGGCATAAGATGCCCCTGCCTTCTTCTCAGTCTTCGGAGGGCCACTGCGGCACTCCCGGGCATAATGCCCCACCTTGCCGCAAGTGTAACAAGTAACCGGGCCTCTACTCGGAGTAGCTCCAGAAGTAACAGTAGAAGGGGCGGGTCCAGACGACCTACCCTTCTTGTTCCACCTGTTGCGGAACCCAGACTTCGAAGAGGTATTTGCCTTGAAATCTGGCTTCTTCACAGCCAGATCTTTCTTACTCTGCACTCTCCTCATGTCTACATCCAAAGATCTGGCAGAGTTCACCAAAACCTGAAAGCCCTGCGTCATCGGGCCTGAGAGAAGTAGCCTCAGGTCATCCCGCAGTCCTTCATAAAACCTGTTGGTCTTTCGCTCCTCGTCCGCAAACGTGAAGCTGGCATACCGTCCCAACCTCGTGAACTCGTGCAAGTACTCATCAACTGAACCTTCTCCCTGAGTCAGACGCTGAAACTGGTTCTCCAACGCAATCCTCTGCGTGGAGGGGAGATACCTGGCCAGAAATAGTCTCGAGAACTCCTCCATCGAAACCTCAGATAGCTGCCTGCCAGCAAGCTGGTGCAGCTCTACCTCGTCCCACCAAAGCCTTGCCTCTCCATCCAGTAGGAAAGTGGCTATGGTCACCTTCTGAGCTTCATCAGTCTCTGTCGCCGTCAGGGTCCTCTTGATACGGGAGAGCCAATCTTCGACCTGCGTCGGTGATTCCACTCCCGAAAATGTAGGAGGATGGAAGCTCATGACATGTTGCATCTGCCTGTCATTTGCTCGCTTTGCCACTAAGGGCTCAGCAGGCACTTGCCTCGCCGCCATCGGCTCGGCTACAACAGTCTGCTGCGGGACCACCACAGGGTGTACCTGCTCTCTGGGCTGCGCATTGATCATCGCAAACACCGCTTCCGCAACTAATCGGATAGTCTCGGCAGAAGGAGGAGGTGTAGGTTCATCCCTCGGTGCATTACTCTCTGCAGTGTGCTGATTCCGGGACTCCGCAGCACCACTTCTGGTCACCTATAGTTACAACACACACATTCGTGACTAAAAGACATAGCAAACATCAAACAAAGGAACGCTCAGGTTCCACAAACAGTGTTTTTCAATGTGTTTCATGCATGATTTTCATTCCTAAGTGGACATTCACGGGTCGTTTCATGTTAAAATGGCAACGCACATAAGTGCTCACCACCCCTTAAAAGGAATTCGACCACGAATTCGAAGAAGGAAGATCGACACCGGGCTCTGATACCAAATTGTAACACACCCCATCCGTTACGGGTAATATAACAGAAGGTCCGGCCGGGGCCCCACGTCATATTAAGCGAACAGACGGAACGGTTACTAAATTTGAAATACCATAATCCGATACATTCAATTAAAACCGTATCCTAACTCAGAATCATTCTAGCGGAAGCATAAAAGGAGTTTAACGAAAAACCGCGCCCAACGGCGAATGTCCACTAAACAAGCAAAGGAATGAAAATACAACCACATGTCCACAAAACGGCCTTAAGGCCTTACATGAAAGTGTTCAACTGAAAATACAAGTAGCTTGCATACATCGGCACGCAGGCCGGCAATACATGAAACTAGCTAACAAAAAGGGGCTGGGCCTTCGAGGGCCAGCTCAGCAAAATGGGCTTCGGCCCGCTATTTCCCGCTCGGCTCCGCAGCACCTGCAAGCCAACATTCCACCGAGCGGTGGCAAACAAAGTAACGGTCAGCAAAGGCTGACCAAATTATAACGACCCCACCCCTTTCTCGGGGTGGCGGTGCCTCTTCCCTGCAAGCGGATTAGCATAATCACATAAAGCTAAAAAGTGCATTTAAAGCATCAAAACACCACAAACGTTGGCTCAACCGGCCCAACGTCTCGTGCACTCAGGGCACCTTATCAGTGTACCGGATATCCCCGGTCCCACTACCATTCTCAGTCCTGGACTGGATGGCTACATGATGAGCATTCGCTAGTCGTGACTCAAAGGTCTCGACTCTCTCCTATGCCTGTAGCAACCCACCAATTATCTTAGGTGGTCGAACTACACCACATAGTGCAGGTACAGTTCGGTCGAGCCCGCTGCTCAAATCGTCGTACCCAACACGCACGACGCGGGTCGACTTCCCCTTGCCTGTTATCGCATACATAACCGATTGTTATGTAACAAGGGTGGTACTCGCGGCCACCTAAGTTGGGCCCTCAAGGAGCACAACTCCACACACTAGCCATACGGTCTCCGAGAGACGGGCTTCGCACAAATACGACAAAAACCCCTCGGGAGTTGATGCCAACGATCCAACGACCTAGTGCAAGCGTAAAACAACCACGGAGTCTTCTCCGGGCAATCATAAACATCACCAATCCAGACGCATCCGGATGGGCTTCACACAGCATGCCTAAACCGTACTCGCGCTTCCGGTACTAATGCAATTAAACTAACGGGGATGTCAACATCGACCCGTCGGAGAGCACCTTTCCCCCACGCGATGGTGGGGAGACACTTCCATGCAAGTATGCTAAATAAGGGCTTCACCTGCCCAAGAAGAAAAGTCGTTACCCTTGACGTGCGTTTCTGCGGCATGGCTCGGTCACGGATGTCCAAGTGCAAATCCGGCTAGCGCGTGCCGAATCAACTCCAAATCGATCACTACCGGTGCGGCTTCCCCCTTCCAATGCGAACCCTAACCCTAACCCTAGCTCTCGGTCGGCCAAGAGAAGGGTGAGGTTTGTCGGGCTGCTACCTTGGCTCCAGAAATCGGGGAGGAGGAGAAGAAAAGTGCGGGTTCTTCCCCCTTGCAACCGACGGCCGAGAGGGAGAGAGAGAGCACACGGGAGAGAGAGAGAGAGAGACCGAGGGAGAGGAAGAGGGATGGAGCTTCTCCGGCCGCCCCTTGCCGGCGCCGACGAGAGAGGAGGAGGAGGGGGGCGGGGCTCCGGCTTCCTCGGGTTGCCGAGAGAGGAATCGCGCGAGAGAGAGAGGGGAGGCGGCGGGATCGGGGGAATCGGGCTGGGTAGGTTTAGGTTTAGATTAAGTTTGTATTTATAACTCCCACCTACAACCGGCTATTGGCAGCCCTCACACTAAACGCACACCAAACTCGTTCAAACTCGCGCGCCAAATTTACGGGGCGTTACAGGAACTACCGCCGCGCGGTAACTAGCTACCGCCGAACGATAACCCCCAGAGAAGAATTTCCCTCCTTAAGAAATTTGGGGCATTACATACAGAAGGCGCTGAAGATCGTCTCGCAGAAGGATATCGACTTGGGGATGCAATCGGTCCGGTGGAAAGAGTATGAGGTAGCTCTCCTTCTCTGCGCGACTTACTCGCTTCTGTACTTGACCATTTTTCTAACTGTTTGTTGGTTGATATTCGCAGGCTGCCGAGATTGAAATGGCGAAGAAGATCTCCGCGCTTGAGGATGAACTTGCCAACACCAAAGCCGAAATGGAGACTTCTCAAGTCCGAGTCGCGGAGTTAAAAACTCGCCTGCTCGCCGTTGAAGATCGCCCCGGTCCCTCGGGTACTCGCCCGGTTGAGCAACAACAGGAGGCGAGTCCGCATAGGATGGGCAAAAGGATCTGCATTCACGGGGATGAGATGTCGGCTATCCGCCGCAGGATAGAGCGAGCAATAGGGGAAGTCGTTCTTGCCAAAATGAGGATGGATGGCTTCCTCGGACCTGAGGCCGAGCACCTGACGATCTCGGGCCTCATCCCAGGCCTACTCGCCGAGGAGTCCAACTCGCCAGACCACGTCCTCTCCTCCCCTTCTGGCTCCAGCAATAGCGACAACAACAGCGAAGAGAGTGATAGCAGCAATGACGAGGACGATGCCGAGGATGAGGAGGACGTCGTCATTGAAGACAACGAAGAGTATCGACCCGATACTGGCAATGACGATTCATAGTCGGTCGGCGATCTCCTGTGTCCATACTTATCAAAATAGAAAGTTGTAAACCTAGATAATTTTCAATTTACTGTAATACTCACCGTATAATACACGAGTTCTGTATTGCTATCTTTTTTCTTTTACTCGCTTATTCGCACGTTGATGATGCTCGCTAGGCTCATAGCCGCAGAGAGGTTGAGTGCTTGTCGTGCGCTTACTCGCACGTTGTTGTTCGTATATGAGTAGTCGCAGTCGCTCGCTTGCACGTCGCCACTTGCACCTGCATGGTCGCATACCTTATAGTAGCATAACTCATTTGTGTCGGAGAATATACTTGACACCTAGCAGGAGTCAAACTTAACTGAAGGTGGAGGTCGACTCGGGAGGCAAGTAGTCAACCTGTAAGTGAGAAGCTCGTACAGGGGACACAGACTACGACAACACTCGCACGAGGAAACTATCTCACCCGAGGGGGTTGGTAGCCGATATGTAGGAGAGGAGCTCATGCAGGGACTCTGACTCAATAACTCCACGACTCTTGGACTTCTATCGGTGCTGAAGCAATTCGCCTTGTTGCTCAGGAGATAGCCAAAGAATTAAATGCACCAATATCTTTGAGGACGAAGGAAATTCCAAAGAGACGACGATCTTCCCTCCATCAAATTGAGAGGTTGGCGTCCAGACCTGTTCCTAATAATTTCTCTTGTCGGAGAAGAGATGCAATCGGGGGTAGCTAGGCCGACATACAAGGGGAGCTGATCTCGACCGTCAATGCAGAGGCTCGGTCTTACAAGGCCGCTTAAATCCTGACACATTGTCTCATCGTCCGCCCTGGGATTTTTAGTATAAACAGGTCGAAGGTTCGTTTCCCAATCTGACCATGGATATCGCTTCCAGCTCTGACATCTGGCTACAAAGTCCAGCGTACAAGCGAAGGGAAATGGCCCTCGGGGGGTCCTACAGGACACACACTCGAGTCCACCATCCTTCCGAGAACTTGTACCTTTCAGAGCTCGGCAGGTTATCCCACCTTGGCAACAACAGGGACGCATCCTGCCTTACATGACAAACAATCGCTAAGAGTGAGCCTTTTAGTCTTCTCAAAGACCGATGACGCATTTACACAAGGTGTTATTTTGTGAGGTCGATCCTTTATCGAGTTTTTAGCAGTTTAGCGTCCAGACCTGTTCCTAATAGTTCCTCTAGTCGGAGGAGAGATGCAATCGGGGGTAGCTATGCCGACATACAAGGGGGAAGCTGATCTCGACCGTCAATGCAGGGGCTCGGTGATGATTATTTTCACATAACATGGTAATAACTTGATGCAGAATCATTCTATAATTTAATAATAACTATGTAAACACGCATAAGCTAAATTGATTTAACATTTCAGGCAAGTGTACCTATCAATCATAGTATAGGAGAATTCTACATCTCGTGTCGTATTCCACAGGGTCTTTTCAAATACTCGTACTCACCCTCACTCTATTATCATACCGATAATTAAAATTGAATTCTAACCTACATTAATCTAACTATGACTATTTAGATGAAGATACATTGGAGTGTTAAATTGATGAAAAGATGAAAGTTAAGAGCATTCACATGAAACTACTTTTGCATTGAGTCAAATCTATTTAATCATGTAATAGCAACATTATCAAATTCATTGTAATGTAAGGGTAAAACATTCATTAAATTCTCTCTCGAGCAATTCAAAATCTAATCTAAGTGAGTAAATTTTCTCTCGAACAATTTACAATACTCAAATTTTCATTAAGTACGTTACCCTATTTACTACACAAACTTATGAAAGGCTATCTCTAACATATCATAAATTCATTTATACATATCAAAATTGTATAATTAACATATCTTTCGATCATGAAAATTGCAGTGTAAATAAAAATAACTCCTAATTATGAAATTATTAACATCATTGCAAACATCCAATTTCTCAATCTAGAGGTTTGAAATTCATGAATAACAAAAGTTAAATTCATATTTAGGATAATCATTTTTGTTCCAAGAATTATATACGCATAAACTACCATAAATTTGAGGAAAACAATGTGATGCATGATTAAACAAATTGTTCAAATACAAAGTTCATGTAAAATATAAAATAAGGAAAGTTGAATCACCAAGATAAGATCAAAATTAAGAATATACATGAAGAATTAAAGGCATACAAAAATCCTCTTAAATTATCCTTCTCTTGCGTGCTCCACTTTCGTCCTCCAGAAAAGCTCCAATGCAAATTGATCCAAAAGTCCAGAATAAAATTTTCTACAGGTTTTTATAGTCTCATTGCAAACATGGTCGAACACGGGTTCCAACACGGCCGTGTTGCAGGCTGTGTTGGCAGTTCCAGGGCGGTTCCACACGTGCAGACGTGTTTGGTCGTGGGCCGTGTTTGATGACACGGGTACTGACACGGCCGTGTTGTCGAACACGACCGTGTTTTTCTTCATGTTCTTCAGACACGGGTAGGCTAGATTTAATTCTTCAATTTGTCCCGAAAAGGACACGGGCTGGGAACACGGGCATGTTCCCACCTGTGTGGTGCTCTGACTCTTCCTTCATTAAATCGTTTCAGCTAGAATAGAACACGGGTAGGAACACGAGCGTGTTCCTACCCATGTTTGACCAATTCTTCTCCTGTGATCAGCCATGTTGGTCCCGTCAACTCCCCTGTTTGCTCTAAGACTTTTAGTTCCACTGGTTCGCCGTACCTGCATTAGAGAAATGAAGTAGTAAGTGGAGAGCTCAATACATGAAATAGTAAAAACTCTAAACTATGCTCTACTATTCATGACAATACCAATTCTTAACTATTCTGCGCAATTACTAGATAAAGAGGTAGAAAATAGTGGACATGATTACAATTATGATAGTAAAAAGTCTATCATACTTGTACTCATCAAATACCCCCAGACTTGAATGTTTGCTTGTCCCTAAGCAAACTAATTCAAACAATTGGATTACCGATACATAATTCTTTTTCCGCACACTGATTGTTTTGAATTCAAATAGAAATTTGATGCTGCAATTGTATAGGAAATAGTACAACAGACTTTTCTAAATATAACTTTTTCTTAAAAATTCCTCCAATACATATCTTAACTACTTTTCGCTCTTTCTTAGAATTAGTATTATAATTATCCATAACTATTGTAAGGAGAAAATAACAATCTTAATAACATATGCTTTCCTTTACACACCCTCTCCACAGCACTAATGAAAATTAGTAAAGTTGGATCCTTAGGACTTGTATGGTGATGTAACATTTTTGGCTTAGGATAGGTGATTTTAAGTGGGGTAAGCAAAGATAACTCGATGGTTTTTTTTCATCACACCTAGATCACAATTGATCCCTTTGTATGGTCAATACCTTAACATACATCGATATTCTACGAGCACCCCCAAACTTTGCACGTATTATACTTCCCATATTTTTTGAAGGTGGATACTTATATATATATATATATATTTTTTAACCAAGGGTCTATAGTAGGGATCATTCCGAATGGGTGCCAGTATACACTCATTCAGGCCACATATCACTATGTTTTTTAGGAGCTTCATAGTAGGGATCATTCCAAGTGGGTGCAAGTATACACGCACTCATGCCACATATCACTATGAAAAAACTAATTTCATGAAGATCTCAATGATAGGTGTGCTACTAGGCGAGGATTGGCCTTGGTGAATTTTAGAGGTGCAGTATCAAAAGATATAGGGATTAGGTTCAAATTGGGTGTGTAAGGGTATAATGTTTAAGGTTTTGGGATTGAAAGGCTCAAGCTATCCAAAAGGAGGCCTAAGTTATTTCCACCCTTACTAATTAACTTGTGCAAAAGGTTTGAGAATCGCTAGTAAGTTCTAGACACCAATAGAGAAATTTTTTGTAATTTTTGATCTCCTAATACAAAATTTTCAAAATATTACACTCATCGACTCACTTTAGTATAGATAAATATATTTTCTAAAATGAAGTGATTATTAGTTAATAATATAAAGGATAATCTTTTTAAAATAAATTATATGGAGAAAAGTAGGCTAATGAATTTCTATACGTAGTTACTAAACAACAAATTTGAACACGAATTCGTTTTAATCAGTGTGCGAAAGTTAATTAGATAGTTATATTCCCAAATGAGTGAAGTAATGAAAGCTTAAAGAGAAGTAAAGAAATTTTTGAGGGGGGTGTATAACAACATTGAGTACTACGATAGAGAAAATATAAGTAATTGTAATCATGCATCCACCCGCAGACTTAAATGTTGCAATGTCCTCATTGCAATGTAACACAAAAAAAAATTTGAGATAGAAATTGCACCAAGATATAAAGAACTGACGATCATGAATATAAAGGAGCACAGAACGGAACAAGGGCAAATTTTTTTTATAAATACTGAACATGATAGTACAAGATCATAATAATAATAATAATAAAACAATACAGCACTACATAGCCAAATATACAGGGATATAAATCAGAAGTACATAGGAGTGTCATCCTGGTCATCCGGATCATCCTGAGTGTGAGGTCGACGAGGAGCTGGCCATGGTGGGCTGGTAATCCCCAAGTGCTGCCGAATCTGATATATGACGTCCTCAGTCCATTGCTTCATCTCCTCGATACGCTGAAGGCGCGACGATAGCTGAGTGTCATAGAAGTGCTGGAACTCCTGTGCATAACGAGACTGCCGCGGAGGCTGGGCAGTAGAGGACTCCCCCTAAGTATACGTCGAGCGGGCTGGGGGGATGAGAGGCTTATCTAGGTTTGGATCGACCTCATCATCGTCGTCGTGGACAGGTACATGTCGTCCACGACGCGCAATGGTATATGTTATCCCACCCTGGCCCTGACGAGCGGTGACAAGGCGGATGGATCGAAGACTGGCCATGGTGATGGGCACAGTCTTCGATACCACCGTCATCAGGGGAAGAGGCAAGAATATGCCCATATTCCTCGCCAGGCACGTGATGTAGGGGGCTACACAAATAGACCCGACGCGGGAGTTCTCTGCCTGATGAAGAATGAACTGGGCAAGCATATCGCCCAGGTGAATAGGATAACAGGCTGTCATTCTATGTAAATAGAGGATGTCCTGACGACTAACAACGCCGGAGCTTTCGCCCCGGCCGCTCAGGGTATGACTAAGTAGATGATGGACGTAATGTACGACGGGGGATTTCAGCCTTGAGGCTTTAGATCTCTTGGCCTCGTAGGGCTTGACGTCAAAGGATAGATGGCGGCAAATATCGCCCGCCTGGTCGCGACTGGGGAGACCAAATTGCAGATCAGAGTAGGCGACACTAAAGAGGAATGCCTCTTCATACACCCCTAAATGTTGTGTTAACTGGAGGAGAGATAGTGTATAGAAAGTGCCTCCTACCCGAAAGGAGATAATTCCCTCGGTTGGTCTTCTATTCTCGGTCAAGGAGGGTCGAAGGTTCAAATATAAAGTGGACAAGAACTCAAGCGTGAGTTCTCGAAAACCTAACTCTTCTATGGTAAAAAACCCTTGCCACCCTACTACAGAAATTAGTTCCCGTACATTAGCCGCAAGATTTATGGTTTCCAGGACGTCCCAGTCTATTATTCGTATATTCTGGAATTTCTTGGCTTGCAGGCGATTATAGCGATTTGTATGGAGCGCATCTGTGAAGACTAGCGGTTGAGCGACGTCGCGCCTCTCAGTAGACAACGCTTGAAGTTCCGGCCGACATCGACGAACGCCTTAGCTTCGTGATGATGACATGATCTGAAAACAAAGGGAAAATTCTAAAGATAATGAAGAAGAAGAAGGAAAAAAAGAAGAGATTTGATGGATGTAAACCCAGGAATTGTACCGATGAGGATTGATTGCGAAGAGAAGAGGCGAATCCACGAATTTGGAGGACCTGGTGTTATACCCTGCTGGAATAGGTGCAGGAATTGAAAGAGGGGAAGGTGGGGATGATGGAGAGATGAAAAAATTCTGCCCCTATAAAAAGAAGTCGAACACGGGTGGACACACGACCGTGTGTTCACCCGTGTTAGGAAATCGACGAGCGCGGGAAACACGATCGTCAAGGAGACATGTGGTCAATTTGCGGGAAAGTGCTCGTGTCAGTTGGACACGGTCGACAACACGGCCGTGTTCACAACCCGTGTGGTCAAACTGACAGGTGATGGGCACGGACACGGTCCACAACACGGGTGTGTGTGGACCCGTGTCCTTCTCTGGAAAAAAAAAATTTAATCGGCACATACGACATAGATGTGCACATGGCTGGGTGTACAGCTGCGTACTTCAAAACACGGCCGGGTAGATACCCGTGTCCTGCTCTGGCTTTTAATTGAAAATGCATTGAATGACACGGCAACACACACGAGCGTGTCGTTGCCCGTGTTGTGCTCTGGAAATATGCCGTCTTTCCCATGTTTATATGGGACACGGCTGGGTGAATGGGTGTGTGCTAGACACGGCCATGCACACGGGCGTGTGCTTGGCCGTGTACTCCTCTGATTTAGCAATTTCTCTTGAGTGCCTTATTTGTTCTTTTCTGGGTAGAAATTTAACTAAAGTTTTCATTAAAATTTCTATAAACTATATAGACAATTTACTATACTATTTTATACAGTCTCGTAGTCTAGATGGAGGCAGGATTCTAGACGAGCAAAGTCTTGGGGAAGTGCACCGTAATAAAGTTTTAACCGGTGCCCGTTGACTTTAAAATCTACCTTTTCAGGGTGAGTTAGCTCGACGGTGCCATATGGAAAGACTTCTTTAACCTGAAATGGTCCGGACCACTTAGACCTAAGCTTCCCTGGGAATAGACGCAGTCTAGAATTAAAAAGGAGTACCTGGTCACCTTTTTTGAATGTTTTGGGTTTTCGGAGGTGACGGTCATGAAATAATTTGGTCTTCTCCTTATAAATTCTGGAGTTCTCATATGCCATAGTCCTCCATTCATCTAGTTCATTAAGTTGAAGTTTGTGTTTCTCCCCTATAGAATTAGTATCAAAATTTAGAGAGCGTATTGCCCAAAATGACTTGTGCTCTAATTCTATAGGTAAGTGGCAAGATTTACCATAGAGTAATCTAAAGGGGGTGGTCCCTATAGGTGTTTTAAATGCGGTCCTATAAGCACATAAACAATCGTGTAGTTTCCTAGACCATTGTTTCTTATTCCCTTCTATAGATTTTTTTAGGATTCTCTTAAATTCTCTATTGGATACCTAGACTTGACCACTAGTTTGTGGATGATATGGTGTAGCTATCCTATGTGTGACTCCATATTTCTGCAATACCTTATCTAGCTGTAGATTACAAAAGTGAGAACCCCTATCGCTAATAAGTGTACGTGGTGTGCCAAATCGTGCAAATAGAGATTTCAGAAATTGGATTACTACTCTACTATCATTAGTAGGCAAAGCTTGCGCCTCAACCCACTTTGATACGTAATCTACGGCTACCAAGATATACTTATTCCCAAATGAAACTGGAAATGGACACATAAAATCTATCCCCCATACATCAAATACTTCACATTCAAGAATAAAGTTTTGCGGCATTTCATGTAATTTAGAAATATTACCTGATTTCTGACAAGAATCACATGAAAGCACATACCTTTGGGCATCCCTGAATAGAAGGGGCCAATAAAAACCCGAATCAAGAACCTTTTTCGCAGAGCGATTTGCTCCATAGTGACCACAAGTAGGACCTGAATGACACTGCTCCAGGATTCTCCACCCTTCATCGGCTGATACACACCTTCGGATCACGAAATCTGCACATATCCGAAAAAGAAAAGGGTCCTCCCAAAAGTAATATTTCAAATTGGAGAAAAATTTCTTTTTCTGCTGATATGAAAAATCCTTTGGGAGGACCTTAGCCACAAGATAGTTTGCATAATCTGCAAACCATGGATAATCATGATTTACATTCGAAGATAAGGCAAATAACGATTCCTCATGGAATGTATCAGAAATTTCAGATTCATCTAACATTGCTCGTAATGGATTTTCTAAACGTGAAAGATGGTCTGCCGCTAAGTTTTCTGCTCCTCGTTTATCCCTAATTTCCAAATCAAATTCTTGCAATAGAAAAACCCAACGGATTAAATGAGGCTTTGCTTCCGTCTTGGCTAGCAAATATCTAAGTGCAGAGTGATCCATGTAAACTACCACCTTGGACAATGTTAAATAGGATCTAAATTTATCAAAGGCAAAAACCACTGCTAGAAGTTCTTTTTCAGTAGTAGTATAATTCTCTTGTGCATTATTAAGTGTTTTACTAGCATAAAATATAGCATGAAAATGTTTGTTTCAGCGTTGTCCTAAAATAGCTCCTACCGCAAAACTGCTGGCGTCACGCATGATCTCAAACGGATGAGTAAAATTAGGCGCTATCATAATAGGAGAATTAATTAATCTCTCTTTTAAGAACTCAAAGGCATGTAGACACTCTTGATCAAAGAAAAAAAGTGTGTCCTTTTCTAAAAGTCTCGTAAGTGGTTTAGCAATTTTGGAAAAATCTTTAATAAACTGGCGGTAAAATCCAACATGACCTAAAAAACTTCTCACTGCCTTAACGGATGTGGGTGGTGGTAACTTTTATATTGTCTCTATCTTCACTCTATCTACTTGAATTCCCTGATTGGAGATTTAAT
The DNA here is from genome assembly GCA_039513925.1 of Platanthera zijinensis. Lineage (NCBI taxonomy): Eukaryota > Viridiplantae > Streptophyta > Magnoliopsida > Asparagales > Orchidaceae > Platanthera > Platanthera zijinensis. Next base: position 75,825,910 of record CM077095.1, on the reverse strand, counting down.
GACCTAGTACTAACCCTTCTTGTACCATAAAATGACACTTCTCCCAACTAAGTACTAAGTTTGTCTCCTTACACCTCCTCAGAACTTTCTCTAAATTATTCAAACATAAATCAAAGAAATCTCCAAATACGGAGAAGTCATCCATAAACACTTTCATGATATCTTCAACATACTCGTTGAAGATGACTAACATGCATCTTTGGAAAGTGGTGGGGGCATTACATAGACCGAATGGCATATGCCTATAGGCAAAGGTACTGAAAGGGCATGTGAACGTTGTTTTCTCTTGGTCTTCTGAGGCTATGGGGATTTGGAAATACCCAGAAAGTCCATCTAGAAAACAATAATATGAATGTCCTGACAAGCGTTCTAATATTTGGTCAATAAAGGGTAAAGGGAAGTGGTCTTTCCTAGTGGCATCGTTTAGCTTCCTATAGTCTATACAGACACGCCAACCTGTTCTTGTTCGCGTTGGAATTAATTCATTTTTATCGTTTGCTACCACAGTTAAACGACCCTTCTTAGGAACGACTTGGACAGGACTAACCCATGAACTATCGGAAATATGGTATATCATACCAGCATCTAACAATTTAACAATTTCAGCCTTACCTACCTCTTTCATATTAGGATTAAGCCTACGTTGCGGTTGAATAGATGACTTATAGCTTTCTTCCAAAAGGATTTTATGAGTGCAAAAACTAGGATTAATACCTTTTATATCAGATATTTATCAGGCTATTGCACCTTTACATTTCTTCAATACAGTTAATAATTTGGTTTTTTCAATCTCAGAAAGATTAGAAGAAATGATAACTGGGTAAGAAGAATTAGTTCCTATGAATGCATACTCAAGATGATCCGGTAAATTTTTTAATTCGACTACAGGTGGATTCTTAGTATTATTCTTATGAACTTCATGATCTCCTTCTGTAAGTAAGCTATATTCAGTACTTCTATTCATCGAAACAGAGTTATCTAGAAAAAGTAAATGATCAACAATATCTTCACTAATTTCATCTTCTATGTACAACCCCGTATCCCGCGAGTGGTCGACAGGAGTTGAACCGGCCGGCTCAAACCAATTTGGACCCAGCATGCCGAGCCCGAGCTCGGCAATAGTCGAGCTGAGCTCGGCGATGGCCGAACGAAGCCCGGCATGCCGAGACCGAGCTCGGGTGCAGGAACAGGGCTCGACGATAGTCGAGCCAAGCTCGACGATCCCCGTGCCGAGTTCGGTTTCTGTTGGGGCTCGGCGATCGTCGTGCCGAGCCCGAGCTCGGCAATAGTCAAGCCGAGCTCAGCGGTAGTCGAGCACAAGTCTGCCGAGTACCTGCCCGCCTAGGCCCAAGGCGAGGCGAGTCAGGCCTCCTGCCGAGCGAGTGCCCCCTCAGGTCCAGCTCGCATCTTGGCCATGGCATACTTTTACTATGTGGCCCCTTTTGGTTTGCCTGTAGTCCTCGAAAACAGTGAAGGTTGTATATTGGCAGGCCATCTTTTCCTATAAATAGGACCCAAGGGGTACCTCAGAAGGCACGCTGACTAATTCTCCGGCCTACTAGCGCTTTCTGAGGTACCTTAGCCCGGCATTTGGCTAAGGAGGGGAAGCGCTCTAAGATCTTCCGGGTGTGTGGTGGGACCTCCCCGCCGGGCCCTTGGTCTAGTCCTTGTTTCTTCTCTTTTCTTTGTCATTTTCTTGCAGGAGTGAAGTAGGTGCGCGGCCACCCCTTCCCCAAGGGTCGAACTCCACAAGAGACCGGTTTTCCGGTTTCAACATTTTGGTGCGGTGAGCGTGGAGAGTGGTCAGCAGAGAAAACCTCCTACAGGCTCGATGACTGGAGATGAAGGACAAGGATCAGGCAGGGGCAACTCGCCACCCCCTCCCCCACCCCCAGCGGCGAGCGTGCCGGCGGAGCTTAGGGAGGAGATCCTCGGGCTCGTCAGGACCGCCCTCGGCATGCGAGCTGAGAGTGCGACACCGGCTGTCCCGGTGGTCGCCGTTCCCGCACTCGGCGACGACGCACCGCTCAGGCGACCAGGGAAGGAACCCGCCGAGAGGGGCGAGCGCGAGTTCCAGGGGCGAGTTCTGTTCCCCGGCTCGGCCGCCGAGTACCACTTCGGCGAGACTGCAGGGAGGGAGTTCCCGACTCGCCCGGCTGAGGGGGGGAGCCCCTTCAGCGAGTTCGTTTCTTCAGCCCCAGTTCCCGAGGGGTTTCGCGAGCCGGAGATGACTTACTACTCCGGGAGAGGAGACCCGGTCCACCACATCTAGTGGTTCGAGGACATGGTCTCCATTCGACAGATGTCAGACGGCTTCAAGTGCCGACTCTTCGCCATCACCCTCAGAGAAAAGGCGAGAGAGTGGTTCCACCAGCTCCCGACCGGGTCCATTTACTGCTTTGAGGATCTGCGACGGGGTTTCATGCTGAGGTTCACCACTTCTAAGAAGAGGAAGAGGGAGGCGGAGTCTTTGTTCCGCATCAAGCAGAGGGTGGGAGAGACCCTGGGAAGCTATCTGGACAGGTTCCAGGAGGAACTGTCCCAAGTTCAGGAGATGCCAGGGCACACCATGATGGTGGCCTTCACCCTGGGTCTCCAATCCGGGTTCTTCGCGATGGAACTAAAGAGGTCACCTCCAGTGTCTTTTGAAGCACTTCTGGAGAGGGCGGCCAGGGAGGCCGAAATGGAGGCAGCACATCCAGAGTTTGCGCGAAGGTTGGCCAAGTGGGCCGTAGAAGAGGAAAGGCCAAGGGGTGGCCGAATTCAGGAGGAGAGGAGGGCTGAACCTCGGCAAAGGGAGCAGCCGCAGCAGCAGCCGCAACCCAGGTGGGTGCGTCCGGAACAGACCCACCGTTTGGGATGGAGGCCTGAGTGGCAAGACCAGGCACCACGAAGAGGTTATCAGGGAGGAGATAACCGCCAGGGTGGCCGAGGGCAGTACAACCCCCAGGGGGGTAGGCAGGGTCAGAGACCCCCTCTCCCCGACCAGGAGGAGGCAATGGCAATTGCCATGAGGGGGAGGAGGAGAGGACAGCCGAGGAGAAGGAGGGAGGTCAGGGTGGACCTGCCCTATTGTGACTTTCATCAGGAAGAGGGGCACCTCACATCCACGTGCCCGGAGTTCCTCGAGATGAGAGGGAGAAGGGAACAGCAACAATAAGGCCATCAGGAAGTTCGGATAGAGGAGATCCGGCCTCGGGAGGAGGGGGATCGGTGTGAAGACCGGGTCGATGTGGGCACCCGGGGAAGGATCGGAGCGATCCACGGGGGGGGGGGGGGGGGGGGGCGGGATCGAGGCCTCCCGTAAGTTAAGCCTCCACACTATGTACCGGAGGAGCGTTGGCTCCACATCCCAATCCCCTCCCCCGGAGGAGAAAATCACCTTCTCCAGAGAGGACTTGCCGGGTCACGAGGACCCCTTCTGCGATGCGCTGGTTATCCAGACAGCCATCGAGGATTTCACTGTCTCCCGAATCCTTGTGGACAATGGGAGTTCGGTCAACGTCATCTTCAAGAAGGCGTTCGATGAAGGTAGAGGCCAGGAGGGTGTTAGCCTCGGACGGGCCTCTGTTCGGCTTTTCAGGGGAGAGGAAAGAAGTCGAGGGGGGAGTGGGACTCCATGTCACTCTAGGGGGGCAGTCACACAACTGCAAGTTTGTTATCGTGGACGCCCCTAGCAGTTACAGCGCCATCTTCGGGAGACCCCTCATCAGCGCCTTCCGCTGCGTCCCCTCGTCCTTCCACCAGTGTCTAAAGCTCAATGTCGAGGGGGTCCAGATCCGGGTTCGAGGAGACCCTAAGGAGGCAAGGGAGTGCTACGTCTCGGCGGTAAACTCCATCTCTTGGTTGGAGGGGGCCGAGGAGATGGGGCGGAGGTTGGAGGAGGAGCAGAAATCTGACAAAGAAATGGAGGTGGAGTGCTGCGCTCGGGAGGAGGTCGCGAAAGAGACTCGGGGGTCGGCCGAGGCCATGGCCGTCGAGGAGGCTGAGGAAGAGGTCCTCGCCCCCGGAAGGGGAGGTATCGAGGAATGGGAGGAGCAGTCCCGTCTGGAGGCAGCGGAAGAGGTGGAGGAGATGGAGGTCCTCACCATTGGAGGCAGGGTGGAGAAGGTCCGCGTCAGCGGAGGCCTGACCCCGGAAGCTCAAGGCAGTATGCTGGAGTGCATCCAGAGGAACGTGGACATCTTCGCCTGGAGCGCCGCGGAGATGCCAGGGATCGACCCCGACGTGGCCTGCCACCGCCTCAACCTGGACCCAGAGGCTCCCCCCATCCAGCAGAAAAAGAGATCCATCACGGACAAGCTCGCCGAGCCAATCAGGGAGGAAGTCGCCAAGCTCCTCGAGGCTGGCTTCATATCTGAAATCCAATACCCCGGCTGGGTCTCGAACGTTGTAATGGTTAAAAAAGGAGACGGCCGGTGGAGGATGTGTATCGACTTTTCTCTTCTTAATAAATCATGCCCGAAAGATTGTTATCCTTTGCCTCGGATCGACGTGCTGGTTGACTCAGCCGTCGGTTTCCCTGTAATGAGTTTTCTGGATGCTTTTTCAGGTTATCACCAAATCAGGATGCACCCCCCTGACGTCAAAGACGTCTCGTTCATCACGGGAGACGGATGTTACTGTTACAAAATGATGCCCTTTTGGGCTAAAGAATGCAGGGGCTACCTATCAAAAAATGATGGATAGGGTCTTCCGAGAGCAGAAGGGGAGGAACCTCGAAGTGTACGTGGATGATCTCATGGTCAAGAGCTTGGATGTCGACTCCCACATCCAGGACATGGAAGAGACTTTCGCCACTCTCCGCAAGTTTAAGATGAGGCTGAACCCCTTGAAGTGTGTCTTCGGGGCGAGCCGGGGAAAGTTCCTAGGGCATCTTCTCACCCCCGCTGGGGTAGAACCTAACCCAGATAAGGTGAGGGCGATCCTGGAACTAAGGTCGCCACAAAGTACCAAGGAAGTACAGCAACTGACAGGGAAGTTGGCAGGGTTGAGTAGATTCCTCTCCCGGGCCGGGGAGAGGTGCTCCTCATTCTTCAAAACCTTGAGGGGGGGTCGAAGGTTTGAATGGACCTCGGAGTGCGAGGAGGCATTCCAGGCTTTAAAGAAACAGCTGACTCAGGCCCCCTGCTCCAAGGGCCCAAGGAGGGGGAAGACTTATTCCTATATCTAGGGGTCGGGGCTGAAGCCTTGAGTTCGGTTTTGGTTCGGGAAGAAGGGAAGAGGCAACTCCCCGTCTATTATGTGAGTCGGATATTGAAGAGGGCCGAGCTCCGTTACCCCATCCTGGAAAAACTGGCCTTCGCCGTAATCATCTCAGCCCGGAGGCTTCGGCCTTATTTCCAGGCACACTCAATCCGAGTAGTGACTGACCACCCCCTGCGCAACATCTTCAAGGGGGTAGAGCATTCAGGTAGGTTGGCCAAATGGTCAGTGGAGCTGAGCGAGTTCGACATCTCCTTCGTCCCCCGCCTCTCAATCAAGGCCCAAGCCATGGCTGACTTCCTGGCGGAGTACGTGGTCGAGGTGGCGGAGGAGAGACTCACTCGCCCTCTCCCCTGGAAAGTCAGGGTGGACGGTGCCTCGGGGAAGCACTCTTTAGGGATTGGGGTCATCTTGGAAAGCCCCCAAGGGATAAAGATCGAGCAGACTGTGGTAGTGCACTTTCCTATCACCAACAACCAAGCCGAATACGAAGCCGTAATCGCGGGTCTGCGCCTGGCAAGAGACTTGGGAGTGCATGACGTGGAGGTCCTCACCGACTCCATGGTGGTGGCTTCCCAGGTCAAGGGGGAGTTTGAGGCGAGGGAGCCCACCCTGCAGCTCTATTTGGTGAAGGTAAGGGGAGTCATTGGGACCTTCCAGACCTTCTCAATCAAGCACGTGCCGCGAGGGGAAAATGAGCCAGTCGACCAGCTAGCAAAGCACGGCCCCCGGATGGGAGGCACCATCACGGATCTCTTCCGACCTTCCATCGAGGAGGGGGAACTAATGGAAGTAGAACAGCACCCCTCATGGATGGACCCCTTTGTCACCTTCTTGTCCACTGGAGAATATCCGGAGGGAATGGACCGAAGAGGGCTCAAGCACAAGGCGGCATACTACCTCCTGCGTGAGGGACAGTTGTACTGCAAGACCCTCTCAGGGATGTTGGCCCGTTGCGTGGCCGAAAGAGAGGTGCACAAAATTTTGGAGGAAGTCCATTCCGGTGAATGTGGGAGTCATTCGGGGAGTCGGACCCTGGAAGGGAGAATCGTCAGGCAAGGGTACTTCTGGCCCACCCTCGGTCAGTATGCAGCCGAATTCACGAAAAAATGTCATAAGTGTCAACTATATGCCCCGCTCCAGCTCCAGCCGGCTCAGAGGTTAAGAAGCATCATGGCACCATGGCCCTTCGCCATATGGGGGCTGGACCTCGTAGGACCTTTCCCTCAGACCAGCGGGCAGAGGAGGTTTTTGTTGGTCATGGTTGATTATTTTTCTAAGTGGATGGAGGTGAAGGCTCTAGCCAAGGTGACCTCTCAGGTAGTCAGGAACTTTATCTGGGGAGAGATTATCTGCAGGCATGGGCTGCCACAGGCTATCGTCACGGACAACGGACCTCAGTTCGCCAGCACGGAGTTCATTCGTTTCTGCGAGCAGCTAGGGATTGACCTTCGGTTTGCTTCTGTCCATCACCCCAGGAGCAACGGGCAGGTGGAAGCGGCCAACAAAATCATCGTGAACCTCTTAAAAAAGAAAGTGGAAAATTTGAGGGGAAGTTGGGTGGAACAGCTTCCATCAGTCCTTTGGGCCTTGAGGACCACCCCCAATACGGCCACAGGGGAGACACCTTTCAAACTCTCTCACGGCTGCGAGGCCGTTCTACCTATCGAATTTGAGGTCCAGACGCCTCGGGTCGTCGAGGCAGGAGCCGAAAGGGAAGAATGGAGGTCAGAAAATGAGGAGGAGCTTCGACTCTCCCTTGATATGGTGGAAGAACTACGCGACTTGTCCGTCGTCAGGCAGGAAGAGGCCAAGCGAAGGATGGCCAAGTATTTCGACAAACACGTCCGTGTCAAGCAGTTCGTGGAGGGGGACCTTGTTTTGAAAAAAGTGGACGCGGCAGGGAGATCAGCCGCTGTGGGAAAACTCCACCCCAATTGGGAGGGCCCCTACATTGTGCAGGAGGTCTTGAAATCGAGGGGGTATCGCCTCCAAGATGTAAGAGGGGACACCCTCAGCCACACTTGGAGTGGCGACGATCTGAAACGTTTCTATCCTTGAAAATATTGTAGATATCTTGGCCTCATGAATAAAAACGAATCTCATTATCTCATCTTATGCTTTGGCAGAATAGTGAGGGTAGAGGGGCTCGTAGTTTAAACCCCCGAGAGGCAAAAGTTTCTAAGTCTTCTCGCTCTGGGGTTAGGTCTCGTCACTCCCCTGTCAGGCTCCCACCTAGCTGGCATGGCCGAGTCTCGATGGACATCGCTATGACCCTGGGGCTGAGCCCGGAGGATGTTCAACACCCGCCCTCAGGCTCTCACCTAGCTGACTGGCCCGGTGGTAGCACCCGGGAGAGGCAAAAGTTTCTAAGTCTTCTCGCTCTGGGGTTAGGTCTCGTCACTCCCCTGCCAGGCTCCCACCTAGCTGGCATGGCCGAGTCTCGATGGACATCGCTATGACCCTGGGGCTGAGCCCGGAGGATGTTCAACACCCGCCCTCAGGCTCTCACCTAGCTGACTGGCCCGGTGGTAGCACCCGGGAGAGGCAAAAGTTTCTAAGTCTTCTCGCTCTGGGGTTAGGTCTCGTCACTCCCCTGTCAGGCTCCCACCTAGCTGGCATGGCCGAGTCTCGATGGACATCACTATGACCCTGGGGCTGAGCCCGGAGGATGTTCAACACCCGCCCTCAGGCTCTCACCTAGCTAACTGGCCCGGTGGTAGCACCCAGGAGAGGCAAAAGTTTCTAAGTCTTCTCGCTCTGGGGTTAGGTCTCGTCACTCCCCTGCCAGGCTCCCACCTAGCTGGCATGGCCGAGTCTCGATGGACATCGCTATGACCCTGGGGCTGAGCCCGGAGGATGTTCAACACCCGCCCTCAGGCTCTCACCTAGCTGACTGGCCCGGTGGTAGCACCCGGGAGAGGCAAAAGTTTCTAAGTCTTCTCGCTCTGGGGTTAGGTCTCGTCACTCCCCTGCCAGGCTCCCACCTAGCTGGCATGGACGAGTCTCGATGGACATCGCTATGACCCTGGGGCTGAGCCCGGAGGATGTTCAACACCCGCCCTCAGGCTCTCACCTAGCTGACTGGCCCGGTGGTAGCACCCGGGAGAGGCAAAAGTTTCTAAGTCTTCTCGCTCTGGGGTTAGGTCTCGTCACTCCCCTGCCAGGCTCCCACCTAGCTGGCATGGCCGAGTCTCGATGGAAATCTCTATGACCCTGGGGCTGAGCCCGGAGGATGTTCAACACCCGCCCTCAGGCTTTCACCTAGCTGACTGGCCCGGTGGTAGCACCCGGGAGAGGCAAAAGTTTCTAAGTCTTCTCGCTCTGGGGTTAGGTCTCGTCACTACCCTGCCAGGCTCCCACCTAGCTGGCATGGCCGAGTCTCGATGGACATCGCTATGACCCTGGGGCTGAGTCCGGAGGATGTTCAACACCCTCCCTCAGGCTCTCACCTAGCTGACTGGCCCGGTGGTAGCACCCGGGAGAGGCAAAAGTTTCTAAGTCTTCTCGCTCTGGGGTTAGGTCTCGTCGCTCCCCTGCCAGGCTCCCACCTAGCTGGCATGGCCGAGTCTCGATGGACATCGCTATGACCCTGGGGCTGAGCCCGGAGGATGTTCAACACCCGCCCTCAGGCTCTCACCTAGCTGACTGGCCCGGTGGTAGCACCCGGGAGAGGCAAAAGTTTCTAAGTCTTCTCGCTCTGGGGTTAGGTCTCGTCGCTCCCCTGCCAGGCTCCCACCTAGCTGGTACGGCCGAGTCTCGATGGACATCGCTATGACCCTGGGGCTGAGTCTGGAGGATGTTCAACACCCGCCCTCAGGCTCTCACCTAGCTGACTGGCCCGGTGGTAGCACCCGGGAGAGGCAAAAGTTTCTAAGTCTTCTCGCTCTGGGGTTAGGTCTCGTCACTCCCCTGCCAGGCTCCCACCTAGCTGGCACGGCCGAGTCTCGGTGGATATCGCTACGACCCTGGAGTCGAGACTGGGAGTTGGCCCGAGGAAAACACCAAGGTGCGAGCTCGCCAGTCAAGACGGCGAGCTCGGAATATCCTACCCCCCCCCCCTTCTCTCTTCAGCTCGCTACTAAGGAAGCCCAGGTCCCGTCCCAGACCCAGGGGAAGGAAAGCGGCTCTCTCCAGCGAGCCTAGCCTCGCTCCAGCTAACTCGGCGAAAGACACGCCCTGATGTCTAAGGCGGATGCCGGCAGCATCTTGACCCAAACGTATTTTCACTTGTCTGAATTATCGAAAAACTGAGGCGAGACATGGCGGGGGAAGGTGAGGCGCGAGTAGGATATGACGCGAGCACGTGTCCTAGGGATTCGCCGCGAGCACCGCGGGGGCTGGTCCTAACTCAAGACATTCTACGGGCGAGGTCGCTCTACCAAGCGCGCGGGTATAATATCGCAAGTGAGCTTAAAAAGAAGATAGCAAAATTGTGCAAAATATCTTTGATTCATCATTACAAGTTTACAAGGCCCGCCTCGGCAGGGTACAAAAAAAACAGAGAGAAGAAAACAAAAGTTAACTCTCGCCCTCCCCCCTCGAGTGACGGTCCTCCTCGTCACCAAGCCGAGCGTCCTTCTCCCTCACCCCCGCAAAGAGCGAGTCGAAGCTATCTTCCTTCTCGCTGAGCGGGCTGGGCAGGAACAGGGTTGGCAGGAGCTCCCGGACGGTGACCTCCTCGCAGCCTTCCGCCAAAATCCCCGTCCCCCTCATGGCTTGTAGAAGACACTCGGCAGCCTCGACGGAGTTGACTCGCAGCCGCTCCGCGACATCAGACTCGCCGAATACCCGGGGCCTCTTGAAGGGGAAGGCCGGCTCGCTGGCGTCCGGGGGAAGGAGAGCGTCGGCTTGGCGGAGGACCTCTCCCAGGAGCCCCTTGTTCTTCTCTTTCAATTCCTCCACCTCCACCCCCAGCCGGGCGGCGATAGCCTCCTGCTCGCGGGAGTATATCTTCTGCTCGGCAAGCTGGACTTCCCGCTCAGCGAGCTGAGCCTGCAACTGGGCCACCTCGCCTCGCATCGCGTCAGCGGCTTCGGCGTCTTGTAGGGTTAGAAGTTCAGAACACGCGCAGGAATAATCTTAAGCAAGGTAAATAGAGGTATCCAGTGATTACCAAGCCACCGACAGACTTCGCGAGTAGAGCGTTCGCGAGGCCGAACCGCCTTTCCGCATCGACCGCGCTCTCCTTCGCCAGGTCGCGCTCCTGCTCGGCAGTCAGCAGGGCGTTGCTGAGCTGGAAGCCGCGGCGGACCATCATATGATGGAGCTCGAAGGCCCGCAGGTGGGCCTGCATCCCCTCGTAGCCGAGCTGACTGGGGGTAAGTTTCTTGTACGACTCGGCGCTGTCGCGGCTGTAGAGGTCGAAGCCGAAGGCGAAGGCGTGGGCGGTAGGCGGCCGGCGGGCTCCCCAGGAGGGGGCGCGAGTAGAAACGGAAACTCGGTGAGCCCCCTCGTCCCACTTCAAGATGGGCTCGCCAGCCGCATCTTTGCTCTTGCACCCCTTGCCGAAGTTGGGGTGATCCTTCGGCAGACTGGGCTCGCGGAGGGTGTCCTCCCCGATAGAATCGGGGGACGCCTCGCTCTTCTTCTTCCCCTTTCGGGGGGAGGAAGCTTCTTTCAGCGGACTCAAGGGCGGCTCGTCGGACAGAGCCTCCGACGAGCTCATGAACTTGGTAGGCGACGAAGGATGGTGCAGCCGTCCGCGCGAGACCACCCTCGCCCTCTTCTTCTTGGGGAGCGAAGGCTCGTGGCGCGAGCTTGACCCCCCGGACTCCAAGCGCTTCCTGCCGGGGAGTTGGTCTCGCGCTTGCTCCTCGCGACAAGCCAGTGCCGCCGCCCGGGCTAGCTCTAGAGGATCTGAGAATATCCCCGAGTCGGCGAACGGCGGGTGCTCCGGCAGAACCCGTTCCCCTGCAGAGAAAGACTTAGTCAAAAAAAAGAGAGGGAAAAATGATATAAGATCCACCTTGATAAAGTTCGCGAGAGGACTGAGCGAGATGTACCTTCACCGGGGAGAACGGGTTGAAGCGAGTCAAGGCCGCGGCGGAGGAAGGCGACCTCGAAGTCCTTGTGGAGGAAAAACTTGTGGAGGTCGGCGTCGCTGCCAGACAGGGAAGGAGGACGATATATGTCCTCGCTCTTCTGCAGGGGGCGAAAGGGGATGTTGCCGAGCTCGCCCTTGATGAAGACGAGCCGGGTCATCCAATTGTGATTCTTGTTCGCTAGCTCGCGAACCTTGATGAAGGACCCGCCGAAGTAGGCGACCCCGTCGGGGGTAGCCTTGTAAGAGAACAACTTGCGGAACACCGCGAGGTTGAACTCAATTCGCTCCCGGCGGAGGAAGCAGGCGAATGCCACCATCATAGCAATGGCGTTGGAATTCAGCTGCGCGGGCACCGCGCCGTAGTACTTCAGGATCTGGCGGATTTCTGGCCAGAGGGGGAGGCGCAGTCCCACCTCGAAGTGCGAGATGGGGAAGGCGAGCTCACCCTCCGGGAAGGAATTGATGGCTTCATGCTCGGCGTGCCTGCGAGCCTGGAAGCCGGGGGGGACGAACGCCGCCGTAAACTCGGCGAGCTCCTCCTCTGTAATGTGCCCCTCGAAAAAGCAATGGTCAACAAAGTGCTGGGCGCACTTAGACCGACCGTCCGCGTCAGGGTTAGTCTTGACCATGGTCGCAGAGAAAAGGAAAACCGCGAGCTCGGGAAGACAGAGACGAAGCAAGGATTCGAAAGCAATAAAAGCGTGCCTCGGGGGTAGGTGAGAAGGTCTATTTATAGAAGAAGGTAAAGAAGGGCGAGAGGGAGGGCGAGTCGGCCGATCGGTCCGGTCTCGCCGCGCCACCTCGCCATCCTCTCCTCGCAAGTCCTGCGAGCCGGCCAGGCCCCCGAAGGGGGAATTCGAAAAGACTCACCAAAATATTGAAAAAGCATATACATATACAAAGTGGTTGAAAAGTTGTTCCAAGTTATTACAAGCAGACCATTCAGAGCAAATAAAAGAAAAAATATAAATAAGGGCGCAAGGACCATGCGAGGGCAGGGGCGAGTACCGGCCGACTGACAGAGGAGCCGTTTCATTCTCCCCGGTCTCGCCGGCCCGCCGTCGCAGGCCGCCGCGCATGAAGTTCGCGAAGCCGCCCCATGTTCCTATTTATCACCCGCAGGTTCTCGTCAATTTTGTCCATCAGCACCAGGGAAGACGCCTCCTCGAACGCCAGGCTGACTCCAGCACCGTCCGCGAGACGCGAGCACTCCCACTGCAGCCTGTTGTTGTCCTTCCGCAGGTCGTGGAGCTCGCGCACCAGCTTCTTGAGAACCTTCCGCTCCCGTCTTGCGCGTTCAGGGCTGCCCACCTCGGAGTCCAGGAAGGCGTCCAGGGCGCTTGGAGAAGGGAGGGGCGAGTAAGGAGGTCGATCCACGGACTCGCCGTCCTCCATCCGCCCGGGAAATTCTGGGTGAAGAACTGAAAGACGGTCAGAAAAGCAAATATCCTCGGAACAGAAGAGCGATGCCGGAAACTTACCGCGCGAGCCTGGCTCCTCCGGGTTGGCGCGAGGAGAGAAGTGGCGCAGGTCCTTGCCACACCCCAGCAGTTCTTGAGGAGCGAGTTGGTAGCCGGGAACAGGGATAATCCCGGCGCCCCTCCCCACGACCAGGGATCCAGGGGAGGGTTGCCGGGAAGGGAGGCGACTCGGCGACGCCAGTTCTCGCGAGCCCGGCTCCTTAACCTCGGGATCCTGCCGTGGCGAGTTGACAGAAATACTTTTGGCCCGAGGGGTGGACGCTTCGCCGCTGTTCTCCCGGTCGGAAGACAATTCCACGAGATTTTTAGTGGAAGAGCCAAGAACCGGCTGGTTGGAGGAACCGGCCCCGTTCCCCAAGGCGGCAGTGAAGTCGGCCAGAATGGGTACGACCCCCGGAGGAAGGGGCTTTGCCCGCTTGGCCGAGCCAAAATCGGCAAAACGGCGAGCAGGGGCCTCAAGGTTGGTCAGCCCCGCGGCCTGGGCAGCGATCTCTTCGCGGGAACGTGCGAGTCGCTCTAAGAATTCCTTGGGGAGCGGCATCTTGACAGAATTTGGGGAAGGGCAAAGGTCAGCCAGATGCGCAGGGGTACATATATATAGCTACCTGTGGGGCCTACCAGAAGATTCCTTTTTGCCCCTGTCGCACTCGCCGGATCCTATGGGGTTGGATGTTTCTTTCCGAGCTTGTCCCAACCTCGCAAAGAGCGGGGATTATGTACAACCCCGTATCCCGCGAGTGGTCGACAGGAGTTGAACCGGCCGGCTCAGACCAATTTGGACCCAGCATGCCGAGCCCGAGCTCGGCAATAGTCGAGCTGAGCTCGGCGATGGCCGAACGAAGCCCGGCATGCCGAGACCGAGCTCGGGTGCAGGAACAGGGCTCGACGATAGTCGAGCCAAGCTCGACGATCCCCGTACCGAGTTCGGTTTCTGTTGGGGCTCGGCGATCGTCGTGCCGAGCCCGAGCTCGGCAATAGTCAAGCCGAGCTCAGCGGTAGTCGAGCACAAGTCTGCCGAGTACCTGCCCGCCTAGGCCTAAGGCGAGGCGAGTCAGGCCTCCTGCCGAGCGAGTGCCCCCTCAGGTCCAGCTCGCATCTTGGCCATGGCATACTTTTACTATGTGGCCCCTTTTGGTTTGCCTGTAGTCCTCGAAAACAGTGAAGGTTGTATATTGGCAGGCCATCTTTTCCTATAAATAGGACCCAAGGGGTACCTCAGAAGGCACGCTGACTAATTCTCCGGCCTACTAGCGCTTTCTGAGGTACCTTAGCCCGACATTTGGCTAAGGAGGGGAAGCGCTCTAAGATCTTCCGGGTGTGTGGTGGGACCTCCCCGCCGGGCCCTTGGTCTAGTCTTTGTTTCTTCTCTTTTCTTTGTCATTTTCTTGCAGGAGTGAAGTAGGTGCGCGGCCACCCCTTCCCCAAGGGTCGAACTCCACAAGAGACCGGTTTTCCGGTTTCAACATTCTAGAACACAATTAGTAATGCAAATTTCTAAAGGATCTTTATAATAAAAATTAGAATCAATAGAAGTCATCAAATTATCAACACCATGAGAAAAATAGCAATAATCATCACTGTCTAAAGATTGTTTCATAGTATTGCCAATTTGAAAAGTGACTTCATCTTCCCCTACTCTCAAAACAAATTTACCATCAAAAACATCAATAAGAGCTCTAGAAGTGGCTAGAAATTGACCACCAAGTATAAGTGGCACTTCGATATTTTCGTCCATATCTAGAATAACAAAATCGGCAGGAAATATAAATTTGTCTACCTTAACTAATACATCCTCCACTATGCCTCTTGGGTACTTAACCGACCTATCCGCTAATTGAATACTCATCCTAGTCGGGCTAAGTTCTCCTAGGCCTAGTTTCAAATATAATTTATAAGGCATCAAATTTATACTAGCTCCTAAATCCGCTAAAGCTTTATTAACTTGCAAATCACCGATTAAACATGGAATTGAAAAAGAACCGGGATCCTTAAGTTTTTGTGGTAATTTATTTTGTAAAATAGCGGAACATTCTTCACTAAGTGTGACTAAAGATAATTCTTCTATTTTCCTTTTATTAGAAATTAAATCCTTCAAAAATTCTGCATACTTGGGCATTTGAATAATATCAGAAAAAGGTAAATTAACATGCAATTGTTTAATCATAGATAAAAATTTACCATATTGCGCATCCGTGCGCTCCTTGTTCATCTTTGCTGGATATGGTACGGCTGGTTGATATTCCATTGGTGTCACGTTCGGTGCTTCTCCACTGGACTCCTCTTGAGGTGCATCCTGTGCAAGCCTTGGGTCTTGTAACTCCTTCCCGCTCCTCAAATGAATTGCTCTTGCATGTTCCTTCGGGTTTGTCTAAGTATTTCCTGGAAGTGTCCCTTGTTGTCTTTCAGATACCATCCTTGCCAACTGCCCAATCTGATTCTCCAAATTTCGAATAGAACCCTCTTGATTACGGAATGCAACATCGGTAGTTTGCATGAACTTTGTAAGGACATCTTCCAATGTTGGCTTCCTTGGCTCCATTTGTTGTTGTTGTTGTCCAAACATGGGCTGCTTGCCTTGGTTGCCTTGGCCTCCCCAAGAGAAATTGGGGTGGTTCCTCCATCCTTGATTGTATATAAAACTATATGGGTTGTTTCCAGGATTGAAAGGTGGTATGGGATTATTACCCATATAGTCTACATGTTCTTGCACTTGAGGTTCACCACTAGGCATTCCAATAAGGGAAGGGTCCCATTGTTGAGGTACCATGGAGGGTGCAGCTAAAGAAAGGTTGTCCATCTTTTGGTGGAGCTTCTCCACTTGAATTGCTAAGGCTATAACGGCATCCACTTCATACATTCCAGCAGGCTTAGTAGACTTTGGCCGCACGGTAGTCCATTGGTAGCTATTCATTGCCATTTCCTCTATCAACTGCTGGGCTGCCTCTAGTGTCTTATTATTCAAGGTGCCTCCACTAGCCGCATCAATCATCTGTCTGGTGGCTGGATTGAGACCATTTTAGAAGGTCTGAATCTGCAGCCAAGAAGGTAAGGCATGATGGGGGCATCTCCTTAATAATTCCTTGAATCGTTCCCATGTATCGTACAATGATTCAGCCTCCAATTGAACATACGTAGAGATGTCGTTCCTTAACTTTGCAGTCTTTGTCGGTGGAAAATACTTCATCAAAAACTTCTCAACCATCATGTCCCAAGTAGTAATGGACCCTCTAGGTAACGAATTGAGCCACTGTTTTGCCTTATGCCTTAATGAAAATGGGAACAATCTCAATCAAATGACATCGTTGGAGACACAATTGATCTTAAAAGTATCATATATCTCTAGGAATCCGGCTAAGTGTGTATTGGGGTCCTCATCTTGTAAGCCATCATATTGAACATATTGTTGGACTATTTGTATCACACTCGGTTTAAGTTCGAAATTATTGGTTGGAATGGGTGGTCTAACGATGCTTGACCCAGTTCCTTGGAGATTTGGTCTAGCAAAGTCAGATATGGTTTGCTCATTTTGGTTTGCCATGGTATCTAAATCTTCTGGATGATGTTCTCCTTGATTCACTATTTCTTCTTCTAATAGTTCATTTACAATATCTGTGGTGTTAATACCCACGTCTCTTTGATTGGTGTTGTGAATAAGTCGTTCTGGATCAAAATGAAATGGTTCTAGCCCAGAATTTCTTCCCCTGGTCATAGACTAACAGACTACAAAACAGAGATTAAGTAATATAATTATACTATAAACTAAGTTACATATATTTATTAGTAAACAAAAATTGTAGATTAATAGAGTTAAAGCTTTCAAAATATTAAAAAGGGGTCCCCGACAACGGTGCCAAAAACTTGATGATTATTTTCACATAACATGGTAATAACTTGATGCGGAATCATTCTATAATTTAATAATAACTATGTAGACAGGCATAAGCCAAATTGATTTAACATTTCAGGCAAGTGTACCTATCAATCATAGTATAGGAGAATTCTACATCTCGTGTCGTATTCCACAGGGTCTTTTCAAATACTCGTACTCACCCTCACTCTATTATCATACCGATAATTAAAATTGAATTCTAACCTACATTAATCTAACTATGACTATTTAGATGAAGATACATTGGAGTGTTAAATTGATGAAAAGATGAAAGTTAAGAGCATTCACATGAAACTACTTTTGCATTGAGTCAAATCTATTTAATCATGTAATAGCAACATAATCAAATTCATTGTAATGTAAGGGTAAGACATTCATTAAATTCTCTCTCGAGCAATTCAAAATCTAATATAAGTGAGTAAATTTTCTCTCGAACAATTTACAATACTCAAATTTTCATTAAGTACGTTACCCTATTTACTACACAAATTTATGAAAGGCTATCTCTAACATATCATAAATTCATTTATACATATCAAAATTGTACAATTAACATATCTCTCGATCATGAAAATTGCAGTGTAAATAAAAATAACTCCTAATTATGAAATTATTAACATCATTGCAAACATCCAATTTCTCAATCTAGAGGTTTGAAATTCATGAATAACAAAAGTTAAATTCATATTTAGGATAATCATTTTTGTTCCAAGAATTTTATACGCATAAACTATCACAAATTTGAGGAAAACAATGCGATGCATGATTAAACAAATTGTTCAAATACAAAGTTCATGTAAAATATAAAATAAGGAAAGTTGAATCACCAAGATAAGATCAAAATTAAGAAGATACATGAAGAATTAAAGGCATACAAAAATCCTCTTAAATTATCCTTCTCTTGCGTGCTCCACTTTCGACCTCCAGAAAAGCTCCAATGCAAATTGATCCAAAAGTCCAGAATAAAATTTTCTCCAGGTTTTTATAGTCTCATAGCAAACATGGTCGAACACGAGTTCTAACACGGCCATGTTGCAGGCCGTGTTGGCAGTTCCAGGGCGGTTCCACACGAGCAGACGTGTTTGGTCATGGGCCGTGTTAGATGACACGGGTACTGACAGGGCCGTGTTGTCGAACACGACCGTGTTGTTCTTTATGTTCTTCAGACACGGGTAGGCTGGATTTAATTCTTTAATTTGTCCCGAAAAGGAAACGGGCTGGGAACACGGGTGTGTTCCCACCCGTGTGGTGCTCTGACTCTTCCTTCATTAAATCGTTTCAGCTAGAATAGAACACGGGTAGGAACACGGGCGTGTTCCTACCCGTGTTTGACCAATTCTTCTCCTGTGATCAGCCATGTTGGTCCCGTCAACTCACCTGTTTGCTCTAAGACTTTTAGTTCCACTGGTTCGCCGTACCTGCATTAGAGAAATGAAGTAGTAAGTGGAGAGCTCAATACATGAAATAGTAAAACTCTAAACTATGCTCTACTATTCATGACAATACCAATTCTTAACTATTCTGCGCAATTACTAGATAAAGAGGTAGAAAACAGTGGACATGATTACAATTATGATAGTAAAAAGTCTATCATACTTGTACTCATCACTCGGTCTTACAAGGATGCTTAAATCCCGACGTATCGTCCCATCATCCTCCTTGGGATTTTTAGGAGAAACACGTCGAAGGCTCATTTCCTAAATCGATCGTGGAGTTAGACTTCACTGCTTCTAGCTAACTTGAGATGTTCAACACAAAGAAGACAACTCGCATCCACCCATGCCTCCTAGGGCGAGGAAATGTATATATAGAAACACGATTACAAGTAAGCAATACATGTTACTGCTAATGATAGAACCTTTTTAGGTCATCTCCGCTCCAAGTACTTCCCATTAGCTCTTCTTCTAGGTTTTGTAGACGATTACCCCCAGTGGCTAGGGCTTCCTGGACGATGAAAGGTCATTCCCAGTTGGCATGCAGCTTGCCAACGATAGCTCCTCTTCGTGCCGCATCCATCTTCTTCATGACCAAGTCTCCTGCAAGGAAAAATTTTAAGCAAACATATTTGTCGAAGTGCTTTGCCATTTTACTCTTGATTTCCTCCTGGAGGATAGAGGCTAAGTCACGAAGTTCTTCGATGTAATCCAGTGAGAGCTTCTGAGCATCTTCATTCTCCAAGAGCCACTCTTCGTTGCCTTCTCCTACTGCTACAACCCTCGGACTCCAAACCTCAAACTCGACAGGGATGAGCACCTCAGACCCGTGGGACAACTTGAATGGTATTTCCCCCGTGGCCGAGTTAAGAGTTGTTCTCAGAGCCCATAAGACTGAGTGGAGTTGTTCTCCGCGGTCCAATCGAACTTCTGAGTAAGGAGGTGACCTAAGAACTTCCCCCTTCCTGTTCCAAAGATGCACTTAGCCGGGTTGAGCTGCATCTTGTACTTCCTTAGGGTAGAGAAGGTCTCCACCAGATCCTTTATGTGTTCTGTGATGCCTTTGCTCTTGATGAGGAGATCATCCACATATACTTTCAGATTCCACCCCTTTTGCTCCTTGAAGACTGGATCCATCATCCTCATATAGGTTGCGCCCGGGTTCTTTAGCCCAAAAGACATCATCTTATAGTTGTAGCAGTCATCGCTCGTGATAGAAGATACGCTGCGGCAGTCGAAGAATGCATCTGGATCTGGTGATACCCTGAAAAAGCATCAAGGAAACTCATCACAGGAAACCCGACGGCTGAATCAACCAGCGCGTCGATTTGAGATAAGGGGTAGCATTCCTTTATGCAAGCTTTATTTAACATGGAAAAGTCAATACATAAGTGTCAGCCCCCTCCGGACTTTTTCATCATTACAACATTAAAGACCCAACCAGGATATTTGATCTCCGAAACAAAACCTGCCTTCAACAACTTCTCTACCTCCTCCCGGATCGGTTCAGCCAGCACGACGATGCTCTTCCTCTGCTTCTGACGGACGGGGGAAACTTTGGGATCCAGGTTAAGGAGATGATAGGCAACATCGACATCAATCTCTGGCATCTCCACAGCACTTTAGGTGAAGATGTCCACATTATCCTACAGGCATGCAACCATCCCCAACTTCCCCTCCTGCGTAAGAGATTATCCGATCTTAAACAACCCCGACTCTCCTCTCCGGGAGATCACCTCCAGCTCTTCGGTAGCTCTCAGGCCTTCCTCCTTCTCCAGCACCTTCTCCAGCCTCTCCGCGTCCTCCATCCAGCTGATGGTACTGACGACGTTCAGGTAGTACTCCCTTGTAGCCTTTAGATCGCCCCTGATCAGCACCTGGACGTCGCCCCGACAGTACTTCAGGCACTGATGATATGACGATGGAACCGTCTTGAAGTAGTTGATGAGCGTCGCCCAAAGATGGCGCTATAGCAGTTCGGGGCGTCGACGATGACAAAACGATATCGGATAAAAGTACCACCAAGGGTGACCAGAAGGTCCACTTCTCCCTCCACCTCTTTCTTCTCTCCCGAGAAGCCAAAGAGGGGTCCGCCCGCATCTTGGATCCTGGATGCTTCCACCTGCAGCCTCTACACCCCTCTTCCGATTCCTTCCATTCCATGGGAAGATGTTAGCATGGATTTTATCCTAGGCCTATCAGTCACGTTTAGATGACATGATTCCATTCTAGTGGTAGTAGATCGATTTTTCAAAATGGCTTATTTTATTGCGTGCAACAAGACCGATGATGCGTCCAATGTAGCAAAACTATATTTTAAAGAAGTTGTTGGACATAGGGGCGTTCCAAAAATGATAGTGACTGATCTAGACATGAAATTTACTAGTTATTTTTAGAAAATCCTGTGGAGAATTATGGGCACCAAACTATTGTTTACTTCGGCCCACCATCCCCAAATAGATGGGCAAACGGAAGTGGTAAACAGAAGTTTGGGGAGTTTGCTTCATTGTCTTGTGGGTGACCACAAGGGAATTTGGGACCTCATCCTTCCTCATGCTCAGTTAGCGTACAACAACTGAAAAAATAGGTCGACGGGATTATCACCAAATGAGATCGTTCACGGTTATAAAGCATCAGTGCCACTTGACTTGATTCCGTTACCGCCATCTTATAAGTCAAGTCAGTTTGCACAGGATTTTACTTCCTATATTCATAATTTACACAAACACATTAATGACGCGCTCACCACTCAATATGCATCTTATCAAGCACATGCTTACCTACATAAGAGGGCGTCTTACTATAAGGTTGGCGATTTAGTCATGGTGCGTCTCGTCCCTGAACGGATGCCTTCAGACACTATAAAAATGTTGGCGAATCTGCGAGCTGGACCCTTTCGGATTATAAAAAAATTAGGAGAAAACGCATATCTGTTGGAGTTACCTACTGATTGGGGTATTTCTCCTATTTTTAATGTTTCTTATTTAACGCTTTATGTCTCTCCACCACCTGAATTGTCTAACTGTCCATTTAGTTCCACTACAATTTCTAATGGGTTGGGGGGTGAATTAGTTTCTGGATCGCTCTCTCCATCGGTCTCCAATGGAGGTACATTGGTTGTTGATGGTGAAAAGTTTCCTCCTTTATTGCCTAACGTTTTTCACAAGTTCCCCAGGACCAATTTTCTGCCAGACAGGATCCTTCAAGATGAATGGCTCGCCTCTCCAAGTGGTGGTATACGTCGTTACTTGATTCGATGGCGTGATCGTCCGACCTCCGATGATTCTTGGCTTCCGGAGTTGGAGGTGGCTCTTTTGGATGATGCTCTTCTGCGCCGGTACCTGCATGTCAACTCATCGGTGATGAGTCCTTTTGAGCGGGGGAGGATTGATGGAGACGGCGACCCCCAACTTGTGGAAGAGGATGCCAACATGCTTGCAGATGATCCTTCTCTGTTTCCAGTGAAAGACTTGCGGCGCCATGACTACCATGCGGAGCGTCGCTACAATCTGTGCCCTCGGCGCAAGACAAATAATTAGTTGAACTTATTTTTATTTATTAGTTTGATAGTATTTTGTTTCATCATGCTATAATTAAAACTATTGAGTGTTTTATTTTATTTGGGCTGCATGTAGTCATGAGTGTTTATTTTTTTTGGGCTGCATATAGCCAAGCCTTTTGTGTTGAGCCTATAGATAGGAATGTATTGTTTCCTTAAGGGTTAGTTGAATGAAGATTAAGTAAACCCTAAACTTTCTTTAAGTGTCTCTCTCTCTTCTCTCTCTTTTCCTCTCTAGCTACCAACCCCTCTCCCTTCCCTCTCTCTCTAAAGTTTCGGCCACCAAACCTTTTCCTCTTTCCACCCCTCCTCCACCCGAGCAGCCGACTCCCTCCTCCACCCGAGCAGTCGCCTCCCTCCTCCACCCGAGCATCCACCCCTCCTCCTCAACCCGAGCAGCCACCTCCCTTCTCCACCCGAGCAGCCACCCCTCCTCCTCACCCGAGCAGCCACCTCCCTCCTCCACCCGAGCAGCTCCTTCAAGCACACAAACCGACCAGCCCCATCAAAGCAAGAACCGGCCAAGGTGTTTCCATCCGGCGTGAAGCGAGGAAGGCGGAAGAATTTTCTCTCCATCCGGCGTGACTCCGGCGGAACCGCGGAAGAGTGATCCACGAGTGAATCGGAATCATCTATTCTGATTTGGGTAACGATATGCTCTACTTTGTTTGTGATTCTCTTTTCCTAGATTTTTGTTGTGGTAGATGAGATTTTTGCGTGATATTGGAATCGTTAGATTTTTCTGTTGATTTCTCCGATAGTATTTTGTCGTTCAACCTATTTGAATATTTTCCGAGAGGATTTGGCAAGCCCTCGTACTTTGTGTTGGGAGAGATCTACCATTTTCCGAATCGAACTTTTCGGTAGATCCCTTTTGGTACAACTATTGCTCGTTCGGACCGGGTGGGTACTTTTAGCTTGACAGGACAACGACCTATAACCTATTGTCCGATCTTATAACGGCGTGGCTACCATACGTTAGCATTAACCTGATAACTTGCCCAACGAGTGTGCTACGTTTGAGTTTCTGTGCGAGTGTAGAAGCAGGATTTAGAGAGGTTCTCGTGTTAACCTATCGCGTAGGCATTATAGCCTACATCACAGTATCTCCTAAGAAAGATCAATCTAAGCTGATTGAAGAGATTGATGCTTTATATGATAATCCTCCTAGCTCTTCCAATGATGATGAAGATTCTGAAGATTCTGATGATCCTAAGGCTAAGAAGAAGATAGTTAAGAAAAGGAAAGCTATTCCCAAGCCCAATCCTACTAATGACACTCCCTACTATATTCTACAAAAGATTACACCTTATCCTGGGATGGCACAATGGATGTGGTTGTTAAAGAATGATCAGAAAGAAAGGAAGAAGAGAAGAAGGTACAGGTCTCCTCCAAGGCAATTCAGGAAATACCCTCCTCCTCCTCCATCAGCTGGGGCCTCCAGAAGTGTGACTCACAAATCAGCTCCAATCACTAAGACATATCAGAGACACTCCAAGCCAACTTCTCAATGCAGCAGTCAACAACAACAATCTACTCAGAGCAAGCCTCCTCCATCTACAGAAAAGAAAAGTTTTTCAGTATCTATTGATGACTCAAAGGACTCTAGTCCTAAAAGGCCAGAATCACCTCATATTCCTTTTGTAGATCCAGAACAAGAGACTATTGCAAAGATGGCTAGATTTCAAAAGCTAGTTGGACTTTCATTGATCAACAGAGCTATAGCAGAAGGAAAAGATCCATCTCAGTACTCCTCAATGTCTTCATACAGAAAAGAAGAGCTCAAAAGGTATGACAAAGCCAATAAATTTTTCAATATAGATGATGATTTGAGTATCCATCCTGAGGTTATTGTACCAAGGGCTACTTCATGCAACATTATTGGAGCATCTGACATGACTATGTCTAAGAAAGAAGTTGTAAACCCCAACAAAGAAATCATATTCAAACAGCCATCTGAGATATCTGACAATGAGAAGACCAAGAAATCTAAGTAACTGTTTGTTTAGTTTATTTTCTGAACTATTTTGTGTTTAATCATGAAGCACCTATTGTACATATCTGCTAAATGTTTATTTTTCTGCCAGATATCTGTTTTCTGCTTTGTGATTGTTTTCTTTTGTTTGTATTAGTGACCTCACCTAAATAGGGGGGAGATTGTTGGATCCCTAGTTTGGATTTGGGCTAGGTTCACTAATTAGGATGTGTTTGACCCACATTGTATAGTTAGGGTCAAGTCTGTTAGTCCTAGAGTATAGGCTAGTCTTTAGGTTAAATCTTCATGGACCAGCCAGCAGAGGACTTCAGTAGACTCAGACTTAGAAGATTCAGAATTCAAAATATTAGTTTGAAATTCTTCGAACTCAGCTCGACGATCGTCGATCGCAGATCGACGAACTCAGTATTCATTCTCTGAGTTGAGCTCGACGATATTCGAGCTCAGGTCGACGATCTCTTTCTCAAGACAGATTCTTTGCCCGACGAACTTGGAGCGCAGAATTGGCAAGATATTTCCAGAATGAAGTTCGCTGAGCTCAGGTCCACGAACAGGAATTCTTAGCTCGACGAACTTTAAACTCCAGTTGACGAAATCTGCCCAGAGGTCGACGATTTTTGTACCGAGCCAGATTGAGAAGTTTTCCTTACTTATGTTCCTAATTTATTACATTATTTAGCAGTAATTCTCTGAGTAATTAATGCTCATATTCTCCAGAATATAGCCGTTCTTGACAGCATTAATTATGAATTTCATTAAAGTTAATTGCTTGCTTATTTTAACGGGACAGGTGAGGAAACTCATTTAAGAAGATATTCTAGCCGTTTCATTCTCCAGAATCAGTCAGCAATTAATGCTTGGAATTCAAATTTCAAAGGAGAATTTTGATAGCAGAATATAAAAGAGATTTTCTCTTCAGACGACTATACAGTAATGAGAATATAGAGAAGATACACACAACATACAGAACTTCTTCTCTGTGCAGAAAACATTCTATTTTCCCTTGATCTTACTGAAAGCTGAAGAGGAACAACCATCACATATCAGGAGTCTTCTTCAACTTCTACTCCAGGAATCTTTAAGAATAACAACTCTTGATCAGTCTGCAAGTTCCTGGATCTCATCAAGACAAGGCTGAAGACCTATACCCTGAGCAAGGCTCCTGTCTTTCTGAACATCTCAACATTTTAGAAGGATCTTTGACAACAGAATCCACTCAAGTCTTCTATATTGTATAGAGAAAAGAGAAGACACCATCAACTCTCTCAACCTCACTGTAAAAGAGTTTATTAACTCACTTCAAAAGTTTATTGTTGGTTTTTGGGCACCTGATCAAAAGCCTAAAGGGTTGTGAGATCTCCCTGTAAATAGATCTTGTGTTGGCAGTCATCTGATCAAAAACCTGATAGTGGATTCCTACCAGAGTGGTAGAAGAGTGGATTTACCCAGTTTGGGGAACCACTATAAAATTTTTTTGTTGTCTGGTTGATCATTTTCTCTTTGTTTTTGCTGTGCTGTGGTAGTGTAGTTAGTCTGTTTCTATTTCATTCTTTATAACTACTAATATCACTTATTTTCTCTGATATAATTTAAAAACAGCCAAAAGTCTTAAATTACTCTATTCACCACCCCCCCTCCAGAGTAAATCAGGTCTATCTCCTTTCTTTCATATCATACCGCAATTAGACCCGCAATGCTCTATGGTTTTGAGTGTTGGACAGTGAATTGTGTACATGAGCAAAAATGGGAGTTGTGGAGATGAGAATGCTTAGGTGAATGTGTGGACACATGAGAGTGGATACAATTAGGAATGAAAGTATCAGGGATAAGACAGGAGGAGCACCATTGCATAGAAGATGTGAGAAGCTCGTCTAAGATGGTTTGGACATGTACAAAGGAGACCATTAGAGGCACCTGTTAGGCATTGTGAGAGTCCAATCTCTAGGCATGTTAAACGAGGGAGGGGTAGATCAATAAAGACTTGGAATGAAACTGTAAGGAAAGACATGATGTACTTAGGCATTAGTGAGAATATGATAAAAGATATGGCACAATGACGACAAAGGATCCATATCGTCGACCCCATTATAGTGGGATAAAGACTTGAGTGTTGTTGTTGTATTCTTTAAAGCATCCTCTTGTGTTTGTGCATATCTATCTCTGTATTTGTGCATGATAGAGTTATGAATAAGAGAGCGAAATTTGAAGAGTTAATTAATAATATAAACATATATGTTGTTTTTTTTGTTTTCATTCTTGGTTTATATTTTGCATCAATACTTTCAAATTTGGAGTACCAAATTTCATGTTTTTAGCTTGTTGGGAATGACCCCCCATTTTATAGGAATTAAGTGTGCACATAGACACACCCCCATGATCTCCACCCAAAAGGAGTGAGATCATGGGTTTGATCGCGCACAAGATCACCACGCCTGATCCCCCGCGCACTGTTCCCACTATGCATAATGGGGAAACCGCCGCACCTCGCCGGTGGAGGGCGGCTGGCCTCCCCCCGGACGCCGACCGCCCGCCTCTGTTCACCGCACCGGCCCCCTCCTCGAGCGCCCAAGTGGCCAAGGGGGCGGCCGCCCGGGCCGCCCCCTCGCTCGGCCGCCGGAGCGGCCGAGGTGGTGGCCGCCCGAGCCGCCCCCTTGCTCGTCCGCCGGAGCGGCCGAGGGGGTGGCCGCCCGGGCCGCCCCCTTGCTCGGCCGCCCGGGCCACCCCTTACTTGGCCCCCGGTGGCCAAGGGGGCGGTCACACCCTCCCTCGGTCGTCGACGCGCGGCTAAGGAGAGCGGCCGCTCCTCCCCTCGCCGGCGAACTTGGCGGCAAGTTCATCGGCCTCCCGTGGAGGCCCGCTCTCGCCGTCTGATTAAGGTGGAGCGTCCTCGGTCGTTCGATTCGTGTGTAACCATCCACTGACCACCAGGTTAGTGGGGGAAATTTAATTAATATTTTATTATTTATTTATGCTGGTTTCCAAATAACGGGATACACCCATTTAAACTATAGTATAAACATTCATGAAGGTGGTTACGGTGTGCGGATAACCGCATAACCACCGTAACCACCTCCCGGAGATTATAAAAGGAGCCTCATGCCTCCTCATTTCTCATCTTTCTTTTCAGAGTCTTCTTCTTTCTTAGGTCGAAGCTCTGCCAATTTCCTCCTACCTGCCATCTCCGAGCCACACGCGAGTCGCACTCGAGCCACACCCGAGCCACAATTGGGTCAAGTCACGACCACCGTAAAATCCAAATCGTCCAAGTTACAAGCGGCTCCCGCAACTACAAGACCGAGTGCTCCGCCTCCCATCCAGAATCAACAAGTCGCTATCCGAAGACCACCAGCGCGAAGCGCAATTTGTAACAACTCCCGACGTGACGGTCTGTTGTCCACCGTGTGCAAAGTATTCTCTCACCCCATAATTGTAACGAGAGGTGTCCTGTTACCCCCAGCTTCACAAACAAGCTATAACTGACAGGAAATAGTAGATTTTGACCAGCACAGATCCGGTCATGTGATTTTTTACCCACTTGAGGAGTTTTTTCATGTTAAAACTGCTTGTGTACAATCAACCTATTCTTTTGACTGTGTGCGCGCTCGACCGTTCCGAGAGCTAAGACGGTCTAAGAATTCCGGCCAGACCGAGACATCGAGTTAGTCCGCAACAAAGCTCATGAATTTTTTTGGTAAAAGATTCAAATCAGTGCGATCTTAAAAAATGAGTTGATAATAAAATTTTGTTGTGCGCCCATATCAAATGTGTGCTTATATTCAAAATAGACGTGCATGTAACAATGTTTTATTTATTTTTATTTGGGTCGAATAGATAACAAAAGGAAATAATATGTTTGTTTATTGGTTCCTCGTACCTAAATTTATGAGGGTCCGTTTGTTTGAAAGACATTGGTTTTCAATCCAATGTTAATACATGCACGAATTAACAATTTGTTTAATTTCAATTTTGTTGTTCGCAAAATAATATTTTTTATCCAAAAAATTGACATTATTCCGTTGGTTTGTTGAGATTAAAGACATTGACTTTAAGAATTGAAATAAAAAAAATAATAATAACACAAATAAAAATCAAACAATGTGTCAATGTGAATATAAAGGCAAGTCTTCGGGGAAAACACGTGTCCAGACAGAGAACGTGTGCCACTGATAAAAACATGCACCAGGCGAAAAATGCACCCAAGGATGAAAATGTGTGCCCAGGTGACAAAGGGGCGCTCAGGGTGAAAAAGGGCCTTAGGCGGAAAAAGGGTCTTCTGGGCAGAAAAATGCGACCTTGGTGGAAAATGTGTGTCCATGTGAAGGATGCACGCACTGACAAAAAATGCCCCCCTGATCGGAAAAAGAGTGCTCGGGCGGAAAAATGAGTGATCGGGAGAAAATGCACGCCCAAGCTAAAAAATACAGCTCAGGCAAAAAATCAGCACCAGGGCCGAAAGTGAGCATCCGGGCGAAAAATATGTGCTCGGTCGAAAAATGCACACTCAGGCGAAAAATGTCCGCTCAGGAGATGGCACACTTTGGAGGAAATGTGTCAAGGCGAAAAGGAGCGCTGATGTGAGAACGCCCGCTCGTGTGAGTTCGCAGTTCCGCAATACTCAATATCAAAATCTGCGGCGGGATTCGACGGAGAGTTTTGTAGGTTTATTTCAATATATATGGCTTTGAACTCAGAATCGATTCCTGTACTAAAACATTCATACGAACAACACTATTTATTTTCTTATTTTCAAACTCAAATTTTGAATATCAATTTTTGCATAATTATATAGAAGCCTCATCTGTTTTTAAAAATTATGAAAATCTCGAGTTATGAGATGTAATTATGCAATTTTACAAGCTACTTTCACTTTTAGACTTTTAGGCTCCGATTCATGCGGTGGTGACCCTTGACCGATAAAAATAAGCCCCCCAACAAAACCTTAGTCATAATTATTGAGTGCCCCTTTCACAGGAGAAAGTTTACGGTACTAAAATTAGCATTGTAAATTTAGAAGAGAGGCTAATTTTGGTAATTTTAAAAGGGCGTTTATATTGGCAGCCCGTATATCGATATTGGCAGCTCAATTATAATGGCAGTCAAGTAAATCGTTATTGTCAGCCCAATGGCTAATGGCAGCTCAAAAAATAGGTTTTTAAAAGTCATTTTTAGGAAAAGTGTTCAACATGAAAGTTGTAGATCTCGACGAGATCTACAACTTTTATGTTAAACATTCTTTCTAAAAATGCCATATAGGAGGTCTATTTTCAAAAGGCGCGGAACCCGAGCGGAACTATGCGAGTTCCGCCCGAGTTCCGCGCCTTTTGAAAATAGGCCTACTATATGATATTTTTATAAAAAGTGTTCAACATGAATGTTGTAGATCTCGTCGAGATCTACAACTTTTATGTTGAAAACTTTTTCTGAAAATGTCATATAGTAGGCCTATTTTCAAAAATTGCGAAACCCGCATTTTGGGCTGCTATTAGCGGTCATATTACGTGTGTTTTTCATTAATTTTTGGGCTGCCAATATCGATATACGGGCTGCCAATATAAACGCCCTTTTAAAATAGCTGGGAGATGTAATTATGGGGTCCCAGGGGTTGACCCACTTAGTGCACCACATTTCATGTCTAATTTTATAATGATTTTTTTTTTTGGAATTGTTATTGTAATGTAACCTATGAATATTTGATAATTGTACTCATACATATACTGTTAAAAATATATATATTTTTAATCTTATATACTCAAAACATTAGATGAATGAGATAACAAAATATAAGCCTGAAGCCTAAACTGACTCCAATTGATCTGAAAGCTCCTAAAAATTTCATCGCCAGTTTTGCTAAACTTTCAGGACATAGGTGGAAGATGATAGAAGGTAAAATGATTGAAATCTAAATAAAATAATAATAATGAAGTTCTACATGATTTGAAGTAGTTGTAACCTAAGGAAATCCAAGATC
This sequence comes from Platanthera zijinensis, assembly GCA_039513925.1. NCBI lineage: Eukaryota > Viridiplantae > Streptophyta > Magnoliopsida > Asparagales > Orchidaceae > Platanthera > Platanthera zijinensis. Next base: position 75,796,333 of record CM077095.1, on the reverse strand, counting down.
AATCATCGCTATGGAGATAGCGCATCAATGAGAGGATCTATTCGAGAGAGTAATCCGGAATTTGTAACAGGGGAGGAAATCGGGATCTCAAGCAGGTTGAAGGTTTCTAAAGAGATTTGGGTTTTGGATCCTTAGTAAGGAGAAGGGTGGCTGGAGTTTTCAGAGTAAATGAAGAAGATAAACAAAATCACCAGCAGAGCTAAGCCTCTTACTAGATCTACAATGGTGACGCGAAGATCCTCACTGGCGACAAGCTACGAGCAAAGAGATGGGCAACGGCCCCGACCGAAGAGAGGGGCGTGGAGCTGCGACCGAAGAGAGGGACGTCGGTGATCAGCAGCGAGCGAAGAGAGGGGCGGGGGTTCCGTTCTCGGGGTCGGGCGTGGTTGAGAGAAACGAGTGCCTAGATACAAATATCAGATTTGTTTAAAAAAAAAAGATGCTAAAATTCATAAATTTTATAGGTGTGAATATTCATTTATGGGTACCAATAACAATTCTGATTTTTTTTGAATAATATGACATGATTCTTCATGGCATGATTCCAGCAGGGCTGAACCGGCGGGATGCTGTTTGGGAAGCTTGTGGGAGCTCCGACTGAGGACGGCCGGCGTGAAAGGGGGCAAATCCGGCATTTTGCCGCTGGCCTACCGAGCACCAGCCTATGGTTGCGAACAAAATTTTCTCTCTCCACCCATCATGCCACCAAGCCGGGTTCTCAAAAGAGCCTTACCATTACACAGGAAAAATCTCACGTCCGTGCTGTGTTCTCTCATAAGAAATCCTGATAATTAATTATCTACATTACTTAAAAAAGCACTCCAATGAACACGTGTCCTCCCCAAAAAAAAACCACGCCCACAAAAAAAAATGCGTCATCCACGTTGAATGCCCAGATATCACCGGAAGGCCCAATTTTGAAATCTCCCACATTTACTATTCTAGCTTCTCTCCCTCAAAATATAAAGTAAAATGTCAGCGGTTCTCCCTTGCTCCCCAAACCCTAACCGCACGACCCATCTTCTGTGCTTTCTCCAAGCCGTACCCTGCAAATTTTTGAGGCACCCCACTACTCCACGCTGCACCGCTCACACTCCTCACGATCGCTGGCTCAGAATCCTCCATCAACGCCGACTCAGAACACTTCTTTCTCCTTTTACCGGCCCCGACATCAAAGTTTCCCCGCTGCTTCCACCTCCGCTCCTCCCTCTCATGTTTCTCATTTTTTTTAAAAATTTTTAATCCTCCATTTCACTCCTCCATGCTGCAGCGCTCACACTCCTCATGATCGCAGGATCAGAACCCTCCACCAGCGCTAACACACAACACTTCTTTCTCCTTTCATCAGGCTCGCCTCCGAACTACCTCCCCTGAGGATGCCGCTCCCCTCACCGGCGTCGGCATCGGCATCAAGATTTCCCCGCTGCTTCCGCCTCTGCTCCTCCCCCTCCTCAAGGTTCTCATTTTTTTAATTTCCCCGCTGCTTCTGCCCCGCTCCTCCCCCTTCCTCATGGTCCTCAAGGTTTTTTAATTTTTTAATTTTCTATTGTGTGATCGGCCTGCGTGCCGAGGTTTGGAAGACACTTTTAGTGATCAAACTTTTGTAAGGCCATAAGGCCAATATTTGTGTAGTAAACATTCCTATGGGTTTTTTATAGTGGACATTCATGCTTGGCTGAGTTCTTTTTTCTTTGCAACTTAATAAATTGCTTCCGCTAGGTGCTCTGTGTATGACGTTATGATTGGTTGATTGGTTTCAATAAATAACCAACCGGTCTGTCCGTGGTATATGGCGTCGGGTCCCGGCCGGACCTACTGCTATATGCTATACGACAGATAGGGGTGTTATACATCAGTCTCTGAATTGTCTGATGGAGAGTTTTCACTAATCTCCAAGCAATTCATGAGATTTCTTGGCAAGATGAGACAAATGAAAAATCTGTCCTCCTCATCAGACTTCAGAAGACCTCATCGTGATGTGATTGGTCTAAGAAAAGCTACAACTAAGAGGATAGGTATAAATCTAAACTGAACAAAAAAATTTCTTCTGACATTATTTGTTAATGTTGTAATAAGGCAGAACACGTAATTGCGGAGTGTCCTTAAAAAAGAAGGAAGGATCCAAGAAAAAAGAGAAGAGATCCTTCAAAGGTAAGATAAAGGAAGAGAAGAGCTTCGTCACAAAGAAGTCCAAGACTCTCAACAATAGTGACTCAACTGAGTCAAGCTTAGAAAATGAAGAAACTTACTTCGGGCTCATGGCTCAATCAAATGAGGAGGTGGGCGGCTCCCAATTCCATCGGAAGGTAAACTCTCACACAATCCTCTCTCAGTCATAAATTTCCACAAATGGTTATGAAGACTACTCTTTTGAGGAAGATGAAGCTGACTTGATGGATAAACATCAAGAACTCTTGAAAGCTTTTGACAAATGCCGCAAGGTAGTCAAAAAGCAATTAAAGGAGATTTCTTATCTCAAGCCAGTTGAATCAAGCCTGAGGGAGGAAAATGCTTAATTAACTCCTCTCAGAAATGAAGTTCACTCATTGTGAGAGGAATTGAAATGCTCCGCTGAACTGTTAAGTCAAAAGGATAAATACTTAGATGAGCTGGAAGAAAAACTCTTGGTGGAAAGGAAGCTGTTGAAAGCTACTCGAAGCCAAAGACCATTCTTCCCCTCATTGATGAGTATTCTGCACCTAAGAAGTTTAGTGGTCTTGGCCACATAGCTGGAAAAGGTAAGGCTGCTAAGAAAGCCAGTACCAAAGACAAAGGGAAGTCACCACAAGGTCAACCCTCATTTAAGAAGGTAATCTTCCCGATGAATAAATTTGACCTTCAGTCGTCCTTTGGTCACTTTGCTAGGCCTACTTATATGGAGCCTAAAAAGAGCTATTAAGGATGGACCCGTCCTCTAGACTTTGGTGCGAGTGTTTTCAAAGCACCTTATGAAGAAATTCCACTCAAAAGCTATGGTCCATACATTCATAGACCAAGTGGCAAGAAGGCTCCAAAAGCCAACACTGTTGTTCCCAAGGCCAATGAAATGGTGAAGCCTTATGTGTGTTGCAATTGTGAGGCTTCCACTTCCAGCTATGTGGCCCCTGCTAGACCGCCCGTACAAAAGGTAAAGCAGGAGTACAAGAGAAGGTACAATAGGTTTGACTGTTGGTGTTGCTGCAAGATTGGTCACTTCGTCGTAGATTACTGGTTTCATCCGATAAAGCTTGAAACTCCACAAGTTAACAGTGCGAGGCTGACCACTCGTAACATTAATGTTCCAAGTGTTGTTAAACTAACAAAGAATCAAGAACCTAAGTCTGTTTGGGTTCCTAAGGTAAAATGATTTATGTTTGCTGGTATGTCCAAAGGCCAACAAAACTCCAATCTGGTATTTGGACAGTGGATGCTCTCGGCATATGACCGGGACTAGAAGCCTATTGCGAGAATTTATCCTAGTTGAAGACGGACCAAAAGTTATCTTTGGAGGGTCTGACAAGGGAATCACTAAAGGCTATACTATGATTTCAAACAGCATAGTCTCTTTCACAGATGTGACTTATGTTGAAGGATTAAAACATAATCTGATAAGCATAAGTCAATTATATGACAAAGGCTATATTGTTGAGTTCTACAAGGACAAGTGTCTGATAAAATTGTATGCTAATTTGTAGACAATCTTAACATGCACTCTGAGTAGAAATATTTTATGTTTAAATTTTCTATGTTTAGACAATTCTGCACCATTGTGATTTTAGGCAAAAGATAGTGCATCTATCTGTCACCAATAACACAAGATATTAACACATATTAATTTCAAAACTATAAATATGTTATTTTCTTACAACTTAGTGTGTGATACGCCCCAACATTAAGTGTATTAAAGAGAGTGTTTGTTCCACATGCCAAATGGGTAAGCAGACAAGGGCTACATTTAAGGGCATTTCTGAAAAAGATTCCTCTAGGAGTTTGTATTTACTTCATATGGACTTATTTGTTCCTATGCCAATTCATAGTTTAAGCGGTAAAGTTTATACACTGGTCATTGTTGACGATTACTCTCATTTTACTTAGGCGTTCTTTTAAAACACAAGTCAGACACCTTTGAGGCCTTCACGAATTTTTTTAGGCAAATTCAGAACAAATTAATTGCTCAGTGGTCTAAATAAGAAGTGACCACGAAATAGAATTTGAGTCTGGTGTCATGAAAAAATTCTGTGGAAGTTAAGGTATCTTTTATAAGTTTTTCTCTCTACATACTCCGCAACAAAATGGAGTTGCTGAGAGAAGAAATAGAACAATCATTGAAGCATGTACAACTATATTGAATGACGCTTCAGTACCAGAGTAATTCTTGATGGAAGTAGTCAACACAACTTGTCACGTGCAAACCTTAGCTTTAATCTACAAAAGCCATCATAAAACTCCCTACGAACTGTTGAAGGGCAGAAAACCGACTATGTCCTACTTTAGGATCATTGACAGTAAGTGCTTCGTACTTAACAATGAGAAGTATTATCACACGAAGTTTAGTGACAAATGTTTTGAAAGTATTTTTGTAGGGTATAGTAGCCATAGTAAGACATATATAATTTTTAATAAGAAAACCATGGTGGTAGGAGAGTCTATCAATATTGTATTTGATGAGACAAGCATGCTTTATAGCAGCTCGTCTAGTGTTGTTGGTGTAGATGTTGGTACCTGGTTAAAGGATCTAAGATTGGTAGAAGTGGTCAAGGAAGATGCTCCAAGCTCTGTCAAGGTCGTCGATCTAAGTATGATGGATGAAGAATGACTAGATGAAGAACTACCTCAACCTGCAGGAGATGTTAAAGATGTGGCAGAACCTGCTGGTGGGAGAGGAAGAAATCTAGCGTTCAGACAACTAAGAGATCACCTGACCGATCTAATCATTGGAGAGCCAGGTGACAGTGTCAGAACTAGAAGAGGTACTGCTAACGAAAATCTACATCTTAGTTTTCTGTCACAGGTTGAGCTAAAGAAGTTTAAAGAAGCAAACAAGGCCGCCTTTTGGATAAGGGCCATGCAAGAGGAGCTCAATAAGTTTGAAAGATACAAGGTTTGGGAGTTGGTGCCTAGGCCCATAGGACAAAACGTGATCAGTATCAAATGGGTATTCAAAAACAAGTTGGATGAAAATGGAGTAATCATAAATAACAATGCCAGGCTTGTAGCACAAGGATACAGACAAAAAGAAGGGATCGACTTCGATCAGACATTTGCTCTTGTGGCTCGACTCGAAGCGATAAAGTTGTTTCTAGCGTATACTGCTCACAAAGGCTTCAAGGTCTATCAAATGGACGTGAAGTCGTCATTCCTCAAAATAGATCTGAAAGAGGAAGTATACGTAGTACAATCCCTAGGTTTTGTCAACTCTACTTTTCCTGATTACGTTTACTTTCTGAACAAAGCTCTTGTTGGCTTAAAACAAGCTCACCGAGCTTGGTACGAGATGCTATCTAGCTTTCTTCTTGAGAACAAGTTCACAAGAGGAAAGATAGATAAGACATTATTTCTTAGGGAAGTAAAATGCAAGACTTTGCTGGTGCAAATCTATGTCGATGATATTATTTTTGGCTCTACGGAAGACAACCTTTGGAAAAAGTTCTCCAAACTTATGCAAGGGAAGTTTGAAATGAGCAGTATCTGAGAGTTGATGTATTTCTTAGGACTTCAAATGAAACAATCTGAAGATGGAATTTTCATCTCTCAGACAAAGTTCACCAAAGTGTTAATTATGAAATTCGGAATAGAGAACGCAACCTCGATGAGGAATCCAATGAGTTCAACTATGTCTCTGTACAAGGATGTGAAAGGGAAACCTTTTTATGAAACCAAATATAGAAGCATAATTGGATCCTTGCTCTATCTTACTGCCAGCAAACCCGACATAATGTTCTCAATATGTGTGTAGACTAGATTTCAGGTGAACTCGAAGGAATCTCATTACGTCACTGCAAAGTGAATTTTAAGATACCTTAAGGGTACACAGAATCTTGGTTTATGGTACCCAAGAAGTAATGATGTCGAGCTAATTGATTTTTCAGATGCAGATATTGCAGGTAGCAGGGATGACAAGAAAAGCACTTCTGGGATGTCCCAATTCCTCAGAAGAAGGCTTATTTCATAGAGCAGCAAGAGGCAGAATTGTGTGGCAACTTCCAATGTCGAGTCAGAGTACATCTCTATTGGTAGTTATTGCGCACACCTTCTTTGGATAAGGAATTACCTCAAGGATTACAACCTGAAATTAAAGGAGATACCGATGTTTTGCGACTCCTTCAGTGCAATAGCGAATGCAAATAATCCATTCTCTCACATCAGGAAAAAGCACATCGAATTCAGATATCACTTCATCCGGGAGCATGTGGAGAACAATGACATAGCTCTCAGCTATATCCCGACGAATAAGCAAGTTGCAGATATATTCACGAAGCCACTAGACGAGGCCAAATTCTCGTTTTTTAAAACAAAACTGGGCATGCTAAACAAGGACTCGTGAAAATGGCTAAAAAGACAGGAATTCACTCGGGAAGTACTTCACTATGCAGAGAAATTTGTCCAAGGAAAATTCGTCGGATATCACTCATCGGACCTCGATGATTCGTCAAAATTCTGCTAGTAGTCAAGACGAAACTCGATGAATTTGGCTCAGCTTTCGGTGAATCTCGATGAGTTATACTTAGGTCAATTCTTTTTCTTATATTGGATCTGAAGAGACGCGGTTTTCATGTATGCGCCATTTCCCGTATCTTAATATATATATATATATATATATATATATATATATATATATATATATATATATATATATATATATATATATAAAGGGACTCGGGGCAAACCATATTCTAATTTGTCGAAAAAAGCCGTTCGATTCTGCCGACTCCATCTTGACATTTCGAATCCCGCGAGCAGCTCGTCATCTTCTTCCTGATGATTTGCCATCGACAAATCTTCTTCATCGCCGAATAGATTTAGTGAAAGCCCTCCAAGCAAGTTTCGAATGTTACAATAAACCATTCAAATTCTTCTTGAGGTTTACCGACGATTTTTATAGTAATAGCAACCGACAGTGCTCCAAGCCGATTCTCTAAGTTCTCATTTATCTGATTCTCCATGGCTCCTCAAAGCACCAGTGGCTTGCTAGGCGGTGGAGAGCTTGTTCGAATAGGGTTTGCTTCAGCCTCAGATGAATTCAGAAATGTAATACTCATGTTGGAAGCAACCGACCTCTCCTTTGTCCTCGAACACCCCTGCAAAGTCTTGGATAAAGATGTTCTTGAATTTTTTTTCAGAATGCAAAGCTTCGACATGAAGTCACAGTGATCAAGAGCAGAGTTTGTCAGATCAGAGTCAAGGTGAAGGCTTTCCTCCTAACCAGCTACTTGCGGCATCCAGCTTATGAAGAGGCCGATCACCTCGAAGAGGAAGAATTTACAAGAGCTATGGTGTTCTGTGGATTGCCCAGAGGTACCAAAGCTATTAAGAGGAAAGGCATGAATGAGTAAGGAAAGCTATTATCAGATATCATTAGAAAAGTACTGCAATGCAAAACTGTATCCTACGATTACCTAGCATTAGAGATGTTTAAGATTCTTGTGGCAATCAATTGCCGAAAGAAAATGGATTGGGGTGTTGTACTGTTTGCTAAGATCAAAGACAGTCTCCGCCCTCCCTACTTTGGAAGGATTCTTAGTTTGTACTTGAATCAGATGGATAGAGACATGTTTGACATGTCCAAAGACATCCCTATCCACCACCTGAATAAAATCGACTCATCCATCTTCTCGAGATGGGATATGAGGATCTAGAGGCCAGGTGGAGCTAGATTGCTACCTAAAGAGGAGGAGGAGGAGGTAGTTCCCGAAGAAAGTATTTCTTCTCCTACCCCTAGTGAGATTCCTGAGAGATTGAGTGCAGGAATTGAGGGGGAGCCTGCTGAGACACAAGTGGCCACTGAGATAGTTCCCTTAAGTGTTCCTACAGCTACAGAGACAGATGCTCCAGTTAGTTCTGAGCCAGAAACACCAACTCCAGATGCAGATGTTTAAGTTTCAGTTCCAGTTGCTGTAGTTATAGTTGAAGATACAGATGACCTACTTTCTGAGATTCCTGATATAGGTCGTGCTGCTACTGCTGAGTTAGTGCCAAATGAGGTTGAGCATGAGATAGTAGCTGAAGATGTTCTGCTTGATACAAATCTGGAGGTTGGTATTATTGCTTATGTTTTGGACGCTGCTGCTAATGATTTGGGTGAGCCACTTGATGGTACTGAGCTCGATATTGCAGATTATGAGGTCATTACTGATGAGGATGAGCTTACTGATGATGATGTACATGATTCTACAACGCTTGCTGTCCCAGAAAAATCTGCTTGCAAATCTCCTCGATGCTCTCTCTATAAGGACTGAGGGGGAGCAGACTCACCTCTTGGTCACGATGCAGACACAACTTGATCGATTTGTTATAAAGCTACAATGAAAAATGGCTGACCTTCCAAGTGGACCTCTAGTGGAGGAGGTCGAGATTGTTGATTTGTCTGATGAGAAAGGAGATGTAGAGGTGCATCCTCCTATCCTAGATGCTCCTGCTATTGAACTACTTTTTAAAGCTCGTGTTACTCCCATGGAAGAGTCTTCCAGTGACTCTGAGGGAAGTGAAGATGCCTCTTCCCCTCCCAGTGTTCCGGCTGCAGACATAGGATCTACAAGTGCAGATATCTCCATCCTGAAATCCATAGAAGCTATGATGGCCAAGAAACATGCAAGGTTTGATCCCTCATTGAAGAAAGTTTTAAAGAAAGTCAAGGAAATAGAGAAAGATATGAATAGCGGTCTTGCTGAGATCAAGGTGCGTTTTGATAAACTGGATGATATACTAAACTCTTTGTTTGTGCAAGGCAGCTAATCAATTATTCATACTATGGAAGGTCTAAAAAGTAACTTGGATGTTCTTACTGAATGTTCACCTAGTGTCAACTATCTTCACCTATAAGGGGGGGGGGGGGAATAGGTGTCTCTGCAGCTTATCAGCGGAATTAAGATTTTACCTGCACAAGAAAACAAAACAACCAAGCACAGAAAATACACAGGCAATTCATAGTGGTTCCCCGATTTGGGTACGTCCACTTTCCCCCTTCGACCTATCTCCCAACACGGGACGACTCGGTCACTTCACCAACAGGATTGAAATCCAATCCTTGCACTAACGGAAGGAACCCTTCCACACGTAGGAGTCAACACTCCCACAACCCGGGTTGCACCCAACCCTTACAACTAAAGACCAATCGGTCCGTTACAAAGAAATTGAAAATGCTTGTAAGAAATACAAACGACGTTTGGAGAGTAAGGTGTCCCTCTTCGTTCGACGACGTGTTCTTGAAGTCAACGAAGAGTCCACAACCCTAGATCTCACTTGGAAAGAATCTTCCCGAAACCGGCGGTGGCTTAAAGCGGCGGCAAGGTTCTTGGAATCAGCGGCGGCGACGGAGAGCAGCAGCAGTGCCAACTTGATTCTAACTTCGTAGCGAAGGAAGCAAGGTCTTCCAACGGTCACACTAGGATCGATCGTCTCGATCGATTCGGAAGGGGAGGGATTTTCCCGATCAACGAATCAAGAGACAAGGGATATCTGGTTAGACGCGTGAGACGCTATGCTAGCCTAAGCTTCGGTTGCCGGAGATCTGGAAGAACCTGAGATCAGCAGCGGCGACAAGTGCACGAGCTGCGGAGACGATCGGCGGAGCGTTAGGGCTTGTCGGCGGCTCGTGCTTTTCGAAATCCCGTGTATTGCACCTTTTACTGTTCATACATACGGAGTATATATACATTAGGTCAAGTATATGACCGTTGTGGGTCCCACCAATAAGAAGGCTTGAGCTCGGTTCGAAACAGTTCAGATAGTTTGAACCGGTCCAGAGAACAACAGAAAACTGCCTAAGTCAAATTCGGCGAGAATCGTAGGTGATTCTCGCCGAATCGGCGAGAATCACTTACGATTCTCGCCGACTTCTACTTAGCCGAAATCTGGCTGAACTGAAACAGAAGCCGGGGAGAATCGGTGGGAATCACTTTAGATTCTCACCGAGTCGTCGAGAGTGCAAGGTCATTCTCGACGAATCGGCGAGAATCATAAGTGATTCTCGACGATTCTGCCTTAGAGAAATTTCAGGCGGTGTCGAAGCAGCCGGCTTCAACCGGCGAGAATCAGCTAGTGATTCTCGACGACTCGGCGAGAATCATTAGTGATTCTCGCCGAATCGAGAATCACTTAGTGATTCTCGTCGATTTTTACTTGGGCTATTTCTCCTCTTTCTTTCCTAGAGCTGGTCTTTGGCCCATCCTTGCTCCTTGTCTGCTCTTGCTTTATCATAGCCCTGTACTTGAAATTAAGTACACCCCAATAGAGAGAGTACACGTAGACCAACACACTGATCTGCTTAACGAGGGATTACATTGCACAGACCCGTGTATATTGACCCACTGCACCTTGACATTGGTGTGTACTTAGCGTGGAATAACTGCAAGCACAACTGGAAATATTTCATCAAATACATTGTCTATTTACCTTGGCTTGCACAGAGGCTTCTTCAAATCAGGTACATTGTGGATGCAATACCCAACACTTACAAATGTTGATGCAAATGCCAAAATAGTAATTACTGCCCAAGATGAAGGAATGAACAACTTTGATGACCAAATGGTCCACTATTCCAATGCCATAATATCCACGGTACTTGAAGAAGTCAAAAAATGGGAGGATGAGTTGAAAGCAAAGGTGATAGCCCTTGAAGCCGACATGATAGAAAATTTCAAAGGAGTCAGCACCTACAGTTATGGTAATTTCAGCTGGCTTCATAATGAGTTATTTGGTGGGCAAGGTCAAACTCAAGCTCGAATTCCTAAATTCGTGGTTCCTGCTCCGGTGGATGTTCATGTTAATCCTGCTCAGGATTATTCTCAGTACTGGACTAACATGCAGGATTTCCCTCAGTTTGAACCAGAATATACTGTTGTTGATGCCCATCCAGAAGTTCAGATAGTTGAAGACATACCTCATCTAGCTCACAAATGGAGAAAATATTGTGAAGGCCCGTCTGCTGTCAGGTCTTATCCTAACAGAGAAATGGCTAAGGTATGGAGTCCAATTTCCAAAAGTATCATTCTAGACACCTTCAAAATAGTGGACATGGCTAATGAAAGCATATGGGATCATTATAGCACTAATGAATGGCACAAGTATGAGGTAGCATGCGCGAAACGAAGACTGTATTTCAGGAAATACAACTTTGATAATCCAAATACTCCTCCAGCTCCGCCAAGATATTATCCGAAGCCAAAGGCGTATTTCGACAGGCAATAACAGAAAAGCCAGGGCAAAATGGCTTAATTGTTTTTCAATTGATAGATGTGGATATTGGTTGCCCTAATATAGAACTCCTTTATATATATAATTTAAATGTTTTGACGTGGAATGAGTTTAATTCTTAATTTTATATGTCTTATTCTTTCTGTACAATTCACCTTAGCTTGTAGGGTTCTGACTTCTTCAAATAGGGGGAGATTGTTGGGTATTGTATCCACAATAACCCTGATTTGAAGAAAGGTCCCCTTAAGCTAGGATGAATTGAGATTGTATTTGATGCTGTGTGTTTAGTTATGTGCTAGCAGGACTATATTGCTAAGGACACACCAATGTCAGGTTACGGTTGGTAAGTAACACATGACTATACAATGTAATCCTTTATTGTGTAGGCCAATGTGTTGACTCACGTGTAATCTCTCTATTGGGGTGTACTTCAATCCCAAGTGTATTAGAAGAATCAAGGAAGGACAAGGACTTGGAATCAGAAGAACAGAATTTTACCCAAGTAAAATTCATCGAGTATCGTAAGGGATATTCGTCGAATTCATCGAGTATACTCATAGATACTCATCGAATTCATCGTGTATACCTACTGACACTCATCGAATTAATCGTATTTACTTAGGGTAAAATCTCTGAGAGTTTGAAAATCTATTAAGTAAAAATCATCGAGTATCATCATGTATACTCTTCGAATTCGTCGAGTGTATCTTCCGATACCTACCGAATTCGTTGATTATACATGTCCATACACGCCGAATTCGTCGAGATTTATTGGGTATACCTTTGAGTTTCTGAATTTACTTCTCAAGATTTTTCTAAGTCGTACTCATCGAATATCACTCAGCTTATGTGTCGAATGCGTCGAGTGTATCAGTCGATACTCATCGATTTTGTCAAGTGAGCGAGTCGATATTCGTCGGATTTGTCGAGTATGACTTCTGCTAGGCGTCAAGTGATAAGTTTGTTCGGGCTGAATTTACCCAAGTGTTTTTCATCGAGATTCATGTCCGTTCGGCGAGTATACTCGGCTATACTCGACGAATTATACTTGGGTTATTTGTTTCATTTTTTCAAAATTCGGCTCGGCTTGTTCAGATTGCCATGCACTGTAACTCGCGACCTTCCCGGTATGGAATATCTTTTCTAGCCGTTAAAGGAGGATTCCTATATATATTTAGGGTGGATTTTCCATGAACCCTAATCGTGCTCAAATCAAAACGAGAAAATCTTCGATCTGTCGGCTCCCATACGTATTTTGCGAATTCCGCTCTGCCGATGACTGTGTTGCATGATTCAATCTTCTTCAACCTAATTGATTGGATCATTGTTCTTTAAAGATTCTGATTCTCCTAGATCTAGTCGATCCGTGATCAAAGTATTCCTAGCTGAAGGATGGTAAAAGCTTTACCACCTGAGGGGATAGACCTATTTAACTATAGAGGGGGGTGAATAGAGTATTTTAAAAACTTAATTTGTTTTTATAGTGGAATTTAAGTAGTGATATTTATAACTTAAGAATGTATAGGAATAAAAAACTAAATAACACAACACACATCACACAACAATAAGAAAACAACAAACAACCAGACGACACAAGAAATTTATAGTGGTTCCCCTAAACTTGGGTACATCCACTCTTCTACCACCCTGGTAGGAGTTCACTACAGGTTTTTGATCAGGTGCCCTATCACCAACTGGTTTTTGCTCAGGTGCCCTGTCACCACAAGATCTATTTAAAGGGAGATCTCACAACTCTTTTGAAAGAAAAGGGATAGATACTACTCTAGAGGGGGGTGAATAGAGTAATCAAAAATTGCACTAGCAAAGTTGACTGTCTACTCAACTCCCTTAGAGTTAATTGCAAAATGAAGGTTATAGATATTTGAGATTAAACCCTAAAGCCTAACACAAGTGATGTGCACAAAAGACAGCCAACTGTAATTACAGTTAAGGCTTGGAATCCTAAACAGCAACTAGCAATCCTAGTTAAAGTCTAATCATAGCCAATCAGCACAGAGAATTAATTAAACAATCTAGACGACACAAGGAATTTATTGTGGTTCCCCAAACAACTTGGGTACGTCCACTCTTCTACCAACAAGGTAGGAATCCACTCAGGTTTTTGATCAGGTGCTCTGCCACCAACAAGATCTGCTTCAGGTAGATCCAGAAACCCTTTAGACATTTGATCAGGTGTCTAAAAACCAACACAGGTTTTTGATCAGGTACCCTGCCACCAAGGGATACTTTTGAAGGGAGTAATAACCCTTTATAGGAGGGGGAAAGGAGGTTAAAATGTCTTCTCTATTTTACAATAGATTAGAGAAGCACAAGAACTTGCACTGAGCTAGAAAGCTCTAAAGAGTCAAGGCTCCCCCTGACTAAAAGAACGTCCAGGTGAAGTCTTGCTTCAGTGCAGAAACACTTCAGAAAATACTGAAGGAAAAAAGCTACAAGAAGATAAATAATATGAAATAAAATTTCTTCTTTAGTCAGCTATCTTCTTCTTCTTCAAAAAGCTCTGAGTGTAAATCTTCCTGGAGGCAGGAGAACTCAGGTTGAAAGAAGAGTGAAGAACTAAAACTTCTTCTCAGCTAGATGTGAATGAACTTAGAGCAGTTATAAACTGTAAGTTCTAAGCTTGAATGCTGCTATTAACTTTTTTGAATATCAGAACTAGTTGATTTCTTTCTCCAAAGAAGTCTTTATATAACAGCAGCAGCAACGGCTCTTACTTGAGTTTGAATCTTGTCTTCTACTGAACTCTGCAAGCTGGGCTGCAAAAAGCATAAAGCAAAACAAAATACTGCAGACAGATATCCTATAAGAGGATAAAGCTTTCTAAGAAGCTGCAAATAACTCTGATGAAATAATACTAGAGAAAGTCACATCAGAAGAGACTCTTTACAGCCAAGGAAGACTTTCTGAGTCTAACGGCTATAAAGGACAGCCTGGCAGATAAAACAGAAATCATATCTTAGCTAATAAGACAAACAACTTTGTCAGAAAAAGATTAGCTCATGCATAAGGAATGGAACAGATATTGCATGGAAATAACATCACAATTTATTTAAGTAATCTTTTATAAAATATGCCAAAATAAATATGAAATTAAACACATCATAGAAGACGACAAAACTACTCAAGACATACAACAAAACGTCGAACGACCCTCGGATATCGTCGACCGAAGCACAGAGATCGTCGACCTATCAGACAAATAGTCGAACGATCCAGATAGTCGAACTATCAAAGAAGATAGTCAAACTACCACAGCAGATAGTCGAACTATCAGGACAGATAGTTGAGCTATCAGATAGTCGATCTATCAGGACAGATAGTCGAGCTATCAGATAGTCGATCTATCAGGATAGATAGTCGAACTACCAAAGCAAAACAGATAGTCGACCTATCAAATAGATAGTCGACCTATCAACCAAAGCAGATAGTCGACCTATCAACAGATAGTCGAACTATCAGATAGTTGAACTATCCAAGCAGATAGTCGAACTATCAAAGAAGAGCAGATAGTCGACCTATCAACAGATAGTCGAGCTATCACAGAAAGCAGATAGTCGAACTATCAGATAGTTGAACTATGCAAGCAGATAGTTGAACTATCAAGAAGAGCAGATAATCGACCTATCAACAGATAGTCGAGCTATCACAGAAAGTAGATAGTCGACCTATCAACAGATAGTCGAACTATCAGATAGTTGAACTATCCAAGCAGATAGTTGAACTATCAAGAAGAGCAGATAGTTGACCTATCAACAGATAGTCGAGCTATCACAGAAAGCAGATAGTCGACCTATCAACATATAGTCGAACTATCAGATAGTTGAACTATCCAAGTAGATAGTTGAACTATCAAGAAGAGCAGATAGTCGACCTATCAACAGATAGTCGAACTATCAAGGAAAACAGATAGTCGACCTATCAATAGATAGTCGAGCTATCACAGACAACAGATAGTCGACCTATCAAGCAGATAGTCGAGCTATCAGGAAGACGATCGTCGATCGGCTGATCGATGATAGTCGAGCGACGTTCGATCATAGTCGAACCCGAAATTGCTTAGCCAGATTTTCATCTGGACAGGCAATTCTACACAACTAGAGAATCTATCCTATCAACTAACCTTTGACCATAGATAAATCTTGGGTCAAGAGACTAAAAGAGAAGACTGAACTCAAATCAAAACCTAGGGTACCAACAATCTCCCCCTATTTGAGTTAAGTCTCTCAATAACTAAAACATACAAAACTAATTACTGAAAGTAAATAAAATGCATGAAAAGAAATAACTAAGCAGATAACATCAATCAAACAGATAAACAATTAACTATCAATCAATGAAATATTAAGATGCTTCAGAGTTAGGTTTAGGATCAGAAGAGCTAGAAACAAAAGTAATCTTTCTAGAGGGATCTAGAGCTTCTTTTCTCGACAACTTCATGTCTTGTTCTCCAATGATTTTCAATTCTGTTGCTCTTGGGACAACTGCCTCAGGATGCTTTTCCATGTACTTTGAAGGATCAAATATCTCAGGTCTAACCTGGAATTTATCGAGCTCCTTCATTCTGAATTTTGACATTGTGGTCAATCCTGTAGTGTCTTTTCCTTCTGCTTTTGCTTTTTAATTTGAGCTGCTCCAACAAGTTCAAGAAAACGAGCCATCCTAAAATTAGGATCAAGCTCTGGGCTTTCATAAACATTCTCAGAAGATGTATCAACTGGTTCTTTATCCTGAGTAACTAGATAAGAAGGAGGAGCATACTTAGCAAATGTCTTGCTAGAATTTTCAGATAAAATAAATCACTTACCTTTTGGAACATCCTTCACAGAATGAACTGGCTTAGGAGAGGTTGAGCTTTTGAGTTCTTTAGAAGGAGGAGGAGAAAAGGTTGGTCTTTGATACACCACCTCCTTTACTTGTTCCTTAACAGCATCAGGTCTTTGATAACCAGTTTGGGTTTTACCTTGATGTCCTTGTGAAATTCTCCTTTGAGCTGACTGAGATGGCTTGAATCTTTCAGACTGAGCAGCAGGGTTTGCAGATAAGTTTCCTAAGAAGCTCCTGCACTGGGTGGTGGAGGAGGAGGACCTCTAGGAGTCCATCTTGGGACAGGAGAGTCATACCTCTTTGACTTCTTCCTTTGCTTCTGCTGATTCTTAGAGAAAGCCATCTAGTGCTGGAAATCTTTTGATTTAGGATCAATTCCTTTCAGGATATAGTAAGGAGTATCATTATCTGGATTAGGAGGAGGAGGAGCTACAGCTTTCCTTTTCTTTTAGCAATTCTTTTTCTTTTTGACTTTTCAGCAGACTCATCAGAATCAATTTCATCCTCAGAATTAGAAGAAATGGGAAGATTATCATATGGATCAATTGCATCTTAGAAACATAGCTCTTTCCTTTTCCTTTAGAGCAGCTTTTTCTAATTCTTCTTCCATGGCATCCTGTGCCAGGAGAGCATCTAAATCCAAACCCGGGGAATCATCCCATATAGTAGACTTTTCAATTTGAGCATCTGCAGCTTTTTCTTGTTGATCAGAAACTGTCATGGTGACCAGTTCTGCTTGCACTTCTGGATGAGTAGCCTCAGAAACTTGAGTAACTTGTTCTGTTTCAGATTGAGCTTCTGGAGCTGGTTGGATAACAGGAATACTTGGGGCAGCCTTGAACATCTATTATCTAACAGATAAATCTTCCATTTTAACATCTGTAGTATTATGAATAAAATTTTTCTAAATGACATCTAATCATCCCTTCAAGATATTCCCATACAAGCATATCAGTTATCAAGTCTAAATCAAGTAAGTAAAGGGGATACCTTCAGAATCGACCTTTGCGTGTCCTAACTCCCATAAATCATCTAGAAAGGAAGTGATAACTCCTTCTAGGTACAGGGCGACCAGGGGAGTAGAACATTCTTCTAAGCAAGCTTTGACAATAAACTCAGACTTCAACAATGCATCAGAAATTTCTTTTTCAGATAAAGGAGGAGGAGCTGAATCTTCTATTTCTTTCTCAGCTGCCAGGGCTGCATCACAGGATGATCTGTTATATCTGGAGGGGAGGCCAAAGGCTACTCAGAGACATCTTCATTAAGCATCTCCCCCTGCCTGATTTCAGTAGATACTGAAACCAGGCCCCTAGAGGAAGAGGGCTCAGCAGACTTTGAAAGGGATTTGTGCCTGAATAACAGCAGTCAAAGAGGAGATAGAGGAAGCAAGGGGAGCAATCGCCTCTTCAATCATGATTTTGATTGAGGGGGTAATTAACTCCACAATGCTAGAGATAAATGCTGGAGTTATTTCAAAGGATGATGATGATGAGGGATGGATCTCAACAGAGGATGGATGATCAGTGCAGGGATGGTGTATTCATGATGAACTAGAGAGTGAACTGGAGATGGAGAGTGAGCTGGAGATGGATGAGTGGATGCAGGGTGATCAATGTGATCAGAAGAAGAAGGAATTGGAGACTGAGGAGGAGTAGAAATCTCAGAAACCAACAAATCAAAACTAGGATGAGATATCCTAGCAAGATGAGAGGGTAGAGGAGATGTACGAGGTGTTGCAAGGTGAGAAGTAGAAGGTCGTACTTCAATTGAAGTTGATGGAACTTCAACTGAAGTAGACGGCAAAGCAGATGAAGAAGATGGAAGGGATGGATTTGCTGAGCCAGCTTCTTGACATAGGGGAGGAGTGACTGAGGCAGTCCTGGTGCTCTCAGATGTAACTGGAGCAACCCCTGCTGGAGCGGGCTTTTACAGGAAGGTCCTTTTCCACTTGGCGAACAGGGATTAGGATCCATCTTCTTGCTGGCGTTTATGTTGTTGCGGTAGCAGCTGAAACTAACAGAACTGGGGGTATACTTTTCCTTCAGAAAATCCCAACTACCCTACCCAGGGTAACTTCTTTCTTGCTGTTCTTTTTCCTGATCAAATCAAACAGAACACTGCTGCCCAATTAATCTGTTTCCGATTATTCACAATTGCACACATCAGTGCAAACTTGCTGCCTTGTAATGTTGTCGTGGGCAGAGTGCTTTCCAAGTAGCACTTTTCCGACTATTTCAGCAAGAAACTTAATCTTAAACGGAAAATTTACTTTAAGCAGCTTAGAGGGAATGCCTTCGGCATGTCCCAGCTCAACTGTCAGCATTCTCCTAAACTCTGGGGTATCTTGCTCGAACTCTTCTTCCCCATTTATCAATCCAAATATTTCAGTTAAAATAGCGGCCGAGTCAATGGATTACCTCTTCTCCGCCGATAGTTTCGGTCATAGAATCATCATTCGTCGGTGGAGAAGACGAAGTAAATGCCCATTCTTTGATCTCTTGAATATTTATCTTTATCCTGGAGGACATGAGCTTCTCTAACGAGTCCTTGATCGTTGCATAGATTAAGAATTTCCACAATTCCGGATTCGCAGCAGCTGAAGGAGTCGAAATCTACACTGAATCCTGCATCGAACTTCACTACTACCAGGAGCGCTGGAGAAATCGCCATCGAAAGGGCTGGAGAAGACGAGGGAGAGATGGCGAGGACGAAGCGGCAGAAATCGCAAGACAAAGAGCAAGCGGGAAGACGGAATGCAAAAAGACGCTCTCCGTCGACGATAAAAGCAACTATCTCTTAACCTAGGTAGACCATCAGCTTTATATTAAAACAACGATCATCGATCTATTTAAAAGATTCTGGTGACCCGATGGTCGAACGGTCGTTCGACGATCGGTCCTCAGAAGCAGAGTAGTCGATCAATCGTTCGACTATTTCTGTCTTCACAAACAGCAAGCTGTCGTCAACCATAGATCGACGATAGGCTCGACCTGTTCGACAATCTCCGAATGCCGGTCGATGATCTTCAAGCAGATAAGCTATCATCAACCATAGGTCGACGATAGGCTTGATCCGATCGACTATCTTCGAACATCATTCGACTATCTTCGAATAAGTTTGAACAAGGCAGACGTCACACTTAGTCTCTTCCATTAATCATGCCTAGTTGAACTAGAAAGAACAGATACTTCTGTTCATCTAAGGGCTTGGTGAATATATCACCTCTCTGAAGGTCTGTGGATATGAACTCAAGGCTGATCTTGTTCTTTTCCACACAATCTCTCAGGAAATGGTGTCGGATCTCAATGTGTTTTGTTCTAGAGTGGTGCACTGGATTTTATGTAATAGAGATAGCACTGGTACTATCACACATGATTTTTGTGTTCTTGTGTGAGTACCCATAATCCAAAAGTTGATTTTGTATCCATAGGATCTGTGAACAACAACTAGTAGCTGCTATATATTCAGCTTCTGCAGTTGAAGTTGAGACAGAGGCCTGCTTCTTACAGAACCAAGAGACCAATCTCTCTCCCAGAAACTGACAAGTTCCTGAGATACTTTTCCTGTCAACTCGACAGCCAGCATAATCAGAATCAGAATATCCAATTAATTCAAATTCTGACTCAGCTGGATACCAAAGTCCTAGATTTGGACATCCCTTCAGGTATCTCAAGATTCTCTTGAGAAGAATCAGATGAGATTCCTTGGGGTTGGCCTGGAATTTAGCACAAAGGCATGTAGCAAACATTATGTCTGGCCTACTTGCAGTTAAATACAATAGGGAACCAACAATGGCCCTATAATTCTTTTGATCAACAGGCTTTCCCTGATCATCAGAATCTATAACTACATTAGTAGCCATAGGTGTATGCATTGCTGAAGCATCAGCCATCCCAAACTTCTTTACCAATTCCTTGGCATATTTGGATTGGGAGATGAAGATGCCATCAGCATCTTGCTTTACTTGGAGACCAAGAAAGTAAGACAGCTCACCCATACTACTCATCTCAAACTTGGAATGCATCAAGTTAGAGAACTTTTTGCACAGTTTGGGATCAGTGGAACCAAAAATAATGTCATCCACATACACTTGAACTAACAGGATTGTGTTCTTGTGGTGCTTGACGAAAAGGGTTCTATCAACTACTCCCTAACAAAGTTGTGCTCTAACAGGAAACTAGCTAGAGTCTCATACCAGGCTCTTGGTGCTTGTTTGAGTCCATAAAGAGCTTTTTGCAACTTGAATACATGTGAGGGCTGAGTTGAAGAAACAAACCCAGGTGGTTGTTCAACAAATACCTCTTCCTTTAGCTCACCATTTAGAAAGGCACTCTTGACATCCATCTGAAAAACCTTAAACTTCATATAGGCTGCATAGGCTAAGAAGATCCTTATTGCCTCTAGCCTTGCAACAGGAGCAAAGGTTTGGTCATAATCTATACCTTCCTCCTGTCTGTAGCCCTGAGCTACAAGCCTAGCTTTGTTCCTTACAATGATTCCATTTGCATCCAACTTGTTTCTATACACCCACTTGGTGCCTATGATCAGTTGGCCTTTAGGTCTTGGAACCAAAGTCCATACTTTACATCTTTTAAACTGATTGAGTTCCTCTTGCATAGCAATGATCTAGTGGGGATCTAGCTCAGCATCTTTAATGGTGAGGGGCTCAATCTGTGAAAGGAAACAAGCATGCATCACATCCTGTCTTAACTGATGTCTTGTTTGAACACCAGCTGATATGTCTCCTATCACTTGAGATGTAGGATGATCTCTAAGTGTGACAACATCAGCAGGTGGGATGTGATCTTCAACAATAGTTGGGATTAATTCCTCAGGAGGAATTTGATCTACTATTGGTGGAACAACAACAATTTCTGCAAGGTCTTCATCACTGTCTGATTCAGTGATATGAAGAGTTGAAAGATGGAGAATCTCTTGAGTAACATCTTTGTTAGATTCTTATACCTGCAATGAACTTGAGGAAGGGGAAGTTTCCTTCTCCTTGTAAAACATTTGAGATTCATCAAAGGACACATGAACAGACTCTTCAATTTTAGAAGATGATTTATTAAATACCCTATAAGCTTTGCTTACTTGGGAATATCCAAGAAAAATTCCCATTGAAGCTTTTGCTTCAAACTTTCTAAGGTATTATTTATTATTATTATGAATATAAACTACACAGCCAAAAACTCTAAAATAATTTATTTTAGGTTTCTTTCCTTTAAACAACTCATAAGGAGTTTTACACTTAAGCTTGTGTATCAGACTTCTATTCAAGACATAGTTGGCTGTACTAACAGCTTCTGCCCAATAGGAAAGAGGCATATTAGCATCTGCCAACAATATGCTAGCAGCTTCAATTAGTGTTCTGTTCTTCCTTTCAACTACCCCATTTTGTTGGGGAGTTCTAGGAGCTGAGAAGCTATGTTTAATACCTTCTCTCTCACAGAATTCTTGCATGAGAAGAGAGTCAAACTCAGTACCATGATCACTTCTGATCAAGGCCACATGAGTAGAGTACTTAGTCTGCACACATAATAGAAAATCTGTAAGGGCTTTGAAGTTATCAGCCTTAGTTCTCAAAAAGAACACCCAAGTGAACCTAGAGAAGTCATCTACAATGACTAGAGTGTAATACTTCCCTCCTAAACTCTATACATTTATTGGGCCAAATAGGTCCAAATGTAATAAATACAGGATTCTAGGAGAATCACTTTTATTTACTGATTTAAATGAATTCTTGGTTTGCTTGCCTAATTGACAAGCCTTGCATAGGCTCTCCTTCTTGTAGGGGCAAGAAGGTAAACCTCTAACAAGGTTGTGTTTAGATAACCTAGATATATTCTTGAGGTTAACATGGCTAAGCCTTTTATGCCATAAAGTATTATTATTTGTTACTTCATTAAATAAGCAGATTTCAGAGTGAGTTGAGTTAAAATCTACTAAATAAATGTTACCTTGTCTAATACCTACTAATACAACATTATTATTTAAAGTAATATTACAAAGAGAGTTAGAAAATGATACCTGGTATCCAGCATCACATAACTGACTTACTGAAATTAGATTATGCTTCAGTCCAGTTACATAAGCAACTCTCTTGAATGTTACAGCTCCAATTGTCTTCCTGCCATAGCCTTCAGTTTGACCACAGCTTGAATCTCCAAAGATTACCTTTGGGCCAAGCTTTGCCTTGAACCTTGACAGATGTTCTTTATTTCCTATCATATGCTTGGAGCAACCACTATCCAAATACCACTTATTTTGAGTGATAGGATAGGTCTTCACCTGCAAATAAATCAATTAAACATTATAGACCCAGGTAACCTTGGGTCCCTTGTTTTTCACATAAGAAAAACGGGAAATAAATGAATAAGCAGGCTGAGGCTGATAACCTAATGGGTAAGATCTCCTAGGTGGGATTCTCCATGCAGATGATGGGTCAATGAACCTAGGGTTTCTATTTTCATTCTGGTTTCTAAAGTTCTGGGTGAAGTTTTGAAATTCATGTTGAAAACGTCGATCAGCGTTCGACGATGGGTGCCCAGATCGTCGATCTCCGTTCGACCATTGGGCCTGCGATCATCGAGCAGCGTTCGACGCTCTTTGTATTTCCTTAAATTTTTGTTTTCTTTTCTCTCTCTTAGCTTTATTTAAAGCTTTATTAACTTGATTAACTTGCTCAGTGTTCTTTATTCCACTAGATGAAATAAAATTCACTGGAGTTGAAAAGAACAATTGGGGGTTCACTAGAAGATGCTCCTAAGCCTAATTTGTTGTTGCCTGACCTAGTGTTAGATATGCTGGTTATTTCAAGCAACTTAAGGCTTCTACCATTCAGAGATTCTTCTAACCTTTTGGACTTAGCTAATTCATTCTTAAGGAATTTTATTTCTTCACTAGAATTAGTGAGTTCTGCTGTTAACCTAATGTTTTCATTAGAAATTAATTCAGATTCAGCTAGTTTATTTCTAAGCTCTTTTATTTCTTTTTCAGAACTAATTAAATCTAAACATAAAGATTTAAAATCTGATTTAAATTCATCAGATGTAAAGTCGTAAGAAGACAATACCTCATCTTCAGTTGACATTTCTTCATCAGAATCTGAACTCTCTGCAGCTGAGTGATTGCTGCAGGCATCAATTGCCATCAGACAAACTTCCTTTGCCTTCTTTTCTTCTTCATCCTCACTGGAGCTTGAGGAGGAAGATTCCTCATCAGAATCGCTCCAGGTTTCAGCAGCAAAGCCTCTCTCCTTCTTTTTGTTCTTGTAGAAGGATGGCTTGGAGTGTTTCCTGTGCTGTTCCTTTTCTTTTCTCTTTTCTTTGTTCTTCTCCTCTGGACACTCTGGCAAGATGTGTCCAGGCTTCCTGCAACCATAACAAATAATTTCTTTAGCAGGAGAGCGATCATACCTTGGTTTGTCTTCATAGCGTGAAGACTTCTTTCTGAACTCCTTTCTTCCCATCTTGAGAAACCTCTTGGCAAACAATGCCATTAGTTCCTCATTAGATTGGCTGCCTTCAGAAGCATCAGCAGCCTTAAGAGCTAGAGATTGCTCTTTTCTTGTTGGAGTGGGGGTCTTTGCTTCAGCTTTTGCTTCCCTTGTCTTCAGCACTTGCTCAAAAGACTTGAGCTTGCTGAGGAGGGCTTCAGTGGAGATCTCATTTGTACTTCTGGCTTCCTTGATGGGCCAGATTCTTAGATCCCATGTGCTAGGGAAGCACATAAGAATCTTATCATTGACCTCTGTCAATGATATGTCCTTGTCCAGGGTCCTCAGCTCATTGATGATTGAGCTGAGCCTGGTGTACATGGCTTCAACTGATTCAGCATCAGTTTTCTTGAAGTTCTCATACTGTGAGATCAGGTTGGACCTTCTGTCCTTCCTTTCATCAGCTGAACCAACTACAATCTGGTTCAGTGTATCCCACATGGCCTTTGCTGAGGAGCAGTCAGCAACCTTCTGGAATACCTCATCAGACATTGTCTGAGCCAGTATGTTCATTGCCTTGGCATCTGCTATTTTGGCCTTCTTGTATTCATCGTTGTAATCTGGAGGAGGCACTGCACTCATATCAGATGATGAGGCAGAAGCAGCAGCAGGTGCTCTTGGGGGACCTGACAAAATAGAAGTAAAGATGCTTTCATCAATAGAATTCATATATAGTTTTATCCTTGCCTTCCAGATGCCAAACTTAGCTAAGTTGCATGCTGGAGGTCTGGTGCTAGAATAATCCTTGGACTGGGCCATGATAGTGAATATCTATAAGCTTTGGTATCTATCAGGATCTTGTGACTTAGGTGTTAGCCTATTCAGTCAGTCAACCTCCCTCTGATACCAATTGAAAATGAAGGGATAGATACTACTCTAGAGGGGGGGTGAATAGAGTTATAAAATTTTGCACTAGACAAAACTTAATGGTCTACCCAACTCCCTTGGAGTGAGGTGCGGAATGAAAAGATTATAGATATTGATTTAACCTTAAAGCCTAACACAAGTGATGTGTACAAACTCAAGCTAACTGTAATTACAGTTAAGGCTTGGAAAACCTAATCAGCAACTAGCAATCCTAGTTATATCTATTCACAGCCACAATGCAGGAATTAAACAAGTGAATCCAGACGATACAAGGAAATTTATAGTGGTTCCCCAAACAACTTGGGTACGTCCACTCTTCTACCCACACGGTAGGAATCCACTCAGGTTTTTGATCAGGTGCCCTGCCACCAACAGGATCTGCTTCAGGTAGATCCAGAAACCCTTTAGACTTTTGATCAGGTGTCTAAAAACCAAGCACAGGTTTTTGATCAGGTGCCCTGCCACCAAGGGATACTTTTGAAGGGAGTAATAACCCTGTACAGGAGGGGGAAGAAGGTTAAGATGTCTTCTCTATTTTGCAATAGATTAGAGAAGCACAAGAAGCTTGCACTGAAGCTAGAAAGCTCTAAAGAGTCAAGGCTCCCCCTGGCTCA
Organism: Platanthera zijinensis; assembly: GCA_039513925.1. Classification (NCBI taxonomy): domain Eukaryota; kingdom Viridiplantae; phylum Streptophyta; class Magnoliopsida; order Asparagales; family Orchidaceae; genus Platanthera; species Platanthera zijinensis. The sequence goes on along the minus strand of CM077095.1, from coordinate 75,771,115 downwards.
AAAGAACGTCCAGGTGAAGTCTTGCTTCAGTGCAGAAACACTCTTCAGAAAACTACTGAAGGAAAAAGCTACAAGAAGATACAAATAATATGAAATAAAGATTTCTTCTTTAAGGCAGCTATCTTCTTCTTCTTCTTCTTCAAAGGAAGCTCTGAGTTTGTAAATCTTCCTGGAAGGCAGGAGAACTCAGGTTGAAGAAGAGTAGAAGAACTTAACAACTTCTTCTCAGCTAGATGTGAAATTGAACTGAGAGCAGTTGTAAAGCTGTAAGATTCTTGATGAAGGCTTGAATGCTTGAAAATACGTGTAACACTGGTTAGCTTTTTTGAATATCAGAACTAGCTTGATTTCCTTTCTTCAAAGAAATCCTTTATATAACAGCAGCAAGCAACGACTCTTACTTGAGTTTGAATCTTGTCTTCTACTGAGGCTTGAGACTCTGCAAGCTGGGCTACAATATCAAGCATAAAGACACAAACACAATACTACAGCAGCATAAACATTCCTATAAGAGGAATAAAGCCCTTTTTCTAAGAAGCTGCAGGAATAACAATCTGATGAAATAAAGTACTAGAGAAAGTCACATCAGAAGAGACTCCTTTATAGCCAATGAATACTTTCTGAGTCTAACGGCTATAAAGGACAGCCTGACAGCAGATAAAGCAGAATTTATCATATCTCAGCTAATAAGACAAACAACTTTGTCAGAAAAAGATTTGAGCTCATGCATAAAGGAATAGGAACAGATATTGCATGGAAATAACATCACAATTTATCAAGTAATACTTTTATAAACAACGTGCCAGAAAATGTATTAATTAATTAAATATAATAAATCAAAAGACGACAAAACTATAAAGGCAGACAGCAAAACGTCGAACGACCTTCGGAGATCGTCGACCGAAGCACGGAGATCGTCGAACCTATCGGGCAGATAGTCGAACGATCCAGATAGTCGAACTATCAAAGGAGATAGTCGAACTATTACAGCAGATAGTCGAACTACCAGAAGATAGTCGAACTATCAGATAGTCGACCTATCAACAGATAGTCGAACTATCAGGGCAAAACAGATAGTCGAGCTATCAACAGATAGTCGAGCTATCAGATAGTCGACCTATCAATCAGATAGTCGAACTATCAGAAACAAACAGATAGTCGACCTATCAAGCAGATAGTCGACCTACCTCAGAAAACAGATAGTCGACCTATCAACAGATAGTCGAACTATCAAAACAGACCAGATAGTCGATCTATCAACAGATAGTCGAACTATCAGATAGTTGAACTATCAGGACAGATAGTCGAACTATCAAAGACGACAGATAGTCGACCTATCAACAGATAGTCGACCTATCAAAGCGGAACAGATAGTTGACCTATCAACAGATAGTCGAACTATCAGATATTCGATCTATCAGGACAGATAGTCGAACTACCACGCCAAGCAGATAGTCGACCTATCAAGCAGATAGTCGAACTATCAACGCAGACAGAGCGTCGACCAACTGATAGACGATCGTCGATCAGCCGATAGACGATAGTCGAGCGCCGTTCGACTATAGTCGAACGAAAAAACTACTTAACCAAATTCTCAATCTGGAAAAGTGAGGACTCTACAGCTAGACTACTAACCATTGACCATAGATAATTCTTGGGTCAAGGAGCACAAAGGAGAGGACTAAACTCAAATCAAACTAGGGTACCAACACGAACTATCAAAGAAGAGCAGATAGTCGACCTATCAATATATAGTCGAGCTATCACAGAAAGCAGATAGTCGACCTATCAACAGATAGTCGAACTATCAGATAGTTGAACTATCCAAGCAGATAGTTGAACTATCAAGAAGAGCAGATAGTCGACCTATCAACAGATAGTCGAGCTATCACAGAAAGCAGATAGTCGACCTATCAACAGATAGTCGAACTATCAGATAGTTGAACTATCCAAGCAGATAGTTGAACTATCAAGAAGAGAAGATAGTCGACCTATCAACAGATAGTCGAGCTATCACAGAAAGCAGATAGTCGACCTATCAACAGATAGTCGAACTATCAGATAGTTGAACTATCCAAGCAGATAGTTGAACTATCAAGGAAAACAGATAGTCGACCTATCAACAGATAGTCGAACTATCAAGGAAAACAGATAGTCGACCTATCAATAGATAGTCGAGCTATTACAGACAACAAATAGTCGACCTATCAAGCAGATAGTCGAGCTATCAGGAAGACGATCGTCGATCAGCTTTGATCGACGATAGTCGAGCGACGTTCGACCATAGGCGAACTCGAAATTACTTAGCCAGATTTTCATCTGGACAGGCAATTCTACACAACTAGAGAATCTATCCTATCAACTAACCTTTGACCATTGATAAATCTTGGGTCAAGAGACTAAAAGAGAAGACTGAACTCAAATCAAAACCTAGGGTACCAACATCTTTAGGCTTTTGATCAGGTGCCCAAAAACCAAGCTAAGTCTTTTGATAAGGAGACTTTAAGAACCAAGTGGTTAACTTTTGAAGGGAGTTAAATCCCTGTGTATAGTGGGGTGAAAGATGTGATATTGTCTTCTCTTTCTCAAATAGCTGAGAAGACTTTAGTGGATTTCTTGATGTTGATAAAGCTCCCCCTGAGATGATTATTGTTCAGGAATTGCTAGAAGCTTTGCAGGGTGTAGGTCTTCTTTATGATCTCCAAAAGCTTTTAGACTGATTGTGTTTTGATGTCTCTTGAAAGCTTGGAGAAGATTTGCAGATGATGAAGACTGTAAGAGTATGCAGACTGAATATGTTTCTCTCTATCTGCCTGTAGCCCTTTTATAATTCTACAACTTCTTGTATTCAATCTTCTTGAAAACTTCTTTTATATTTCCTGTAGAAATTCTGTCTCTGAATTTTAATTATACTCCTTAATTGATTGCTGAAATCTTGGAACTTGGACAAACGGCTAGAAGGACAATAAATTGATTCCTTAACTGTCCCAGTTATTAAGCCGAATATTGACTCTGTGAAATCCAGAAATTAATGTTGCCAATGAACGGCTATATTCATATGAATATATGTATTTAATTACTCAGAGCAATATAGGCAATAATATATAATATAAGACTAGATCAATCCAGAAACTAACTGCAGAGAATAAAGAAAATGAATCTGACAAAAATCGTCGACCTCAGGACAGATTTTGTCGACCTGAACTCCAAGTTCGTCAAGCTGAGAAATCGTCTTCTTCGAGTTGAGATGGACTTTCGTCGACTAGAGAAACTGAGAGAAGAAGGGAGTTCGTCGACCTGAGCTTGAATATCGTCGATCTCAACTCAGAGAAGGAACTCTAAGTTCGTCGATCTACGATCGACGATCGCCGAGCTGAGTTCGAAGAACTTCAAACTGATATCTAAACTCTCTAAAAACGACAATTCTTCTAAGTCTGGATCTCTAAAGTCTTCTCAAGGCTGGATCATAAGATGTCTAACCTAGTCAGACTGTCTTAACCTTAGAACTAACAAATTGACCCTAGGCTATACATGATGGGTCAATAACCTAATAGTTAACCTAGCCCAAATCCAAACTAGAGATCCAACAATCTCCCCCTATTTGGGTGAGGTCACTAAACAGAAAATAGAAAAGCATAAAAACACAAAGCAATATAAATATCTGACAGAATTTTAAACTAATCAGCAGATATTATATAGCTAAGTGCAATATACATATATCTCCGAGAAATAAATGTTCAAGGATTATTAGAGGGAGGAACAGAAGATGATTTAGCAAATATAATTTTCCTGTGAGGATCTTCTGCTTCCTTCTTAGACAACTTTATGTCTTGCACTCCAAGGACTATAAAAGTTGATGCTCTGGGAACCACAGCTTCTGGATGTGCCTGCATATATGCATTTGGATCAAATAAATGTCTATCTACCAAAAATTTGTCGAGTTCTTTTTGCCTATAGGTAGACATTGTAGTGAATTGTGATGGATCTGATCCTTCTTCTCTTGCTTTGTTCATCTGAGACAAGCCAATCAATTCTTGGAATCTAGCCATTCTCATGTTGGGATCTAACTCAGGTTCATAAACTGGAGAGGAAGGTCTCTCTAGATCAGATTTAGAAGCATCCTGAGCAGATTTTTGAGAATTTCTGAATATAGTTGATTGCTATTGAAAATTTTTTGGAGGCAGAGAAAGTTGAGATTTGTTTTGATAATAAAACTTTGGAGCGCTGTAATGACTGTATCTTCCAGATGGTCAAGAGGACTTGTAGGAGGATGGTCTTTGAGATTGAGAAGTGCTTGAAGCAGGCTTCTGAGTGTTTGCAACACTTCCTGAAGATTGATAGATATTTCCTGTAACACCTGCAGTTGGAGGAGGAGAGTATCTCCTGCTCTTCTTCCTAGCCTTTTGCTCATTTTTAGAAATCAACATCCACTTAAGCATACCTGGGTAAGGAGTAATATTATTCAGGATGTAGTAGGGTGTGTCAGCAGTTGGGTTAGGTTTAGGAGCAGCCTTAGGCATGAACTTTTCTCTTCTTAGATATTGTCTTTTTAGGGCCAGAGTCATCAGAATCATTATTATTATCATCATCATCATCAGATGATCTAAGAGGATGGGCATATAAATCATCAATCTCTTTTAGAGTTTCTTTGGAGATCTGCTTCTCAGCCTGAGGATGTACTTGAGATTCTTGTTCTGCAAAACTTTCAGTAACAATTTGATTTTCTTTTTCTTCTTCTTCTATATCTGCAAACATGATATCAAACAAGTTTGGTATAGGACTTTCATCCATCTTATAAGTTGGAGGAGAGAAAACCTTGGGCTCATAAACTTTTTCATAGATATCTTCAACAGCTAGTATTTAAGTAACCACTGGAGCAACAAAGCTTGCCCTTATTTGGTCCATAACTGCATGACTTATTGGGGCATAATAACACACAATAGCCTTTGAAAAATCAACAACAGAACTTGGTAAAGCTTATCTGTAGACTGGATTGAAAGAATCAAGTAAAGATTTTAAATCAATTGAGGGATTTATAATAGGATCACCAACAGTACATATTTCTTCATCAATATAATAAGCCATAACAATATCTGATGATGTTGCTGCTAAAAGAAGAGGAACTGGAATAACTACTGTTGCTGCTGCCACTGGAGGAGAAACTGGAGGAACTGGAGCTTCTTCACAAGGTATCTCCCCCTGCCTGGTTTGAGAGGGTCCTGAAGCCAGGCCCCCAGAAGAAGGGATAGAATGGAGAGCATCAATTCTAGTAGAGAGAGGAGCAATAATATTGGCTATTAATTGCTCTAGAGAGGGAGAGATGAATTTTAGAAGATCCTTGGCAATGTTAGAGAAATTTAGATATGGAGGTTCTGGAGCAGAGGTAGTATAGAGGAGTATGATGGCCATAATTTGAACAAACAGAAAAAAACTGAGGGAAATCTGTAGGAATGTGTTCTAGAAATGTGGAGGTAGGGTTCGCAGGAATGTCAGTTGGAATGGTAGTAAATGTGGTTGGAATTGATGTAGTGGGGATATCCTGGATGGGAGATTGAGCTAGGTATTGATGTGGAGATGGTGGAGGTGGAGATAGCATATTGAAATTAGGTTGAGAGGAGGTAGATGGAATGAAATCCCGATGATTTGTAGGTGGAGATAGAGGAGGAATGAGATCAATCATAATTTCATCCTCATGAATGATGATAGTTGACTGAGGAGGTGATGGTGGTGGAAGATGATAGATTTAACTTCAAGACAACCTAAACACCTAGAGGAGGGGTGAATAGGTTCTTATCCTTGTTTTAATCTAAGGCAGAATATACCTTCAGTTCTTTAATATAAATCTGAAAACTCTACAGCTAACACAACATATACAATCACAGAATCTATAATAACACTAATCACAGATTGCACACTGATTTATAGTGGTTTTCCCCAAGGTCTGGGTACATCCACTTTCCCCCTTCGCCTATCCAGCAATATGCTAGATTCAGCCTAACTTCTTCTTTTTTTTCTCAGATCCACAGATCTTACAGCTCAGAATCCTGAAGGATTCCTACAACTCAGAATGTATCCACACTCCTACAGATCAGGCTAATAAGCCCTACCTCAGCCTTGCCACAAGGCCTACAACTCAGAGAACTGATTCTCCTACACTCAGGCTCAAACAGCCTTACCACTCAGAGATCTAAATCTCCTACACTCAGGCTCAAACAACCTTACCACTAAGAGATCTGAATCTCCTACACTCAGCCTTTATGATACAGGCTTTCAACTAAGATCTTTGAAAAGATCCTACAGAATTTGATAAGTATTTTTGATGGACTCTTACCCTTGTTGAGAGAGAAAGGATAAGAGGATTCTTTATCAGCTTCTTGATGAGACTGATGGTTGAAATCAACCTGTTCTTAGCTTTCTTCAAAGCTTCTTGAATCTGAACTCAGTAGGGTTGATCTCCCTTGAAGTTGACTGACTGGCAGCTTCCTTCTTGGATTCCAGAAATAGATCTAGATCTACTTAGTAGATTAGTTCAGGATCTACTTCTTGAGAGACTTGTGATAGTCTCCTTCTTGACTTCAGAACAGCTGGAGCTCTCTCTCCCCAAATCTTCTGAAGTTCCTTCTGAATTCTGGATTGAATTCTCCTTAGACAAAATCTGAGTGGATAATCACTTCAGAATGTCTTCTTAGATCTTCTCACAAAGATCTTCTTCTGTGTGACTTGCACTTTCATGATCAAAGATGAATCTCTCAATAGTTGTGTTAGGTTTGTGTGTCTTTTTTTATATTCTCTCTTCATTTGACAGAATCCATCTGTATATATAGACTTCATCCATGGTAACCGGCTGATCCGGTTTCTAACTAACTTCTGACAAGTCTGATAGCTTCATCAAAGTTGTTGGAATGCACAACTGTCAAGTCTCGAGTCAGTTCTTGAACCTTTGTATTTGTAAGCAAAGTGTCGAGATTGGTTGTCATTATGTGTCGACACAAGTAGATAAAGTGTCGACACAAGCTTTGGTGATGTCGACATAACTCCTTTGGTGTCGACACAGCTTCTTGACACTACATCTATAGAATGTGTCGACACTACCTCTTTGTGTCGACATAGACACTTATTCACTACACAACAATCAATATTGTTGAAACTCTGCTGAGTGTCGACACAAGTCCTGTGTGTCGACACAGTTGATGTAGACTAAGAATTCTGTGTGTCGACACTGCCTCCAGGTGTCGACACAGTTGATGTCGACTCTGCTTCTGTGTGTCGACACTGCCTCCTGGTGTCGACACAGTTGATGTCGACTAATACTTTTGTGTGTCGACACTGCCTCCCGGTGTCGACACATTTGATGTCGACTAAAATCTTCTGTGTGTCGACACAGTTTCTTCTGGTGTCGACACTACTTCTCCAAGTATCGACACAGACCTCCTTAAGTGTCGACACATGGACTTAGAAACTTTTTTCTGCATTTTAGCCAATACTTAACCTGCACATATAAACTCAAAATAACACAAAATACACCTTGATGTATATCATTGAGCTAAGTGAGGCTTCTCCAAATTAGGTACACATTTTCCAATGTACCCAACAATCTCCCCCTATTTGGAGAAGTCATAACCCTTTAGTCAATGATATACACCACTTATAATAAACAAACATGATGATGTATGTAAGCAATATATACCAGGGTAATTTATAAACAACACAAATAATAAACTGACATCACAGAATAAGGATGCAAATTAAATGAACATGGAACATTATTTTGTTTATTATATCAAAAAGTTTCTTAACACTGTTTATATAGACTTCTTTAAAATCTAAGAATTACATAGTTCTTAAAAAATCTAGTAAAACTAAACTAAGGCTGGACAGGATCCTTGATGACTATTCCTTTCCCTGATCTAATCTGAGCCTGCACAGAAGGTTCTGTATATTCAATGGGCTTCTTGCCTTTCAACTCAGCCTTCTTTTGTGCTTTAGCCTTAATCCTTTGCCTTTAAAAATAATGAAAAGGCTTAGGGAAATACTTGTTAGGCTCCTGGGCTTCAGGAGGTAGCTTCCCACTCTTAGCCTTTCTTCTGTGTTGAACTATGGCTTCCTGCCTTGCCTCATACTTCTGCCATTCCTGCTCATTATACCATTTTCCCCTTTCATGAACCTGGTCTTTTACAGCTTTCCAGGCAGTTAATACGATATTTCTAGAAGTGGGGCTCCACTGCTCAAAATCAGGCTTTAACTCAGCCTGTTCTCTGAATCTTTTATTTGAAAGTTGAGCTTCCTGTTAAGCTTTCAAGGCAACTTCTGGCATTTCAACTCTCTCTATAATGACATTGTCAACATCCTGTGGAAGACTGTACATTGTCTGAACCTGTTGTAGAATCATATCAAAATCTGCTGGAGGGTAGATGATCTTAGCAACTTCAGGTTGATCACCTCCAGCATAAGCAGGTTGCACACCAGATTCTGCAACATTGTCATCATCACAAAGGGGTGGATATCCCAGAGTGGCTCTGATGCTATTAGATATCCATTTTGCATGATCTGAGCTAGCATTGACTAACACTCTCTCCCCCTTTATGGCTTCTCTTACAATGTGATCTCTTAAGTCATCCTTTTGAAATATTATCTGGCCATCAAGAAAATTGACACCATCTTTATAAAATGATTTTAATTTTAGAAGCTGATCAGAAATTATTTTCTGAGAAGTAGTAATGGCTGTCTTAAAGGAATCCAAGGCTTCCTGTAGCTACTGATCAAATTCCTCTTTCTCATTAGCCCTTGCTTCAGTCATTGCTTATAACTATTTTCTTTACTTCAGTGACTATCTCATTGTGAGATTCAGTCAGATTGTCATTCATTCTAATCTGATTTTCAAGGACATAGCCTTGTTTGACAGCAATATCATCCACTTGTTTCTTTACTTCTGCTTGTTGCTTTGCTAGAAATACTACAACATTGCCCCCCTTGTGGAAGCAATTTGTCATCTCTTTCTTATTTTGATTTACCTCAAATCTAATTAATTTTATATCTTGTGCTAGATCAAATTGGAGTGCCTTATGGCTTTCATCCACATATTTTTCCAAAAACAATCTCTGCTCATCTAATTTCACTTGTAAATCTACCAAAAATTTGCTGTAATCAGTCTCAGGAGCAGGTTGTGGAGTAGTAGCTTGCATAGCCTTCTTATAGCTCTGGCTTCTCCTCTTGAAAACCATCAGTTTTCTTTTCTTTGCATTTCTTATCTCTTCATCTTCTGAAGCAGATGAACTTGCAATATTAACCCTTTCTGGTGGAGTAGAGGGTGTATCTTTGTCAGTTCCAATCAGCTTCCCCTCAAGATTAGCCTGCTCCCCCTCAAACCTCTTCTGTTCCTCCTCAACCCTGAATATGCTCCTCCTTATCTGCTGCTCCCTTAATCTCAGGAAACAACTCTTCCAGAGTGAATTCCTATTGAGTGTGAGCAGGTGATAGTTCTTTCTCAGCAGCATCAGCAACTCCAGAAATATCAAGATCAGTTTGTGAATCTATTTCTTCTGATAAGTTGATTCTGTCTTTCTCCTACGCCTATGCAGAAAGTGGCTCCCCCTGCAACTGTGAAGTAACTGTCTCCTCATGGACTTAGGCATTTGCAGTCAGGTCCTGGACCTGTTCCCTAACTTGCTCCTCCTGAACTTGTGCACTTATTGTGTCCTCCTGCACATGGTCATGCTCAGTAATGTCATGTACTGGTGATTTTGCTGCAGTCTCTTGGTTATCAAAATTAGGTATGTCCTTCGAGAGAACCCTATCCCATCTGGATATTATTCTGATGTCCATCCTTCTCATATGATTTATTTTAGATCCTGGAATCTGATGCATTACCTCTGGAATTGCTCCAGCCAGGTATAAACTCAGCAATCTAGCCAAATTAGGCTTTTTGATTCCTTTCTTTATCTTCTCAAACAGAACTGCAAACCAATCTGTATTAATCTTATAGATTATCCTTGTCATCAGACTGAACATAAAGGCAGAGAGCCTATCATGTCCTCCCGGTTTACACAAAATCACCTTCTCTACCACTTCAGATAGAAATTTTCCTTGTTGATTCATCCCTTTTCTGTTAATGGCTGCTCCAATCTTCATGGTTGGATCCAATCCACACCACTGTAGTGCCTCCCTTGTCTTTGAGGCTGGGACCTCTTCTTCATCCTGAATTCTAGGAAGGTGAAGAATCTTTCTTAAACATTTCAGAGTAAGTTTGACTCTATTTCCATGAACTGACGATTTAATCTTGAGTCCAGTGGAGTCCACTATTACAGCAGCATATAACTCAAACACTTCCTTCTTCAAGATCTTGGTAGGTTCAGATACAAGAAACTCTAATCCATTATCAGTAACAAGGGTAATGACCCCTTTAATCTCCGTCGCCGCATCATCAAAAGCATTGCGCACCAGCTCGTAGCCTTCAATAATGTTGTCTTCAACCTTTGGCGCCATTGGAATGGAGAGAAAACTTGAATTGAGAGAAGAGAGTTTGTCGACACAAGGGTTTAGTATCGAAAATCAGGAGAGCGTGTTGACAGAATATGTTCTCGACCTATTTATACCTTTCTAAACAAAGAAGGTCAAAAGGTGGGCAAAAATTGTCTAAAAGTGTTGACACTATTGAAAAGTGTCGACACATACTTCTATTGTCTCGACCACGGCGTTGACTAATATGTGTCGACACCAATTGATGATATGTCGACACTAGACATACTTAGTAGTTCATCAGAAATTCTATGTCGACTCTTATTACAAGTGTCGACACAATTTCTGGAAGTGTCGACACCATTACTCTGGTTGTGTCGACACCACTAACTGAAGTTTCAACACCACTTCTCTGGATGTGTTGACACCAATTTTCTGAAGTGTTGACATCACTTCTCTGAATGTGTCGACACAGATTTACTTAGCCAAATTTGTGAGACTAATCTATATTCAACATTCCTAATTCAATTTTAAATTTATTGAATTTAGTTTCGTCTAGAGGCTTAGTAAACATATCTGCAATCTTATAATCTGTTTTGACAAATACAAGTGAGATGTCCTCTTTCTCTACATGTTCTCTAAGAAAATGATATCTAATTTCTATATGCTTAGTCCTACTATGTGAAACAGGATTATTAACAATAGAAATAGCACTTGTAGAATCACAAAACAAAGGTGTTCTACTTACTTGAATACCATAGTCTTCTAGCTGGTGTTGAATCCACAACAGCTGTGCACAACAACTTCCTACTGCCACATATTCAGACTCAGCTGTGGAAATTGCCACACTAATCTGCTTCTTACTGCTCCAAGATATCAATCTTTTTCCTAGAAATTGACAGGTGCCTGTTGTGCTTTTTCTATCTTCTTTGCAACCTGCAAAGTCTGCATCTGAATAGCTTGTTAGTAGAAAATCTCTATTCCTAGGGTACTAAAGGCCTAGATTAGGTGTGCCCTTTAGGTATCTCAAAATCCTTTTTACTGCAGTGTAATGAGATTCTTTAGGGCATGATTGGTACCTAGCACAGACACATGTTGCATACAGAATGTCTGGTCTACTAGCAGTTAGATATAGAAGAGAGCCAATTATTTCTCTATACAAAGACTCATCTTTAGGTTTACCTGCATCATCTTTACATATAGGCATACTTGTTCCCATAGGAGTTCTTATGGTGGAGGATGATTCCATACCATATTTCTTAATTAACTCCTTGGTGAACTTAGACTGGGATATGGACAAGCCATCATCAGTCAGTCTTACTTGGAGTCCCAAGAAGAACTTAAGTTCCCCCATACTGCTCATTTCAAACTTCCCTTGCATAAGTTTAGCAAACTTCTTGCAAAGGTTGTTTTCAGTAGATCCAAAAATTATGTCACCTACATAAATCTGAACAAAGATTATCTTTCCTTTGGACTCCCTTAGGAATAGAGTTTTGTCTATTTTCCTTCTTGAGAATTTGTTCTCAATAAGGGAAGTTGACAGGGTTTCATACCAAGCTCTTGGGGCTTTCTTTAACCCATACAAAGCTTTCCTAAGTCTATAAACATAATCATGTTTGAGAGAATCTATAAAATTTGAAGGCTGCTCTACATAGACTTCTTCTTTTAGATTTCCATTCAGGAATGCTGATTTTACATCCATTTGGAATACCTTAAATTTTTGATATGCTGCATAGGCAAGGAACATTCTAATGGCTTCTTGTCTTGCTACTGGGGCAAAGGTTTGATCAAAGTCTATTCTCTCTTCCTGCCTGTAACCTTTTTCAACAAGTCTTGCTTTGTTCTTCACAATGATTCCATTCTCATCCAGTTTGTTCCTAAAAATCCAGTTTGTTCTAATGATGTTGTGGTCTTTTGGTTTAGGAACTAACTCCCATACCTTGCACCTTCTGAACTGATTCAGCTCCTCTTGCATGACATCAATCCAATGTGGGTCTAGAATAGCTTCTTAAAATTTCTTTGGCTCCTGTTGAGATAGTAAGCTTGAGCAAAGCACTGTGTTCAAGTTCCTGCTTCTGGTTTGCACTTCATATCTTAGATCACCAATTATCTGATTTGCTGGATGATCCTTTAAGTGTCTAACAGCTGGAGGTAATCTTTCTTTAGGCTGAATACCTCCAGTTTCTTCAATGTGTTACACCTCTTTGTTTTCTTTAGCTTCTAGAGAGTCCTGTACTCCCCCTGACTAGAGCCACTATTTTCTATTTCTTGATCTGTAGTTGAATCTTTTGCAATGGAAAGCTTGTTCATTCTCTTATTTATACTTGTTGGACTGCATGAACTACAAGACAACTCACTGTTGATCAATCTAGTTTCATCAAATACAACATGTACAGATCCTTCTATAACCTGTGTAATCAAGTTGTAGACCCTATAAGCCTTACTATTGTTGTTGTACCCAAAAAATATCCCATCTTGGGATTTGGAAGCAAACTTAGTTAGATAAGACTTGCCATTGTTAAGGATATAACACTTGCAACCAAAGATCCTAAAATAAGATAAATTTGGTTTTCTACCTTTCATGATCTCATAGGGAGTCTTTTTGTGGCACTTGGTGATAGAAGCCCTGTTGATCACATGACATGCAGTGTTTACTGCCTCAGCCCAGAAATATTTTGGGAGAGAAGTGTCACTCAATAGAGTTATACCAGCCTCAATCAAGGTTCTATTCTTCCTTTCAGCAATACCATTTTGCTGTGGTGTTCTAGGTGAGGAGAACTCTTAAAAAATCCCAAATTCTTCACACAGTCTTGTCATACTTTCAAATTGAAATTCAGTGCCATGGTCACTTCTGATTTTGACCACTGTACTGTCCAGTTCATTCTGAATTTGTCTGACAAAACTATGTAAAACACTTCGGGTTTCTGATTTTTGTCTCAGAAAGAACACCCAGGAATATCTAGAATAGTCATCTACCACAACAAAAGTGTAGACCTTCCTACCTAAACTATGAGCTAGCATAGGACCAAATAAATCCATATGCAATAGGTATAGACACCTGACTGAATCCTTGTTTTCAAAGCTATGAAAGGTGGATTTTGTCTGCTTGCCCTTTTGACAAGCTGAACATATCCCTTCCTTTATACACTTAACTTGAGGACCATTCCTCACTAACTCTTTGCTAAAGAGTTGGCCAATTGTTTTGTAGTTAAGATGGGCCAGCCTCTTGTGCCATTTGACACAATGAGAGGCTCTCTCATCAGCTACAAGACAAATAGGAGAACCTTTGTTCTCACACTCAAAATTAAGACAATACACATTCCTTTTTCTGTATCCTGTCAAAATGACCTTTTGATCATTTGACCTTTTGATATGACATCCATTCTTAACAAATGAAATTTCATATCCTAAATCACTCAGCTGACTTATGCTTATAAGGTTGTGTTTCAAACCCTTCACATAGGCCACTTGAGTGATAGTAATCTGGTTACTAGAAATGTTACCAAACCCTTTGATGATTCCTTTTTCAGAGCCATCAAAGATTACTTTAGGCCCATTTATGATAGGCAAGTACTCCTTCAGCAATCCCTTTATTCCAGTCATGTGCCTGGAACATCCACTGTCCAAGTACCATATAGGGGCATGGTAACTTGGACTCACCTGCAATAATGAATTACCTTCCCTTAGAACCCAAGTAAGTCTTGGGTCCTTGGTTCAAGTTAGCTTCATACTTAACAAATCTACCTGCAGCTCTTCTAATAGGTAGACTGTTGTTCTTCCTGACATTAGTGTTGTGCCAACAATCTATGGCATAATGACCTGTCTTACCACAGCACCAACATTCATACTTATTGTATCTATTTCTAGATACATTCTTGACAGTCTGGTTGACAGCAAATCTTTTGTATTGTGCTGGTACTGCTGTAGCTACACCCATTGGTTTCTCACAAACATGGGGTTTATGAACATGGGCTGTCTTATTGACATAAGCACCCTTGTTATTCAGAACTTCAGTCTTACTATGACCATGAGTATTCTCAAGGTCATACTTGTTAGAAGGCACTTTTACCTTTCTAAAAACTACAGGGACTTTAAAATTCAGTGGCTGGACTGAGGCTTTGCCCTTTCTCTTGAATTGGGCAGCCCTGGTGTTACCTTTAAAGCCTATTCCAGCCTTACCCTTTTGAGCCACAAACTCATCTATTAAGGGTAAAACTGATTTTGGCTTGGAATAACTAGCCACCAAATCTTTCTCTTTTTGAAGTCTGACTTCCAGACTTTTAATTAGATCATTTTTGTATGTGATTGTGCCCATCTGAATAACAGTTATAGTTTTCAGTTTGACAATCTCATTTAATTTTTGATCCAACTCTTTCTCTAAGTCAGATGCAGCCATCTTAAGATCTATAATTTCCTTAGCCTGAGTTTTGGCCAAGTTCTTGCTTTTCTTTAGTGCCTTCAACAAGTCCCCATATTCATCTATCAGCTGATGAATATCACCTTCAGACACAGACCCATCCACATCACTTGATACAGATGTAGCTGACTCTGTGCCAGCACTATAATCTTAATTACTAGAAAAACATTGTACCTTGCTAGGACCAGGCTGATCCTGGCACTTGTCTTCTTCTGATACAGCCATCAGTCACATGCACTGATGGTCTTCTTGTGCATAGATAGAGTTCAGCAATTGCATAAACTCATCTTCTTCATCAGCTGCATAAAGACCAATGTATGCCTCAGCTTCAGATTCAGACTCTGAAGTTGATTGGTCTGTCAAGCTCTTCTCCTTCTTAGCAACAAAAGATTTCTCCTTCTTGCTCTTTTGTTGAGTCTTCATTTTATCAGCAGACTCCTTCCTTTTGTCTGGACACTCAGCCACAACATGTCCAGGCTTATTACAGCAGTAGCAAACAATCTTTGATGTTGTAGATTTGCTAGGCTTAGACCTGCTCCTGTCCTTCCGTTATGACTTCCTCTTTTGATAATAGTCATCCACAGGCTGTGATGTGGAGGGCCTAGATTTCCACTACTTCTTCTTCAAGAATCTCTGAAACTGCCTTGTAAAGGTAGCAAAATCTGTATCTGAATCACTGTTATCTGAATTTTGGTTGTCTGAATTATCTGAGGTAATTTCAGCAACTTCCCTAGGAGGTGATGGAGACATCCTCCTATTCTTTCTAGTTGCATCAACCTTGAAGGCCACAGACTTTTCTCTATGCTCCCCTTTTGCATTTCTTTCTTCCTCTTTTCTAGTCATTAGTTGCATTTCATAAGACAGTAACTTTCCAAATAAAGTTGGAGGAGAAATATCTGCAAGTTTGGCCACTTCCCTAATGGCACAAATCTTGGTGTCCCAATCCTTTGTCAAGGATCTTAGGAATTTATCATTCATTTCATATGTATTGAAGACCCTTCCATAAGACATCAGCTCATTTACTATTCTATAGAACTTCTTATAGCACTCAGATATGCTATCTAACTTACCTTGTCTGAAACTTTCATATTCCTGATTTAGCATAGACTTTCTATCTTGTCTAACTTCTTCTGAACCCTCCATGTAGACTATCAAAGTGTCCCACATTTCCTTGGAGGTCTTGCAGTGAATCAAATTCTGAAAGGTTGAATCATCTATGACACTTACTATGATATTCTGGGCTCTTTTATCCATAGTTGCCAGGATGATCTCATCCTTAGTCATCTCAAAAAAATCTTTGGGAGTTCTTTGATTTGCATCTAGAACAGACACATTCATTGGAATATAAGGACCTTCTTTTACTGTAATATAGATCCTTGGGTCAGAAGCCTCCATAAACAACCTGACCCTTTCTTTCCATATTCTAAATATCTCCTTCCCACAGATGGGTAATTTCATAGACCCTAGTTCCTTGTGATTTTCTCCAGAACCCATTTTCTTGATTCTTGATTCTGCCTTAGGGATCTAACTCAGACTGTTAAGTCCTTCTTTGAGCAACCTGGCTCTGATACTACTTGATAGATTTAACTTCAAGACAACCTAAACACCTAGAGGGGGGGGGGGGGTGAATAGGTTCTTATCCTTGTTTTAATCTAAGGCAGAATATACCTTCAGTTCTTTAATATAAATCTGAAAACTCTACAGCTAACACAGCATATACAATCACAGAATCTATAATAACACTAATCACAGATTGCACACTGATTTATAGTGGTTCCTCAAGGTCTGGGTACATCTACTTTCCCCCTTCGCCTATCCAGCAATATGCTAGATTCAGCCTAACTTCTTCCTTTTTTTTCTCAGATCCACAGATCTTACAGCTCAGAATCCTGAAGGATTCCTACAACTCAGAATGTATCCACACTCCTACAGCCCAGGCTAAAATGCCCTACCTCAGCCTTGCCACAAGGCCTACAACTCAGAGAACTAATTCTCCTACACTCAGGCTCAAACAGCCTTACCACTCAGAGATCTAAATCTCCTACACTCAGGCTCAAACAACCTTACCACTCAGATCTGAATCTCCTACACTCAGCCTTTATAACACAGGCTTACAACTCAGATCTTTGAAAAGATCCTACAGAATTTGATTTGTATTTTTGATGGACTCTTACCCTTGTTGAGAGAGAAAGGATAAGAGGATTATTGATCAGCTTCTTGATGAGACTGATGACTGAAATCAACCTGTTCTTAGCTTTCTTCAAAGCTTCTTGAATCTGAACTCAGTAGGGTTGATCTCCTTTGAAGTTGACTGACTGACAGCTTCCTTCTTGGATTCCAAAAATAAATCTGGATCTACTTAGTAGATTAGTTCAGGATCTACTTCTTGAGAGACTTGTGATAGTCTCCTTCTTGACTTCAAAATAGCTGGAGCTCTCTCTCCCCAAATCTTCTGAAGTTCCTTCTGAATTCTGGATTGAATTCTCCTTAGACAAAATCTGAGTGGATAATCACTTCAGAATGTCTTCTTAGATCTTCTCACGAAGATCTTCTTCTCTGTGACTTGCACTTTTTTGATCAAAGATCAATCTCTCAATAGTTGTGTTAGTTGTGTTTGTCTTTTTTTATATTCTCTCTTCATTTGACAGAATCCATCTGTATATAGACTTCATACATGGTAACCGGCTGATCCGGTTTCTAACCAACTTCTTACAAGTCTGACAGCTTCATCAAAGTTGTTTGAATGCACAGCTGTCAAGTCTCCAGTCAGTTCTTGAACCTTTGTCTTTGTCAGCAAAGCGTCGAGATTGATTGTCATTATGTGTCGACACAAGTAGATAAAGTGTCGACACAAGCTTTGGTGATGTCGACATAACTCCTTTGGTGTCGACACAGCTTCTTGACACTGCATCTGTAGAATGTGTCGACACTGCCTCTTTGTGTCGACATAGACACTTCTTCACTACACAGCAATCAACATTGTTGAAACTATGCTGAGTGTCGACACAAGTCCTGTGTGTCGACACAGTTGATGTAGACTAAGAATTCTGTGTCGATACTGCCTCCAGGTGTCGACACAGTTTATGTCGACTCTGCTTCTGTATGTCGACACTGACTCCTAGTATCGACACAGTTGATGTCGACTAATACTTTTGTGTGTCGACACTGCCTCCCGGTGTCGACACATTTGATGTCGACTAAAATCTTCTGTGTGTCGACACAGTTTCTTCTAGTGTCAACACTGCTTCTCCAAGTGTCGACACAGACCTCCTTAAGTGTCGACACATGGACTTAGAAACTTTTTCTGCATTTTAGCCAATACTTAACCTGCACATATAAACTCAAAATAACATCAAATACACCTTGATGTATATCATTGAGATAAGTGAGGCTTCTCCAAATAAGGTACACATTTTCCAATGTACCCAACAGAAGAGGTAAAGATGGAGGGGTAGAAGTGAAAATAGCAAGTGAAGAGGAATATGGTTGTTGAGAAGGAGGTGAATGGATTTTGTGAGAGGGAAGAACATCTTTTGGAGGTGGAGGAGAGGCTATTACTGCCCTTATATCCTCAGAAGTCCTGAAAGAGGACGAAGCCCTGGATGGCTTAGTGATGGTCCTCTCCCATCTACCAAATAAGGCACAAGTCAGCCTCTTGGATGCATTAATGAATATGGTCTGAGAGACCAGTGATTCAGATGCCTTGGCCTGGAGGAAAATGCCTAAAATCCTCCCAAAACATACTTCATTCTTAGTATTCTTATTTTTGATCAAATCAAACAGTAACTTTCCCAAGTTTGCTGTTTTCTTGTTCACCACAACACACATCACTAAGAACGGGTGCCTGGTAATGTATTTATGTGTTGTGTGTTTGCCCAGCAATACTTTACCCACAACATCAGCAAGAAATTTGTATTCAGCAGATAAATTATTTTTCAACAGTTTGTTAGGGTTTTCATCAAAATGACCCAGTTTGATCAACATATTATCATAATCAGAACTATCTATCACAATTTCATCATCTCCATTAACCAAACCAAAAATCTCAATTAAAACGGTAGAGGTTAGGGAAACCTGATTTCCTGAGATGGTGCCAGTCATCGTATCTGCATCAGGAGTAGTTGAAGTATAAACCAAGTCTCTTATTTCTGTTGCTGCTAACTTGATTCTGTTGGTCATGAAAGTCTTCAGATGTTTAACCTCAAATAACTACAGAATGTCCATAAAGATTTGGTCGGACTGATGAAAGGAATCGAAATTGATGTCGAATCCGATGTCAAACTTCATGCCGGAAAGAGAGATCGCCGGAATCGCCATTGATTTTCCTGCAAAAAGAAAAGGAGATCAAGTGCAAGAGAACAGAAAGCGCGGGATGGAGCTCGAAGAAAACCTAGTTATAAGGTTTTCAGAATATTAAACGCCAGACTCTATCCTGCGAAAGAAAAAGAAATCTTCAATCTCAGGTCGACGAAAAATTTCATGAAGAAATGATATCGTCGATATCAGTTTGAAGAGGGGAAAACTTTTCGTCGTTCTCAGGTCGACGAAAAATTTTCTGAAGCAAGATCGTCGATCTCTGCTCGACGAAAATAACTTCACACAGAAAGTTTGTCAATCTCAGGTCAATGAATTTTCTAAAGAATGGTCCTCGGATCGTCGATCTCGTTCGACGAACTGTGACAAGTTCTTTGACCTCAGACAAAAAATTAAATTAATGTTCATTCATTAATCATACTTAGCTGATTCAGAAAGAACAGATGTATCTTCTCATCCAATGGCTTAGTGAATATGTCTGCTCTTTGTAAATCAGTAGAGATAAAGACAAGATTAATTTTCTTTTTGTCTACACAATCTCTAATGAAATATTGTCTAATTTCTATATGCCTGGTCCTACTATGATGCACTGGATTTTGTGTAATAGATATTGCACTGGAACTATCACAAAATATAGTTGAATTATTTAAGTTGAGACCATAATTCAGAAATTGATTTTGTATCCACAAAATCTGTGAACAGCAGCTGCCTGCAACTATATATTCAGATTCAGCAGTTGATGTGGACAAAGAGGTTTGCTTCTTACAAAACCAGGACACAAGCCTATCACCAAGAAACTGGCAAGTTCTTGATGTGCTCTTACTTTCCACTCTACATCATGCATAGTCAACATCAGAAAATCTAGTTAAATAAAATTCTGACTCTGATGGATATAGGAGTCCTAGATTTGGACAACCCTTTATATATCTTAAAATCATTTTTAATAAAATATAGTGAGATTCTTTAGGGTTCGCTTGGAACCTAGCACAAATACATGTGACAAATATTATGTCATACATATTTACTGTGAGATATAATAGAGACCCAATAATGGCCCTATAAGTTTTTTGATCAACAGGCTTGCCATGTTCATCAGAATCAATCACAGCATTAACAACCATAAGTGTTTTCATTACTGAGGCATCACACATCCCAAACCTTTTAATAAGCTCCTTAACATACTAAGATTGGGAGATGAAGATACCATTAGATGATTGCTTCACTTGGAGACCAAGGAAGTATGAAAGTTCACCCATGCTACTCATCTCAAACTTTGAATGCATTAGAAATCTTTTACATAATTTTGGATCAGTAGAGCCAAAAATAATATCATCTACATATATTTGAACTAACAAAAATTTATTGTTATGATGCCTGATAAAAAGAGTCCTATCTACTATGCCCCTAGAAAACTTATGCTCTATAAGAAAGCTATCTAAGGTCTCATACCAAACTCTTAAAGCTTGCTTTAAACCATAGAGAGAGCTTTATGCAATCTAAAGACATAAGAAGGATGAGTTGGAGAGATAAAACTCGGTGGTTGCTCCACATACACTTCCTCTTTTAATTCTCCATTTAGGAAAGCACTTTTTACATCCATCTGGTAGACTTTGAATCTTTATAGGCTGCATTGGCTAAGAAAATCCTTATAGCCTCAATCCTTGCCACTGGAGTAAAGGTCTGATCATAATCTATTCCTTCCTCCTGTGAATAGCCTTGAGCAACTAGCCTTGCTTTATTCCTTATAATATTTCCTTCAGCATCAAGTTTATTTCTGAAGACCCATTTGGTTCCAATGATTTGATAGTCTTTGGGTCTATGAACCAAATCCCAAACTCTGCACCTCTCAAACTTATTGAGCTCCTCTTGCATTGCAATGATCCAGTGAGGATCTTGCTCTGCATCTTTGATGGAGTGGGGCTCAAGTTGAGAAATGAAACAAGCCTACATCACATCATTGTTGAGTTGATGCCTTGTTTGCACACAAACTGAAATGTCTACAATCACTTGAGATATAAGGTGATCTCTAAGTGTGACAAGATCAGTTGGAGGAGTTGGTTGAGCAACATCTTGTGGAATTAATTCCTCTTGTGGAATTATATTAGCTATTGGTGGAAGTTCAGTCACTTCCAAACTTTCTTCTTCACTTTCTTCTTCAACTTATGGAAAAGGATGTGATGGAATCTCTTGGGTGAGGTTTAGATCATCCAATTTCTCACACAGGTGAGGTACCTGCAAAATGTTATGGGTAGAAACATCTTTCTCCTTATAAAACATGTTAGCCTAATAAAATGTAACATGAACAGATTCCTCAATTTTTAAAGTGGATTTGTTAAACACCCTATAAGCTTTGCTGACTTGGGAATATCCTAGAAAAATTCTCTCTGTAGCTTTTGCTTCAAACTTTCTAGTGTATTTCTTGTCATTATTGTGAATATAAACATAGGCATCCAAACATTTTAAAATAGGCTATTTTAGGTTTCTTCCCTTTAAGTATCTCATAAGGAGTCTTATTCTTAAGCTTGTGTATCATACTTCTATTCAGTACATAGTTTGTTGTGCTCACAGCCTCTGCCCAAAAAGATTGGGGTATGTAAGCATCTGCAAGTAATGTGCCTGCAGATTCAATTAGGGTTCTATTTTTTCCTTTCAGCAACCCTATTTTGTTGAGGAGTTCTAGTAGCTGAGAAGTAGTGCCTGATACCTTCCTTCTCACAGAACTCTAGCATAAGAAGAGACTCAAACTCAGTACCATGATCACTTCTGATCCATGCAACTAGAGTAGAGTACTCAATCTGTATGTTCTTGAGAAAATCTGTAAGAACCTTGAAGTTATCTGACTTAGATCTCAGAAAGAACACCCATGTGAATCTGGAGAAGACATCTACAATCACTAAAGTATAAGATTTCCCTCCTAGGCTTTGTACAACAATAGGGCCAAAAAGGTCCATGTGTAGCAAGTACAATATCCTAGGTGAGTCACTTTTTTTTACCGATTTAAAGCTATTTTCAGTTTGCTTGCCTAACTGACAAGCCTTGCAGAGGCCTTCCATCTTATAGGGACCAGAAGGCAATCCTCTAACAAGGTTGTCCATAGATAACTTAGCAATGTTTTTAAGATTTACATGTCCTAATATCTTATGCCAAAGTTCATTTTGATTGCTAATCTGATTAAATAAACAAAGGTCTGAACTAGCTGATCAAAAATTTACTATATATATATTTCCTTGTCTAAGTCCAGTTAAAACAGGTTTGTTTTATTTACAAGAAATAATACAGGAAGATTAGTTAAATGATATCTGATAACATTCATCACATAATTGACTTATGGATATTAGGTTATGCTTTAAGCCACTCACATAGGAAACTTTCCTGAAGGTGACTGCTCCAACCTTAACATCTCCATAGCCTTTAGTTTGGCCACAGTTAGAGTCACCAAAGATCACCTTTGGACCTAGCTTGGACTTGTAGTTTGTTAGATCGTCCTTACAACCAGTCATATGCTTTGAGAATCCACTGTCCAGATACCATTGTTGATTAAAGACTGGACAGTCCTTCACCTGCATAGAAATGAATTAGGTGTTATTGACCCAGGTTACTATGAGTCTTTGTTTCTTTTGATAAGAGAAACTGGAAATAATAAAAAATTCTGGTTTATTTGTATATCCTAAGGGATGATATCTTCTAGGTGGTATTTCCCATTGAGTAAAAGGATTAGTAGATTCTCTGAATTGATTGAAGTTTCTAACAGAGTCATAGTTTTCATTAAACCTGTCTGGGTTCGACGAATTATTATAAGTTCATCGATCTGCGTTCGATAAATAGGGATGAGTTCGTCGAACTCTGCTCAAAGAATGAACATAGTCATTTTCTGTGCCCCAAGTTCGTCGATCGCTGCTCGAAGAACCATATAGAGTTTGTCGATCGCAGTAAGACAAATAATTATAGTTATAATTGGCGTTCATAGATTGTCAATCTTGGTTCGACGAACTATACACATTTCGTTGATCTGAGTTCGACGAAATTTGTTGAACATAGTTTTTATTTAGATTCTTATTCCTTTTCTTCTTATTTATAGATTTCTGAGAGACATTTGGTTGAGTAGTTTTTCCTATTTTCTCTTTGCCTTTTTCAGAGATAAATTTAATTGGTGTTGAGAGAATATTTTCCATTAATATGGGGGGTAAGCTTGATGAAGCACCTAAGCCCAGCTTGCCATTTAATATGGCATTGACCGTGCTTGTGATGTCCATCAGCTAAAGGCTTCTCCCATTGAGAGATTCCTCAAGTTGCTTTGCCTCACATAATTTAGTTTTTAATGAAATGATTTGTTCATTAGCTAAGTCTAAATCATTTTTCAGTTTGATATTTTCAGCAAATAGGTTATCAAATTCAAGCTGTCTATCTCTTAGAATTTTTATTTCCTTCTCTGACTTGATTAAATCATTGCATAAGGATTTAAAATCACTTTTAAAATCTTCATAATTAAATTCAAATGAAGAGATTACCTAATTTTCTTCAGATTTAGATTCCTCTTCTGATTCTTCAGCTTGTTCCTCAGCATCAGATTTGCTGTTGGAGGCATTAATAGCCATAAGGCAAATTTCCCTTGCCTTTGCCTCCTCTTCATCTTCACTAAAGCTGGAAGATGAGGATTCTTCATCTGTGTCACTCCATGTCTCAGCAATGAATCCTTTCTCCTTTCTCTTGTGTTTGTTGGAGGAGTGCTTGCTAGAGTACCCGCTTGATTGCCTCTTATTCTCCTTTTCTTTTTTTTTCTGTCTTTCTTCTGTGCCTCTGGGATTTAGGTAGAATGTGCCCAAGTTTTCTGCATCCAAAATAAACAATCTCCTTGGTAGGAGTCTTGTCATATCTTGGCTTGTCATCATTCTTGGATGACCTTCTTCTAAAGTCTTTCTTGGCCATTTTATAGAATCTTTTAGCCAACAAGCTCATTAGTTCTTCATTAGCTAGAAGAGCTTCTGATTCTTCTGTTGCTTTAAAAAAAATATTGTTCTCCTTCCTTGAATATGTAGAAGCCTTTTGTTCAGCAGCCTCCCTTGTCTTGATCAACTGCTTTTAAGACTTGAGCTTGCCAAGGAGAGATTCTGTAGAAATCTCATTTAAACTTCTAGCCTCCTTAATTGGCCATATCCTGGAATCCCAAGTGCTGGGGAAGCACATTAGGATTTTGTCATTTATCTCAGTTAATGAGATGTCCTTATCCAGGGTTCTCAGTTCATTTATGATGACACTGAGTCTATTATACATCTCAGCAACAGTCTCTGATTCCTCCTTCTTGAAATTCTCATACTGTGATATAAGGAGGGATCTCCTGTCTTTTCTTTCATCTAATGAGACAACAACAATTTTGTTCAGTGAGTCCCAAATGGCCTTTATAGAGGTGCACTCAACCACCTTCTGAAAGATCTCATCTGACATTGTCTAATCCAGAATATTCATTGCTTTAGCATCAACCATCTTGGCTTTCTTTTGTGCATCAGTCCACTCAGGTTGTTGAACTTCATGTGTATTGGAAGTTGTAGCAGCAGCTGTAGGTTTAGGGGGACCTGTTAAAATAGAGTTGAAAATGTCCTCATCAATAGAGTTCATATGAAGTTTGATTCTTGCCTTCCAGAGTGCGAATTGATTCAAGTTGCACACTGCAGGTCTGGTGCTAGAATAATCCTTATTCTGTGCCATACTGAATAAAGAGGCTAGAGAGAAAAAGATCTATCAAAGGATCTTGGTTCAGATGTAAGTCTATGAAACCAAATAAACACACCCTCTGATACCAATTGAAAGATGGTAAAAGCTTTACCACCTGAGGGGATAGACCTATTTAACTCTAGATGGGGGGTGAATAGAGTATTTTAAAAACTTAATTGGTTTTTAAAACGGAATTGAAATAGTGATATGTATAACTTAAGAAAGTGCAGGAATAAAAACTAACTAACACAGCACACACCACACAATAATAAGAAAACAACAAACAACCAGACGGCACAAGAAATTTATAGTGGTTACCCTAAACTTTGGTACATCCACTCTTCTACCACTCTTGTAGGAATCCACTATAGGTTTTTGATCAGGTGCCCTATCATCAACAGGTTTTTGCTCAGGTTCCCTATCACCACAAGATCTATTTGAAGGGAGATCTCACAACCCTTTAGGCTTTTGATTAGGTGCCCAAAAACCAAGCTAAGTCTTTTGATAAGGAAACTTTAAGAACCAAGTGGTTAAATTTTGAAGGGAGTTAAAACCCTGTGTACAGTGGGGTGAAAGATGTGATATTGTCTTCACTTTCTCAAACAGCTTAGAAGACTTTAGTGCATTGCTCGATGTTGACAAAGCTCCCCCTGAGATGACTATTATTCTAGAATTGCTGGAAGCTTTGTAGGGTGTAGGTCTTCTTTACAATCCCCAAAAGCTTTTAGACTGATTGTGTTTTGATGTCTCTTAAAAGTTTGGAGAAGATTTGCAGATGATGAATACTGTATGAGTATGCAGACTGAATATGTTTCTCTCTGTCTTCCTGTATCCCTTTTACAATTCTACAACTTCTTGTATTCAATCTTCTTGAAAACTCTTTTATATTTCCTGCAGAAATTCTATCTCTGAATTTGAATTCTACTCCTTGATTGATTGTGGAAATCTTAGAAGTTGGACAAACGGCTAGAAGGGCAATAAATTGATTCCTTAACTGTCTCAGTTATTAAGCCGAATATTGACTCTGTGAAATCCAGTAATTAATGTGCCAATGAACGAC
Source organism: Platanthera zijinensis (assembly GCA_039513925.1). NCBI lineage: Eukaryota > Viridiplantae > Streptophyta > Magnoliopsida > Asparagales > Orchidaceae > Platanthera > Platanthera zijinensis. The sequence continues at coordinate 75,745,160 of CM077095.1, read as the reverse complement.
TATATTCATAAGAATATATGCATTTAATTACTCAGAGCAATATAGGAAATAATATATAATATAAGCCTTGGTCAATCCAGAAATTAACTGCAGAGAATACATAAAATGAATCTAACAGAAATCGTCGACCTCAAGACAGATTTCGTCGACCTTAACTCCAAGTTCGTCGAGCTGAGAAATTGTCTTCGTCGAGCTGAGATGGACTTTCTTCGACTAGAGAAACTGAGAGAAGAAGGGAGTTCGTCGACTTGAGCTCGAATATCGTCGAGCTCAACTCAGAGAAGGAACTTTGAGTTCATCGATCTGCGATCGATGATTGTCGAGCTGAGTTCGAAGAACTTCAAACTGATATATGAACTCTCTTAAAAACTGCAATTCTTCTAAGTCTGGATCTCTGAAGTCTTCTCAAGGCTAGATCATAAGATGTCTAACCTAGTCAGACTGTCCTAACATTAGAACTAACAAAATGGCCCTAGGCTATACATGATGGGTCAATAACCTAATAGTGAACCTAGACCAAATCAAAACTAGGGATCCAACACAAGCTTTCGGATTTTCCGTGTTCTCCAAGACATTCAAGATCAACCTTTTTTGAAGAATGAAGGATTGAAGATTGTAGATCTAATTAAGATTATTTGTTATCCGTAATGTGTAAATCTATATTTACTCTTCAAGGAGGTTTTCCCTCCAAGTTGTAGATCCGTGTTTGGATCGAGTTGTAGATCCGTGTTTGGTTTGAGTTGTAGATTCATGTTTGGATCGAGTTGTGGGAGAGTTTGTTCTCTGAGTGGTAGGAGTGTTGTCTCCAAGTTGTAGGGGTTGAGGCTCCGACGTGTAAGATTTGTTGTAATCTGAGCTAAAGGTGAAGTAGCCGAATCTAGCCCTTCATGGTAGATAGGCGAGGCGGGACAGTGGACATACCCAACTCGAGGAACCAATATAAATCTCTGTGTTTTGTGTGCTTTTTTTTTTCAATTGTTTTTATTCTGCTAAAAGACTCAGAACACACCTATTCAAACCCCTCTAGTGATTTAAGTAGACACTAGATACTTTCGACGACCGAGTCCAGTCCGCCCTGCGTCCGCGCCTGGGCCGCCCTACACCCGCATGCTCGCGCGGATCACCCTGTATGTGGGGCCGCGCTAGCACGCCAGCCACTCCGCTCCCGCTCGTGGGTGCAACCCCCTATGTGCGTGTGGTGTTACGGGTGCATAGGTGTCCCCTTATACGTCAGTCGCCCTTCTGTCGTTCTCCGCTCCAACACCTTTTTAGTGGCGCTCCCTTTAACACGCTCTCCCGCTCGCTTCACTCCTCATTGCAAAGTAATGAAAAACTACTGACCTTTTTTGATTGAGATATGGTGACAACTGAAGTACTCTAACTCCATGCCAAAATCCTAAACTCGAAAATCTCTACAACAACATGAAAAAGAACTAAGTGACCCTCTTGAAAGTGTAAAGTTGTCAACCTAAATCACCTAGAGGGGGGGGGGGGGGTGAATAAGTAAATCGTGCGTCTATTTGCGGAATAAAAATTTTAACGATCTTGCACAGGAATTCAAGCAACCACAAAAGACAAGAAGATTTATAGTGGTTCCCCAATCTTGGGTACATCCACTTTACCTCAATGATCTAGCAAATTACTGGACTCGGCTACTTTACCATCTCAGAATGAAAAAAATCCTACGCCTCGGAACCAAGTTCCTACAAACTTGATTCAAATGGATCTACACTCGGAAGATAAAAACTTCCTACCACTCGGAGAGCAACGCTCCTACTCTCGGAGAAATCTCCTACAAAAATAATAAAGAGATTTGGAAATACAAACACAGTAATTTCTCAGATCTGGAAAAATAAGTCTCTAGGTCTTCTTCTTGAAGTTACGGCTCTTTCAAAAATGGTTGAAGAAGATGTGTAGATCTGACCTGAGAAAGCTTTGACCTACTCGATCAAGGAGAGGATGAGGATCCCTTGAATAGCAAGTCCTTCTTGATCGAAAACAGAAAACTCGATCTACTTGTGAGCGGCGGCGGCGGCTTCAGAGTTTATTCCTTTTCTTTTTGAGAGATACGGCCAATCTAGAAGATTTCGAAGGTACGGAGTGCCGCTTCTTGTAATTGTTAGGGATTGGTCTTAATGAAAAGACCTTATATAGGATTACCTCTAACGGTTAGAAAACACCTTAATGACGACACGTGGACCAATCACGTCAAGTCATTTGAAAATCTGGCCGATTTGGACTTAAACAATTTTCTAAAAAATTTGACCTGCAGTTCTCGAGAAGTAACATTAGTTCTCGAGAACTAGTTTGATTTCTCGAGAACTATACTGTCTGGAACTTAAGTTAGTTTTTGAGACTTCAGGGCTAATACTTCTCGAGACCTATCTGGACTTCTCGAGAACCATAAGCTGACTTCTCGAGAACTATGAAGCTAAGCTTCTCGAGAACTATAAGGACTCTCGAGAACTACTCTGGACTTCTCGAGAACTAAAAGAACTTCTCAAGAACTACATTGGACTTCTCGAAAGTTTGGACTTAGAAAAAATTCTTGAAGCTTTCTTGACTTCTCGAGAACTATGAAGCTAAGCTTCTCGAGAACTATAGAATGCTTCTCGAGAACATCTAACTCTACTTCTCAAGAACTAAGAGGCACTTCTCGAGAAGTGGACTTAAAGAATTTTTTGAACTAAGAGAAACTTTCTCGTAGTCCTGTCTTCATCCCATGCTCCAAGTGATTGAACATAAAGTGTATCCCAATTGAGAGGCTACACATGAGTCAACACCTTGGATCACACAGTGAGGGATTACACTGTATGGTCCTGTGTTCCTGACCCACTGTAGACTGACATTGGTCTACACTTAGCACTGAGAATCTGCAAACACACAACTAGAACAAGGATATCAAATACAACTTAATTCATCTTAGTTCAAGGGTGACTTCAAGCAAATCTGGGTTATTGTGGATGCAATACCCAACAATCTCCCCCTATTTGTAGAAGTCAGAACCCTCTACACTAAGGTGAATTATAACAATAAAGAAAGAACTGGAAATGAATAATTTAATCTAAGTGTAATAAGAGATTAATTGAACACACAATTAGGCAAAACTAGAAATTATATATATGTAATGTTTTAGATTTTTAATCAACAACCATTTCATCAAAATTCTCAAAAACATATCAACAAGAATTTATTCTTTGCCCTGTTGTTGCCTGTCCTGCTTCTCCTACTGTCTCCTCTGATAGCTGAAGGGCTTTGGATAGTACCTTGGAGGCTTTGGAGGAGCTTTAGGGTTATTCTTTAAAGTCTCTAGTGTCGACTAAATCCACCTATGTGGGGAGGGGGGGAATAGGTGTCGTGCGGTCTTTTGCGGAATTAAATTAACCTACACAAATTAACAAACACAGCACAAAAAACACACAAAGAGTTATAGTGGTTCCCCGATTTGGGTACGTCCACTTTCCCCCTTCGACCTATCTCCCACCAAGGGACGACTCAGTGACTTCTCAAATCGGATTGAAATCCAATCCTCACACTACGGAAGGAACCCTTCCAACAAAGGAGTCATAACTCCACCACCACGGGTTGCACCCAACCCTTACAACTAGGAATAAAAATTCCTTTACAACAAATCAAAATTGAATGTAAAAGAAAATATAAACAAATCTTTTGGAGATTCTGAGATCCTTCTTTGTTCTTTGAAGCTTTCTTGATAGTTACGAAGAGTCCACAACCGGATTTCTCACTTGGAGTGGATCTTGTAAATATCGGCGGCGGCAACTGATTGCGGCGGTGATACTTTGTAGATCCAAAATTCTTGACGAAGCAAGCAAGGTCTACCAAAGATCTCAGTCGAATCAATTGTCTCAACCGATTCGGAATGGAGAACAAGTCTCGTTCTATGAATCGGAAGACAAGAGATCTCAAGAGAGATACGTGAGACGCTTGTCTTGCCTCGATACTATCGTCAGAAGATCAGAGATGATCAGAGATTATCTGCGACGACTTCCTTGCGAGCGGCTACAGGCGATCAGTGCTTTTCGCGATCCGCTAGGTCACACTCGGCCTCCTTTTTGATTTCCGAGAATGGATTACTGTAGAAGTTGAAAATATGCAAGTATAAATACTAGAGCCAACCCTAATGACTGTTGTGGGGCCCACAAGGAGAAACCCTAGCCCCGGCCTAAACAGCGCTCGGCAAGGTGGTTCAGTCTAGCGAACGAGAAAAATTGCCAAAGGCAAAATCGGCGGGAATCGTTGGTGATTCCCGTCGATGTCGGCGGGAATCACTCACGATTCCCGTCGATTCTGCCTTGGCTGAATTCTTGTTGGAAAACTGTCAGCCGGAAGAAGTCGGCGGGAATGCAGACTGATTCTCGTCGAAGTCGGCAGGAATCACTCACGATTCCCATCGATTCTGCCTTAGCAGAATTCCTGTTCAAAAACTGTCTGCGGGAAGAAGTCGGCGGGAATGCAGACTGATTCTCGTCGAATCAGCGGGAATCACTAACGATTCCCGTCGAAGTCGACGAGAATCACTTAGTGATTCCTGTCGATTTTGACTTAGAAGAATTTTCTCTTCCTTCCTTTGATGACTTGGTCTTTGACCCATCTTTGCTCCTTCTTCTGCTCTTGATCTGCCTTAACCCTATACTTGAAAATAAGTACACTCCAATAGAGAGAGAACACGTGAGTCAACACACTGATCTACTCAACGAGGGATTACGTTACGCAGACCCGTGTATATTGACCCACTGCACCCTGACATTGGTGTGTACTTAGCATGGAATAGCTGCAAGCACAACTTGATAGAAGATCGTCAAATACATTGTGAATCAATCTTAGCTTGACTGGAGTATTCTTCAAATCCAGGTAATTGTGGATACAATACCCAACAATCTCCCCCTATTTGAAGAAGCCAAAATCCTACTAGCTAAGAGATTACACCAACCAAAAAGATATATATAAAAGTATGCGAGACAAGAAGTCAGAGTAATAAAATTTCACGCATTCAAAACAAAAATTGAATCAGCATATGATCAAATATATATATATATCCAAAGAGTTGTTCATTTATAATTACAAGAATAGACATACACGCAGATTAAAAATAAAAAGTTTAGATTTCAAGTATATCCCTCCTTTGCCTCAGCATCTCTTAGTTGTTTAGCCAGGTACTTCTTGCTTTGCCTTTCAAAAAATAACTTTGGCTTCGGGTAGTACCGGGGGGGGGGAGGAGCTTTGTTCTCAACTGTGTTTGACATGAAGAAAATGTTTCTTTTAGCTTCATATTCTTTGTGCTTTTCCCACTCATCACTATAAACCTCTTGTGTTGTCTGTGTTGCTTACTTTAATTATTTCACTGTGGCTATGAGTAGAACTAACTAGGATTGCTAGTTGTTGTGTTAGGACTAAAGCTGAAACTGTAATTACAGTTAGCTTTCTCTTGTGCACCACACTTTGTGTTAGGCTCTAGGGTTTCAAATATCTATAAAATCTTTCCGCAAACTAACTCTAAGGGAGTTGAGTAGAAGCTCAAATTTTTGAATACTCTATTCACCCCCCCCCCTCTAGAGTTGTATCTATCCTCACTTTCACTATGTTTATTCTGTGTGCTTGCTTGTAATATTTTTTAATTTGCTATAAGATGCAAAACTCACCTATTCACACTGCTCTTGGTGATTTAGGCAGGCAAATAGTCACTTTCAATTAGTATCAGAGGGGTGTTGTTCGTTATAAGGTTAACACCTTGAACAAGATCCCAATCTAGTTGTCTAAGCACTAGTTTACTTCAATGGACCAGAGCAAGAACATATCCTCAATGAATCTTCCAGTGTGCCCTAATGAGAACTTTCTTATGTGGAAGGAAAGGGTCAGATTCTTTATGGAAGTAGCTGATGCAAGAATCTTTCAGATTATAAAAGAATAACCTCACATTCCTACTCAACCATCTGCCATTAATCTAAACGTGATGGTTCCTAAAAAGATGGACTTGAACAAAGATAAGATTACTCTCGTCTCACTGGACAAGAAAGCTAAAAATATAATTGCAAGTACAATGTGAAAGTCTTTAGTTTCAAGGATAGCTAAATCACCTAGGGGGTGAATAGGTTTCTTAGTCTCTTATGACTATCTTTAATTTTCCTTATCTAAGTGCTTTGTGTGTTAGTAGTTTTCTGCTTTCAAGACACCACAAAGAGCACACATAGAATTTATAGTGGTTCCCTAGATTATGGGTACGTCTAGTTTCCCTCCCACCTTTCTAACAGCTTATTAGATAAGATACTTCTCCAATCTCATCTCCTAAGAGATTACAACACGATCCCATAGGACCACCCAGTCTCCTCCAAGACTTACAGCTAAGGCACAAAGCCCTACAACTCTGTGATCCAAAGATCACCGACCTCAGGCCCAAAGTCCCTATAACTCAGGCTGGGAGGATAGCCCTACCTCAGAAAGAATGATTACCCAATAGCTCAGGCAAAAAGACCCTACCTCAGATCCAAAGGATCCTACACCTCAGGAACAAGTGCCCTACAACTCGGAGTAAAAGACTCTCCTACATTAGGCTCAAAAGCCTTACCTTAGATCCAAACTGGATCCTACACTTAGGCCAAGGCTCTACCTCCGAAATATATGCCCTACCTCAGATTCTCAACAGAATCCTACTACTCAGCCTTTATAGTTTCAGGCTTACAGCTCAGATCCAAAAGGATCCTACAAGATGAAAGTGGGTTGGTGATGTGATTTGACATAAGAGAAATTTCTCTATGCCTAACTTATTGGACTGAGAAAGTCTCAGCCCTACCTTCTTTACAACAACAAGAAATTGATCTTCAAATTTACTTGGCTTGTTCTAGAAGTGCTGTAGCTAGGGTTAGCCCTTTGCTGCTTCTTGAGCTGAGATAAACGCAGACTTATCTACTTGTTCTCAGCACCTGAAATTGTTCTTCAAAAATAACCTGCTGGAACTGAGAAGTTACTGCAGTTTGCCTTGCTCCTACCCGAGCTGAGAAAATCCCAGCCCAAACTTCTTCTTAGCAACAAGAGTGTTGATCTTCAATAAGCAATTGCTTGTGTTGGAAGAAACTTGCAGAACTCTATTCTGCTTCTTCTTGAACTGAGAATGAAACTCATTCCTAACTTCTTCTTCACAAATACCAGAAAATGTTCTTCAGGATAGATCAGCTGGAACTATGAAGGACTACAGCTAGGGTTAGCCCTTGTTGCCTCTGTTGTTTCAGAGAATTATTCTGATCTAACAGCTTACTTGTTTTAGCTTCCAGATGGTGCATCTAGGGTGAGCCCTTGCTACTACCTCTTTCCTCAAAGAAATACTCTGAACTTACTGGTGAACATAGATGAAAAAACAGTTCTGTATTCTTTACACAACTAATCTTGACTGCAGAAATCAGTTATCTCTGCTTCTTATTCTTCTTTAGAAAGTAAACTTTCTGAACTTGCTAGTGCAGGTGAGAATCACACCAGCTATCTCTTTGAACTCTTAGATCTGAAGCTTGAACTTCTGCAGGGCTCTATAACAATGACGAAGAAGAAGATGAAGTCCAGCTGTCCTTTTCAAAAGCTCAATTTTCTCGATCTAATCTCCCCCATTTTTTATTCCACCGATCAACGACTATTTTGACCCGTGGGGCCCATTGAAGTTGACATCTGTAACTTTATATTTTACAGGAAAAGTCATCCTGTAGACCTGCGGTGCTATTTGTCCTGTACTATAGCCATCCCGCTATATTTTGAATTTTGTTGACTTTGTTGACTTTTGCTGACATCAACATCTATTGACTTAGTCAAATTCAAGTTCTTTAGTATAGGCATTGAGTGAGCAACCATCACTCAACACCAAAACACTTAGGCAGATTTTCTGTCACTAGGCATTGAGTGAGTAAGCTTGACTCAATGCCAAAATACAGACAGATTTTTTGTCACTAGGCGTTGAGTGAGTAAGTTTGACACAACGCCAAAATATTTATATAGATTTTCTATTACTAGGCATTGAGTGAGTAAGCTTGACTCAATGCCAAAATACAGATAGATTTTTTGTCACTAGGCGTTAAGTGAGTAAGCTTGGCTCAAAACAAAAACACTTAGACATATTTTCTATCCATTCTTTCCTTGAGCTAGGCGTCGAGTGAGCCTTCATCACTCGACGCTTCTGGACTTGACCATATTTCATTACTATCAAAGACAAAGCTTTGACATCACACGATGCATTTGCTGTATTCACTCGATGCCTTCTGTTATATGGCGTTGAGTGAGCTATATTCACTCAACGCCTGTGGACTTGGTCGATTTTTCTGCTTGTCAATGCAGAAGCTTGACAACACATGACGCTTCTTGGCATCTGGCGTTGAGTGAGCTTGCTTTACTCAATGCATGTGGACTTAAACCACATTTCTTAGCATCTGGCATTGAGTGAGCTTGCTTCACTCAACGCTTGAGGAATTAGACACATTTCTCTACAGCTGGCATTGAGTGAGATTACTTCACTCAACGCTTGTGGAATTAGACAGATTTTGTCTCTCCACCTACCTACCTTGTGACCACCTATCACCATCACTTAGACAGCTTATTTAACCTTATTCCAAGGAACATCCTGCACATGATGAGCTTAAACAACATCAAATACAACTATTCTCTTAGTGCTATGGGTGATGCCTCTTCAAATCAAGTCTAGGGAATATTGAGGGCAATATTCCCAACAATCTCCCCCCTATTTGAAGAAGACAAAACACCCAACAATACTAAGAAGCATTATCATAAAAATCATATTAATATAATGCAACTGTAAGCTATGTCTGCTATATCTGTTAGCTTATGCTACATGAATTACCAGCATATCAATTCAATGTACTCCATTTAACTATATTGACTCAACATGTCAAGTCAATGCATTCTCATACCACTTGAACAATTGCTCAAGTAATATGCACTCTCCTTTATACCACTTAATAATTAAATGGAGCACCACTAGAAGCACTTACCTCATAATATACACTGATTCAATCATGGCTCAACATGTAGTCATTGCATTCCTCATAGTATCTGAATCTTTCCATGTAATATGAACTGACTCAACGTGACCTAGTCATGTCAAGTATTGCTTCTACATCTCCAATCACCCCCATTCCAAGTATTGCCACACCTCTCCCCCTTTTTTGTGTCTTCTATAGTCATATATCTATTGAGGGAGGTGAAAGGATCATGGGAGAATTTATCTCTTGATCCTTGCAAAAGTCCTATATTGATACCACTAAGGAAATTTGCCTATTGATCAAACCACTTGATTAGGAGCAATACTTTTTGTGTTGATACATTGTTACAACACATCACTACAGCACATGAGCTAGCTGCGAACATAGTTCCACTTGAGATAATGCCACTCCATATACCACTTAAAGCTTTTACAGAATGGAGTTGTAGTAAGGGAGGTGTTGGCTTTTCCTCTTGACCTACAGCAATATGTCTTTACAGCAACAACAGTGACTGCACAACAGCAGCAATCCACTATGGTTGATCTCCCCCTCAGACTATGCATAGTCCTGAGAACCTACTGATAGGCTGTGATGATCCTTGATCTACTGCAGCTACTGGATGCCTCTTAACAGGAAGCCTTGTTCCTACAACATCTCGATTTGCTCCAACTCAACAGGAGCATCTGTTGTCATTCCCTTTATGGGACACTTGAGTCTATCTTAGTCTTGATACCACTTGATATCACTAGAGAGTCTTGAAATCAAATGTCAGACTTGATAGTCTTGATATAATTTTGAAGACTTGTCTACCTACAAGAGAGGTGAGTTCTGCAACAGATAATTTACATGAAGTAACTGAAGCTATACCAAGTTCAACATACCTAACTTGAAGGTGTTGAAATTGACTTCAACTAGTGGCTTAGTAAAGATATTTGCCACTAGCATGATTGTGGGGACAAACTAAAAACTGAGTTCTTCTTTTTCCACACGCTCCCTAACTAACTGATACTTAATCTTCGTATGCATAGTCCGGCTATAAGAGACAGGATTCCTAGCAATTTAGATTACACTAGTAGAATATAAATATAAAGGAGTTCTACTTAATTGGCAGTTATGGTTCTAATACCATGGATCTGAGATTGTAAGACTGGTTTCTTTCTTGCTGCTCCAAGTAGTCAGTCTTTTTCCTAGGATTTGATAGGTTCCATCATTACTTATCCTATCTTCCTTAAACCCTGTAGTGGACGTGCTTCTTCTCACCTATTCTCCTTTCATCTGACTGGGCAGTCAGCTCTGACATGCCCAGTCTTGCTACAACAATAACATATTATGTTAGAGAAATATATTTTCTAGGTTTAAGATCATACCTGTCTTCTTTGGAGAGCATCTTCCCAGATTTGTTGTGTTCTTTCTTGTAATGTGAGGAGGTGGAAGATTTTTTCTTTCACTGCTTTCACTTCTTGCTGAGCCAGATCTCTTCCACTTCTTCAGTAACAGATTTGCCACTAGCTCTAGCTACCTGACTGTTTGAGTTAGATGTATACTATGTGTACTATTTTTTCTCAATTGTATACCATCTCTGCTTGCACAGCATACTCCCTCTTGATCATAGCCATCTCCCATTGCCTTTTCCCACTTTATGACTTCAAATAGGACAGGGAGTTCTTAGCCTAATCTATCTCTTCATCCAGATAGATCACTATCCTTTGAAGCTTCTATAGTCATTTTAATGACACTCTCATTATCTTATGCATGGAGATTTGTTGGAATCTCCCCTCAATCTTAGCATTGTCCATAGAGACATTTCTAAACTTTAGCAGTATTGATGATCTATTTGGTGTAGGAGATTCTCTTACACCAATTCTCTAGACAAGAATAAAGCTTTCTTTCTTACCTGACTATACTAGCTTTCCCTTAGTGTTTGCACTGATCTTATATAACCTTACTTTCAGTTACCATTTTTACTACGTCAGCTAGATTGCTTTCTAATTGGTAGTCACTGACATGGACAACCCTTGCTGTATGTTCAGATGATACTGAACCCTGAGAATACATTTCTCTTCTTGTTTCCTTAGAAGAGTATAACAGCTGAGGATAACACTTGAGAAACTTTTCATCTGAGCATTATGTACTCCTTCCTTGTTGCTCTCAGAAGAGCTACTTCTCGTGCTTTCCTTAGTGATGAGTACAGCCTTCTAGTTCTCCTCCTTTATGTTCTACTGAAGTGGCAAAAGTACTATGTCCCATCAGTTAGACATCTTTAGGCTTCAATGGCTAGATTTTGCTGTTCTGATTATCCAGCCAGATACCACTTGAAGGACATTACACAACATATGTAACACCCCTATCCGTCACATAGCATATAGAAGTAGGTCCGGCCAGGGACCGATGCCATATACCAAGGATAAACTGAAGGGTTACTCATTGAAACCATTCTTCAAATCGTAACGTCCTACACAGAGCATCTAGCGGAAGTAATTTATTAAGTTGCAAAATAAGAACCCAGCCACAAGCATGAATGTCCACTAACGAACCCAAATAGTAATGAATTACAAAGTACACAAAGTACCGGCCTTATGGCCTTACAAGAGTTCACTAAATTTAAAACAGTGTCTTCCATATTTCGGCTCGCAGGCCGGTCAAACATGAATTAAACAAGTAAAAAAAACAAGGCCTTCAAGGGCCGGCTCAGCAACAAGGGCTTTGGCCCGCTATTTGCCACTCGGCTCCGCAGCACCTGCAAGAACAATTCATCGCAACGGTGGCAAACAAAAGTAACAGTCAGCTAAAGCTAACCAAATTATAACGATCCCGCCCCCAAACTCGGGGGCGACGATGCTCCTTCCCTGCACTTATTAGCATATTAAGCAATATAGTGAATAATCACAACACCACAGGTGCAGGCACACACAGCCGCACACCTCGTGCTCTCAGGGCACTTACAAGGTGAACCCAGTCAAAACCGCGGTCTCACCACCGCCCCTTGGATGGCAATACTCGTGAGCATTTTATTCTTTCCGGCCCAAGCCTAAGACCCTCCATCTATGCCAACGGTAAGTTCCATGTACTTTAGGTCTCTTTAACCGAACGACACAGAGCGGGTACGGTTCTGCCTAACCCGTTGCTCACACTACAACGTCAATTTAAGCCATATGCGCGGGTCAAGCTTCCCCGAGTCCCAAAACGATCAAACAGGCACATAACCCAGTTATGTTCAAGGCTGGCTCGCAGGCCACCAAGTTGGCAGAAATGCGTTTCCGCCCAGTTTTCCGGGTGCACCTTCGAGTTAATCCCCAAGATTCCCTATTGCATTCTACCGCGTAGAAAACCTGAAAACAACCAAAGGCACAGAGTCTTCTCCGATTAATCATGCACAATGAAACATCACCGATCAAGACCAACTTGTCCGGGTAGGCTTCACACACCATGCCTATGTCCGTATCTCGATTTTGGACTCTACATGCAAATAAGGGGAACTATTCACATCTACCCCAAGGAATGCCGCACACTCGCGGGAGCGGGTTTACTTATGCAAAAGAAGGAGAGCTTCACATGCTCAAGAAGAGAATCGTTACCCTTGGGTTTCTCTTTGGCGCCATGGAAATCTTTACGGATGAAAAGCACCGCGATGACCTCGCCTCCATAGATCTGGACTCGGCTTGCGATTTGGCGCTCCGAATCTCCTCCGGCAACCAGATCTCTCTTGCTTCTTCCTCCTTACTCTCCCCTCTCTCTAGAACTTTGAAAGAGATTGAACAAAAAGAAATGAGGGTTTTCAACCCTATTCTTGGCCTTAACCTAGGATGAATAAGCCTGAGCCCTTGGATCCTAAAATAAGGAAACGAATGGCCACGATTTGCCCTTAAAATAACATTTCTGAGCCGAACATGGCTTGCTACACGCCCGTGTCCAAGGCCGTGTTCCACACTCGCCGTAAATTAGGAAAATCCAAAAAAGGACACGGCCTATAACACGGCTTGTGACACGCTCGTGTCACCCATGGACACGCCCGATTCATGGGCCGTGTACTCCAATCGGCGCTTGAACCGTCACTTCCCAAACGGGACACGGGCTTAGACATGCACGTGTCAACTTCGACACGCCTGTGTCAACCAGAACATGCCCTGGGACACGCCCGTTTCCCAGGCAGTGTAACCTCCACAGCACAATCCAGCAAACTTCTCGAGTAGGACACAGCCTCTGACATGCCCGTGTCTCAGGCCGTGTTCCCTGTCTCGACGTTCGTCGACTGCATTTTCGTCGACCACTCGGTGAGTCGTCGAACATGCGCACGACACAGCCCTGGGACACGAGTTCCCTGGGACACACTCGTGTCCCAGGCCGTGTGAACCTTACCAAGGCCCAAAGTCGCCTCAAAATGCTGTCCGTTGCTCTTTTGAGTTTCGGGGCATTACAACTCTCTCCCTCTTAAAAGAATTTCATCCATGAAATTACCGAAAGGAAAAGATACACAAAACCAAAAGCGGTAACCTGAGTGGAATAACTCGGGGTACTCCTCAAGCATGGTCTTCTCCCGCTCCCATGAGGCTCCTCCCGACCATAATTGTCCCAACGGACCTTGACCATCCTGATCTCCTTGTTACGAAGTAGCTTGACTTCAGAGTCCTCAATACGAACGGGCTTGACCCTTGTCGCCAACCCTTCGTCCACTGGTACTTAATCAACTGCGATCACCTGCGAAGGCTCTTGCACCGCCTTCCACAATGCTGATATGTGGAATACATCATGTAAACCACCCAACTCCGCCAATAGCTCTAGACGATAATGTAACACCCTGAAACTCAAAAGAGCAACGGGCAACATTTTGAGGCGAGTTTGGGCCTTGGTATGGGACACACGGCCTGGGACACGTGCGTGTCCCAGGGCTGTGTCGTGCGTGTGTTCGACGATTCACCAAGTGGTCGATGAAAATGTAGTCAATGAGCGTCGAGACAGGGAACACGGCTTGAGACACGGGCGTGTCAGAGGCTGTGTCCTGCTCTGCCAGTTTGCTGGTTTTTGCTGTGGAGGTTACACGGCCTGGGACACGGGCGTGTCCCAGGGCGTGTCTAGCACACGGCATGTGACACGGGCGCGTCACATGGCCGTGTCGTGCTCGAGACGTTTTCGGTCCTGTGTCGACGGAGAGACACAACACAGCTAGCAATAGTTTTTTTTAAAGTTATACTAACGATGATTAACTAATATTGCCACGCACAACGCAAAGGGACACTACCCTTTTTTTTAGATTGAACCAGGGCTAAAGGCCAATGTTCGCTCAAGAGAAAAGGACCCACCCAATCCGGACAATTAGCAATTCAAATCAAGTTATACGCAAACATTCACAATTCCAAAATAAGAAAATCCGAACTAAAGTAGAGATTTAAAATTAAGTCCAAATTAATCCCCAAAAAAATTAATTAATATGAGGGTTGCTTACCCGCTCCAATTTATATAAAAATATTCGGACAATTTATGCTTGAAAATTCAGATTTTAATTAAACACAATATTCAATATAAATCAAGACAAATGACTAGCCTTCTATTCCACCAAAAATCTCACAACTATTAAAGAAGAAATCTCACAAAAAGAAGTTTAAGAATCATTACCCAATCCCAAGAAGTCTGTCCACAATATAGAAGTGAGGAAATGCTCACGACGGAGGTTGATTTTCTATTCTCATGTGAACCCACGGATCCGCACCGGACATTAAAGACGCCAACCGTTTTCCCTTTGCAATAACCTTAGGGGAGGGAGATCCTTGGAAGCCAATATATATATGGTAAGTGGAGAGAGGAAATATGGTGGAAAATATTCAAAGGTGGTCGGGTTTGGCTTTGGTGATGAAGTGGGTGGTCGGCTAGGTGTTGAATGGGAAGAGGGGGCTAGGGTTGGTGGTGGATGAGGGTGTCCGAATTTTTTTCTTGAAAGGGAGGGAGTGGATGGTGGCTATGAGGGTGGCCGGCTAGGTTGTTTTTGGGTAGAGAGAGGGGCTCAGTTTTTGGGGAGGGAGAAGGAAGATGGTGGAGACCTTGAGGAGGGTGGAGGGGAAGGAGAAAGAGGGCCGAGATAGAGAGGGGAAGAGGTGGCTGGCGGCCAAGAGGAAGAGAGAGAGAGAGACAGGGGGGGGGGGCGAAATTTTGGAGAAGGAGAAAGAGAGGAGAAGGAGGGAAACCAATTTAGGTTTTCAATTTTTCTTATTCTTCAATTCTACCAAAATCTTTCATAAGCATGGCTATTTATAGCTTACACCACTCAATCTCCACCCTTCATAGATAAAATAAAACATGATGGTTATATGCACCCATCATAACACATGAAATGAAGTAATTAAAACAACATATGATGGTTATAAGCACCCAAGATTACACATGAAATGAAATAATTAAAACATAAAATAAACACGTAAAATAAAATTGCTTAAAATAATTAAATTGCTGAATAATTTATAATTATAAATATTTAATTTGTAATTATATATCATTATTTGATAGTGGTGGACGTTGAGCAAAACATGTAGAGGCGTTGGCGTTGGCGTCGTAGTAGAATCCTATCCTCGAGCTTGAGACAACGATCATCCCAATCCATGAACTCGCTTAGACGAGGATCAATGGCGGCCGCATCTGCAACATCTCCATTAATCCTCCTCCACTCAAAATTACTCATCACCGATGAGTGGCCCATGAGGGGGGAACAGTCGAAAGCAGCAACAACATGAGGCAAATCTTGCCCCGCTATCCGTGTCATAGTAGCATGAACATCCATCAACACTAAGAACCTGTCTGGAAAAGAAACAACAAAGCTTCCGAGGAAACTCAAAAGGTTGTCAAGCAAAAGAAATAAAACTAGAATCTTACTATCTGGTTCAAGAAGCAAGGAGTCAACATGGAAAAAAACACAACAGTACTAACACTCCCCAACCCAAGAGAAAATTAAGTTGTAGGAAGAAACGACGGAGAAAGGCACTCAGGTGGAATAGAGACGTACAGTAAAAAGTCTGGAAACTTGAAATAAAGTGAAACACCCTATGCTTTATAAAAATCTAAAATAAAAGCATGCACTCCGACGTTCTTCATAATCATGGATGGATCGGCATTCCTACGTATTAATTTATTAACGGAGCCAGAAGGCATCAGCTCTGGGACTGACCAGACTAAACCCAAATCACTAAATCTAACGTCGGACGGTCTAAGAAAAGAGTGGAAGTGCGTGTGACATAACTTAAAATGAAACTCTAATGTCCTAGATAGATGAGGAGAGAATCCATGTGCTACATGACTTGACCCAAACACAGAGGATTAGAGGGTTAAATCAGGTGGCACAGGAGCCTTATAATCAGAGATGATTTTTATAGGCTCCAAAACCGTAGTCTTAATTTCAATTTTTATATTTTCACGCTTGGCATGAAGATATGCCAAGGTGAACCGCTCATCATAAATAATTGAATTGGACGCTATCGAATGTGAAGAGATGTGCGAGCGAAACAACCCAAGGGACCAAACTATAGTTACTAACGTGGGGAAATGAGGGTCATCAAATGGCGGTGGGTAAATGCATACAACCGGGTGTGGTATATAAGCATATCTAGGGGACACCACATCCAGAGGCATAATAGCCAAAAAGTCAGAAACAGCCGAGGACAGAACCGTAATCGGACACGCAGAAAAATGAACAGTCAAAAGTGACGTGTAGTCATATCTATGAGGTGCGGTGAATAGTACAAATACTAGTGCGCTCAACATAGTAATATCTATAGGCTGAGTCAACGTCAAAGTAGGAACTAATAAAGTGGGCGTGACACAACAACTCAGAGTAGGAATACCTGTTCCACGTCCTAAAAAGTTAACAGATGTGTGCACAAAAATAGGAGGAAGGATCGGTAAAATCAAACCCGGGATAAAAACCAAATCAGAATTAATTTCACCTATCAGTGATAACATCAATGAACTCTCAGTCGGGGGTAAAACCAAAGAATCGTCCAAAAATACCACTTCCTTGCTTGCAATTTCTTCCACCACACTACACAAGACATTCAATTCAGAATCAGTAACGGTCTCAGAAATGGGCAAAATCGAACCCGACGAAAATTTTAATTCAGATTTAGCTTCAGACAATGGTGGCAACATCAAATAACTATCTTTTGGGTTCGTAGCGCTAAAATCATCCAAACATAACCTTCTCACATAAGGTGAGTCTTCCCAATCAGTCGGGACATCCATTAAGTCAGGGTCATCAATGACAGTAGAGAATTCATCACTCACAGGCTCCTCAGGAAAGTCAGATAAAGTCTTAGTGGGTGTAATCGTAGGCTCTAACGTGATGGAGATCGTATCCTAGAGAGGGCACTCAATACTAAGGTGAACAGACACAATGCTAGTAGGGCACATAATAGGCAAAAAGATACTCTCACAAATTGGACTATCATCATCATCCCAAACATCGTCTTCCAGATCACAAGGTATGCCTTCGATGTCATGATCATCAGAATCGTCGGGCACTATTGTACATGAAGGAATACTATCAACTAGATTGTAAACTTCAGCATCTAGAGATTCTATATCCACATCAGAATCCTTAGTGGTATCAGTCACTATCTCAATGGGCTTATTCGTCGATACTAAAGGAGCAGACACCCTAGTAGTAACCTCTTTCGAATTCAAATTTTGGTGTCTAATTGGCTTATGTTCCCTTTCGGTGGGGATAGGCATATTTTGGTTATTACTACCTCTCTGGGATAGGATCTATCCTGAGGCGTACGGTCACACTTATAAGTAGATATGGGACTAGTGTCGTAACTATTCTTACTAATGGGTGTGGTGCTATTAGTATGTAGGTAGTCGGGATCAAATTGATCCGAGAGTAGGCTACGCATGTGCGGCCAAGCATAACGATAGCTACCAACACGGCGCTCTTCATTTAACCAAACAGCTGGGCTTGACCTACTAATCACTTTCGGGCAATGTTAACCTTTTTATGGTCATCCCATTAGTGACAATTAAAATAATTTTCTAATCCCTTAAGCCAATCTCTAAAAATTTGTGGACATCCTAAACCGTCATAAGTAGGATAAATGTGGTGTGGCCTAGGGGGTGGTGGTGCTACTTGGCTAGCCTTTAGTTGTGCAATCAAAACCTTAGTCTCATACACTACAGGAGGCCGTACTAGTTTCCTAACGTTCGTCATGGAAACAAAAGATTTTACTCTGGAAACGTTAACATCATAGGCCATTTTAGTGCGAACCGAAGAGAATAGCTCACCCGGAACTGGTGCACATGCAATGAATAAATAACCTGGCCCTATTTAATTTTCAAAGATGTAATTGTTCCCGCTAATTACTTGAGGTAATAAATATATATATTTTTATTTTCTTGCTGTAAACACGATGAAGATGATTCAAATATTTTTTTGCTGAAATAATAAAAATATAGGCCGCTATTTGCACACCAAAATTAAAATTTTATATTGATTTAATAAAAATAATGGCATAATAAAAATAAAATATTTTTTTGATTTCTTACTAATAAAATGATGGAGAATTTCCAGTATTTTATTTTTCTGAATTTTTAGAAAAACGGAAAATTTTAGGCCGCTATTTGCAGACCAAAAAATTTTAAAATTGATTTATATGTTGTGCAATGAAACGTACAAATGCGTGTCAGTGCTCAAAGAAAAAGGGGGAGGGTGCCAATTAGGAAATTGACGTGAACCTCCCTCTGATATCAAATTTATGCATGCCCAAGGTTTCTACGGTTAAACTACGCGCTCTCAGGTTCGATAAGTAAAATGACTACGCAGCGAGCAATAGTTTTTTTAAAAGTTATACTAACGATGATCAACTAATATAGCCATGCACAACACAAAGGGATGCTTTCTTTTTTTAGATTGAACACGGGATAAAGGTCAATGTTTGCTTACCCGATCCGGACAATTAGCAATTCAAATCAAGTTATACACAAACATTCACATTTCCAAAATAAGAAAATCCGGACTAAAGTAGAGATTTAAAATTAAGTCCAAATTAATCCCAAAAAAATTAATTAATATGAGAGTTCTTACCCGCTCCAATTTATATAAAAATATTCGGACAATTTATGCTTGAAAACTCAGATTTTAATTAAGCACAATATTCAATATAAATCAGGACAAATTACTAGCCTTCTATTTCACCAAAAAATCTCACAACTATTAAAGAAGAAATCTCACAAAAAAAGTTTAAGAATCATTACCCAATCCCAAGAAGTCTGTCCACAATATTGAGTGGAGGAAATGCTCACGGCGGTGGTTGATTTTCTATTCTCCACGTGAACCAACGGATCCGCACCGGACGATGAAGACGGAAGCCGTTTTCCCTTTGCAATAACCTTAGGGGTGGGAGATCCTTGGAAGACAATATATATATGGTAATTGGAGAGAGGAAAGGTGGTGGAAAATATTCCAAGGTGGTCGGGTTTGGCTTTGGTGATGAAGATGGTGGTTGGCTAGGTGTTGAACGGGAAGAGGGGGCTCGGGTTGGTGGTGGATGAGGGTGGCCGAATTTTTTTATTGAAAGGGGGGAGTGGGTGGTGGCTATGAGGGTGGCCAGCTAGGTTGTTTTTTGGTAGAGAGGGGCTCAGTTTTTGTGGAGGGAGAAGGAAGATGGTCGAGACCTTGAGGAGGGAGGAGGGGAAGGAGAAAGAGGGCCGAGATAGAGAGGGGAAGAGGTGGCCGACGACCAAGAGGAAGAGAGAGACAAGGGGGGCCAAACTTTTGGAGAAGGGGAAAGAGAGAGGAGGAGGAGGGAAACCAATTTAGGTTTTCAATTTTTCTTATTCTTCAATTCTACCAAAATCCTTCATAACCATGGCTATTTATAGCCTACACCACTCAATGTCCACCCTTCATAAATAAAATAAAACATGATGGTTATATGAACCCATCATAACACATGAAATGAAATAATAAAAACAACATATGATGGTTATAAGCACCCATCATTACACATGAAATGAAATAATTAAAACATAAAATAAACACGTAAAATAAAATTGCTTAAAATAATTAAATTGCTAAATAATATATAATTATAAATATTTAATTTATAATTATATATCTTTATTTGATGGTGGCGGACGTCGAGCAAAACATGTAGCGGCAGCGGCGTTGCCGTCGTGGTAGAATCCCATCCTCGAGCTTGCGGCAATGATCATCCCAATCCACGAACTCGCTTAGACAGGGATCAATGGTGGCCACATCTATAACATCTCCATCACACCGCCACCCCGGGGAAGGGGTGGGCTCGTTATAATTTTGCCAGCTAATGCTGACCGTTGCTATTGTTTGCCACCATTGCTGTGGAATGTTTTGTAAAGGTGTAGCCGAGCCAAGCAGGAAATAGTGGGCTGGAGCCCAGGATTGCTAAGCTAGCCTTTAAAGGCCATAGAGAATTACCCATTTACTTTGTTGTTCATGTGTGGCTGGCCTGCGTGCCGATGTATGCAAGATAGTTTTAATTTAGTTGAACAATGTAAGGCCATATGGCCAAGACTATTTGTGTATTTGGTTTATCATTCCTACTTTTATGTTAGTGGACATTCAATTGGTTGGCTTCTTGTTAACCTTTAAATTACTTCCGCAATAATGCACTCTATGATAGGATGCGCGTATTTGGATTATGGTTTTAATTAGTAACTCATTTAACTATTCATAGTATATGACGTCGGGCCCCGACCAGACCTTTTGTTATATAATATGTGACGGACGGGGATGTTATACAACTCTCCCTGAACATGTTTATTTTTTTTAATAAAGCATTATATGGTTTAAAACAAGCTCCCCGAGCATGGTATTAGACACTATCTAGCTTTCTTCTTAAGAATAAGTTCACAAGGGGAGAGATAGATAAGAAATTATTTCTTAGGGAAGTTAATGGCAAGATTTTGTTAGTGCAAATCTATGTCGATGATATTATCTTTTGGTCTACAAATGACCTCCTTTGCAGGAAGTTTTTTAAACTTATGTAGTACAAGTTTAAAATGAGTAGTATGAGTGAGCTGAAGTATATCTTAGAACTTCAGGTGAAATAATCTGACGATGGAATTTTCATCTCTCAGACAAAATTCACCAACGAGTTACTTAAAAAGTTCGGAATGGAGAGTGCAACCTCTATATGGACTCCAATGGGTTCAGCTATGTCTCTGGACTAGGATGAGAAAGGAAAACATTTTGATGAAACTAAGTACAGAAGCATAATTGGATCCTTACTCTACCTCACTGCTAGTAGGCCAGACATAATGTTTTCAACATACGTAAGTGCTAAATTTTATGATACCTTAAGGGTACACCGAATCTTGACTTATGATACCCATGATATAATGACTGCGAGCTAATTGGCTTTTCATATGCTGATTATGTAGGTAACAGGGATGACATGAAAAGCACTTCTGGAACCTGTCAGTTCCTAGGAACAAGGTTGATTTCTTGGAGCAATAAGAAATATTATGTGGAGATTACAACATGATGCTAAAGGAGATTCCAATGTTTTGCAACTCCTCTAGTGCGATTGTGATGGCTAATAATCCAGTCTCTCATAGTCAGATAAAGCACATCGAAATAAGGTATCATTTCATCTAAGAGCATGTGGAGATTGGGGACAACAACCTCAGTTATGTCCTAACGGATAAGCAAGTCACAGTTATTTTCACAAACTCGCTAGATGAACTCAAGTTCTCTTTCTTCAAAATGAAACTTGGTATGATAAACAAAGACTCATTAAGATGGTCAAGGATTCAAAATTAAGTTAGATTGGTGTAATAATTCTCTCAGAAGGCTGGAATTCTTCATTTTGGAAAATTCAGAAAATCTAAGGCAAATACATAGTATATACTCGGGGAATCTCGACGAATTCGTCGAGATAGGCTAAGTATTCACACTGGCATTTGACGAATGGGACTCTTCACTTGTGTTATTTCGACGAATTTGACTTACGCCATTTTTTTATTTATTTATTGGATCCGAATAGACACTTCTGGCAAAGGTATGCGTGATCTCTCTCTTCAAAATTTTAATCTTACATAAATAGGATGTAATCGGCCAAACAACCTTCATAATCGTCGAGAACTTTTCGGAATTCATCGAGAAGACTTCATCACACTGTTCATCTTTCACGCTCTATCCATTTCGACGATTTGACTTCCTCAATTCTCAATCATTCTCCATGGATCCAAGGGGTACAAGAAATCTTCTAGTAGGCGGAGAACTCATTCGCACAGGATTTTCCACCATTGCTGATGAAATTCATAACGTCATTTTGATGCTTGAGGTAGCCAAACTTTCCTTCATTCTGGAACACCCGTGCAAGGTTCTGGATAGGAATGTATTGGAATTATTTCAACATGCAAAGCTTTACTGTGATGATACTGTCATAAAAAGAAAGGTAGAGAATTTGTCAATCAAGGTGAAGGCTTCCCTCCTCACCTAATTCCTGAAGCTTCCAGAAGTTATAGAGGCTGAACTTGTTGAAGATAATGGTTTCACTAGAGCTCTGCTATTTTGGGGACTGCCCATATGAACTTCAACCATGAAGAGGAAAGCTACGAATGATGAACGAAAACTTCTCTTTGATGTCATTGGGAAAGTTATATTATGCAAAGTTGTCTCACACGACTATCTATCCAATGACATGTTCAAGCTCATTTCCGCAATCATCTGTAGGAAGAGAATTGATTGGGGAGCAGTTCTATTTGGTAGGATCAAAGACAGCTTGAGTACTCCAAATTTTGGCAGGATACTCATTCTTTACTTGAACCAGGTGGACATAAATACTTTTGTATTGACGAAAGGTGTACCAATACATCACCTTAAGAGGATTGAATCTTCAATCTTCTCTAGATGGGAAACGAAGAATCCCAAGGCAAGGTGGACTCATAGAATTCCTTGATGATGAGGAAGAAGTTGTTCCTGAAGTTAGGACTTCTATTCCTTCCCCACATGAGGCTCTAGAAAGCTCTGGTGCAGGAGTTGAGGGGGAGTTAGTTTCGACTCAAGTGGCTGCTAATATTAAAGTGCCTTCATTTGTTCCCATTACTTTTGAGCATGTTCCTGTGGATACAGTTAGTGCAAAGACAGTAGTTCCAGACATGGTGATTGCTGAGATAGTAGTTGGTGATAGTGTTCTTGATGTTGCTACAAAGGAGGTTTTGGATATGGATTCTGGTAGTGCTAAAATAGAGGTTGTTGATCCAGATACAGTTCCTGCTGAGACAGTTATTATTAATAATGATCTTGCTACTAATGTTGTTGTTAAGATTGTGACTGCTGAGATTGCTGAAGATATGGTTGATGATGATGATTTGGATGCTGACTTTGATGATTCTGCTGAGGTAGAGATGACTAAACTTGGTGATGTTGTTTCTAACAAGGTTGGTGAGAAAGATACAGATATTGTGCTGGCTTCTGATGAGATTGTTGCTTCTGAAAACATGATCGTAAGTCTCCCAGAGATTCTTCCAACAGAGGTTGAGGGGGAGTATATTCAGCCTTTTGTTTCCATTCAAACTGAACTTGATTGATTTATTCGCAACCTACAAATAAGGAGTGCTATGATACCAAGTGGGTCTCTTGTTGAGGGGGAGGACATCATAGAAATTTCTGATGAGGAAGGAAAGGCTGAGATGTTTCCTCATGTTCTAGTGGCTGAAGATCCCGTCTTATTGCTGAAATCTCATTTATCTCCAGTGGAAGAATCTTCTAGTGACATAGAGGACATTGCAGATCTTCCCTCCCCTCAAAGAATTCAAACTAAAGACATTCAAAGCTCTGGTATAGATAACTTCTTGCTAAAATATTTTGAAGCGATGTTAGCCAAGCAATAATCACATTTCGATAAATCACTAAAGAAAGTACTCAATAAAGTGAAAAAGGTTGAATGGGATATGAACAACGGCCTTGCTGAAGTCAAAGTTTGCTTTGATACATTGGAAGCAAATATGGACAACTGGTTAGTCCAAGCCAGGAAATCCATTATTCACACAATGAACGGGCTGAAAAATAATCTTTAGGTGACTAAGAATATTGATTAGAATGCTAAGACAATTATTACTGCTCAAAATGCCGGGATGAACTACTTTGATGAACAAATACTGCATTACAATAATGAGATAGTTGGGGTTATGCTTTCAGAAGTCAAAAAGGGGGAGGAAGAACTCAAAGGTATGGTGAATGTGACTGAAGAAACCTTAAAAGATCAGTTTCAGGAAGTTAACACATACAGTTTTGACAACTTCAGTTGGCTACATAGGGAACTTTTTGGAGGTCCAGGAACTGCTATAGTAAGAATGCCAGAACCAGTACATGCATATGTTTATCCTGCTCAGGATTATTCTTAATATTGGCCAGAAACTCAAGACCTAATACAGGATGGAACAGATTCTGGAGCTACTACAAATCCAGACATTGAGTTAGTTGAAGATATTCCTCAACCTGCAACTAAGAAAAGAAGATTTGGAGAAGGCCCGTCTTCTCACAGGTCTGATCCTAACAGAGAACTGTTTGAAGTATGGAGCCCAATCTCCAAGGGCATTATTATGGACACCTTCACTTTGGTGGAATTGGGAAATGAAGACAGGTGGAAGCACTACAATAGGGAGGAATGGAAGAAACATGAAGTGGCCAATGCTAAAAGAAGAATCCATTTCAGGAAATTCAAAAGGGATGATAAGATGCTCCTCCTCCGCCGTCAAAGTATTTCCTGAAGCCAAATGCTTATTTTGACATGCAGAATAAGAAGACCAAGGGCAAACTTGTCTGAAATTTATATTCTCTATTAATCTTTGATATTGTGAAAAGTGTATGCCCCGATAGAAATATTTATATATACATTAATATTTTGAATGCGATAGAACTTCTTATTACTTACTTTTATGTTTCTTTCCTTGTTCTTACTTAAGATTATCTTGTGTGCAATTCACCTTAGTATATAGGATTTTGACTTCTTCAAATAGGAGGAGATTGTTGGGTATTGTATCGACAATGGCCTTGATTTGAAAAAGTGTCCCATGAACTAAGATGAATTGAGTTTGTATTTGATGCTGTTACTTTAGTCATATACAAACCAATGTCCAGGTTATAGTGGGTCATAAAACACATGATTATACAATATAATCCCTTATTGTGTAGGCCAAAATGTTGACTCATGTGTAATCTCTCCATTGGATTGTACTTCTTTTTCAAGTGCATCAATAGGCTCAAGGAAGGACATGATGCTGTTTTCAAAAGAATCAAAATAATTATTAAGTAAAATTCATCAAGTATAGTAGTGGATACTCGTCGAATTCGTCGAGTATACTTATGAATACTTATTGAATTCATCCTGTGTACCTATTGATACTTGTCAAATTCGTCGTGTTTACTTAGAGAATTTCTTCTATGACTTGGAAATCGGTTAAGTAAGATTCGTTGAGTATCCAAAAGTATACTCATCAAATTTGTTGAGTGTACGTGTTGACACTCGTCGAATTTGCCAGTCGATACATGCCAAATTCGTCGAGTCTCTCTGGAAAAGCTTACAAGTTCTCGAACTTACTTTTCTGGATTTGTTTAAGTTAAATTCGTTAGATATCAAGCGATTCGTCGAGTATATTAATGGATATACAACGATACTCGACGAATGGACTTAGTGAAAATTTTCCAATTTTTTGTCTAACGGGTTTCTATTTTGAGCCGACGACCTTGTATAGTACACGTGGACTTTTCGTTTAGGAAGGAATTTTTCTAGCCATAAGAAGAAGGAATCCTATAAATACCTAGGGTTAATTCATTCAACCCTAATCGCTAATTCCTACTTTTAAATCGAGAATATGGCCGCTCATTTCGTCGGATGCACAACTTTTGGAAATCGAAGGACGTCGACCTAGCTTCTCTCGATCAGCGATTCCTTCAAGAAGTGATTCGGCCGATCTTGTTTCAAGTTCTACAGAAGATTTCAAATCTAGTCGGATGAAGATTTCAGATCATGCTTTCAAGATAAATTTCTAGTCTTCTCCTTCCATAAGAATCTCAAGCTTTTCATTCCAAGGAAGAGGAAGATATGATATGTTCAGATCTGAAGGATTAGATTGGTTTTCAATCTAACAGCATTGTATAATTTCTTTTGTACTATATTTGGAAAAATTTTCTTCCGAGGTGTAGATCCTTGTGAATGGATCGAGTTGTAGGAGAATTTGTTCTCCAAGTATAGGAGAGGTTATTCTCCTAGAAGTAGGAGTGTTTACTCTGAGTTGTAAGATTTGGTTAAATCTGAGAAAGGTGAAGTAGCCGAATCTAACACATTGTTGTAGATAGGCGAGGCGGGATAGTGGACGTACCTAAATAAGAGAACCACTATAAATTCCTATATTTTATTGTGTTTGTTCTGTGTGCTTGCTTGTAATATTTTTTAATCTGCTATAAGACACAGAACTCACCTATTCACCCCCTCTAGGTGATTTAGGTAGGCAACTAGTCACTTTCATTTACAATATCAAAACTGGATCTTCCGTGATGCCAGAGATCAAAGGCGATGAATACAATCTTGTTTTGGTTTCTATATCGACCCTCCCAGGACCGGTTGGCTCTAACTATCCCAAGAAGATTGACGAGTCGGATCCTCAACTTCTTCCCCTGATGGGTCTTATAGCCCCACTAGATATCCCATATCTAGACGTCCTCCCAGGACGATTTCTTGCAGACTCCTCCCAGGAATCCGACGACCTCCCAGTTCGATTTCCCTTTCACCAAAATAAGATAAAAACAAAGAAAATACAAAAGAAAATTTAGAGTTTAAAAATTATTTCTCCCTTAAATGTAGAACTACTCAAACTAACGGTGCGCAGTCGATGCTCTTGAATTTATCGTTCTCATTGCAGTCGATCAGCCACAAATGGTTGTTGAAGATTTTGTTCGCTGGAGTTCTTCGATCATGGATCAGAGGGAGAAATAGTGCTTTTACTTCAACGAAGTTGAAAGTTGAAAGTTCACATTCAACTTTCCCTTGCATTTATCCACCTGCTGAGGCGGTGGCAATGCCTGGAGTGGCACTGGCTGCAACACAGGCTAGAGATGTGGGCACTGAGCCTTGATGTGACCTTCTTTGCCGCATAGAAAATAACTTCTTGCCTTAATCTTATCCTTTCCCCAGTAATGGGCAACATCATGCCCTGACCGCTTACATGTAGAATAGAATAAATCTTTCCTGGGATCACCTAGAATTGCATGCACCTGCTCCTTCTTCTGAGCTCCTAACCTTTTGAAACATCTCTCAAAGGGGTGGCCTGACCGGCCACAGAAGCTACAAACCTCCTTGCTCTTCTTTCTTGAAGCAGCATCGGGTACCTGAGGGCTCTTTCCTTCAACCGATTTCCTCTTATCTTTTCTCATCTAATGCCCTCTTTGCTTAACATTCTCAATTGCCTCAACTTTCAACACAGATTCCACCACTCCAGCATAGCTCACTTAAAGTTCATCCTCCTACAGCTGTCTGGTAATTTTGCGAAAATATCCAAAAAATATTCGCTCTATTTTTAGATACCACGACGCGGTAAGCATATAGCGCCTGGCGATAGGTCATAGAGTAGCTATTTTTTATTTCTTCGGGGCTAGCACATGCGGTAGGGCTAGCACTCGGCAGTAGGTCATTGAGATTGATTTTTTTGTTCTTTTGTACCTGTAATCCTGCACACTATACCCAACACAAGTATGATCAAATATAACTTGGGATTTGATATTGTCAAACTATAGAGATGCAGACCATAGGTTCCAACAAACTCCTCCTTTTAACAATATCAAATTCTGTTCATGAGATATAACTAATAATTACATGGTATAGTGTAATTCAATCAATAAGCGTGAACTATAGCAGGTTTAATAACCAGGATATCATACTACTCCCCCTACATGTGCTCTCCCCCTATATGTGTGAACATCTTTATTTTTAAGGATAACTAAATCACCTAGAGGGGGATGAATATGTTATTGGTCTCTTTATTAGTTCTTTTCTTTTCTTTTAGTTTTCTACTTGAGTGGTTGGTTAATTTCTGCTTTCAAGATGATTTACCCTATATAAAGAAAATGACACAACAAAGCACACATATATTTATAATGGTTCCCCAACTGGGTACATCCACTTTCCCTCCCACCGATCCAACAGTCTTGTTGGACTAGGAACTTCTCCAAAATGTTCCAAAGAGCTTACACCTCAGTCCCTCGACCTTACACTCAGGTTCTCTTCAGAACCCTACCTCATAACCCTACCTAAGAACCACAAAGGTTCCTACCTCAGAGCCCTGTAGTGCTCCTATAGCTCAGTGGTCCTCAACCACCTACCTCAGCCTTATCTCTAAGTCCTACAACTCAGGCTTTTCAGCCCTACAATTTATGGGACTAGGCCCTAATCTCAGAGTGCTGCAGCACACCTATAGCTCAGATCTAGAAGGATCCTACCAATGGAAATGGATTAATGTGGTTCTTGATTGATCATAAGAGGAATTCTTCTATGACAATCAACCTTGGGTGAGTTAGACTAAGCCCCCCAGTATGACACCATGAGAGTTTTCTTGTGTCAACTTTATTGTACTGAGTGCACCTCAGTCCCAACTACTTCAAAATATTAAGTTTATGCACTTAAGCGTGATTAAACTTGCAGAATACTATTCTACCTCTTTCTGAATTGAACCAAAGATTCAACTCTCTCTTCTTCACAGCAACAATAATGTAGAAGCTTTGGCTTATGCTGGAAGTAACTAGCAGATCTGTTTCTTCTGCTCCTTTCTGAATTGAGTAAACTGCTCAGCTCCAACTTCTTCTTCACAACTCCTCAAGGGTATGTTCTTTTAGAAAGTATTGACTAGATTTGTGAAGCTCCTACAGCAAGGGCTGGCTCTTGCTGCTATCTCTTTCTCAGAGAATCACCCCGAGCTTCCTTATTGGTGCAAATGAAGATGGCACCAGCAAACTTGCCGTTGAAGATGTTGATCTCAATAACTAACTTGCTCTTTTTCTTTCTGACTTGAGCTTCCTGTTCTTTAGCTCCATAACAATACTGGAGAAGAAGAACAACTATACCTACTACTTTTTCTGTAAAGAGCACTTCTTTTATTTATTGAGACCCAACAGCTCTTTTAGCAGTGGGTCCCACACTTTTAATGCTGGATGTACTTTTGCTTTAACGCTAACTGTCGTACAGTAGGTCTGCGGCAACCTTTATCGCATACTGTAGCCATCCTGCCACTTATTTGAAATATATTGACTTGTTGACTTGTTGACGTCACCAGCTGTGTAATTAGCCAAAAATCAAGAAACATTAGCATAGACATTGAGTGAGTAAGCATCACTCAATGCCAAAGCACTTGGATAGATTTAATATCTCTTGGTGTTGAGTGAGTAGCCTTCACTCAATGCAAAACTATTTAGAATATAAATATGTTTCAAGGCATTGAGAGCATTGAGTGAACAACCCTCACTTAACGCCATCTGCCTTAGTCATATATCTGCTTCTTCAGCAACTAAAGCGTTGAGAGCGTTGAGTGAGC
This sequence comes from Platanthera zijinensis, assembly GCA_039513925.1. Classification (NCBI taxonomy): domain Eukaryota; kingdom Viridiplantae; phylum Streptophyta; class Magnoliopsida; order Asparagales; family Orchidaceae; genus Platanthera; species Platanthera zijinensis. Next base: position 75,715,626 of record CM077095.1, on the reverse strand, counting down.
ATGCCTCACTCAATGCTATTTGCTTTTAACTCATTTTTGTATAATGCCATTGATAGCGTTGAGTGAGCATGCCTCACTCAAAGCTTTTTGCCTTAGCCAATTTTCTATGTTTAAAACCACTGGCCTTATTTTGTCTTACTTTGAACTGAGTTCGACGAATGGTGAACTGAGCTCGACGAACTTTGAACTCAGTTCGATGAAATCTTAACTAAGCTCGACAAACTCAAGATCTGATCTTAGCTTGACGAAAGGTGAGCTGAACTCAATGAACTCTGAACTCAGTTCAACGAAATCTCAACTAAGCTCGATGAACTCAGAACTCAAGCTCTGAGCTTAGCTCGACGAAAGGTGAGCTAAGCTTGACGAACTCTGAACTTAGTTTGACGAAATCTGAACTTAGTTCAACCAGTTCAACTTACAGCCTTTTTGTTGAATGGCGTTGAGTGTGTCTTCATCACTCAATGCCAAAACACTTAGCCAACTTTCTCTTTAGTAGAATTGCGTTGAGTGAGTTGACTTCACTCAACGCCTGTGGACTTAGCCACATTTCAGCTCATTATAACTTTAGTCTTTTACTGCTTTAGCCTATCTCACAGCCTTTTTGTTGTATGGCGTTAAGTGAGTTGACTTCACTCAAAGCAAGTGGACTTAGCCATTTTCTCAGCTTGCCACTTCCTTGGCTTTGACTATATAGGCTTCACTCAGCGCTACAAGTCATCTGATGGTGAGTGATTGATCTTCTCTCAACGCCTGTGGACTTAGACAGTTATATGTCTTTCCACCACTTAGGTAAGAACTTACCTGTCTTAGCCACTTAGGCTACCTGTCCCATCATAGTTTGTCAGGAAAAACTACAATCATTCACCTTGAACACAAGTTAGATCACAACATGTGTATATATTGTATTGCTGGTCCTTCTTCAAATTCAGGACATTGGGATCAATGGACCCAACAATCTCCCCCTATTTGAAGAAGTCAAAACCTAAGCCAATGTACACACTAACATACTCATATTATAAATATTTTAAACACATCATCACAGTAGAATTCAGAAAAATTATAGACATCTCAAATGATGTAGTAGATAAGTCCAAATCTTTGCAAATGATGAATTAGATAGATAATAACAAATTTTTGTTCTATTTAATCATATAGAGAATAGTTGTTTATATAATATAAGCACAGTGTTTCATCCTTAGCCCTATAAGCAGAACCTGAAATATTTTAAGTTTCAGGTTCCCTTATCATAATTCCACTGCCTCTTGATTTGTTTGTCGGCTTGTCTTCATCTCCAACTATCTTTTTTCCTTTCTTATCAGCTTCAGCAGTAGCCTTAGCCTTAGTAGCTCTAGCTTTAGATTTATCCTTTTGTCTCTCAAAATAGCTGAAAGGCTTGGGAAAGTATTTAGATGGTTCCACAACATCAGGAGTGAGAAGATTTGCCTTTTTGTTCCTACAGAAAATCCTTCTTTCCGTGTCTCTCTTTTCCATATTATCCCATTTAGTCTTGTTGTACCATTTACCTCTATCTGATCTCTTATTCTTGACATAGTCTCAAGAAAGCAGAATTATAGATCTGGACTATGGGCTCCACTACTCGAAATCTGGCCTCTGTTCCATTTATTATCTATATCTCTTTTTCCTTAGCTTGGCCTCCTCTTCTGCATCATTAGTGATTCTTTCTTTGAACTGTAGTGACTGGTCTACTGTGGGGCTGAAGGAAGGATTCTAAGCACCAGTAGTCTTCTCTCACCACTGAGCATTAGCACTGTCACCTTCTTTAATATACTAAATATATTCTTGATTATCTTGAACTTGGGCTTCACTGCTATACATCTTGTTCAAAGCTTCTTGTACATGGTCAGGCATCATTGGGATATTATTATATTGTAGTGGCCCCATTCCCAATGAGCCTCTTGTAGCATTTGTGGCCCAGACCATATTCTCAGTATTTGTTCTGATGACATTTCTCTCCCCCTTTTTGACTTCTTCAATTAGTTGAGTAATCTGGGAGGTGCTAGCTTTAGATCTCTTGAGCTCTAGATGATGAACTCCAACAATTATATTATTTTTGACCACTAGTAAGTGGTCATCTAGCAGTTTGGTGCATTCATCTGCTTTGGTTAGTATTGCAGCAGTTACTTATTCAACAATATATGGGTAGCATGCGTACATCAAGTGAGTTCTGGGCCTGAATGTCTTGATTTTGTATGGTAATGATCACATTCTTGTTTGCCTCATCTAGCTTATCCATTATATAGTCGACAGTTGGTACAGCCCTAGTGGAAAACTTCACTGTTTCACCCTTTAGTAGGTTTACTTCAAATAATATTGATTTGATTTCTGTAGCCAGATCATTCCTGATGTTCTTTAAGGCATCATCTACAAAATTTTCAAGGGATCTTATTTTCTCATCTAATAAGCTTTTTAGCTGGGCCAAGAGCATTTTTGAGATTTGATTTGTTCCAGCTAGTGTGCCTTCATTTTGGGTCTACTGGACTTGCCTGAACCCTGTTCCTAGAGCGGGGTCATCCACTGTATGAGCTGAGGATTGTTCCTTCTCATGACTAGATTCCTCTTCCTCTGATTCTGTGGAAACTAGATTATGCACTTCACGAGCAGAGAGATCAGAATGTATCTCCCCCTCTAACTTTGCCATGCTTTCATTTGCATGCAGGTCAGCAGCAATAGCAACCTCTATTGGAGGAACCTTCAGTTGCTCCCCTACAAATAATGTATCATGCATTATCTCTTGCATCAGTTGCTCCCCCTCAATTTGAGCAATCCTTCCCCCAGCACTAGGAATTTCAAAGACTTTATATTATAGTTCCTCATCTTCAGACATAGGTATATGCATGTCTGCATCTTCCAATCTGGAGGCATCATCCTTCATTTCTATAGATCTTTTGTTAACAATTTCCTCTGTTATTTGCCCAGCATCCTTGGCTGGAGGCAAATCATATCCTTTCTCTCCAGCAGATCCAGCTAACCCGGCAACAATCTCATCCATTTCAGGAACAGAATCTGAGTCTAGTCTGCTCACATAACTAAGAGGGGTAAGATCAGACGAGGCGGATACCTGGATATTCATGTCCCTCCTAGACACTTCAGTAGAAGAAGATAGATCAGGATCATGAGGCTCTTCATACTCAGATGAGTTGCTAGAGGAGCTAGGCTCAGTAACAGTAATTCTCTTTCCTTTTCTCACCACAACCTCTGGACCACGGGGCTGAAGGACCCTATCTCATCTCTCAAGCATCCTGATGTCCATCCTTCTCATGTGGTGAATTCTTGCACCAAGTTACAGATTCAGAATTTCTGGAGCAATTTCTCGCAAAAATAGTGAAAGGATTCTCCCCAAATTGGGTTCAGTCATGTAGTCCATAACTCTTTCAAACACCACTCTTCCCTAATCAGTTCTCTTGGAAAGTATGACCCTAGCCATTAGTTCAAACATCCTTTTTGAGATTTTGTCATGGGAGCCTGTTTTGCATATCAGAGCTTTCCCAATGATAACGGCTAGAAACTTACCTCTCAGGTTAAGTTCTTTCCTTTGAATTTATCTGGTTGTGTGTTTGGAAAGTCCACACCATTTCATTTTTGATTTTGCATTGTCCAGTAATAGCTCTTCTTCGTACTCAATTGTTTAAAGCTTTGGCAGCTACAGAGCCTTACTTAGCCTTTTGGGGGTTATCTTGATCTTCTTTCTGCTTACTATGGTATTAATTTTACCAGCCAAAGCATCCGCTTTGGCATTGGCAAACAACTCCAGTGAAAGGTAGCTGAGGCCTGACAGAACTTGGCCTCTTTTCTGAAATTGGATTACTTTACAAATCCACTCAGATTCTGATCTTCTCTTGATAAAATCTATCTTAGAGAAGTTAACCATAATTCTCCTCTCCCTATCAAGTTTCTCCTCAAGATTCTTGATAATAGAGTCCTTGTATTTTAAGGACTCAACATGGATATCTACCATGATTTTCAGATGAGCTGCTTCCCTCTCTTTTACACAAAGGAAGGGTGAAGGTTTATCTAGCTGGGAAGAAGTCTTTTGTAGGGAGGTTATTTCCTCTGCTTTTTCCTAACAAGAAGCTTGCTTTCCTTGAAAGCTTTCAGAAGGGCAGCATGATTTTCAATCAATTGATTGATATCATCATCTGTCAAAGGACCCTCATCATCACTAGATGAGGAGACATCAGAGTCTGTACAGGATTCATATCTAGACTCTGAGGATGAGCTAGATGGGGAATGTACCTAATTTTGACAAGGCTGATCCTAGCAAGATTTTACTTCTAGGGTATCTATTTGTCAAGGGTATTTGCATTCCCCTTCTTCAACTTCATCCACCTCTGTGTCACTCTCTGAATATGACAGAGGGGCCATGATTCTTGCTCTTGTATCTGGAAGGACTTTGTCATCACCAAGAGCAGCCAATAGCCCAATGCTGATATTGCCCTCTCTATAGATTTGCTGCTCCATAGAGTTCCATATCTTATGGCTCATCCTTGAACACATAAGTTTAACCTTTTAGCTATCCTTGAAGGTCAACTCAAACTATTAGGTCCTTTTTGAGTAACCTCCCTCTGATACCATTTGAAAGTCTTTATTTTCAAGGATAGCTAAATCACCTAGAGTGGGGGGGGGGTGAATAGGTTATTGGTCTCTTTATTATTTCTTTTATTTTCATTTAGTTTGCTGCTTGAGTGGTTGGTTAATTTCTGCTTTCAAGATGATTTACCCTGCACAAAGAAAACAACACAGCAAAGCACAGAGATATTTATAGTGGTTCCACAACTAGGTACATTCACTTTCCCTCCCACCTATCTAACAGTCTTGTTGGATTAGGCACTTCTCCAAAATTCTCCAAAGAGCTTACACCTCTGGCCCTCAACCTTACACTCAGGTTCTCTTTAGAACCCTACCTCAGAACCACAAAGGTTCCTACCTCAGAGCCCTGTAGTGCTCCTACAGCTAAGTGGTCCTCAAACCACCTACCTCAGCCTTATCTCTAAGGCCTACAACTCAGGTTTTTAAGCCCTACAATTTTAGGCACTAAGCCTTACTCTCAAAGTGTTGCAGTAGTCCTATAGCTCAGATCCAGAAGGATCCTACAAGATGGAAATGGATTGATGTGGTTCTAGATTGATCACAAGAGGAATTCCTCTATGACAATCAACCTTGGGTGAGTTAGACTCAGCCCCCCACTATGACAACATGAGAGTTTTCCTGTGTTAACTTTAATAGACTGAGAGCACCTCAGTCCCAACTACTTCAGAACAACAAGTTTATGCACTTGAGCTGGAAGAAACTTACAGAATACTATTCTGCCTCTTTTTGAACTGAACCAAAGATTCAGCTCTCTCTTCTTCACAACAACACTAATGTAGAAGCTTTAGCTTATGCTGGAACCAACTAGCAAATCTGTTCTTCTGCTTCTTTCTGAACTGAGCAAACTGCTCAGCTCCTACTGCAAGGGTTGTTTCTTGCTTCTATCTCTTTCTCAGAGAATCGCCCTGAGCTTCCTTGCTGATGTAGATGAAGATGGCACCAACAAACTTGTCGTTCATGATGTTGATCTCAACAGTTAACTTGCTCTTTTTCTTTTTGAATTGAGCTTCCTGTTCCTTAGCTTCACAACAATGTCGGAGAAGAACAACAATTGTCACTACTACTTTTTCTATAAAGAGCACTTCCTTTTATTTATTGAGACCCAACGACTCTTTTAACAGTGGGTCCCACACTTTTAATGTTGGCTGAAATTTTTCTTTAAAGCCAACTATCGTACAGTAGGTCTGCGACAACCTTTGTCGCATACTGTAGCCATCCCGCCACTTATTTGAAATATGTTGACATGTTCACTTGCTGACGTCACCAGCTATGGACTTAGCCAAAAATCAAGCAACATTAGCATAGGCGTTGAGTGAGTAAGCATCATTCAACGCCAAAACACTTGGACAGATTTACTGTCTCTTGGCGTTGAGTGAGTTTCCTTCACTCAATGCCAAACTACTTAGAATATAAATATGTTTCTAGGCGTTGAGAGCATTGAGTGAACAACCCTCACTCAACGCCATCTACCTAAGTCATATATTTGCTTCTTCAGGAACTGAAGCGTCGAGTGAGCATGCCTCACTCAATGCTATTTTCTTTTAACTCATTTCTGCATAAATTCATTGAGAGCGTTGAGTTAGCATGCCTCACTCAACGCTTTTTGCCTTAGTAAATTTTCTATGTTTAAAAACACTGGGCTTGGTCTATCTTACTTTGAACTGAGTTCGACGAATGTTGAACTGAGCTCGATGAACTTTGAACTCAGTTCGATGAAATCTTAACTGAGCTCGATGAACTCAGAACTCAAGCTCTGAACTTAGCTCGATGAAAGGTGAGCTGAGCTCGATGAACTCTGAACTCAGTTCAACGAAATCTTAACTGAGCTCGACAACTTCAGAACTCAAGCTCTGAACATAGCTCGACGAAAGGTGAGTTAAGCTCGACAAACTCTGAACTCATTTCGACGAAATCTGAACTTAGGCTTCATTTGGTTCGACGGTGGCGGATCGATCCGGTGGGTGGAAACGGAGTGTTCGAATCGGAGGGGGGAGGTGGCTGCTCCAAACGGAGCTTTTTGGGGCATTTCTCAAGGCGGGCGGGTGGAAACGGAGCAAACGCCGCCGGAGGTTCATTTGTTTACCCTCCTTCCGGCGGCGTTTGCCCAAAAAGGAGTATCAAAACGCCCAAACAAATAGAGCCTTAGTTAAACCAGTTCAACTTACAGCTTTTTGCTAAATGACGTTGAGTGTGTCTTCATCACTCAATGCCAAAACACTTAGCCATCTTTCTTTTTAGTAGCATGGCGTTGAGTGAGTTGACTTCACTCAACGCCTGTTGACTTAGCCACATTTCAACTCATTCTAACTTTAGGCTTTTACTTCTTTAGCCCATCTCACAATTTTTTGTTGTATGGCGTTGAGTGAGTTGACTTCACTCAATGCTTGTGGACTTAGCCATTTTCTCAGCTTTCCACTGCCTTGGCTTTGACTGTATAGGCTTCACTCAATGCTATAAATCATCTGGCGTTGAGTGACTGATCTTCACTCAATGCCTGTGGACTTAGATAGTTATCTGTCTTTCCTCCACTTAGGTCAGAACTTACCTATCATAGCAACTTAGGCTACCTGTCCCATCATAGCTTGTCAGGAAAAACTGCAATCATTCACCTTGAACACAAGTTAGATCACAACATGTGTATACATTGTTTTGCTGGTCCTTCTTCAAATTCCGGACATTGGGTTCAATGGACCCAATAATGTGTGCTCCCCCTACATATGTGCTTCCCCGACATGCGTGCCCCCCCTACACAAGATCTTCCCCTAAGTGACTTAGCATAGGATATGCTCATTAACACTAAAATCTCAAGTTTGGTTCACCGATATGCCACTTTAATCCTTTCCAAGTTTTAGTGATTTTCTCATAGTAGTTTTCGCTTGTTTGAAATTCTCAAAAATGAATTTTTTAATCATATCTTTACATATTTGGATTGCTAGATAAAAATACCATCGTCTCAATAAGAAATATGTAAAACTAGGAAGCATGTCAACTCTCCTACCAAACTCATTTCAAATTCACTTTGCATCACTTTTATGATTTCTTCAGATAGTTTTTCGTTAGTGGCACCAAAGATTATATCATTGACATATGTTTGCATGATCATTAAATGGGAATCACTATGTTTTACAAATAAAGTTATATCCGCACTCCCCATTTTAAAACCATGCTTAACAAGAAAAACAGTTAGCCTATCGTACTATATATGAGGAGCTTGCTTTAATCCATAGACGACTTTTATTAGTTTATAGATATGATTTGGATGATTGCTTTTTTAAAATTTGGGTTGTTGCCCTACATACACTTCTTCTTTAATACAACAATTTAAAAATGCACTATAGACATTCATTTGATATAATTTTATCTTTTTAAAACTAGCAAATGCTAAGAACATCCTAATGGACTCAAGGTGAGCAACAGGTGCAAAATACTCCTCAAAATCCACACCCTTAATATGAGAATACCCCTGAGAAACAAACCTATCCATATTTCTTGTAATCCTAGATTCACTGTCAAGTTTGTTTTTTGAAAATCCACTTCACACATATAACCAGATGGTTACTAGGGCGCTCCACTAAAGTCCACACTCTATTTCTCTCGAATTGATTAAGTTCTATGTTCATGGCTAGAAACTAAGATTCGTTATTTAGTACTTCAAAAATATTCTTAGGTTCAATTTCAGATACAAAACATAGGTTTAAAAATGATTCATGCACTTTTGAGCGAGTTCTAATCCCATGAGAAGGCTCTCCAATTACAAGTTCTCTAGGCTGATTTTTTGAAAAAATTAGTTCACTTGGAGGCTTATATTCTTCCGTATTACCAAAGTCATCTCCAACTACTACTATATCTTTCTTCTCACTCTCCTTTTCTAGATATACGATGTCATAATCAACTATATGTGATTTTTGGTCTTCTTTAGGGGCAGTTTCATTAAAATGAACATGAATAGATTCTTCTACCACCAAGGTTCTTTTATTGTAGACCTTATAGACACGACTCGTGGAGGAATATCCTAAAAAGATGCCTAGGTCAGATTTTTCATTGAATTTCCCTAAGTTATCCTTGGTGTTAAGAATAAAATAAGGGCAACCAAAGACGCTAAAGTAGGACACAGACGACTTTCTATCATAATATATCACATAAGGGGTGCACTTAAGAATAGGGCGAAGCATGATCCAGTTCATCACATAACATGTTGTGTTGAGTACTTCAGCCCAAAAATATCGAGGCAAGCTAAACTCGGCAAGCATCGTATGCACTAATTCTTTAAGCGTTCAGTTCTTTCGTTCTACACGCCATTTTGTTGTGGAGTTTGTGGGGCTGAAAATTCGTGTCGAATTCCTAAGTTGTTACAGAAATTAGTAAAAAAATATGTCAAATTCGCCAACGTGATTGGAACTTATTCATTTTATTTTTAGTTCTATTTCATCTTGCAATCTAGCATAAAAATAAAAAAATTCAAGGAATGCATCAGATTTATTAGCAATAAAAATGGTCCAACAAAAACGTGAGTAATCGTCTATAATCACAAAAGTATATTGTTTTCCACCTAGACTAGAAGTGCTAAGAGGACCAAATAGATCCATGTGAATTGGTTCTAGTGGTCTAGATGTGGAAATATCAAATTTTTTTTTGCTTTTAAAAGAAGTTTTTATAAATTTTCCCTTTTGGTAAGCTGCACATAATGAAGTCAAACTATCGCTTAACTTTGGAAGTCCACGAATTAGTTTTTGTTTTTATAGTTTGACTATTAGTTTACTCCTAGAATAACTTAGTCTCATATGCCCAAGTTCTAATTCTTTATTTATAGTAACTAAGCATTTCAAATCAGAAGAAGATATGTCCTCGAACCTAACAGTATGGAGATTATGATTTTTATGCGCAGTTAGTAATACAGAGTTCGATTTAACATCTATGATCTTGCATGTATTAGTAGAAGTTTCAAATAGCATATTCAAGCCCTTATCACAAAGTTGACTAATTTAAATAAGATTGTGCTTTAACCCTTTAACAAGCAATACATTTGAAATGGAAAATACATTATTACCTATGGTGCCAATGCCAAGAATGTATCCTATACTATTTTCCCCAAAGGTCAACATGCCTCCTTTCTTCTTCTCCAAGCTAAGGAACTTGTCTTCATCTCCCATCATGTGTTTGGAACATCCGGAGTTCAAGTACCACACATTCTCTCGGTCCTTAGACTGCCAACATACCTAAAAAGAGGACGACGGTAAAGATCTAGTTAGCCAAGTTGTTCTACCCATCGTATAGGTAGTCAACTTTGACATCCATATTTGAACAATTTTATTTACTCCTCTCTTCAAGCAAGAGCCAGAAGTATGAACAAACTTATTTCATTTGGCACACTTAATATAGGAGGTAGATATCACCTTTTGTGTTGTACTAGGGCTCCTGCTGGAAGATGGATGTAGGCTTCTCGATTTATTATGATTAGCTTTATGATTCATAAGCTTTTTAGTAGGGTTCTCTGAAGACGAGCTATTACTGATGGTAGGGATATCGCGGTACGGTAGCTCACAATGTTTATATCTCATCCCGAATTTTCTAGATCCCTGACACTAAAAAACCCAGCGGCATATTAAAGATTTTTGGCCTATTCCAAAATTTTGGATGACACATTTCAGGTCATGGATCTTAGCCTTTAACGCATTGTTTTTCGTGACAATTATCAGACACCAATTTGAGAATTGATTCTTGTCATTTTCAATATGGCATAGAGAAGTTTGAAGCTTCCTTTCCAAGTCCTTCCTCTCTTTGGTAAGAGTTTCTTTTTTGGAGAAAGTCCTTGGAGAGACACTCTTTTAATTCTTTTATCTTGCTCAAGGAGTAAAAAGACTCTTGGCACTCAACCTTCTCTTTTCCACAATTAATTAATTAATTATTCAAACATTTCAACTCCTTTTTCATTTGTTTATTCTCATATTTCAAAACACTATTTTTATTACTCACACCATCTAATTTATCACATAATGTTTTGTATAATTCAATTAGTTCTTTGTAAGTGGGAGGAGTTACCTTAGTGTCGTTATGGACACTGAATTCATTATCGGAGTCTCTATGATGTTTTCCCATGACGCATAGATTCGCCGCGTCTTCACTGTTTGAGTCAAAAGTGCTTGACTTATCAGAACCAGCATCGTCCCATGTTGACGCTTTGAACACTTTTTTCTTTCCTTTGCCTCTACCTTTCCTTTATTTTTCTTCCTTTTGTAGCTTTGGGTAGTCTCTCTTCATATTCCCTGACTTGCGACGGTGAAAGCACTCATGAGTAGGCTTTTCTTCATCACTCTTGGACCCCTTTGATGGTTTGGTCTATCTCCTCTTCTCTTCAGCACCTTTATTCATAAATCTCTTAAACTTCCCTTGCCTTTTGAGATTCTTCATGAATCTTATAAATTCTCGTACATAAAGGCTCTCTTCATCTACATCATCATACTCTTCCTCTACCTCCTTTTCCTTTACCGCTCTCAGTGCAAGTGCCTTCTTCCTCTGCTCCCTAGGATACTCCTCAGCTTGTATTTCCAGTTCGAGCTCATGGGTCTTTAGATTTTCAACGAGGCTCTCTATCTCCAGGGTGCTTATGTCATGAGATTTAGCAATAACCCTCACTTTATAGTTGAATTGTGGAGGCAAAGATCGCAGGATCTTCCTAACCAAGTCCTCATTTGAAATGGTCTTTCCGAGAGATCTGGAGGCTTTGAAGATCATAGTGAAGCTAGTTTACATGCTATCTACCTCCTTTTTGATCTCCATCCAGAACTGTTCATATTCATACTCCAGTCGAAATAGCTTTGACTCTCTCACCTACAAAGTACCTTCATGAGTTTGTTTGAGTAAGCGCCAAAAATCATAAGCAATTTCACAGTTACAGATTCTATTGAATTCAGTTTCATCTAGCGCACAGAATAAAGAGTTCATGGCCTTAGCATTATTAGTGCATCATATTTTATTAGCGTCATCAAACTTATATATGGTTTTTATAGAACTTGATCACCTACAGTGATGGTGGGTGCAAAGTATTTTGTTCCGACCATGGCCCATATGCCCATACTCTGTGTCATTAAGAATATCCTCATACGAGTTCTCCAATGGCTATAGTCACTTCCCATAAACAGTGGAGGTCTACCCACACCCTGATCCTCAAAGAAAGAATGATTCATGTTGGCCATCATACTTTAGGATTTAAATCCCTTTTGAAGTTACCTAGCTCTGATACCACTTGTTGGATCTAGTGGCCAACCTTAGGGGGGTGAATAAGGTTTTTAAAGTTAGTTTGAAATTAAAATAAGTTTTACCAAGAAAATGAGTTCTGAAAGCTACTGCGGACGATAAGGCTAGTGCCCGATGGTAGGTCACAGAGATCAATTTTCTTTATAAAACTTTGTTTTCAGAAATCCCACACAGCACTCAAACCTCTAGCAACATACAACCATGAATTTGAGATGTAATAAACAAATTAGAATTTTATTCAAAATAAAAATATTTATTTATAATTTCAAAACTAGATCTCCGTGATACCGGAGATCAAAAGTGATGAATACAATCTTATTTTGGTTTCTATACCGAACCTACCAGGAACGGTTGACTCTCGCTCTTCTTCCCAAGAAGATTGATGAGCCGACTCTTCACCTTCCTCCCTAGAAGGGTCTTAGAGCCCCACTAGATCTCCCAGATCAAGACATCCTCCCAGGATGATTTCTTGCAGACTCCTCCCAGGAATCCGACGATCTCCCAGGTCGATTTCCCTTTTACCAAGATCCGATAAAACAAAGAAAATACAAAAGAAAATTTAGATTTTAAATGTTATTTCTCCCTCAAATTTAGAACTCCTCCGAGGAACAGTGTGCTTGATAGTTAATAGGGTAGTAGTCTAAATCACCTAAAGGGGAGGGGTGAATAGTTGTTTGTTACTTTCTTATTTTTACTAGATTGTTTTAGGCTTAATCAACCAAATACAGAAAGCACACAATTGTTTATAGTGGTTCCCCATGGTATGGGTACATCCACTCTCCCTACCACCATTCTAACAGTGTGTTAGATAAGGAAAATTTCTCCAAACCTAGCTCAAAGAGCTCACAACATAGATTCCTCAAGATCTCTCAGGTTTCCTCTAAACCTTACATCAGGCCACTACCGTACACACTCAGAGTAAGATTTACTCCTACAGATTAGTGACCCTCTAGATCACCTACCTAGGGCATATCAAGAAGCCTTACAACTCAGGCTAGGAGGATAGCCCTACCTCAAACACACATTCCCTACAATCTCAGGCACTCAGGCCCTACACACTCAGAACACAATTTTTCTTACAGAGATATAGTGTTTATTTTACAACATAAGAAATTAATGAATTTAACCTTCAGCTTTTTGGTCTTCTGTAAGAATGAACAATAGAAAGCTGTTCTAGAGCAGGGCAGAAGATTTGATCTTCATCTTTAGCCCTTGCTACACCATGATCTTCTATCTTCAATAGAAGGGAGGGAGAGATCAACCTCTAAGCCCATATGGACTCAACTTGTTATCCTTAGATCAGATCTAGGAGTAACTACCGGAAGCACAAAGCTTTAGCTCATTCACATCACATCTAGATCTCAGCAACAGCTCTAACACTTCACAGCACTTGGCAGTAGCTCTTACAAAGATCCAACACGTCATAGTCATTTTCTTTGACCTAGAGTATGCTTTTTATATGCCTCACCAATCTGCAATGGCTCATCGATTGATTTGACATCACATGGCTGAGAATGGAAAAGGCTATCCTGCTTTATTAGGTTTCCACCAAAAATGGATCGCGCCAAGTCAACGACTAGATTTGAATTTATCTTAGCGGATGGGCTGAGACATGCTTCTATCTCAGCGATAGATAACTGTGTCACAGTGGTTTGGCTGACACCAGTCTGCTTTCTCAGTAGGGCTGAGATAGGTAGTTATTTCAGTGGCAGATGGTTGCATCCCAGCAGTTCTGCTGAGACCAGACAGTATTCTTAATTGATTTTAACAGAAGAGCTGAGACAATTACAATAACTTCTAGGAATGTTCTAACCATTTTTAGAACAACTTAAATATGTAAATAATTGAAGCAGAAGGTTTATTAAATACACTATGCACTTAACACTGATGGTGATGCCTCTTCAAATTCAAGGAACATTGAGGGGAAATATTCCCAACAATGTTATCAATTCTCTTGAATATCATTCTTGTTGCAGTCGATCAACCACAAATGGTCGTTAAAGATTTCATTCGTCAGAGTTCTTTGATCATGGACCGGAGGAAGAAATAGTGATTTTCCTTCAACGAAGATGAAAGTTCATCCTCCTACAAATGGAGGCCGAACTCTAGAATGAATAATTCTCCTTTGTCTCTTATCTAGGAAAAGAAACACATGCTTTTATACGTCTTGAAAAATATTCTACTGCCGATGGTAGGGCTAGCGCACGGAGGTAGGTCAATTCGTGCGGTGCTGACAGCTGTCCAGTAATTTTGAAAAATATTCGCTTAATTTTATGATACCGCAGTGCGGTAAGCAACTAGTGCCTTGCGGTAATCACAGAGTGGCTATTCTTTAATTTATTGGGGCTAGCACCAGTGGTAGGTATAGTACTCGGCAGTAGGTCACAAAGATTGATTTTCTTGTTCTTTTGTACCTGTAAACCTGCACACAATACCCAACACAAGTATAATAAAATACAACTCGGGATTTAATATTGTAAAACTAAAGAGATGCGGACCATAGGCTCCAACACCACCTCCATCTAGAACATCCTCTAGATTTGGAATCTGCACAGCTTCTTCTCCAGCATGACCTTCATCTACACCAGCATTATCTAGCTCAAGATCTATGTCAGAATACTCCCCAACTGGTGGATTTAGGGCTCAACAACACTCTTCTCATTGTTGGGAACTTTTCCATCAATGTTCAAGATTTGAAGAATTCACCAACTCAATGATAAATACATTTTTGTATTTGATGATCATTTGTTTAATATGTGTATGAATGTTATAAATTAATATAAATCAATTTTAGTAAGTTTGGAGAATAGTAAAGATCAAAAGAGTACTTAACTGGTTCTAAAAATTAGGCTAAGTACAATAATATCATGATTAGATAGAATGTCATCGAGTTCACATTCAACATCGTTGTGTGGATACATAGTATCAGGCTTACCATCATGATATGGAAAAGCCTGAACGTCATCGTGTCATTAGTCAATACACGATGATATTATTATTATAAGGTTCAACCATACAAGTATCTTTGTGAAAGGTTTTCAACTGGCGAAGAAAGAGCTCTAAGTTAATTATTGTTGTGATGAAAATCTATACATGACAATGTCGTTATGACAAGACATATATCATGTCTACTTTATATAGAAGAACAATTTACTATGAGTTGAAAATCATTGTGTCAAGCTGATATGTCATTATGAGAAGATGAAGTATCATTGTGATAGGATGAAATGTCATTACAACATTTCAAAATTACAGAAGTTCAAATTATTGTCGGCTCTAAAAGGTTAAATCAAATCAGTTCCTTTTGAAAGGACATCTGACATGAATCTTTTCATTTCGTGACCATTGATGGTATCAATCATATATACAGTGAAGAGTCCTGGAGAAAAATACTAACCCTCAGACTTATCTAATACAACAGTACTTTCTTAAAAAGAAGAGTCGGGAGCTAATAATAATAATAAGAAGAAGAGAATAAACTTAAGGAGGAGCAGATCTAAACATGAAATAAATTCAATGCTCCTACTCTTGCTCAAAATAAGAATGCTTTGAATACTTCATGAGCAAAGAGGTTCTTAAGTCAAGATACAATAAAGTTCCATTTTTCAGAGAAGATCAAGTGAAGAACTGATTCTGCTTCTAAAAAGGGCTTTCTCTCAATAAAGCCTAAGAAGACTCAAATCTCCAAAGATCTATCCTCTATTAAGGCTTGTACTATTGTAACAAACTATAACACTCTCTTTAGGATTTGAGGAAGGGCTTGCATAAGCCTAAGTTGTAGGATCTAGTAACTAGGTTTGATGTAGGGATCAAGAGGGTGAGCCTGAGGTAGGGTTTAATTTGTTATAAACCTGAGGTAGGATTCTTGGGAAGATTATAAGTTGTATGAGTGTTCTCACTCTGAGCTGTAGGATCCAGAAAGTGAATATAAGGTAGGGAAACTGCTGCTATTCCCGAGTTGTAGGAGTCTTTGACTCTAAGCTGTAAGATCCATTGGATCTGACTTTTTGGAGAAGTTAACCTAGTCTATCACACTTCCAGATAGGTGGAGGGAAAAATGGATGTACCATTAACTGGAAAATCACTATAAATACATGTATGTCTTTTGTGGTGTGGTTTGCTTCTATGATAGATTAGCCATAAACTCTTAAAACTTCAAAAAGAATAAAACACATATTCACCTCAATGTTATTAGACTGTCAAAAAACTTTCAAGTGGTATCAAAAATATGTTGTTCAAAATGAGCTTAATAGTCTAAACAAGAACCTTCAAGGGAAACACAGTCTATTCACCTTGACTTATGGTGAGAACTATAAGGAGTTAAGCTTTCTAAAATTGCCCATTTGTAGAAAAGAGAACTTTGGAAGCTAGAAAGAGAGGGCGAGGCTGTTTAGGGAAGCCTTAGACCCTAGAATACTTATTACTATAGAAGAAGGGCCCTTCATTCTCATGGAGTTCTCTTCTATTGATGCAAATCTGAGGGTTCCAAAGAAATTTTCAGAGATGACAAAGGGTGAAGTAGTTTTGGCGCTATGGATGATAACTCTATTTTTATATAATTTTTATATATTAAATAATTGATTTTAATTTATAAATTATTAATTAAGGCCCAAATTCTTTTTTTTTGTATTTTACGAGATTTGGGCTACCAATAACATTTTGGAGCTTGCAGGCATGATCGGGAGAATATTTGGAGATTTTCTACAAAAATCGCAAGTACATGCCCCCCAAGTTACGGGTGTGACCTAGGGTTATGACCTCAGTCACGGCTATGGCTCGTCTCTTGCACTCCAAAGCACGCTTCCAAATCAATTAAAATTACACACCCCATATCACGGGGGTGATATGGGGACGTGACATCCATTCATAGGCGTGACTCAGCCCGTCAATACATTCAAAGAGAGCAGTTCGTGTTGTCATCGGTTTCCACTTACACTCCCTTGATCATGTCGTGAATAAGGGGTGTGACCTCTTTCGTAACCGCCAAATTGTCTCCCAATCCGCCATTTTGTCGTCGTTGCTGATCCAATCATATACGCCTTAGGTCACGGGCATGACCTAGGGGGCGTGACCCGCCAACTTACTCAATTTTGTCAGTTTTTCTCCCAAACATTCCCGGGCTTTTAAGTTCGCGGTTTCGTACCTTACACGCCTAGGTCATGGGCATGACCTAGTGGCATGACTTCTCAACTTTTTCAACTATAAATACAGAAGTGTCTACATGGCTATGAGTTTAAATTGGGAGTTTAATTTCTATTTTATTATATTGTTTTGCTATTATTTTTAGTCCTAGTTATAAGATTTATCTCTTCGTAATTTCAATTTCAAGTACTTGTTTTACTTTTCAATCATGTCTCTCCTTACCTCTACATGTATTTTCCCCATCATGATGAGTAGATAAACTCCATTTAGCATATGATCATGATGAACTTTGGAATAAAATAAATATTAGTTTGTCTTTTCTAAATTTGCAAGCTCTCTTTTACTCACTTCGATTTATCTTTGATTTACCTTTTGATTCAATTTCATATATCGTGAGTATGAATTTTGATCAAAGATCTGTATGCTAGTTGATCAAGAGATCAGTGCAAACAAGAAGATCACTCAAAGATAAAAGGAGTTGCAAGCACTTCTCGGGAGAGAACAACATAAATCTTATGGATTGGAGTTAAATCTAATAGCGGAATCAAAATCGATCAACCTAAGATTAATTGGTAGCACTCCTCGAGAGAGGTGCTAATATATTTTGGGAACTTCCACGGTCGAAGAAGGCAAATCAAATGCTTGCAGTTTAATCTTTTACGAAAGTTTATCTTATTCCAAAAGGATTCTAGATCAAGTGATAAGCCTTTTAATCGCCGAATTTCCGCATAAGTTTAATCGCTCTTTTTCTTAGCTTTTCAAACTAAACCCAATTTCCGATCGATAGAATAATAACTCTACTTTGTGAGTAGAAGTACTCGACAAGCCCGAGAAATACAAAACTTGATCCTATACTCTATGACGATAGGTACACTTGTCTTATCAGATTATTTTTTTAATTGCACATCTGCAATTTTAGCCAATAAGTTTTTAATGCCATTGTCGGGGACAATCTTGTTGATATTTTTAAAGCAAGGTTCAATTAGTTCTGTCATTTGACTTTTTGTTTTTAAAAAAATTTCAAAAATATTTTTGCTTTTTTTATAAAAAATTATTTTATATTTTTATAATTAAGTTTTTTGCGAAAGGGCTCCGTTGGGCTTTCATGCCACAAGACCGCCTAGTACCTTGTGAGCCCAATTCATTGGGCATCCCTTGATAAATCCCAAATATTTTATTTTATAAATTTTTTATTTTTAATTTATGCTGGTGTATGACCCGAGGGAATTTGTCAGATCAATTTGATTTGGATCCAAAAATCGAGAAAATCATTCAATGACAGTTAAGATTCTGTGACCCCAATTCTCAAGATTTGGTTGAGGAATTCGTAGGATATGCTTCTTTTCCTTATTCTGTACTTTCTTCATCTTATTCTACTTCTTCCTCCTATATTTCTTCTATTATTGGGGAGCCAAATCCTAATCCGAATATAGATGAAAAAAGAACTATGTCCTATTATGCTCGTCCAAATTTGGATGAGGTTCAATCGAGTATTATTCATCTTGCTATTGCAAACAATAATTTCGAATTGATGTTGAATATCAGTCAAATGGCACAACAATATATACAATTTGATAGGCTTCAAGATGAGGATCCCAACGCACAAATTTTTAACTTCTTAGATATATGTGATACTTTTAAAATCAACTGGATATCCGTTGATGTCATCCAGCTTAAGATTTTTTGTTTTACATTGCGAACAAAAGCCAAGCAGTGGTTGAATTCTCTTCCTAGAGGATCCATCACTACATGAGCTCAAATGACGAAATATTTCCTCATGAAATGCTTTCTACTTGCCAAAACAGCCAAATTGCACAATAATATCACTTATTTCTCCCAGGTTGATTCAAAAATGTTATATGATACTTAAAAGCGATTTAAGAAATTGTTTCGCCGTTGTTATCGTCATGCTATACCCGAATGGTTGCAAATCCAAACATTCTATATTGCCCTTAATTCACAAACAAGGAAAAATATTGATGCCACCGCCGGTGGAACGACAAACAACAAAATACCGACGACCACCCAAGAGATTATAGAAGGTATGACCATGTAACGTATCAATGGAGAACACCTTAGTCTCACCCGAATAAAGCAGTTGGGATGTACGAAGTTGATACAGTTTCAAATTTATCTCTCCAGGTTGAGATACTAAATAAAAAATAGAAGAGATATCTGCTTCCTCTTCTACACTTACCTGGGAAACTACTTCAACTATGGCTGAACATGTGGATTACATGGGTAATCCAAATCGGTTGCCTTTTAATTCGGTCAATAATTCTTATGGTAACACATGTCACCAAGGTTTTAGGAATCAACCCAACTTCTCTTGGAGTAATTTGGGGAATGTGGTGCCTCCACCAATCACAATCCATTTAGATTTCTACTACCACAAGCTCCAAAGTGTCCCTCTCTTGAGGAAGTTTTCACCAAATATAAGGCAAGTAATGATGCTAATATCCATAATCTCATCGGATCCGTATGCAACTTGGAGAAACAAATTGGTCAACTCATAAAGATGCTCTTTGATCGCCAACAAGAAGCACTACTGGGCAATACAGAGCCAACCCAAAGGAGCAAGCAAAGACAATCACGCTACGAAGCAAGAATGAGGTAACTGCTACTATCATACTGGTTAAATTAGAGGTAATAATTTTTTCATCATCTCCTCCTCCTCAAATTCAAGTTCAAAATAAAATTATGGAATTTTAACCGCCTCTTCCTTATCTATCTAAATTAAAGAAAGATCGAATGGATGAGCAATATTGTAAATTCTTGGAAATATTTAAACAAATTCAAATTAATTTACTATTTTGCGATGTCATCGCCCAAATGCCAAAATATGATAAATACCTCAAGGATCTTTTATCTAATGAAAAGAAACTTGAGGATATTTTACTGCTCAATTGAACGCAGAATGTTTGGCGACTTTACTTAACAATTTGCCAAGGAAATTAACTGATCCGTATAGTTTTTCTATCCCTTGTCTTTTTTGATTTATTAGTCAAATATGCTTTGGTTGATCTTGGCGCTTCTATAAATTTGATGCATTATTCTATCTTTAAAAAATTAGGATCAGGGAAACATAATCCCACGAGAATGAGCATCCAATTGGCAGATCGATCCATAAAATACCCCATGAGTATTATTGAGGATGTGCTTTTAAGGTGGACAAATTTATCATTTCGGTAGATTTTGTTATCCTCAACATAAAAGAGGACGCCAAGGTAACGCTTATTCTCGGTTGCCACTTCCTTACCACCTCGCGTGCTATAATTGATGTTAGTAATGGTAATCTTCTCATTATAGTCGGAGATGATGAAGTTACCTTTACTATTAATTGTTTTATGAAAAATACGCTATCTAACAAAGATTCATGTTTCTTTTTGGAGGCTTCATATGATGAAGACTCCTTTTTATTTTCTGATTTTATTTCATCGTCTTCTTTTCATGATGAGGATTTTGAAAGTCTTAATAATTTATCGAATGAAAATATTAACCACATTGTTGGGTATTGTATCCACAATGTACCTGATTTGAAGAAGCCCCTGTACAAGATAAGGTAAATAGACTATATATTTGATGAATTTCTTCTAGTTGTGCTTGCAGTTATTCCATGCTAAGTACACACCAATGTCAGGGTGCAGTGGTTCAATATACACGGGTCTGTGCAACGTAATCCCTCGTTGAGCAGATCAGTGTGTTGGCCTACGTGTACTCTCTCTATTGGGGTGTACTTAATTTCAAGTACAGGGCTATGATAAAGCAAGAGCAGAGAAGGAGCAAGGATGGGCCAAAGACCATCTCACGGGTTGAGAGACGAGAATCGTCTAAGTGTAAATCGTCGAGAATCACTAAGTGATTCTCGCTGATTCGTCGAGAATCACTAGTGATTCTCGACGAGTCGTCGAGAATCACTAGTTGATTCTCGCCGGGTTGGGCCGGCTGTCTCGACGCAGTCAGAAAACTCATCTAAGGCAGAATCGTCGAGAATCACCAAGTGATTCTCGCCGATTCGTCGAGAATGACTTTGCATTCTCGACGAGTCGGCGAGAATCCAAGGTGATTCCCGATGATTCTCCCCGGCCTCTATAACCTGTGCTGCCAGAATTCTCTAAGTAGAATTCGGCGAGAATCGTATGTGATTCTTGCCGATTCGTCGAGAATCACCCACGATTCTCGCCGAATTTGACTTAGGTATTTTTTCGACTCTGCCTGGACCGGTCCACGACATCTGCGGGATTTTGAACCGGACTTCGGTTTTACTGATGGTGGGGCCCACAACGGTCATCTCTTGACCTAGTGTATAAATACTGTGGTATTTGTGTACAGTATGAAAAAAAACAGATGAGATACGAAACAAAGCGGCTGACTAAACCCTAATCTCGCGAACTTGCTCCGCCTCCGTCGCCGCAGCCGATCACCGAAGCCGATCTCGATCTCCTCCAGATCCTCGGTGATAGAAGCCTAGTCCTGCACAATGTCTCACGTGTCTATCCAGAGATCTTTTGTCTCTTGATTTGAGATAGGGAAATCTTTCCCCGTCCGAATCGATCGATCCTCGTGTGACCGTTGGTAGACCTTGACGACTTCGCTAAGAAGATTGGATCTCCAGTGCTTTGCTGCTGTTTTCAGTTGCCGCCGCAAACACCGAGTGCCTCGCCGCCGCTCGTCGCCGCCGCCGGTCTCGGGGAGATTCTCTCCAAGTGAGATCTAGGGTTGTGGACTCTTCGTTGACCTCAAGAACACATCGTCGAACGAAGAGGGACACCTTAGTATCCATACATTGTTTGTATTTCTTACAAGCTATTTTTAATTCATTGTAAAGGACCGATTGGTCTTCAGATGTAGGGTTGGGTGCAACCCGTGTTGTGGGAGTGTTGACTCCTACGTGTGGAAGGGTTCCTTCCGGTAGTGCAAGGATTGGATTTCAATCCTGTTGGTGAAGTGACCGAGTCGTCCCTGGTTGGGAGATAGGTCGAAGGGGGAAAGTGGACGTACCCAAATCGGGGAACCACTATAAATTGCTTGTGTACTTTTTGTGCTGTGTTGTTTTGTCTTCTTGTGCAGGTAAAACCTTAATTCCGCAAATACGCTGCAAAGACACCTATCCCCCCCATAGGTGTAAGTAGTTGACACTAGGTGGACTTTCAAGTGGTATCAGAGGGAGGTTACTCATCAAAGGGGTTAACACCTCGAGTAAGTTCCTGCATCTAGTGTCAACAAGAAGATCAGACTCAAGCATGGAGTTGGATTATGATGTCCCTCCTCTAAGACTCCCCTCATGTACAAAGGAGTACTATCCTGTATGGAAGATGAGAGTTCTATTTCATCTGGAGGCCATCGACCCTCGAGCATCACTCATTCTGGAAGAGGGTCCCTTCATTCCCATGAAGGTTTCCAGCTCGAGGAAAGATCTCCAAATCCCTAAGTGTCCCAAAGAGATGTCGGAGACAGAGCTCTCACTGTTCAACCTGGACAAGATGATTCGTCAGATCATCACTGATGTCTGGTCTGGACCATCTCACTCTAGAGTGGACAAGTGTAGGACAGCCAAGTCCATGTGGCAAACCATCTCAGACCTCATGGAGGGATCAGAGAAAACAGGGACCAGTCGTCAACAAGATGATGAAGCCTATGTAGGGGTCCTCATTTCTGAAGATGAAGGGGATGATCAATCTGTCAGTATCAGGGCTCCTGTGTCCTTGTTAAAGACTGAAGAAGAAGTTGAGGAAAGAAGTTCTGATGAAGCTGACTCAACAGTCTCTGCCAATATTAACGGTAACCCTGAACAACAAAGCCAGGAGCAGGTAACTTCTTCCTCATGCCCCTCTCCTCTTGAAGTTCCTGAAGACAGGAACAATTCAGAGGGTTGTCCTTCCAGAGATGCAACAGATATGGATAGCTTCAATCAAAAGATTGAAAATCCTGATTCCCATATGAGTGCCCTTCAGAAGAGCAATTTACTTGTGAAAGAGCAAGCTAAGGAGATTGCTCAGCTGAAAATCTTATTTGTTCTCCAATTAGCATCCAATAAGGTTAAGGACTCTAAAATCTCAGATCTAGAGAGTAGCCTAGAGAATGAGAAGAGAATAGTATCCAACTTTTCCAAGGTTGATGTTATCAAAAGAAAGGAAGAAAATGGGTGGATCTCCCGAATTATCAATTCATGGAGAAATGGGGAAACGGTATTTAGACCCCCCACTACAGGAAGGAAAGGTACTCATCATACCTACAGGTATGACCATAGGAACAACCATGGTCACTGCAAGAATGATCAGCCCTCATGTGGAAATACCCACAGTGCCAGAGCTGTCATGGCTACCCCTGAGAGAATACCCAAGGCTCATCCTGAGCCCTTTGTATTCTCGGCCTCAGCCCCAACTCATCATGAATCTACCGGAACCAGCTATCACTGCAGTACTTTCCACCCTAGGACACAGACAAGGGGGGTCAGGAAACATGTGGTAAGTACCCATGGGGCCTTTGGAAGAGTGCTGACCGAAAGGAAGGCACCACCTCCAAGGCCACTTGACACTCACCACATACATTCTTTCCACCCTCCCATGTGTCACGGTGGAAAAGGCAATTTTGTGAGCAGAACCGGCTTTATCTGTTGGGTATTGTATCCACAATGTACCTGATTTGAAGAAGCCCCTGTACAAGCTAAGGTAAATAGACTATGTATTTGATGAATTTCTTCTAGTTGTGCTTGCAGTTATTCCATACTAAGTACACACCAATGTCAGGGTGCAGTGGGTCAATATACACGGGTCTGTGCAACATAATCCCTCGTTGAGCAGATCAGTGTGTTGGCCTACGTGTACTCTCTCTATTGGGGTGTACTTAATTTCAAGTACAGTGCTATGATAAAGCAAGAGCAGAGAAGGAGCAAGGATGGGCCAAAGACCATCTCACGGGTTGAGAGACGAGAATCGTCTAAGTGTAAATCGTCGAGAATCACTAAGTGATTCTCGCCGATTCGTCGAGAATCACTAGTGATTCTCGACGAGTCGTCGAGAATCACTAGTTGATTCTCGCCGGGTTGGGCCGGCTGTCTCGACGCAGTCAGAAAACTCATCTAAGGCAGAATCGTCGAGAATCACCAAGTGATTCTCGCCGATTCGTCGAGAATGACTTTGCATTCTCGACGAGTCGGCGAGAATCCAAGGTGATGCCCGCCGATTCTCCCCGGCCTCTATAACCTGTGTTGCCAGAATTCTCTAAGTAGAATTCGGCGAGAATCGTAAGTGATTCTCGCCGATTCGTCGAGAATCACCCACGATTCTCGCCGAATTTGACTTAGGTATTTTTCCGACTCTGTCTGGACCGGTCCACGACATCTACGGGATTTTGAACCGGACTTCGGTTTTACTGATGGTGGGGCCCACAACGGTCATCTCTTGACCTAGTGTATAAATACTTTGGTATTTGTGTACTGTAAAAAAAACAGACGAGATACAAAACAAAGCGGCCGACTAAACCCTAATCTCGCGAACTTGCTCTACCTCCGTCGCCGCAGCCGATCACCGAAGCCGATCTCGATCTCCTCCAGATCCTCGATGATAGAAGCCTAGTCCTGCACAACGTCTCACGTGTCTATCCAGAGATCTTTTGTCTCTTGATTGAGATAGGTAAATCTTTCCCCGTCCGAATCGATCGAGACGATCGATCCTCGTGTGACCATTGGTAGACCTTGCCGACTTCGCTAAGAAGATTGGATCTCCAGTGCTTTGCTGCTGTTTTCAGTTGCTGCCGCCAACACCGAGTGCCTCGCCGCCGCTCGTCGCCGCCGCCGGTCTCGGGGAGATTCTCTCCAAGTGAGATCTAGGGTTGTGGACTCTTTGTTGACCTCAAGAACACGTCGTCGAACGAAGAGGGACACCTTAGTCTCCATACGTTGTTTGTATTTCTTACAAGCTATTTTTAATTCATTGTAAAGGACCGATTGGTCTTCAGTTGTAGGGTTGGGTGCAACCCGTGTTGTGGGAGTGTTGACTCCTACGTGTGGAAGGGTTCCTTCCGGTAGTGCAAGGATTGGATTTCAATCATGTTGGTGAAGTGACTGAGTCGTCCCTGGTTGGGAGATAGGTCGAAGGGGGAAAGTGGACGTACCCAAATCAGGGAACCACTATAAATTGCTTGTGTACTTTTTGTGTTGTGTTGTTTTGTCTTCTTGTGCAGGTAAAACCGTAATTCCGCAAATACGCTGCAAAAACACCTATCCCCCCATTGGTGTAAGTAGTTGACACTAGGTGGACATACAAGTGGTATCAGAGGGAGGTTACTCATCAAAGGGGTTAACACCTCGAGTAAGTTCCTGTATCTAGTGTCAACAAGAAGATCAGACTCAACATGGAGTTGGATTATGATGTCCCTCCTCTAAGACTCCCCTCATGTACAAAGGAGTACTATCCTGTATGGAAGATGAGAGTTTTATTTCATCTGGAGGCCATCGACCCTCGAGCATCACTCATTCTGGAAGAGGGTCCCTTCATTCCCATGAAGGCTTCCAGCTCGGGGAAAGATCTCCAAATCCCCAAGTGTCCCAAAGAGATGTCGGAGACAGAGCTCTCACTGTTCAACCTGGACCAGGTGATTCGTCAGATCATCACTGATGTCTGGTCTGGACCATCTCACTCTAGAGTGGACAAGTGTAGGACAGCCAAGTCCATGTGGCAAACCATCTCAGACCTCATGGAGGGATCAGAGAAAACAGGGACCAGTCGTCAACAAGAGGATGAAGCCTATATAGGGGTCCTCATTTCTGAAGATGAAGGGGATGATCAATCTGTCAGTATCAGGGCTCCTGTGTCCTTGTCAGAGACTGAAGAAGAAGTTGAGGAAAGCAGTTTTGATGAAGCTGACTCAACAGTCTCTACCGATATTAACGGTAACCCTGAACAACAAAGCCAGGAGCAGGTAACTTCTTCCTCATGCCCCTCTCCTCTTGAAGTTCCGGAAGACAGGAACAATTCAGAGGGTAGTCCTTCCAGAGATGCAAGGGATATGGATAGCTTCAATCAAAAGATTGAAAATCCTGATTCCCTTGTAAGTGCCCTTCAGATGAGCAATTTACTTGTGAAAGAGCAAGCTAAGAAGATTGCTCAGCTGAAAATCTTATTGGTTCTCCAATTGGCATCCAATAAGGTTAAGGACTCTAAAATCTCAGATCTAGAGAGTAGCCTAGAGAATGAGAAGAGAATAGTATCCAACTTTTTCAAGGTTGATGCTATCAAAAGATAAGAAGAAAATGGGTGGATCTCCCGAATTATCAATTCATGGAGAAATGGGGAAACGGTATTTAGACCCCCCCACTACAGGAAGGAAAGGTACTCATCATACCTACAGGTATGACCATAGGAACAACCATGGTCACTGTAAGAATGATCAGCCCTCATGTGGAAATACCCACAGTGCCAGAGTTGTCATGGCTACCCCTAAGAGAATACCTAAGGCTCATCCTGAGCCCTTTGTATTCTCGGCCTCAGCCCCAACTCATCATGAATCTACCGAAACCAGCTATCACTGCAGTACTTTCCACCCTAGGACACAGACAAGGGGGGTCAGGAAACATATGGTAAGTACCCATGGGGCCTTTGGAAGCGTGCTGACTGAAAGGAAGGCACCACCTCCAAGGCCACTTGACACTCACCACATGCATTCTTTCCACCCTCCCATGTGTCACGGTGGAAAAGGCAATTTTGTGAGCAGAATTGGCTTTATCCCGTTTAGACCTAAGATCATGACTTCCTCAGTCAACAGATCAGGTCAGAAACGGCGATACAACATTCACGAGTGTTGGTGCTGTGGCAAGGTGGGTCACTTTGCCGTAGATTGTTGGCACAATCCCTCAGTGCCAAGGGCAAGGGTATGTCCACTTCCTCTGGGCAGAGTTAGTCTTCCTGACAGGATTCCTGCAGGAAGGCATTCAAGATTTTATGCTGACAAGAACCTAGGACCCAATATATATTGGGTTCCTAAGGAAAGGTAATTCTTTTTTTTTGCAGGATAGTCTAGGTACCCAGGTACATGATGGGACCTAGAAAAGAGATGTTCCAGGCTTGCCATGGAACAAGATTAAGGGAAAAGAGATAACGCTAACCATGGTGCAAGGCTTGAACAGCTAAGCTTAGATGAGACTGCTAAAGGTGCAACTCCCAAGTACGTCAAGGTTTCCACCTCGACGTCAGCTGGAGAAGTTGACGAGCAGGATGGAGAAAATCTTCCGGAAGAAGGAGAAGCCCCAGAAATTGCTAGAGCTCCTAATGCCAGACTTCTAGAGCTCAGACACGTGAGGGTTCATCCTAGAGATCAGATCATTGGAGATCCTCGTGACGGGGTCAGAACTTGAAGAGGTACCATTAACGAGATTTTGCATCTTAGCTTCCTGTCACAGGTTGAGCCAAAGAAGTTCGATGAGGCAAACAAAGATGCTGCATGGATTTTGGCCATGCAAGATGAATTGCATCAATTCGAACGATGCAACGTTTGGACGCTGGTTCCCAGACCACAAAAGCAGAATGTGATTGGCACCAAGTGGATCTTCAGAAACAAGTTGGATGAACATGGAGTCATCATCAAGAACAAAGCCAGACTGGTGGCTCAAGGATACAGACAGGAGGAGGGGATTGACTTTGACCAGATGTTTGCACCAGTTGCACGGCTCGAGGCAATCCGGCTATTCCTAGCCTATGCCTCTCACAAAGGATTCACAGTCTATCAGATGGACGTGAAATCGTCTTTCCTGAATGGAGATTTGAAAGAGGAAGTATACGTTGCTCAACCTCCAGGTTTTGTCAATCCAACTTATCCTAATCATGTATATTTTCTTAATAAAGCGCTATATGGCCTAAAACAAGCTCCTCGAGCTTGGTATGAGACATTGTCTAGTTTTCTTCTTGAGAACAAGTTCTCTAGAGGAAAAATAGATAAGACATTGTTTCTCAGGGAAGTCAAAGGAAAGATTTTGCTGGTGCAAATCTATGTTGATGACATTATATTCGGCTCAACGGACAACAATCTTTGCAAAAAGTTTTCCAAACTTATGCAAGGAAAGTTTGAAATGAGCAGTATGGGAGAGCTGAAGTATTTCTTGGGACTTCAAGTGAAACAGTCTGAGGAAGGAATCTTCATTTCTCAGACGAAGTTCACAAATGAACTCCTCAAGAAATTCGGAATGGAGAATGCAACCTCTATGAGGACTCCAATGGGATCCACCATGTCTCTGGATAAGGATGAGAAAGGGAAACCTTTTGATGAAACCAAATACATAAGCATCATTGGATCCCTGCTCTATCTTACTGCGAGTAGACCGGATATCATGTTCTCCACATATGTTTGTGCCAGATATCAGGTGAACACTAAGGAATCTCATTATGTCGCTGCAAAGCGAATTCTCAGATACCTTAAAGGTACCCCTAATCTTGGCTTATGGTACCCGAGAAGCAATGATGTCGAGCTAATAGGGTTTTCAGATGCTGATTTTGCAGGAAGTACGGATGACAGGAAAAGCACCTCCGAGACGTGTCAATTCCTCGGAAGAAGGCTTATTTCATGGAACAGCAAGAAGCAGAATCGTGTCGCAACCTCCACTGCAGAGTCTGAGTACATCTCGGCTGGGAGCTGTTGCACGCAACTCCTATGGATAAGAAACCAGTTAGCCAACTATGACCTCAAGTTCAAGGAAGTACCGATGTACTGCGACTCCTCCAGTGCAATTGCTATTGCCAACAATCTGGTATCGCACAGCAGAACAAAGCATATTGAAGTGCGTTACCATTTCATTCGGGAGCACGTGGAGAACGAGCACATCTCTCTCTGCTATGTTCCCACTGACAAGCAGATTGCAGACATTTTCACAAAGCCCCTTGACGAGGCCAAGTTCATTATGTTCAAAACTGAATTGGGGATGCTAAACTACGAAGAATGAAGACTATAGGAGCTCAAGGCTCATGCGTCTAGGGGGAGCCTCTACTAGGAATTTGGTGAAAGCAAAGGTACAAGAACTGAGGGGGAGCATGGTGTCACATGCTTCAGTTCCCGATTTGCAGAAGCCGAAAAGGGGGAGATTACCCTCTCGGCTAAGGCTAAGGTGGCTCCAAGTTTGCTCTCAAGAAATTGGTAATGAATATCTAATTGGTAATGAATATCTCTCTCAACTCAATTTTAAGTTTATGATTTTCATTTCTATATGCTCTATTCACCTTAGCTTGTAGGGTTTAGGCTTCTTCAAATAGGGGGAGATTGTTGGGTATTGTATCCGCAATGTACCTGATTTGAAGAAGCTCATGTACAAGCTAAGGTAAATAGACTATGTATTTGATGAATTTCTTCTAGTTGTGCTTGCAGTTATTCCATGCTAAGTACACACCAATGTCAGGGTGCAGTGGGTCAATATACACAGGTCTGTGCAACGTAATCCCTCATTGAGCAGATCAGTGTGTTGGCCTACGTGTACTCTCTCTATTGGGGTGTACTTAATTTCAAGTACAAGGCTATGATAAAGCAAGAGCAGAGAAGGAGCAAGGATGGGCCAAAGACCATCTCACGGGTTGAGAGACGAGAATCGTCTAAGTGTAAATCGTCGAGAATCACTAAGTGATTCTCGCCGATTCGTCGAGAATCACTAGTGATTCTCGACGAGTCGTCGAGAATCACTAGTTGATTCTCGCCGGGTTGGGCCGGCTGTCTCGACGTAGTCAGAAAACTCATCTAAGGCAGAATCGTCGAGAACCACCAAGTGATTCTCGCTGATTCGTCGAGAATGACTTTGCATTCTCGACGAGTCGGCGAGAATCCAAGGTGATTCCCGCCGATTCTCCCCGGCCTTTATAACCTGTGCTGCCAGAATTCTCTAAGTAGAATTCGGCGAGAATCGTAAGTGATTCTCGCCGATTCGTCGAGAATCACCCACGATTCTTGCCGAATTTGACTTAGGTATTTTTCCGACTCTGCCTGTGTAAGACCCCCCTCCCGGAACACAACACACCGCACGAGGGGAGTCTTATGCCCGAAATAGCCGCCTTGCGGTAGCACCAACACACGGGTTAGCCTTTACCGCAAGACGCCTATTCCGCCGGCTACAATCCATATCACATAAACTATGCCAACCCAACCATAACAAAAAAGTAAAAGTAAAAGCAGTTCAGTTCACAGCTAAGTTAAAGTCCAAAAGTGCGGAAGATAACAAGCACAACAGGCTTGTACAAAAGAACAAGAGTCTAGAAATGTTTTGCCAAACGGCTACATGAAAACACTCACGACTGTCACTGACGGTGCCGATGGCACCACCACCTCAGGTCCTATCATCCGGGCCTGGCTGTCCTGCTGCATAGTCCGTTGCTGCTCTACCTGCGGGGTTTCCTCCTAAAAAGGAAGACGTAGCAACCGTTAGTCATAAGACTAAGTGGCTTCACATCCGCTCCCCCGACGACTCCTCGGCACCGGGCGGAGAAAGGAACAAAGGTACAATATATATATATATAAGCAAGTAAACAAGCAGGTGACTGTAAATATGGTGGAGCACAAACTACGCTACACAACTAGCAGTTCTACAAATATCAATAATATATGACAGCAGGTATAATTAATCAGAATAGTAACTTAACTTATAAGAGTGCCCATACAAACTTATAAGTTAAGGATCGGCTTAACAGTAAAGTAACTCATCGTATAAGAGTGCCCATACAAACTTATACGATGAGGGTCTTGTGTATACAATGAATGACATGATATGAATGTTATGCTATGACCGAATCATGCGCACGCACATGCAAGTTGCTATGTCGACACAGACTTGAAGTTCCCACTTTTCGAGCAGGTAGCTAACCTCTCAGGCGTCGTCCGTCGTGGCCAGACGGCGACAGTGGAGCGGGCGTCTCCACTACTAGGTGGTATCACACTACCTATCCTAGGCCCCCGTACGCCTCAACGCTAAGAACACAACAGCGGAGCTCACATGCGTACTACGGCTCAGAAGGGGTCTTGGGTAAATGTGCACCAAGAACACAGCCCAACCTGGCCTTTGATTTCAAACCGGATGGAACCTCGGAAGCGCACGAGGTGCAAGCCCAACCGTTCTCATGGCGCGGAGGAGATCTCGGGTTATGGACACCAAGTATCTAACCCTACCGCCCAAGGTCTACCCATTGGCTCCCATCGGTGTGACGACTGGCGAACCCGTAGACCTGCCACAGTCATTATCTCAATATCGCGACACGATGAATCGTCGCACATCACATGCCCCAAAACAACTCACTCGATGCTACCCGTAGGGAGACTACCACTCTAAGCATCGGTTGTTAATAAACCCCTTGGGCTCGGATTACGGTTACAAAATACCCTTCACATAGTGTTCATCATGTTCACGCCCACCTATTCAATGATTTCACCTCAACACTACGCATAATAGATAAGTTCAACACCAAATTGTATAAATATATCTTATACCAATCTCAACTCCTAATATCTAGCCTTCCCATCCAATCCATTTCTCTACCATTGCATGGTTATTCCTTATTACACAACCAAATGAGTAACCATGCTAAATTATAGTAACAACACCTTATAGATATATGGGAGCAAGATATCAAATGGGCAAATCACAATCATTGCAAGAGTGCTAGCATTATAAATTAACAAGCGCATTAACATAGGATAGCCCGATACTAAAACTGGGATTCCCGGAGCTACAGGAATCCGATCACAATGCACAACCCCTCGTTGGAAAGGTATTCGCAAGGGCTACAACTTTCGTGTTGAGTCGATCGCCCAGATCTGGTCGCAACATACCAGAAATTCAACTCGAATACGTACAGGAAACAGTTTCCTGTACAGGAATTTTCCCGAACGCAGCGGACTCGAACCAGCTTCCCCGTGGCTACAGGTATCGCATGGAAACGAGCAACCACTCGTTGGAAAGGTAATTTCAAGGGCTACGACTTTCGTGTTGAGTCGTTCACCCAGATCTGGTCAGAACACCTCCGAAATTGGCCACGAAGGTCGCCGCGTGCAGAAATCAGATTTCTGCACGCATCTTAAGGCGAGATGAACGGCATCCGTTCATCTTCTTCCTTGCAACGACCTCGCATAAACTTCTCCAGAAATCACATCCAACCTTATTTCTCCTTTCAAAGCCAAACCCTCAACGAAAACCCCTCTCATCTCCACTTTGAATGATGAGAAGGTTGAGGGAGACTAAGCCTAGAAAACCTAGGCATGGCTTATCCTAAGAACTCTCCTCCTCACCATCAAGACTCTATGGAGTCGATGTCTCTCCTAAAATAACTATAGATCTAGCACCAAGGGAGAGGGGAGGAAGCTCACCTCAAGTCCAGCGGTACCACCATGGCCGGCCATGAGCCTCGCACTCCTTCGCGGCGGCATTGTTTTTCCCTTGACGGTGGCGGCGTTTTGATTCCTCCAAGGATGGCTCCGGCAAGCTCTTCCTCCTCCTCCAGCCAAGAACTCTCTCAGAATTTTCGGGGCAGAAGAAAGGGGAATGAATGCTAGGGTTTCACAACTTTTTCCTTTTTATACACCGCAGACACGGGTAGGCACACGGCCGTGTTCCTACCCGTGTTCAGGTGACACGGCCGTGTCGCCTGCCGTGTTTAAGGCCGTGTTCATCCCAGAACATCTTTCTGCCATGTCGGGGTTGCGGCACACGGGTAGAGACACGGCCGTACGGCCGTGTCTCGACCCGTGTCCACGGCACACGGGTAGGGACACGCCGTGTCCCAATACCCGTGTACCTCTCTGACTGGTAAGCCTAATTTTACGAGGCACACGGGTATGGACACGGCCGTGTCCATACCCGTGTCAGCCAGAAATACCATTTTGCCTTGTTTTCCTCATTTCCCGTACGTTCGCACCTGCTCCCCCACACCCCCATTGGGCTCACCACAGCCCCCTAGACTCAAATAGGCAATCAAGGGGCCTAGCGCGAATTGGGACGTTACAAATCCTATAAACAAAATAAAAGATTTCGTCCCCGAAATCAGGGTAAGGCTATGGGAGTGAAGCACACAAAAAGGGAACTATGCTTTCAAATAAAATTTTACCTGGGGTAAATAATTCCGGGTAGCGCTCTTGCATCAAATCCCTTGGCTCCCATGTGAACTCCTCCTTCCCATGATTAGACCATAGCACTTTCACCAAGGGAACACTTTTGCGACGCAAGGTTCTTGTCTCGTTATCAACGATTCGCACCGGCTCCAGTCGCACAGACCTATCAGACGCCACAGCACCATCCGCCGTGGGGATATACTGTTCAGGCCGCAACAAAGCCTTCCGAAGCGACGATATATGGAACACGTCGTGAAGGTTCTCCAGCTCCGGTGGTAACTCCAATCGATATGCCAGAGGGCCAATCCTTTCCACTACGACATAGGGCCCAACATACCTTGGGCTGAGCTTCTTGACTCCACGTACCCGCGACACTCCGTGCATCGGTCGAATCTTTAGGAAAACCTTATCACCCACTTGAAATTCCACCATACGGTGCCTTGCGTTGTAATACTTCGCCTGTCGGCTTTGAGCCTCTAGCATTCGATTCCGGATCAACCTAACCACCGCGTCCGTGTCATCAATATACTCATTTCCCAATGTCTTCGGATCTTCGTCTTGCACCCAGGACAAGGGTGTTCTACACCTCCTTCCATACAAAGCTTCATGAGGTGCCATTCCAATACTGGCTTGATGACTGTTATTATAAGAGAACTCCACGAGAGGTAAGAGTCTCTCCCATGGTTCTCCTTTATCTAGCACACACAACCTCAGAAGGTCCTCCAATGTTCGGATGGTTCGTTCAGACTGCCCGTCCGTTTGAGGGTGAAAGGCTGTGCTAAAGGCGAGGCGCGACCCCAAATAAGCCTGTACAGCCCTCCATTCTCTTGAAGTAAACCGACCATCCCGGTCGGAGACGATCGTCTTTGGCACACCATGGTACCGCACAAATTGTTCCACAAAGAGACGCACTAAGACGCCCACTTGCGCCTCCTTCTTCATTGGGATAAATCGGGCTACCTTGGTCAACCGGTCAACTATCACCCACACAGAATCATTCCCCGAGCGCGAGCGAGGTAACCCATGGACGAAGTCCATGGAGATGTCCTCAAATTTCCATTCGGGGATGGGCAACGACTGTAGCATTCCACCGGGGCTTCTGCATTCCGCCTTCACCATTTGACAGGCCACGCAATGAGTAACAAAGTACTTGACATCTCTCTTCATGCCCGACCAACACATCGTCTTTCTCAAATCGGTGTACATCTTCGCGATCCCCGGGTGCACCGAGTACTTGGAGCAATGGGTCTCCTTTAGAATATCTTCCCGAATGTTGTCACCTTCGGGGATGTAAAGCCGGCCACGAAAATGGACGAGGCCGTCTTTTAGGGAGTATTCTTCCGTAGTCCCATCCTCCATTGACTTGAAAGCCGGGGTTAAAGCCGCATCCTTCTTTTGTTCCGCACGGATCCGGTCTCGTATGTTGCAAACTATACTCATCGCGGCCAAATATTCTGTATACTCTTCCGGTTGATTATTAAAGACCAAAGTGATTTCCATCTCTTGCAGCGTCCGGATTAACTCCATCCTCATCAAGCGGGATTCCGTGCTCGTTCCCGGTGCCTTTCGGCTCAAGGCATCAGCTACGGAATTAACCTTCCCGGGGTGGTAGTTCAAGGTGAATTCATAGTCGCACAAGAACTCCAACCACCGCCGCTGTCTCAAGTTTAACTCCTTTTGGGTGTGAACGTACTTCAGATTTTTGTGATCCGAGTAGATCTCGCAGTGGACGCCATATAAATAATGCCTCCACATCTTCAAGGCGAATACCACCGCTCCCAACTCTAGATCATGCACTGGGTAGCTGGCTTCATGCTTCTTCAACTGTCTTGAAGCATAAGCGATCACATGCCCATTCTGCATCAACACAGCTCCCATCCCTTGATACGACGCATCCGTGTAAACTTGAAAGCCCTCCTTCCCAGATGGAAGAGCTAGGATGGGTGCAGTCGTCAATCTGTCCTTCAACTCTTAGAATGCAGCTTCGCACTGGGGTGTCCATTCAAACGGCACACCCTTCTTGGTCAGCGTAGTAAGGGGAAGGGCGATCTTTGAGAAGCCTTTCACGAACTTGCGATAGTACCCGGCAAGTCCAAGAAAGCTCCGTATGTCGGCCGCTGACTTCAATGGCGACCACTCCTTCACGGCCCGCACCTTGGCCGGATCTACTGCTAGCCCCGCCCCACTAATCACATGGCCCAAGAACGCGACCTCTCGAAGCCAAAACTCACATTTGCTGAACTTGGCAAACAAAGTGTGCTCCTTTAGTTTCCTCAGCACTAAAGTTAGATGTTCGGCGTGTTCTGCTTCGGTCTTGGAGTAGACTAGGATATCATCGATGAACACGATGACAAAGATGTCCAAATAAGGGCCGAACACCTTGTTCATCAAGCTCATAAAGGCGGAAGGGGCGTTTGTGAGCCCAAACGGCATCACGGTGAATTCATACAAACCATATCTCGAACTGAACGCCGTCTTCTGAATGTCATCCTCTTGTATCCTCAACTGATAATATTCGAACGCAGATCTAACTTGGAGAACCAATACGATCCCACCAATTGATCAAATAATTCATCAATGCGCGGTAGGGGATAGGTGTTCCGCACCGTTAACCGGTTCAACTCTCGATAATCAATACATAACCGCAGGGTGCCATCCTTCTTTTTGACGAACAAAACGGGCGCTCCCCAAGGCGACGAGCTTGGGCGAACGAACCCTGCTTCCACCAATTCCTGAAGCTGGACTCTAAACTCTGCAAGTTCCTTCGGAGCCATTCGGTATGGAGCTCGCGAGACGGGCTTGGCACCCGGAATTAGCTTGATTTGGAAGTCCACTTCCCTATGCGGGGGTAGTCCCGGCAATTTCTCGGGAAATACCTCGGGAAATTCTCGCACCACCCGCACATCCTTGACCTCTAATGTAAATTTCTTCAACTCGAAGCAAATTACATAGACCTCGTCCCCTTCCATATGAGATTTCATAACTTGGATTGAAGATAATAATTTACGGGGTGCGAATTTAATACCTTGGAAGATGACTTTCGAGTCTCCATGCCTCAACATAACTTGCTTCTCCGCACAATTGATCCTGGCGTGGTGCCAGTCCAACCACTTCATGCCCAGGATGAGATCGAACTCCGGGATTCTTAACACTGTAGCCGGAGTTTCAAAGAACATTCCTCCAATAAGGGTGTCGAAGTCGCAACTTGCTGACGACGTCATCTCAGAGCCGTCCGGAAGGCGCACCCTTTGAGTAGTGCCCGTGAAGTGTTGCACTCCCTCCAAGTCCTTCACGAAGTCCTCCGAAATGAACGAGTGAGACGCACCCGTGTCAAATAACGTATAGGCGGGCCTCCCGCTAACCATGACAGTGCCTAGGTTCCAAAAAGGTAATCACTATTCAAAATTGCGCGTATCATTTGTATCGTACATCTAACAAGTCATATAATATTAATAAATTTTGCACGTACCGGTGATGACTTCCTGCGGATTTCTCTCCTGAGTCATATCCAATGCGAATACATGCTCCCGTGCAGGTCCTTGATTTCTCCCTGGTGGTCCTCTTCCTCGGCCACACATGTGCCCTCGCCCCCGTGGAGCTACTGGAGGGGGAGCAATAGGAGCACCTCCGATCAGTCGCGGGCAAACTCGTCGAACATGCCCCGGTTGGTTGCACTCGAAACATATCACCTCACGTCGGCCCCCAGGTTGTTGATAATATTGCTGCTGCGGTGGTGGTGGTAAAGGTAGTGGTTGCGGAATTGGGTACTCCACCCGATAGTTCCGGTTGACCCACCGACCGCCTCTGTGGTTTCCCCTTCCTCTGCCATGATCATTCCGCCTTCGATTACTAGGGCCGACTTCAATTACTCCTTCCGCAGGTCTCTTGCCACATCCCATGTGGTCCGCCTCCAGTCTCTTTGCCATGTCGATGATTTCTGCCAGGCTTCCATCGGCTATAAACAAAAGGGCCTGCCTCAGGGGGTCCTTAATCCTTTGTAGAAGCGCTTTGCGTAGCCTCTATCGTCCAAATCATAGGAATCGGCAAACCTAGCGAGGTGTTGGAACTCCCTCTGGTACTCCGTTACCGATTTCGATCCCTAATTCAGCTGCAGAAATCTTTCTTCAAGTTCATCCCGAGCAGAAGAAGGGATGAAGTGATCCAGAAAAGCCTCGGTGAACTCGTTCCAACTGATGTCCGTGTACAACCGCCCTTGGAAGGTGGAGCCCATGAGGGACTTCCACCACCTTTTGGCGTGCAGCTCTAGCAGCGTCACTACCAATGTCACCGCCATGCTGTTCGGACATCTTATGCCGGCCATCAATTCCTGCACGGTATCAAGCCATTCCTCGGTGCGCACCGGCGATTCTGTCCCAAGATAGGCAGGAGGGGACAGGGCACGGAAGGTGCTCACCCAGTTGGAGCCTGGCGCTTGTTATTGCACCGGAGCTTGCTGGGCTTTAAATGCATCCAATATGGCTGATAGCATTTGTCCCAGTTCCGACTGCTGGAATTGTGAAGGGACGGAAGGGGTAGGAGTGCCCCCAACCGGCTCCACCTGCGCTAGGACCTATACGCAAGGTACAAACTAGGGTCAGGTTGGCTAAAACTAATGTCAAAGTTGGACAACTTAGTGTGAATCATATATGGGCACACCACTGCTTCCGCTAAGTCGGTTTGTCCCCAAACCGACTAATCGAACGGGAGTGGCCCATTGTTACCTGACTGCTGTAGGTGAAGATCGGCTAAGTCTGATACCATTTGTAAGACCCCCCTCCCGGAAGACAACACACGGCACGAGGGGAGTCTTATGCCCGAAATAGCCGCCTTGTGCTAGCACCAACACACGGGTTAGCCTTTACCGCAAGACGCCTATTCCGTCGGCTACAATCCATATCACATAAACTATGCCAACCCAACCATAACAGAAAAGTAAAAGTAAAAGCAGTTCAGTTCACAGCTAAGTTAAAGTCCAAAAGTGCGGAAGATAACAAGCACAACAGGCTTGTACAAAAGAACAAGAGTCTAGAAATGTTTTGCCAAACGGCTACATGAAAACACTCACGACTGTCACTGACGGTGCCGATGGCACCACCACCTCAGGTCCTATCATCCGGGCCTGGCTGTCCTGCTGCATAGTCCGTTGCTGCTCTACCTGCGGGGTTTCCTCCTAAAAAGGAAGACGTAGCAACCGTTAGTCATAAGACTAAGTGGCTTCACATCCGCTCCCCCGGCGACTCCTCGGTACCGGGCGGAGAAAGGAACAAAGGTACAATATATATATATATATATAAGCAAGTAAACAAGCAGGTGACTGTAAATATGGTGGAGCACAAACTACGCTACACAACTAGCAGTTCTACAAATATCAATAATATATGACAGCAGGTATAATTAATCAGAATAGTAACTTAACTTATAAGAGTGCCCATACAAACTTATAAGTTAAGGATCGGCTTAACAGTAAAGTAACTCATCGTATAAGAGTGCCCATACAAACTTATACGATGAGGGTCTTGTGTATGCAATGAATGACATGATATGAATGTTATGCTATGACCGAATCATGCACACGCACATGCAAGTTGCTATGTCGACACAGACTTGAAGTTCCCACTTTTCGAGCAGGTAGCTAACCTCTCAGGCGTCGTCCGTCGTGGCCAGACGGCGACAGTGGAGCGGGCGTCTCCACTACTAGGTGGTATCACACTACCTATCCTAGGCCCCCGTACGCCTCAACGCTAAGAACACAACAGCGGAGCTCACATGCGTACTACGGCTCAGAAGGGGTCTTGGGTAAATGTGCACCAAGAACACAGCCCAACCTGGCCTTTGATTTCAAACCAGATGGAACCTCGGAAGCGCACGAGGTGCAAGCCCAACCGTTCTCATGGCGCGGAGGAGATCTCGGGTTATGGACACCAAGTATCTAACCCTACCGCCCAAGGTCTACCCATTGGCTCCCATCGGTGTGACGACTGGCGAACCCGTAGACCTGCCACAGTCATTATCTCAATATCGCGACACGATGAATCGTCGCACATCACATGCCCCAAAACAACTCACTCGATGCTA
The DNA here is from genome assembly GCA_039513925.1 of Platanthera zijinensis. Classification (NCBI taxonomy): domain Eukaryota; kingdom Viridiplantae; phylum Streptophyta; class Magnoliopsida; order Asparagales; family Orchidaceae; genus Platanthera; species Platanthera zijinensis. Next base: position 75,676,479 of record CM077095.1, on the reverse strand, counting down.
CCCGTAGGGAGACTACCACTCTAAGCATCGGTTGTTAATAAACCCCTTGGGCTCGGATTACGGTTACAAAATACCCTTCACATAGTGTTCATCATGTTCACGCCCACCTATTCAATGATTTCACCTCAACACTACACATAATAGATAAGTTCAACACCAAATTGTATAAATATATCCTATACCAATCTCAACTCCTAATATCTAGCCTTCCCATCCAATCCATTTCTCTACCATTGCATGGTTATTCCTTATTACACAACCAAATGAGTAACCATGCTAAATTATAGTAACAACACCTTATAGATATATGGGAGCAAGATATCAAATGGGCAAATCACAATCATTGCAAGAGTGCTAGCATTATAAATTAACAAGCGCATTAACATAGGATAGCCCGATACTAAAACTGGGATTCCCGGAGCTACAGGAATCCGATCACAATGCACAACCCCTCGTTGGAAAGGTATTCGCGAGGGCTACAACTTTTGTGTTGAGTCGATCGCCCAGATCTGGTCGCAACATACCAGAAATTCAACTCGAATACGTACAGGAAACAGTTTCCTGTACAGGAATTTTCCCGAACGCAGCGGACTCGAACCAGCTTCCCCGTGGCTACAGGTATCGCATGGAAACGAGCAACCACTCGTTGGAAAGGTAATTTCAAGGGCTACGACTTTCGTGTTGAGTCGTTCACCCAGATCTGGCCAGAACACCTCCGAAATTGGCCACGAAGGTCGCCGCGTGCAGAAATCAGATTTCTGCACGCATCTTAAGGCGAGATGAACGGCATCCGTTCATCTTCTTCCTTGCAACGACCTCGCATAAACTTCTCCAGAAATCACATCCAACCTTATTTCTCCTTTCAAAGCCAAACCCTCAACGAAAACCCCTCTCATCTCCACTTTGAATGATGAGAAGGTTGAGGGAGACTAAGCCTAGAAAACCTAGGCATGGCTTATCCTAAGAACTCTCCTCCTCACCATCAAGACTCTATGGAGTCGATGTCTCTCCTAAAATAACTATAGATCTAGCACCAAGGGAGAGGGGAGGAAGCTCACCTCAAGTCCAGCGGTACCACCATGGCCGGCCATGAGCCTCGCACTCCTTCGCGGCGGCATTGTTTTTCCCTTGACGGTGGCGGCGTTTTGATTCCTCCAAGGATGGCTCCGGCAAGCTCTTCCTCCTCCTCCAGCCAAGAACTCTCTCAGAATTTTCGGGGCAGAAGAAAGGGGAATGAATGCTAGGGTTTCACAACTTTTTCCTTTTTATACACCGCAGACACGGGTAGGCACACGGCCGTGTTCCTACCCGTGTTCAGGTGACACGGCCGTGTCGCCTGCCGTGTTTAAGGCCGTGTTCATCCCAGAACATCTTTCTGCCGTGTCGGGGTTGCGACACACGGGTAGAGACACGGCCGTGTCTCGACCCGTGTCCACGGCACACGGGTAGGGACACGCCGTGTCCCAATACCCGTGTACCTCTCTGACTGGTAAGCCTAATTTTATGAGGCACACGGGTATGGACACGGCCGTGTCCATACCCGTGTCAGCCAGAAATGCCATTTTGCCTTGTTTTCCTCATTTCCCGTACGTTCGCACCTGCTCCCCCACACCCCCATTGGGCTCACCACAGCCCCCTAGACTCAAATAGGCAATCAAGGGGCCTAGCGCGAATTGGGACGTTACAGCCTGGACCGGTCCACGACATCTGCGGGATTTTGAACCGGACTTCGGTTTTACTGATGGTGGGGCAAACAACGGTAATCTCTTGACCTAGTGTATAAATACTCTGGTATTTGTGTACAGTAAAAAAAACAGACGAGATACGAAACAAAGCGGCCGACTAAACCCTAATCTCGCGAACTTGCTCCGCCTCCGTCGCCGTAGCCGATCACCGAAGCTGATCTCGATCTCCTCCAGATCCTCGGTGATAGAAGCCTAGTCCTGCACAGCGTCTCACATATCTATCCAGAGATCTTTTGTCTCTTGATTTGAGATAGGGAAATCTTTCCCCGTCCGAATCGATCGAGACGATCGATCCTCGTGTGACCGTTGGTAGACCTTACCGAGTTCGCTAAGAAGATTGGATCTCCAGTGCTTTGCTGCTATTTTCAGTTGCCACCGCCAACACCGAGTGCCTCGCCGCCGCTCGTCGCTGCCACCGGTCTCGGGGAGATTCTCTCCAAGTGAGATCTAGGGTTGTGGACTCTTCGTTGACCTCAAGAACACGTCGTCGAACGAAGAGGGACACCTTAGTCTCCATACGTTGTTTGTATTTCTTACAATCTATTTTTAATTTATTGTAAAGTACCGATTGGTCTTCAGTTGTAGGGTTGGGTGCAAACCGTGTTGTGGGAGTGTTGACTCCTACGTGTGGAAGGGTTTCTTCCAGTAGTGCAAGGATTGGATTTCAATCCTGTTGGTGAAGTGACCGAGTCGTCCCTGGTTGGGAGATAGGTCGAAGGGGGAAAGTGGACGTACCCAAATCGGGGAACCACTATAAATTGCTTGTGTACTTTTTTGTGCTGTGTTTTTTTGTCTTCTTGTGCAGGTAAAACCTTAATTCCGCAAATACGCTGCAAAGACACCTATCCCCCCCATAGGTGTAAGTAGTTGACACTAGGTGGACATACATTTTCCTGTTTAGACCTAAGATCATGACTACCTCAGTCAACAGATCAGGTCAGAAATGGCGATACAACATTCATGAGTGTTGGTGCTGTGGCAAGGTGTGTCACTTTGCCGTAGATTGTTGGCACAATCCCTCAGTGCCAAGGGCAAGGGTATGTCCACTTCCTCTGGGCAGAGTTAGTCTTCCTGACAGGATTCCTGCAGGAAGGAATTCAAGATTTTATGCTGACAAGAACCTAGGACCCAATACATATTGGGTTCCTAAGGAAAGGTAATTCATTTTTGCAGGATAGTCTAGGTACCCAGGTACATGATGGGACCTAGAAAAGAGATGTTCCAGGCTTGCCATGGAACAAGATTAAGGGAAAAGAGATAACGCTAACCATGGTACAAGGCTTGAACAGCTAAGCTTAGATGAGACTGCTAAAGGTGCAACTCCCAAGTACGTCAAGGTTTCCACCTCGACGTCAGCTGGAGAAGTTGACGAGCAGGATGGAGAAAATCTTCCGGAAGAAGGAGAAGCCCCAGAAATTGCTAGAGCTCCTGATGCCAGACTTCTAGAGCTCAGACACGTGAGGGTTCATCCTAGAGATCAGATCATCGGAGATCCTCGTGACGGGGTCAGAACTCGAAGAGGTACCATTAACGAGATTTTGCATCTTAGCTTCCTGTCACAGGTTGAGCCAAAGAAGTTTGACGAGGCGAACAAAGATGTTGCATGGATTTTGGTCATGCAAGATGAATTGCATCAATTCGAACGATGCAACGTTTGGGCGCTGGTTCCCAGACCACAAAAGCAGAATGTGATTGGCACCAAGTGGATCTTTAGAAACAAGTTGGATGAACATGGAGTCATCATCAAGAACAAAGCCAGACTGGTGGCTCAAGGATACAGACAGGAGGAGGGGATTGACTTCGACCAGACGTTTGCACCAGTTGCACGGCTCGAGGCAATCCAGCTACTCCTAGCCTATGCCTCTCACAAAGGATTTACAGTCTATCAGATGGACGTGAAATCGGCTTTCTTGAATGGAGACTTGAAAGAGGAAGTATACGTCGCTCAACCTCCAGATGCTGATTTTGCAGGAAGTAGGGATGACAGGAAAAGCACTTCCGAGATGTGTCAATTCCTCAGTAGAAGGCTCATCTCATGGAATAGTAAGAAGAAGAATTGTATTGCAACCTCCACAGCGGAATCAGAATACATTTCGGCTGGGAGCTGTTGCGCACAACTTCTATGGATCAGAAATCAGTTAGCAGACTATGATCTCCAGTTCAAGGAAGTACCGATGTACTGTGACTCCTCCAGTGCAATTGCTATTGCCAACAATCCGGTATCGCACAGCATAACGAAGCATATTGAAGTGCGTTACCATTTCATTCGGGAGCACGTGGAGAATAAGGACATCTCTTTCTGCTATGTTCCCACTGACAAGCAGATTGCAGACATTTTCACAAAGCCCCTTGACGAGGCCAAGTTCAGTATGTTCAAAACTGAATTGGGGATGCTAAACTACGAAGAATGAAGACTACAGGAGCTCAAGGATCATGCGTCTAGGGGGAGCCTCTACTAGGAATTTGGTGAAAGCAAAGGTACAAGAACTGAGGGGGAGCATGGTGTCACATGCTTCAGTTCCCGATTTGCAGAAGCCAAAAAGGGGGAGATTACCCTCTCGGCTAAGGCTAAGGTGGCTCCAAGTTTGCTCTCAAGAAATTGGTAATGAATATCTAATTGGTAATGAATATCTCTCTCAACTCAATTTTAAGTTTATGATTTTCATTTCTATATGCTCTATTCACCTTAGCTTGTAGGATTTAGGCTTCTTCAAATAGGGGGAGATTATTGGGTATTGTATCCACAATGTACCTGATTTGAAGAAGCCCCTGTACAAGCTAAGGTAAATAGAATATGTATTTGATGAATTTCTTCTAGTTGTGCTTGCAGTTATTCCATGCTAAGTACACACCAATGTCAGGGTGCAGTGGGTCAATATACACGGGTCTGTGCAACGTAATCCCTCGTTGAGCAGATCAGTGTGTTGGCCTACGTGTACTCTCTCTATTGGGGTGTACTTAATTTCAAGTACAGGGCTATGATAAAGCAAGAGCAGAGAAGGAGCAAGGATGGGCCAAAGACCATCTCACGGGTTGAGAGACGAGAATCGTCTAAGTGTAAATCGTCGAGAATCACTAAGTGATTCTCGCCGAGTCGTCGAGAATCACTAGTTGATTCTCGCCGGGTTGGGCCGGCTGTCTCGACGCAGTCAGAAAACTCATCTAAGGCAGAATCGTCGAGAATCACCAAGTGATTCTCGCCGATTCGTCGAGAATGACTTTGCATTCTCGACGAGTCAGCGAGAATCCAAGGTGATTCCCGTCGATTCTCCCCGGCCTCTATAACCTGTGCTGCCAGAATTCTCTAAGTAGAATTCGGCGAGAATCGTAAGTGATTCTCGCCGATTCATCGAGAATCACCCACAATTCTCGCCGAATTTGACTTAGGTATTTTTCCGACTCTGCCTGGACCGGTCCACGACATCTGCGGGATTTTGAACCGGACTTCGGTTTTACTGATGGTGGGGCCCACAACGGTCATCTCTTGACCTAGTGTATAAATACTCTGGTATTTGTGTACAGTATGAAAAAAACAGACGAGATATGAAACAAAGCGGCTGACTAAACCCTAATCTCGCGAACTTGCTCCACCTCCGTCGCCGCAGCCGATCACCGAAGCCGATCTCGATCTCCTCCAGATCCTCGGTGATAGAAGCCTAGTCCTGCACAGCGTCTCACGTGTCTATCCAGAGATCTTTTGTCTCTTGATTTGAGATAGGTAAATCTTTCCCCGTCCGAATCGATCGAGACGATCGATCCTCGTGTGACCGTTGGTAGACCTTGCCGACTTCGCTAAGAAGATTGGATCTCCAGTGCTTTGTTGCTGTTTTCAGTTGCCGCCGCCAACACCGAGTGCCTCGCCGCCGCTCATCGCCGCCGCCGGTCTCGGGGAGATTCTCTCCAAGTGAGATTTAGGGTTGTGGACTCTTCGTTGACCTCAAGAACACGTCATCGAACGAAGAGGGACACCTTAGTCTCCATACGTTGTTTGTATTTCTTACAAGCTATTTTTAATTCATTGTAAAGGACCGATTGGTCTTCAGTTGTAGGGTTGGGTGCAACCCGTGTTGTGGGAGTGTTGACTCCTACGTGTGGAAGGGTTCCTTCCGGTAGTGCAAGGATTGGATTTCAATCCTGTTGGTGAAGTGACCGAGTCGTCCCTGGTTGGGAGATAGGTCGAAGTGGGAAAGTGGACGTACCCAAATCGGGGAACCACTATAAATTGCTTGTGTACTTTTTGTGCTGTGTTGTTTTGTCTTCTTGTGCAGGTAAGACCTTAATTCCGCAAATACGCTGCAAAGACACCTATCCCCCCATAGGTGTAAGTAGTTGACCTTCACCTCCAGTGACATGTCCGCTTTGGAAGTACCATCTCCTCCAGCTCGTCTTCTCCTCTCTTCCTCTTCCCCAGCGAAGTGTGCACGACGGGCGATAGTGCAATAACAATCTTAGTAGACATAGTGTCCGCTTTGAGCCTTCCAACACTGCATAAAGATCGTTATCGTCATCCTCCTAGTCATCATCACCATTATCGCCGGTCTCCTCTTCCGACCCCCAGCTCTACAAGCTTCTTGGTCAATTTTTGTCAGCTTGCATCTTCTGATAAGATTTGATTCGGATCTTTTGGCGCTGTCGACTTCTTTGCGAGGTCTTGCAACTTTTTCACCACCACTTTATGACCATTAAGGGATGTGTGGCGAGCCTAATAATCAATTGAGGAAGTAGAGGGATCATAACCAGGGTCAGAGAAGAGGGTTCCACAGAGGGCGAAACTACCAAGGGGGACCAGGGAGGTTCAACCCTCCAGGATGGAGGCAGGGCTCAAGGCCACCCCTTACCCCACAATATCAAGCCATAGTGATAGCCCGATAAAGGGGTGAGAGGAGGAGGAATGGTCGAGGAGGAAGGAGAGGAGCGGGGGTGGAGTTGTCATACTATGACTTCCATCAGGAGGAAGGTCACGTAATGACTACCTACCCAAAATTTCTGGAGCTGAGAAGAGTAAGAGGGAAAGGTCATCCACAGCCGGCGGTACAGATCGAGGAAGTTGCCATGGAGGGAGAAGAGGACCAGTGTGAAGAGCGGGTCAACGTAGGGGGGTCTAGAAGGATTGGAGTAATCTAGGGGAGTCAAGGGAACCCATAAGGGGAGCTTCCAAACCATACTCCGACGGAGTGTCGCTTTGACATCCCAGACCCCGCCACCCATAGAAAGGATCACCTTCACCTCTAGTGACATGTCAGATCATGAGGATCCATTCTGCGACGCACTGGTGATTCAGACGGCGGTCGAGAACTTCACCTTCTCCCAGATCTTCGTGGACAACGGGAGCTTAGTCAACTTCATCTTCAAGAAGGTTTTTGAAGGAATAAGGGTGGAGGGAAAGAGGGTGTTGGCCTCAGACGGACCACTCTTCGGGTTCTCGGGAGACAGGAAGAGGAAGGTGGGGTGGGCCTCAGCGTGACTCTGGGGGGATGTCAACGCAATTATTTATTTGTGATTGTTGACGCCCCCAACATCTATAATGCAATCTTCGGTCGACCTCTCATCAGTACTTTCAACTACGTCCCCCCATCGTTCCATTAATACCTAAAATTCAACGATGGGGGGGTATAAGTCCGGAATCGAGGAGAATCTAAGGTGGCCAAGCAATACTACATCACCGCAGTCAATACTATTTCATGGATGGCAGAAGCCGAGGAGATGGAAAAGATGATAGAGGAGGAAACGATAGAGTCAGGGGAGAAGAGACCCCTCTCCTAGGAAGGAAGTATGGAAGGAGAGCTAGAGAGAAGCGTGGAGATGATGGTGATGGAGGAAGCAGTGGAAGAGGAGATCCTTGCCCAAGGAGAGTGGGCAGTTGAAGAATGGGAGGATTAGTCTTGTCTAGAGCCGGTAGAAGCGGTGGTAGAGATTGAGATTCTTACCTAAGAAGGAAGGGCAAAAAGGGAGCGGGTCAGCGAAGGCTTGGGCCCAAAAGATAAAGAGAGGATACTCATATGTATCCAGCAGAATGTGGACATCTTCGCTTGGAGCATGGCGGATATGACCGACATCGATGTGGACGTGGCTGCCACCGGCTGAACCACGATCTGAAGGTTTACCCCATCCGCCAGAAGAAGAGGAGCGTGGCCGACAAGCTGGAAGGGCCCATCCAAGAGGAAGTAGAAAAACTCCTCAATGTCGATTTTGTGTAAGAGATCCAGTTTTCGGGTTGGGTCTCTAACATTGTAATAGTGAAGAAGGGGGATGGAAAGTGGAGGATGTTTGTAGATGTCTCCTTGTTGAATAAGGTGTGCCCTAAGGATTGTTATCCCTTGCCTCGAATCGACGCGCTGGTTGACTCAGCCATCATTTTTCATGTTATGAGTTTTTTTGATGCTTTTTCAGGTTATCACCAAATCAGGATGAACCCCAGATGTGAAGGATGTGTCTTTCATCGCAATACGTAGATGCTTCAACTATAACATGATATCATTCGGGCTAAGGAATGCTGGGGAAACCTACCAAAGGTTGATGGATAGGATCTTTATGGGATAAAATGGGAGGAACCTGGAAGTGTACATGGATGATCTACTGGTGAAGAGCAAGGATGTGAGCTCTCACTTTCGGGACTTGGAGGAAACTTTCTCCACCCTGGAATGTTTGCAATGAGGTTGAATCCCAAAAGTGTGTTTTCAGGGCAAGCCGGGGGAAGTTCCTGGGATACCACCTGACCCCGGCTAGAGTAGAACCCAACCCAGATAAGGTAAAAGCAATCATGGAGTTGGGATCACCAAGGAATGCTAAGGAAGCCAACGCCTGAATAGAAAGCTTGTGGGGCTAAGCAGGTTCCTTTCCCGGGCAGGGGAGATGTGCTCGCATTTCTTCAGCATATTATAGGGGAATCAGAGGTTTGATTGTTCTAAGGTGTGTGAGGAGGCCTTCCAGTCCCTGAAGGACCAACTCACCATGGCTCCTCTACTCTAGGGACCTAGGGAAGAGAAGACCTGACCTTATATCTCGGAGTGGGGGTAGAGGCTGTAAGCACCGTATTGGTCTGATAGGAGGAGAAGAAGCATTTGCCAATTTATTATGTGAGTCGGTTCTTGAAGAAGGTGGAGCTCAAGTATCCAGTCCTAGAAAATCTGGCCTTTGCTTTGGTCCTCTCAGCTCGAAAACTCTAACCCTACTTTTAGGCCCACTTGATCCGTATGGTGACTGACCATCCCCTCCATAATGTATTCGAGGGGGTGGAGCATTTGGGAAGGCTGGCAAAATGGTCAGTGGAATTGAGTGAGTTCAATATCTCTTTTGTCTTGCGCTATTCCATTAAAGCTCAAGTAGTGGCAGACTTCATGGCAGATTGTGTGGTTGGGTCAAAAGAGGTCGAACCAGGCCGTCTAATGGCTTGGAAAGCATTCCTTGGGAGAGGGGGTGGTTTTGGAGAGCCCCAGGGAACAAATATTGAGCATGCCATAATGATACACTTTCCTGTCACCAACAATCAGGAATAGTATGAAGTGGTCATCGCAGAGATGTGTCTCACTAAGGAGTTGGGGGTGCAAGATGTGGAGGTGCTGATAGATTTGATGGTAGTAGCCTCACAGGTTCGGGGGGGGGGGGGGGAGTTTGAGTAAAGGGAGCCAACCCTACAATAATACTTGGCCAAGGTGAGGGGCCAAGTCAGGGAGTTCCGAATATTCTCCATCTGACATGTGCCAAGGGGAGAGAGTGTCGCAGTAGATCGGTTGGCCAAGCTCGGTCCGAGGACAGGAGGAATCATGATGGACTTATTCGGATCGTCCATAAAGGAGGAAGAGCTGATTGAGATAGATCAATGCCCCTCATGGAAGGATCCATTCATTACATTCCTAAACTCTGATAATTCCCGGGGGAGTCCCGAACAAAAGGCACTTTAGATACAAGTAAGCATACTATCTATTACGTGAAGGAGAGCTATTCCAGAAAACCGTTTAGGGACTTCTGGCTAGATGTGTGGCTGAGGAGGAAGTTCCAAAAATCTTAGAGGAGGCCCATTCAGGAGAGTATGGGAGCCACTTTAGGAGCAGGAGCCTTGACTGCAGGATAATTCGGCAAGGGTACTTCTGACAAACCCTGAGTAGAGACGCAGAAGAATTTGTAAGGAAATGCCACAAATGTAGGTTGTTCGCACCACTCTAACTCCAGCCTACCTAGAGACTCAGGAGTATCACGACCCTATGGCCATTTACAGTTTGGGGGTTAGACCTAGTAGGGCCTTTTACCCAGGCCAGTGTGTAGAAAAGTTTCCTTATAGTCATGATTGACTATTTCTCAAAGTGGCTGGAAGTCAAGGCTCTGGCCAAGGTAACCTCTCAGGTGATTTGTAACTTTATATGGGGGAGATCATCTATTGGCACAGGCTGCCTCAAGCTATAGTCACCGACAATGGGCCGTAATTTGCCAGTGATAAATTTATCACCTTCTGCGGCAAACTCGGGATTGACCTCAGGTTTGCATCGGTCCATCACCCCAACAATAACGGGCAAGTGGAGGCAGCAAACCAGATTATAGTGAACTTATTGAAAAAGAAGTTTGAAAACTTAAAGGGAAGCTGGGTGGAGCAGCTTCCATTGGTCCTCTGGGCTCTGAGGACTACGCCCAACACTGCTATGAGGGAATCCTCATTCAAGCTTTCACATGGCTGCGAGGCTGTGATCCCCATAGAGTTTGAGGTTAGGATACTACGGGTAGTCATTACAGGAGAAGGAAATAAAGAATTGAGAATCGAAAATGAGGGTGATATGCGGCTCTCGTTGGACCTAGTGGAGGAGCTCTGGGTCCTAGCCGTCATCAGACAAGAGGAGATCAAACGCCGGATGGCCAGATACTTTGACAAACATTTACATATCAAGCAATTTATAAGAGTGGATCTAGTTTTGAAGAAGGTATATGCTGCCGGGAGGTCAGCACTAGTAGGGAAGCTCTACCCTAATTGGGAAGGTCTGTACATCATCGAGGAAGCCCTCAAATGTATAAGGGATAATCGACAGTCACACCTGGAGTGGTGATGACTTGAAACATTTTCACCCCTGAGTGCAAATAAAGGAGGTGTTAATTTTCTATAACTCTTTTGTTGGGTCCATTGATCACAATGTCCTAGATTTGAAGAAGGCCCACAAGTCAATGGTATACATATGAATGTATCTAATGCATGTTCAAAGTTCATTGTATGCAGGTTGTATATTGTTGCATTGATTAGACACGTTGTCTGGGTTACAATGATAGTTGGACTCAAGACAGGTTACTGGATAAGCACAAAATAGGCTAAGTACATAAGCATTGAGTGAACTCACTTCACTCAATGACATGAGCCTAAAAGCGTTGATAGAAGATCCAGCAATCAAAGCCTCAGTGTTGCTGACTAGAAATCTGTCTAAGGACAGAAACGTTGAGTGAAGACAGCTTACTCAACGCCTACTCAACATTATTTCTGATTAAGTATCGAAGCATTGAGTGAAGACGGGCCACTCAATGCCTCATCAAGAAGTCATGAAAAGTCCAGAAGCGTTGAGTGTAAAAGCTTCACTCAACGCCTACATGCAGAAAAATTCTACCAAGTCCAAATGCATTGAGTGATGAAGGCTCACTCAACGCCTTAATAGTTAGACTGCAAATGTCAAATGTGTTGAGTGTTGAAGGTTCACTCAACTCCTCAAGATGTAGAGTTTCTACTAAGTTTTTCTGCATTGAGTGACAAGGCATCACTCAACGCCTATGTAGATTGACTATAAATTGCCAAGTCCATAAGCGCCGAGTCATGCTGACGTCATCTATAATTCAAATGTTGCGAGAATTGCGTGCTAGATGACAAAAGGCGCCACATGGCTTTAGTACAATAATAAATGCAAAAGATATGTTTTAGTTACCAATTCTGGCTGTTCCTTACTGCACATAGAGCTGTTAGATGGCGAGTAATAAAAGGAACTTTTCGAGAAATTAGAAGGAAGCTTTTTGGTCATCTTCTTCCTCTCGACCAAGCAGAAGAATTCATGGAATTCATTCTCATAGCAAGTCTGTTACCATAGACAAAAGTTGGTTGGTTGAAGAAATAAAGAATTGAAGAATCATTCTGTCTTTAGCAGTATGATCAAAAATCTCATTTTTTGAGTAAGAAGAAGTAATAGAGCAAAATTAAGTTGTTGTTTATCATCAAGGCCACTACACCCAACACTATTACATCAAAGGATTGAAGTAGCGTGCTCTGCAGTTTTCTTCTCAACACAAGCAGGAAATACCTAAAGATCTACTTTCTTGGTGCTGTGAAGAAGTTAGAGCTGAGTTTACTTAGTTCAGGAAGAAGACTCGGAGAATCATTTCTCTTGAGTCTATCATCAACATACATGTACTCTTTCTATAGGATCATTATTGATCTGAGTTGTAAGCCTAAAATATAAAGGCTGAGTGATAAGATTCTGTTAAGAATCTGAGGCAGGGCATGTGTGCTTGAGATAGGATCTGAGTCAGATATAGGGTAGGAGAATTATTATCTCTGAGTGTAGGGCTATCCCTCTAGCCTGAGTTGTACTGCTTCTTATTAAGCCTGAGCTAGGTGATCTGGAGGATCATTGAGCTGTTGGAGTAAAGTTTACTCTGAGTGGGTAGGGTTGTGGCCTGAGGTAGTGTAACATCCCATGTTACTTCTAGGCCCCTTAACTTAGATTGGGTTAGGCATAGGGTGGGCATTAAGGGAAATTAGCTAGGTTTGACCCTAGGTAGTAGGTTGTAGCCATGTGGGGTCCACTATAGGACCAAAGTCAAACTAAGTCAAACTAGCCTAAAAAGGGATTCTAGCCACACCATGACCCCACCAAATTGCCCTAACCCTAAAAACAATCTAAGTGGACCCTTGGGAAGGTCTTAGGGTCAACTATAGCACCCATGTTGACCCCAGTCAACACTTTGACCTAATTAGCCAAAAATGACCCTAAGCCCTATTCCTTGGATTGGGTCCACCCAAACTAACCCAATGCCACCCAATGGGTCAAAGACAACCTATACCCCCATATAGAGGAGAAAAATGGGGTACATGCATGGATAATTTGAGAATTTGCCTAGGAGAGAGAAATTGGAAAGAATAGGAGAGAGAATGGGATAAATTAAAATAATATGTGGTTTGAGCCCACTTGGGCCCATGCCACCAACCCACACATGGGCTGGCTGACCCTTGCTGCCATTTAGGAAGGATTGAATGGGGTGGGGCCCACCCATGCATGCATGGTGATACAACCAAGGCAACCCGCCACCTCCACCTTGGTGAAATCGCCCTTCCCCCTCCCCTTGATATCATCGCCCCCATATATCATCTCCTCCTCTTCCTCCTCACTCCCCCCCCATTTCATTCTGATCCTGGGAAATAGAGAGAGAGAAACCTGTAGCTAGAAGCAAGGAACCCGAAAGAAAAACACCACCACCGCCGGAAATGGCTCCCCGCCGCTCCTTACGTCGCATGGCCGCCGAGAAGGTCCTCCCTCACCTCTTTCCTCATGCTATAGATCTTAGGAATGTTAGGGTAGGGTTTGAGCTCGAATGAGACCGAACCAAGCCTTCAATTTCGCCATTAATGGCGTTCTGCATGTTCTCGGGTTGGGTAGCTCCGCCTCCTACCGCCGCCCTAGCCGCCGGAAAAGGGAGCCCCCACCATCGTGAGGAGGGGGATGAAGTTCGCCGGGGGTTGTGCCGCCGGTAGCCGCCGGAAAGCCGCCCGTGAAAGCCCCAGTTATCGGGCTGGATTCCTGCATGCAAATGGAGAAGAAAAGCAATGGCCGTCGGATTGCTTTAGGATTAGTGCCATGCAAATGTTTTAAAATCCTGTATTATCTATTTTATTGAATAGTGTTAAAAATCTGCCCTATAAAAGCAGACCTCTTGTAGGTCAAAGTTAGGGCACCTGTGGCCCTTTTCATAAAAACTGTTTAACATAAAAATTATAGGTATCTGAGTTAACTTTAATTTTATATATTACACATTTATTTTGGTTTAGTAGGCTGCCCTATAGAGCCATTTTCCTAGGACTGGTCCTAGGCTAGGGCAGAAATTAAAAGTGAAGCCCATGCAAAACCAGACTTCCACATGGCCTGAAATTTTGGGCATGTGGCTTATTTGGGCATATCTAGCCCCTGCCAAAAATTAAGAATTTTTGGGACAACTTTGCTTATAGTTTTTGCCATAAAATCAAAAAGTAAATTAATAGAATAATTGGAGTTATATTCATCCAAATGGCCCCAAATTCTGGTGGCAGGTCCTTATAGACATCATTGGTGCTTGGTAGAAATTTAAGCACAATTGGACCACTGCATGTTGGGTTAACCCACTTGCATGTGTTGGCTACTTATAGTCTTGGGGTGCTATTAGCAAGAAATGGAATATTGTGTATTTAGCCTAGCTGAGGCATCCAAAAATCATGGAATATATTCCAGTGATTCATTAGGGTAAAGTTCACTCCTAGAAATTAATTATGGGGTTTTTGGGATCAAAAATCCCATTAATTGGAATTTTCAAAATATAGGTCTTTTTGGAAAATAAATTGGAAAAATAGATTTTGACCAAAGGAAATTCCCAAAATCTGTCAAGTCAAAAAAATGATGTTTTAATTGACTTAGGAAAATTTTATATCTCTGTTTGAGAACTGTTGGAGCAAAATACCTTGAAATTACTATTTCACCCTTTTTGTATTTAATCATGAATTGGTGGAATTACATGTTATAAAATTGTAGAAATATTTCTAGAGTTGTATAATTATAATATTAGTTTTGTAGATTTATTTCAGAATTTTTGGACACACTGATAATTATTAAGTTAGAAAAATGGCATTTTGGTAAATAATTAAGAATGGAAATTGATAGGCCATTACACTATAGAAGTTAATGAAACTCTGCCATTAGTCATGAAGTAATGATATAATTTCTTAGTAATTTTCCTGGAAATTTGGTTTATGTATTTCTTCTACTTCATTTGGAAACTGGTATTTATGAAGAATTTGTATTAATTATGGGATAAATAAAAATATTAAAAGGAAAATTATGAAATCTTATAGACAGCAATGTTTTACCCATATGCAATTCAGGAAAATTCCCTTAGGTCAGTAGATTTTAAAAGATACCACTTCATGTGTAAAATGACCTAGGGAATAATTTAAATGATTTAATTAGAAGCCTTAATGACCTAGGAAAATCATGAAAATCACCATGCTGATTTTATTAGTCCATACCACCCTAGGATAAATATTTGGGAGTTGATGGCCCAAGGAATTGGAAGCTCGATTTCGGGGTGGTATTAGGTCATGGGCTACGCATAGTAAAAGTAGATTGTACCATAAGGCCCACCGGGGGATAGATCGACAATTGAGCTAGGGAACATGATTGGAAATATAACCCTGGTGGTTAGTGTCGTCTTAGTGACGAGAGTAAAAGTGCAAGTCTTTGGGTAACCACTAGAGCTGAGGCCGGCGGAAGACCATCACCCTTCCGATAATAATACCTTAAGTCATTAGGATAGTTCTAAAGTAACAATGAGAGTTGGTTGTGGATCATGGGTAGACATCAATTAAAAGTAATTATCCTTGCCAAAGGGAACTTTGGGCTTGTCATCCCATTTTGGTTCCTAGTGCCTTCAAGACCCCTTCATTGGGCATACCTTGGGCAGTCCTGGGATTAACCCTAAATTACTAGGTATAATAATCGGTAGACAAGAGTAGTGTAATAGGTTAAGTAAGTTGTATATGTTCTCACTCATGCCGGGTTGGAGGGACTTGGAGTCTATTGACTACTTGCTCACCTGGGCAGAGTTGGAGGGAAACGATTGGTTTACATGCTCACTCGTGCCGGGTTGGAGGGACTTGGAGTCTATTGACTACTTGCTCACCCGGGCAGTGTTGGAGGGAAATGATTGATTTACATGCTCACCCGTGTTGGGTTGGAGGAATCAGGACAGGTTGGTCCTGCGAGCTGGAGGCTCGAGTTGAAATAATTTTATGTGCATAAAGAAAATGGTGGTGGGTCATGCGGTACTGGGCCAATCGTCACACCGATGGCAGTACGGTGACTCGGGTGAGGTGTACGGGTGGAAGGGCCAGTATGTTGTTTAATACTGCGGTCAAGCAGACAATCCCTGAAGACGTGCGTCCGACCTAAAAGTCTGGCAGGCTGCTAGCAATTAGTACGCAGAGACTCTAGAGAGCACTTGTCAGTGTATAGAGGCGTACAAGAGAGGTCTTGGCCTGGTAGTGTGTATACCCACCTAGAAAGCGGAGAAGCCCGATCCACTGCTGCCCGAGCCACGAGGGCGGTACCTGAGAGTGATGCTAGCTCTCGAAAAGTGGGAACTAAGGTTTGTGTGCACAAAGTCGGGTGTGTGAGTTGCACTGCTTGTTCATGTCATACCCACCATATAGATGCATATCATAATCATTCATAATAACTTATGACACCTAATGTATAAGTGGTATGGGACGCTTATACATTAGGACCTGCTAAACGACCCCTTGGTCTATAAGCGTGTGTGAGCAAGTTTATAAATTAAGGTTATTTCAATTTACATATATATATATACTGCTTGTGATAACCGACACCCCAACGTATAAAGTGGTATGGGACATTTTATACGATGGGAGCCTTGTAGAATATCCCTTGACTTATGTGTACTCACACAAGTGAAAGTTAAATTCCTTTCTTACTTTAACTATTACAATATGTTTATAAAAATTATTAGCTAGGTTCCCCTGTCACCTGTTTGTTTTACTCTCCACTTTCACATCCTTTCCTTTCTTCCTCCCCGCTCGGTGCCTAAGAGCATGGGGGAAGGGGTGGGGGACGATAGGGCTTAGTATTATAGACTAATGGTTTCGAACCAAATCATATTAGGGGATCGTGGAGCCAACATGGAGGAGCAGCCAGGAGACCGGTGCGATTGAAGATAGGGCAGTCTAGCTCAGGAGTACAGCCAGCTGGGACCGTGAGTCCCGACTTCTAGTAGTTGTTTTATTTTGCTTCCGTGTGAGAGATCTGTAGTGAGGATATTGATATATTGATGTACCGGGCATAAGCCCTCCATATTCATGTACTTATTATTGGACTATATATTGTTGTACTTCTCATTTGATTTATATGATTAGTATTGTGACTGTGGACTATACTGTGTTTACTCTGTTTTATACTTCTGTTTCTCATATTGGCCAAATAGGTTTATGATCTTACTAGCCGGCAGAATCGATGACTTGCGGTGTCGACTAACCCGTGTGTTAGTGTAATCGTAAGGCGGCGGTTCTGGGCATAAGATCCGGGTTAGCCCCAGAGAGGGGGAAACAGATCCTACAAACTGGTATCACTTGAACAAACGATCATATGAGAAAGAAGTCCACAACATTGGAACACCCCGCTCGAGCAATAGTTTGCGTACAAACTATGCAGCGGAAGCAATGGTGTGCCCATGTGCAAAAGTCACATAAAATAGTCCATTAAGCAATGAGTTAGGCCAATCCAACTAGGACACCACCCTAGTTTGACTTACCAAGAAGATTTTGTGTCGTACCTTAGGCCAAAGATCGACTTCGGATGTAGATTAGTTACGGTACGAGGATAACCAAATCGATTAAAGAAAGATCTTAATTCCAGAGTCCCTACTTAAGGCTTAAACCTCGATGTCCCTACTTCGCATATCGAATGATATTACCAATTCTTACTTAAACTGATAAGGACCGCCTCGAGAAGAATTTGATGCATAAGTTTATAGTGGATTAGTAGGGTACTCGTAAGCTTAATCCTTGTACCGAAGACTTGATTACGTCAAGACAACCACGATGATAATATCAAAGGTCGAATAAAAGTTCAGATTTTTGAAGAGACACTTCCTAGTTTGGTCACATGTTGACCTTGAACATAATGTCATACGATAACCTTGAAGGCCTAAGGTAGATAACATATCAACCGAAGTGGAAATCTATGCCAAGGATTGTTAGCCCTAAGGATTATGGCATGTACATGATGACTACATTGTGAATGTCAAAGGAAAAATTAACCAAAATATATGGGGGCTTAACCTTTTGTTTATAGGGCTAAATTCATAGCGACTCGAATTTATCTAAGCTCTTCTCTAATAAAGCATGTGTCGCAAGCATAGTGATCTAAAAAATTTGCTTATTCAAAAAATCGCTCAAGTAAAGATGAGGGTTTATATATATACATGACCGGTATGATGATCAATTCTTCCTAGAAGGTTAGGACTCTCGAAGAATTTCACACTATTTATTTACCTTAAGTGGTATGGACTATTAACGACAAGTTGTGAACGCAATAAATTCACGAATGAAGTAGGAAAGTAGAATGTTTCGAGAATTGCTTTCCACCCTCATAATTACTCCAAGACCATATGAGTAAGTGAACAAGGAGAACAGTAAGTTTAATTTCTTGAAAGATATATAAAGAGTGGCTTAGTGATGTGTATATATAACCTTGAAACTAAGGGGAGACTGTTTAAGACTTCAATAAGTTTTCCCAATTTCGAGTTTAAAGAAATAAGTAACTACTTGGTCCACATTCTAATGAGCACTCGTGATCTTCCTTAATACCGACACGGTATAAGTCATTTACATATACACGTGAAACCAAAGAAATTGTGTTCAAAAGATCAAATTTGGACCAGTATAAGTTATAGATGGATTTACATACAATTAAGGGTTGTTCGATTATCGCCTCCACAAGCATGTTCCAAGATGCTCTAACACCTCGAACCGATCAATGTAACACATAATTAAGGAACTCAGATATACCACAGGAAGAATCAATGCGAATTGAGGATGCATTTCAAGTAAGAAGAATAATTAAAAAGGTTTTTGCACAGTTAAGGCTCTTAGGAAAGTGACTTTGACAGTCACAGGTTGGAAGAAGTTAACACAACAATCGATCGCTGCTACCCGTGCCTACTTGACATACACAAGTCATTAAGATGGAAACATACATATTAGGACAAAGTAACTTCATGTTAATATGAAGGAATGATCGCAAATCTTAACTATTATAGGGTGAGTGTTCATGAAGTGAAAATGCTAGAATATCCAAACGATTACGCCTATAACAATGAGAGTATCGTAGCCCCAGCAAATGTAGAATCAAGTGTAGAACCTTACTAAATTGAAGGATGTATACTCTAAGAATAATCTTGTGGATGTGACTCTGATGATTACAAGAATCAAAACAAAAGTGTTCGATGACGATTTACAGATGGTGCGTTCTTGTTGGGTATTGTATCCACAATTACCTGGATTTGAGGAAGCCACCTGTCAAGCTAGGATGAATTCATAATGTATTTGATGAAATATTTCTAGTTGTGCTTGCAGCTATTCATTGCTAAGTACACACCAATGTCAGGGTGCAGTGGGTCAATATACACGGGTCTGTGCAATGTAATCCCTCGTTGAGCAGATCAGTGTGTTGGCCTATGTGTACTCTCTCTATTGGGGTGTACTTAATTTCAAGTATAGGGCTATGATAAAGCAAGAGCAGACAAGGAGCAAGGATGGGCCAAAGACCAGCTCACGGGTTGAAAGACAAGAATCGTCTAAGTGTAAATCGTCGAGAATCACTATGTGATTCTCGCCGATTCGTCGAGAATCATTAGATGATTCTCGCCAGGTTGGGCCGGCTGTCTCAACGCAGTCAGAAAATCCTCTAAGGCAGAATCGTCGAGAATGACTTTGCATTCTCGACGATTCGGCGAGAATCAAATGTGATTCCCTCCGATTCTCCCCGGCCTCTATAACCTGTGCTGCCAGAATTCGCCAAGTAGAATTCGGCGAGAATCGTAAGTGATTCTCGCCGATTCGTCGAGAATCACCTATGATTCTCGCAGATTTTGACTTGGGCAAATTTCTGACACTTCCTGGACCGGTCCAGGTTTCCAGCGGTATTTCGAACCGGACTTAGGTCTTTGCTTTGGTGGGGCCCACAACGGTCATCTTTATGACCTAATGTATAAATATACAGGTATTGGTGAACAGTAAATAGACAGACACGCGAATTCAAAAAGGAGAGCCGCCGTCGAGCCCTAGCTCCGCCGACCGTCTCCGCCGCCGCTCGTGCAGTGGTCACCGTAGCAGATCTCGATCTCCTCCAGATCCACAGTGACAGAAGCCAAGTCTTGCACAGCGTCTCACGCGTCTAACCAGAGATCTTTTGTCTCTTGATTTGAGATAGGGAAATCCATCCCCGTCGAAATCGATCGAGACGATCGATCCTAGTGTGACCGTTGGAAGACCTTGCCGACTTCGCTAAGAAGATTGAATCTCCAGTGCATCGCTGCTGTTTTCAGTTGCCGCCGCCAACACCGAGAGCCTTGCCGCCGCCGGTCTCGGGGAGATTCTCTCCAAGAAAGATCAAGGGTCGTGGACTTTTCGTTGCCTACAAGAACAAGTAGCCTAACGAAAAGGGACACCTAGATCTTCAAGTTGTTTGTATTTCTTATACACTCCAGTCTCTTTTTCTTTCTAAAGGAACATTTGGTTCCTAGTTGTAGGGTTGGGTGCAACCCGTGTTGTGGGAGTGTCGACTCCTACGTGTGGAAGGGTTCCTTCCGATAGTGCAAGGATTGGATTTCAATCCTGTTGGTGAAGTGACCGATTCGTCCCTGGATTGGGAGATAGGTCGAAGGGGGAAAGTGGACGTACCCAAATTGGGGAACCACTATAAATTGCCTGTGTTATTTTCTGTGCTGTGTGGTTTGTTTTGATTCTACAGGTACAATTTTAATTCCGCAAATACGTTGCTAGTCACCTATCCCCCCCATAGGTGAAGCTAGTTGGCACTAGGTGGACTTTCAAGTGGTATCAGAGGGAGGTTACTCATCAAAAAGGTTAACACCTTGAGTAGAATCCTGCCACTAGTGTCAACAAGAAGATCAGACTCAAGCATGGAGTTGGATTATGATGTCCCTCCTCTAAGACTCCCCTCATGTACAAAGGAGTACTATCCTGTATGGAAGATGAGAGTACTATTTCATCTAGAGGCCATCGACCCTCGAGCATCACTCATTCTGGAAGAGGGTCCCTTCATTCCCATGAAGGCTTCCAGCTCGGGGAAAGATCTCCAAATCCCCAAGTATCCCAAAGAGATGTCGGAGACAGAGCTCTCACTGTTCAACCTGGACCAGGTGATTCGTCAGATCATCACTGATGTCTGGTCTGGACCATCTCGCTCTAGAGTGGACAAGTGTAGGATAGCTAAGTCCATGTGGCAAACCATCTCAGACCTCATGGAGGGATCAGAGAAAACTGGGACCAGTCGTCAACAAGAGGATGAAGCCTATGTAGGGGTCCTCATTTCTGAAGATGAAGGGCATGATCAATCTGTCAGTATCAGGGCTCCTATGTCCTTGTCAGAGACTGAAGAAGAAATTGAGGAAAGCAGTTCTGATAAAGCTGACTCAACAGTCTCTACCGATATTAACGGTAACCCTGCACAACAAAGCCAGGAGCAGGTAACTTCTTCCTCATGCCCCTCTCCTCTTGAAGTTCCTGAAGACAGGAACAATTCAGAGGGTAGTCCTTCCAAAAATGCAAGGGATATGGATAGCCTCAATCAAAAGATTGAAAATCCTGATTCCCTTGTGTGTGCCCTTCAGAAGAGCAACTTACTTGTGGAGGAGCAAGCTAAGGAGATTGCTCAGCTGAAAATCTTATTGGTTCTCCAATTGGCATCCAATAAGGTTAAGGACTCTAAAATCTCAGATCTAGAGAGTAGTCTAGAGAATGAGAAGAGGATAGTATCCAACTTTTCCAAGGTTGATGCTATCAAAAGAAAGAAAGAAAATGGGTGGATCTCCCGAATTATCAATTCATGGAGAAATGGGGAAACGGTATTTAGACCCCCCCCCACTCCAGGAAGGAAAGGCACTCATCATGCTTTCAGGTATGACCACAGAAACAACATTGGTCACTGCAAGAATGATCAGCCCTCAGGTGGAAATACCCACAGTGCCAGAACTGTCATGGCTACCCATGAGAGAATTCCCAAGGCTCATTCTGAACCCTTTGTATTCTCAGCCTCAGCCCCAACTCATCATGAATATGCAGGAACCAGCTCTCAATGCAGTACTTTCCACCCTAGGACACAGGAATGGGGGGACAGGAAACATGTGGTAAATACCCATGGGGCCTCTGGGAGTGTGCTGACTGAAAGGAAGGTACCACCTCCCAGACCTCATGACACTCACCACATGCTCTCTATCCACCCTCCCACGTGTCACGGTGGAAAAGGCAAATTTGTGAGCAGAACCTGCCCTGTTCCGTTTAGACCCAAGATTCCGACTACCTCAGTCAGTAGATCAGGTCAAAAACGGCGATACAACATTTATGAGTGTTGGTGTTGTGGCAAAGTGGGTCATTTTGCCTTAGATTGTTGGCACAACTCTTCTGTGTCAAAGGCAAGGGGATTTCCACATCCTCGAGGCAATGTTAGTCCTCCCACCAGGATTCCTGAGGGGAGGCATTCCAATTATTATGCTGACAGGAACCTAGGACCCAATACTTATTGGGTTCCTAAGGCAAGATAACTCTTTCCTGTAGGGTGGTCTGGGTTCTCGCAATCCTGATGGGAACCGGACAAGAGATGCTCCAAGAATGACGTGGAAAAAGTGTCGAGAATGGGAGCAATGCCATCATTACAGGCACATGCATACTCACCTCCTGATATACTCTGTGCTGATAATGTGAATGTTACATCTTGTTATCACAGGTAATCGCAATCAGCTTCAATATATGAGCCATAGTGCATCGATTTTTACATATATGTATATGTATGTCTACATGTCCACACTAAGTAATGAATTCACTTCTTTTAAAATTAGATGGTCATATAGAAAAATTATTCACGTATGCTCAGTCACTTAGGGAAGGAGTATAAATGTAAGATAACCTTCAGTTACATTAGCAGTGATTAGTTTGAGATTTTCAGCCATAAGTCCGCCCTCGAAAATTTTGAACCCCTTGGTTGGATTAAGAAATAATTATGCCTATTAAGACTTTCCTACCCTTGACAATGACATAAATTTGGAATCTCAACGATTTCCCTCAAACTAAATTCCACCATGGTATCATCGAACAAAATTCACCCGTGCGAACCAACATTAGCACGAAAGCATCACCAAATCGTCGAACCAAATTCCTCCATTCCGGACGATCAATATTAAACTGTTGCAGTTTCCGTCGAACAAAGCCTTCGGACATAAATACATATATAAACCCGCTTATAACATGGAACCTAAATCCCGCCGACCTAACTTAAATCCCGCCGACCCTTCAACTTCCAGCGATTCGCCGAGACCGTGTCCAAGCTCCGCAGGAAACCCTTCCTCCCAGCGGGTTCCTCCATCGGCAGTTCGTGGTGACCTAACGACACATCCTGAAGCCTTCCTCTCGCAACCAGGCACTCGTCCAAGCATCGCCTCGGATCGGCTCGCCGTCTCTCCAGTAAAGCAGTCGGAACCTTCACTGCCTCTCCGCACTAGGTAATCTCCATCTTGTCCCTTACCGAGACTTGAGCTTAGTGTAGATTTTGTTCTCACTCTCTTGGTTTCGGAGATCCTTAGACTTGGAAATTGGTATTCCCTTTCTTTCTAGTTTGCTATGGCCCCACGGACTTCTACAGGCCTGATCATTGGATGCGAGCTCGTGAGAATTGGATTCTCCCAGGCCTCGGATGAGTTCCGGAACATAATCATAATGCTCGAGGAAGCGGGACTGACGTTCGTGCTGGAGCACCCGTGCAAGATCTTGGATAAGGAAGTATTGGAGTTCTTTGTTACTGCCAAGCACCGTCACGAAGACACCTCCATCAAGAGCAAGGTTGCTGGGAAGAAGATCAAGTTATCCGCCAG
The DNA here is from genome assembly GCA_039513925.1 of Platanthera zijinensis. Classification (NCBI taxonomy): domain Eukaryota; kingdom Viridiplantae; phylum Streptophyta; class Magnoliopsida; order Asparagales; family Orchidaceae; genus Platanthera; species Platanthera zijinensis. The sequence continues at coordinate 75,652,849 of CM077095.1, read as the reverse complement.
GAAACTGACCCAATGCCTGCGGCTATCCAGTTGTGAGGAAGAAGATTACCTGGAGGAAGAGGATAGTGTTGGGTACATTGAAAAATGTGTACCTGATTTGAAGAAGCCCAACCTAGCTCAATGATATACATCAAAGTGTATTTGATGTTATTTTGAGTTGACATGTGCAGGTGAAGAATTGATAAAGTATGCAGAAAGAAAATTCTAAGTCCAAGTGTCGACACAGAGAAGGATGTGTCGACACATAGAAGAAAGTAGTCGACACAACACTGGGAAGCATTGTCGACACATAGCAGTTAGTCTACAACTACACTGGGAAAAAGTGTCGACACAGAGGAAATATGTCAACACATAGCAGTTAGTCTACAACAAATACTAGGAAAGTGTGTCGACACAGAAGAAGTAAGTCGACACAACACTGGGAATTTGTGTCGACACAGAAGAAAAGCATCGACCTCAACATTGGGAAAATGTGTCGACACAGAAGAATATAGTCGACCTCAAGTTTGTCTACACCAGCAGAATGTGTCGACACATTGTGATTGAGTCGACACATTATAGCAGTGTTAGAAGAAGACTGTGTCGACACCTGAAGGCTAAGTCGACACTTACTAAGTTATGATTCTACAACAACTGTGTCGACACACAGGACTTGTGTCGACACACTGAAGAGTCAAGACCAAGTTATTTTCAGAAGAAGCTGTGTCGACTCAAAGGCAACTTAGTCGACATCACTGAAGACTGTGTCGACACCAAGATCAATTGTGTCGACACAGATAGACAGATGGTCTCGACACTTTCTGACAGACTGTCTCGACAACTTGTGGTTCAAGACTAAGGCACAGGACTTGTTTGAATACTTGACAGTTGTGGGTTGCCACCGGTTAACTGAAGCTGTCAGACTTGTCAGAAAACGGTTAGAAACCGGATCAGCCAGTTACCATGAAGAAAGTCTATAAATAGACAGATTCAGAAGGAGAAAGTAACTTTTAAAAACATTAATAAGAATCAAAAAGTTGAGAAGGATTAAAATCCAATTCATTTCAAGAAAGTGCTAGGCACTTAAGAAGATCTTCTCCGGAAGATCAAAGAAGACTATCTAAGGATAGATCAAAGAAGAGTTCTAATCAGAATTCAGAAGAATCATTCAAAGTGCTGGATAGAGAGAGATCAAGCCAGAATTTGAAGAAGAAGAAAGAAACCACCAGTGGATTCTCAAGAAGCTGTTTGGAAATCAACTCAGCTAAGTTCATATTCAAGAAGCTTTGAAGAAAGCTCAGATACAGTTGATTTCATCAGCTGATCAAGAATTGTCTTGGCCTTTTCTCTCTCAATTTAGGCAAGACAGTTAAATAATCTTTTCTATATTTCTGTAGGATCTGTTTACACAGATCTGAGTTGTAAGCATGTGTTATAAAGGCTGAGTGTAGGAGTGTTGAACTCTGAGTGGTAGGGCAGTTTGCCTGAGTGTAGGAGAAGGGTCTTCTCTGAGTTGTAGGCCTTGGGGCAAGGCTGAGGTAGGGCTGTTGTGCCTGAGTTGTAGGAACTAGTTGGGTTCTGAGTTGTAGGATCTGTTGATCTGAGATTAGTGGAAGTTTGGCCGAATCTAGCATACTGCTAGATAGGTGAAGGGGGAAAGTGGATGTACCCAGACCTTGGGGAACCACTATAAATCATTGTGCAATCTGTGATGTTTTATTTTCTGTGATTGCTGTGATTATTGTGTTAGCCATTGAATTAAATTCTGCCTAAAAGTTTTTATAAAAAAGTAGAACCTATTCACCCCCCCTCTAGGTGTTTAGGTTGTCTTGAAAGTAAAACTATCAAGTGGTATCAGAGGGAGGTTCCTCAAAAAAGACTTAACAGTCTGAGGTAGATCTGAAAGGCAGATTCAAGATTCAAGAAGATGGGTTCTGGAGAGAATCATAAGGAGCTAGGGTCTATGAAATTACCCATATGCAAGAAAGAAATTTTTGGAATTTGGAAAGAAAGAGTCAGACTGTTTATGGAAGCATCTGACCCAAGAATTTACATCACAGTACAGGAAGGCCCCTTCATTCCAATGAAGGTATCAGTTCTTGATGCAAATATCCAAACTCCAAAGAGTTATTCAGAAATGACCAAGGATGAAATCATCTTGGCAACCATGGATAAAAGAGCTCAGAACATTATTGTGAGTGCCATAGATGATTCAACATTTCAGAATCTGATTCACTGCAAGACCTCCAAGGAAATGTGGGACACATTGATTGTCTACATGGAGGGATCTGAAGAAGTAAGGCTGGACAGGAAGTCTATGCTAAATCAGGAGTATGAAAGCTTTAGACAAGGAAAATCTGATAGCATAACTGAGTGCTATAAGAAATTCTATAGAATTGTGAATGAGCTAATATCCTATGGAAGAGTCTTCAGTACCTATGAACTGAATGACAAATTCTTAAGATCCTTATCAAAGGATTGGGATACAAAGATCTGTGCCATAAGAGAAGTGGCTAAATTGGCAGAGATATCTACTCCAACCCTGTTTGGAAAGTTGCTATCCTATGAAATGCAACTTATGGTGAGGAAGGAGGAGGAAAGAAACTCAAGAGGAGAGTATAGAGAAAAGACTGTGGCATTCAATGCAGAAGCCACTAAAAAGAATAGGAGGAAATCACCATCTCCTCCTAAGGAAGTTACAGAAGATAGTTCTGAAAGTTCAAACAAGGGTTCTGAAAGCTGTGATTCAGATGCATATTTTGCTGCATTCACAAGACAATTCCAGAGGTTCTTGAAGAAGAAGCAGTGGAAGTTTAGGCCTTCCCCATCACAGCAAGTTGATGACTATTATAAGAAGAAAAGGTCATCAAGGAAAGAGAAGAGCAGATCAAAACCCAGCAAAGCCACTACTTCAAAGATTGTCTGTTATTGTTGCAATAGGCCTGGACATGTAGTGGCTGATTGTCCTGACAAGAGAAAGGAATCTTCAGAAAAGAAGAAGACTTATCAGAAAGGCAAGAAGGAGAAATCCTTTGTAGCAAAGAAAGATAAAAGTCTGTCAGACCAGTCAACTTCAGAATCTGGATCTGAAGCTGAAGCATATATTGGACTATATGCTGCATCTGAGGAAGAGGAGTTTATGCAGTTGCTAGACTCCATCAATGAACATCAATGCATGGGGTTGATGACAAGATCAGAAGAGGACATATGCCAGAATCAGTCTGGTCCTAATGAGGTAAAATGTCCTTCCAGTACATCTGTTTGTAGTACAAGTGAAGAATCAGCTACATCTGCATCAAGTGATGAAGATGCATCTGGATCTGAAGGAGATGTCTATCAATTGATAGACAAGTATGGGGACTTGTTGCAGGCCCTTAAGAAAAGCAAGAACCTGGTTAAAACTCAGGCTCAGGAAATTGCTGAACTAAGGGTTGCAACAACTGAGTTAGAAAAAGTCCTTGATCAAAAATTAAATGAAATTGCCAAGCTGAAGAATATAACTATTATTCAGATGGGCACAATTAATTATACTAATGATCAAGTGAAGAGTCTGGAGGCCAGACTTAGAATTGAAAGGGATTTAGTGGCTAGTTACTCTAAGCCAAAATCTGTCTTACCCTTGATAGATGAATTTGTCACTCAGAAGGGTAAGGCTGGATTAGGATTTAAAGGTAACTCCAGGGCTGGCAGATTCAAGAGGAAAGGCAAAGCCCCTATTCAGCCACTAAACCTTTCAGTCCCCATAAAGTTTAGTAAGGTGAAAGTGCCTTCTAACATATATGATCATGAAGACATTCAAGGTCATATTAAGACTAATGTTCTGAAGAACAAGGGTGTAAATGCAAGCAGGCCTACCTATGGTCATAAACCCAATGGTTTTAAGAAATCAGTAGGTGAAGTTGCAACAGCACCAGCAATGAACAGAAATTCTTCTGACAAGGATGTATCTAGATCTAGATACAATAAGTTTGAATGTTGGTGCTGTGGCAAGAGAGGCCATTTTGCATTAGACTGCTGGTATAACACAAGTGTTATAAAGAATAAGAGTCTACCTGTTAGAAGAGGCTATGATAACTTTATTAATGCTAACCTGAACCAAGGACCCAAGACTTACTTGGGTTCTAAGGGTAAGTAATTCTGTATTGCAGGTGAATCCAAGTAACCATGCCCCTATATGGTACTTGGATAGTGGTTGTTCCAGGCACATGACTGGAACAAAGGGGCTGCTGAAGGAGTATTCATCTGTCAAAGATGGACCTAAAGTGATCTTTGGTGGATCTGAGAAGGGAGTCATCAAAGGGTTTGGTAACATTTCTTCTAACCTAATTACTATCACCCAAGTGGCCTATGTAAAAGGTTTGAAACATAATCTAATAAGCATAAGCCAGCTGAGTGATCTAGGATATGACATTTCATTTGGTAAGGATGGATGTCATATCAAAAGGTCAAGTGATCAAGAGATCATATTGACTGGGTATAGGAAGAGAAATGTATATTGCCTTAATTTTGAATGTGAAAATAAGGCTTCCCCCATTTGTCTTGTAGCTGATGACAATGCTTCCCATTGTGTTAAGTGGCACAAGAGATTGGCTCATCTAAACTACAAGACAATTGGCCAACTCATTAGTAAAGAACTAGTGAGGAATGGGCCTCAAGTTAAGTGTATAAAGGAAGGGGTATGCTCAGCTTGTCAAAAGGGCAAGCAGACAAAATCCTCATTTCAAAGCCTTGAAAACAAGGATTCTGTGAGGTGCTTATACCTCTTGCATATGGATCTTTTTGGTCCTATGCCAGTTCATAGTCTAGGTAGGAAGGTCTACACTTTTGTGGTTGTAGATGACTATTCTAGATTTACATGGGTGTTCTTTCTGAGACAAAAATCTGAAACCCCAAGTGTATTACTTAATTTTGTAAAGCAAATTCAGAATGAACTGAATAGTACAGTGGTCAAAATCAGAAGTGACCATGGTACTGAGTTTCAATCTGAAAGCATAACAAACTTGTGTAAAGACTTTGGGATTTTCCAAGAATTCTCCTCACCTAGAACACCTCAGCAAAATGGAATTGCTGAAAGAAAGAATAGAACATTAATTGAAGCTGGTAGAACTCTATTGAGTGACACCTCTCTCCCAGAATATTTTTGGGCTGAGGCAGTTAACACTGCTTGTCATGTCATCAATAGGGCTTCTATCACCAAAAGCCACAAAAAGACTCCCTATGAGATTGTGAAAGGCAGAAAACCAAATCTATCCTATTTTAGGATTTTTGGTTGCAAGTGCTATATACTTAACAATGGCAAGTCATATTTGACTAAGTTTGCTGCCAAATCCCAGGATGGGATATTTGTTGGGTACAACACAAATAGTAAGGCCTATAGAGTCTTCAACTTAACTACTCAAGTTGTTGAGGAATCTGTGCATGTTGTATTTGATGAAACAAGATTAATCAATTGTGAGTTGTCTTGTAGATCAAATGACTCAACAGGTATAAGCAAGAGGATGGACAAGCTCTCCATTGCTGAAGCTTCAAAGGAAGATGGAGCATTGGAAAATGAAGGCTGCTGTCCAGGGGGAGTACAAGAGATAATGGAAGCTGATGAAAACCAAGAGGTTCAGCAGAATGAAGAAGCTGGAGATGCTCAACCTGAAGGGAATCTTCCTCCAGCTATAAGATATCTAAGAGATCATCCTGCTGATCAGATAATTGGTGATCCAAGACAAGGAGTGCAAACTAGAAGCAAAAATCAAAGCACAGTTTTGCATTCAAGTTTCTTGTCTCAAATGGAACCTAAGAAGTTTGAAGAAGCTATCCAAGACCAACACTGGATTGATGCTATGCAAGAGGAGCTGAATCAATTCAGAAGGTGCAAAGTCTGGGAGCTTGTTCCTAAACCAAGAGGCCACAACATAATTGGCACTAAGTGGATCTATAGGAACAAGCTAGATGAAAGTGGGATAATAGTGAAGAATAAAGCAAGATTGGTTGCAAAAGGATACAGGCAGGAAGAAGGGATTGACTTTGATCAAACCTTTGCTCCAGTAGCAAGGCTGGAGGCTATCAGAATATTCCTTGCCTATGCAGCCTATCAAGACTTCAAAGTATACCAGATGGATGTGAAGTCAGCATTTCTGAATGGTGATCCTCTTAAACCTGATTCTGTGTATAAGCTTAGGAAAGCTTTGTATGGGTTAAAACAAGCTCCAAGGGCTTGGTATGAAACCCTGTCTACCTTCCTCATTGAGAATAAATTCTCAAGAGGAAAGATAGACAAAACTCTATTCCTTAGGGAATCCAAAGGTAAGATCATCTTAGTTCAGATCTATGTTGATGACATAATCTTTGGATCTACTGAAAACAACCTTTGTAAAAAGTTTGCCAAACTTATGCAAGGGAAGTTTGAGATGAGCAGTATGGGAGAACTTAAGTTCTTCTTGGGACTCCAAGTAAGACAGACTGATGATGGATTGTCCATATCCCAGTCTAAGTTCACCAAAGAATTAATTAAGAAATATGGTATGGAGTCATCCTCCACCATGAGAACTCCTATGGGAACAAGCATCCCTATATGCAAAGATGAGGCAGGAAAACCTGTTGATGAGTCATTGTATAGAGGAATAGTTGGGTCTCTACTATATCTTACTGCTAGTAGACCAGACATTATATATGCAACATGTGTCTGTGCTAGGTACCAAGCCTGCCCTAAAGAATCTCATTATACTGCAGTCAAAAGGATTCTGAGATATCTAAAGGGCACTCCTAATCTAGGCCTTTGGTACCCTAGGAATAGAGATTTTCTACTAACAGGCTATTCAGATGCAGATTTTGCAGGGATGTAGAGAGGACAGGAAAAGTACTACAGGTACTTGTCAATTCCTGGGAGGAAGACTAATATCATGGAGTAGTAAGAAGCAGACCAGTGTGGCAATTTCCACAGCTGAGTCAGAGTATGTTGCTGCTGGAAGCTGTTGTGCACAGCTATTGTGGATGCAGCATCAGCTTAAGGATTATGGTATTCAGGTAAGTAGAACACCCCTTTTATGTGATTCTAAGAGTGCTATTTCTATTGCTAATAATCCAGTTTCTCATAGTAGAACTAAGCATATAGAAATCAAATACCATTTTCTTAGAGAACATGTAGAAAAAGGAGACATCTTATTGGAATTTGTAAAAACAGATTATCAAATAGCAGATGTATTTACTAAGCCTTTAGATGAAACCAAATTCAATAAATTCAAAATTGAATTAGGTATGTTAACCATTGATTAATGTATTAACAAAATCATTAACAATGCAATTGAAGTGGTATGTAAGTAAGTAAAAGTAATAACAACATAATTAAGTGTTAAAAAGGACACATTGAAGTAACACTTACAAGTGGTGTTGAACCAACAGAAATTGGCTAAGTAAGAATGTGTCGACACATTCAGTAATTATGTGTCGACTCAGAGAAATAATGTCGACAAGTCAGAAATATTGTGTCGACACAGAGAATATGTGTCGACACTTAAGAGTTATATTGTCGACTTAATCAGAAATGTAATGTCGACTCAACCAGGAAAATGGTGTCGACACTTACAGAATATGTGTCGACACTTATCCTTAGAGTCGACACAGAATTTCTGTCTATCTATTATGTATCCAAGGTGTCGACATAACCACAAATTGGTGTCGACACATAGTAGGCTGAAGTAATGTCGAGACAATAGAAGTTTGCGTCGACACATTCCGTCTATGTCGACACATTTAGTCTGTGTTTGGCGCCTTTTGAACTTCTTTCAACAGAAGGTATAAATAGGTGAAAAACGCTTTCTGTCGACACGCTTCCAAGGTTTTCGAGACTAAAACCCTATGTCGACAGTCTATCTTTCTCTCTTCTCTCAAGCTTTCTCGACGAATCAATGGCGCCAAGGTTGGAAGACAACGTCAATGAGGGGTATGAGTTGGTGCGCCAGGCCTTTGCAGATGCGCCGCCAGATGTTCAAGGGGTTATCACCCTCCTCTCCGAGTCAGGGTTAGAATTTCTAATCTCAGAGCCAACTAAAATCTGGAAGAAGGAGGTGCACGATTTCTTTATCTCTGCATCAGTCCACTCAACATGCCTCAAGATTAAGTCCAATGTTCAAGGGACTAAGGTGAAGATTACTCCAAGAACTTTGAGAAAGATCTTTCAATTACAAGTAGTTGAGAATGAAGAGGAAGTTCCTAGTTCTAAGACAAGGGAAGCCCTTCAATGGTGTGGACTGGACTCGAGTATGAAGATTGGAGCTGCATTCAACAGGAAGGGTATGAATCAGCAAGGGAAATTCTTGTCTGAAGTTGTTGGGAAAGTAATCCTCTGCAAGTCAGGTGGACATGATAGGATTTCTGCCTATATGTTCAGCCTTATGACCAGGATTGTTTTTACAATTCCTACTGATTGGTCAGGAGTACTCTTTGACAAGATCAAAGAAGGAATCAAGAAGCCCAACATCGCTAGAATCATGAGCTTATATCTCATGGGAGTGATCCCTGAAGTAATGCAGCAACTGCCAGGGACTAAGATCAATCATATGAGAAGAATGGATATGAGACTGTTCTCTAGGTGGGATAGGGTGCTGTCCAAGGATGTGCCTGAAGAGAGCAGGCCAGAAACCCCTGTGAAATCCCCTTCTCAAACTCAAGAAACTGAACAACAACAAGAAGACCCACTTAGGACACAGGTTGAAAAACAGCCTGACTCAACTATACTACAGCAAGTGTCAACACCTGCACAGCTACAGGGGGAGCCAGTTCACTCTCCAGCTCAAAATGTATCTACTCCTGATCAGGTACAAATGTAGGGGGAGCTAATGTATTTTACTATAAAAGACATTGCTCATATTCTTATTACTGCACAGGTTCAGGGGGAGCTGTTGTCAGTACAAGTGCAAGAGGAAGCACAGTTAGACTTATCTCAAGATTTAACTGCTGCTGAAGTTACAGCTCAACTGGAATTTACTCTGGAGGAGTTATTCCCTGATGCTGATACTACTACAGATAAAGAAGTAGGAGGACAAGAAATTGAGAAGTCCATAGGTATGGAAATTGATCAGGAAGCTGAAGTTGAGCCACAGGTTGACGGGGAGCCAGTGAATGTTGAGACTGCGCAACAGGTCACTGGGACAGAAACACTGCATTCTCCTCAAGAAAGAATTCACCTAGATACTTCATCTGATACTGAAACTGAAGAAGCCAGGCTGGCCAAGAAAAGAAATCTTGTTGTCTTTAAGAGAAGAAGCAAGAATTATAAGCAGGCTTTACAGACAACACCTCAACAAGCATCTCCTGCCTTTGATCATAACAAGTTTATGATAGATCTACAAGTGAAATTGGATAAACAAAGAATGGCTCTGGAAAAGTATGTTGATGAAAATAACAAGTCTATGCAGTTTGACTTAGCTCAGGATATAAAGTCCATCCAGTTTCAAGTCAACATGCATAAGACAGAAATGACAGATTGCTTTTAAAAGGGAGGCCATGCTGTGGTTTATCTTGCTCAACAACAGGAGGCTATTACTAAAAAGGTAGATGATGTTGCCCTGAAGCAAAGCTATGTATTGGAAAATCAGTTAAGAATGAATGATAATTTAACTGAATCTCATCATGAGATAATAGAGGAAGTGAAAAAGATTGTTCCAGGCCTGCCTGCAGATAAAACAAAAGAAAAGGAAGAGTTTAATAAGCAATTTCAAGATGCCATTGCCTCAGTACAAACTGCTATCTCCACCTGCCAACAGGAAATATCAACCAAGCTGCAAAAATTGAAACCATTTTTCAAAGAAGGTATAAATTATCTAGATGGACAGATAAGGTTTCAGAAGGATGATCTTAGAGATCATATGACAAGAGAAGTCATAAAGGGGGAGAGGTTATTGATTCATGCAGGGCAAGAGCACTCTAAATGGGTGACAAATAGTATAAGAGCCACCTTGGGATGTCCACCCTTGTGTGATGATGATATGATGGCTGAATCAGGCATTCAAGCAGGACTACTTGAAGGCAACCAACCTGAGGTTGCCCAAGTTATTTACCCCCCTTCTGATTTTGAAATTCTGGATAAGCAAGTGCAGGATATGTATAGTCCTCCAAAGGATGTGCATAATGTTGTGATTGAGAAAGTTGAGATGCCAGAGGCCTTCCTGAAAGAACAGCAAGATGTTCTATTAGCAAAGAAGAGATTTAGAGAGCAGGCTGCACTCAAGCCAGATTATGAGCAGTGGAGTCCTACTTCAAGGAACATAATACTCACTGCATGGAAGGCTGTACAAGACAAAGTTCATGAAAGAGGGAAGTGGTACAATGAGATAGAATGGCAGAAGTATGAGGCAAGACAGGAAACAATAGTACAATTCAGAAGGAAAGCTAAGCTGGGGAGGCTGCCACCAGATGCTAAGGAGCCAAGCAAATACTTCCCAAAGCCTTTTCACTATTTTGAAAGGCAAAGGCTCAAGGAAGAAGCTAAGAAGAAAGCTGATCTAAAAGGAAAGAAGACAGCTGAAGAATCTGAAGCTCCTGTGACAGCTAAAATTCAATCTGGCAAAGGGATTATCATTACAGAGCCTGATCAATCCTGATTATGTTTTAGTTCCTTCATAATGTTTTGTAATGTTGTGATGTGATCATTAAATGTAAAACAATGTAATCAAATATTACCCAGTAATAAACAAAATTTTGTTTAAATCTGTGATAGATTGTTTTATCTATGATGTTTTTTTATTATTTTGTTTATAATTAAGTATCCCTGTTTTTTTGTCATATATCATCATTTAGTACTGTTTATAAATGGTGTATATCATTGGCTATAAGGGTTATGACTTCTCCAAATAGGGGGAGATTGTTGGGTACATTGGAAAATGTGTACCTGATTTGAAGAAGCCCAACCTAGCTCAATGATATACATCAAAGTGTATTTGATGTTGTTTTGAGTTGACATGTGCAGGTGAAGAATTGATAAAGTATGCAGAAAGAAAATTCTAAGTCCAAGTGTCGACACAGAGAAGGATGTGTCGACACATAGAAGAAAGTAGTCGACACAACACTGGGAAGCAGTGTCGACACATAGCAGTTAGTCTTCAACTACACTGGGAAAAAGTGTCGACACAGAGGAAATATATCGACACATAGCAGTTAGTCTACAACAAATACTGGGAAAGTGTGTCGACACAGAAGAAGTAAGTCGACACAACACTGGGAATTTGTGTCGACGCAGAAGAAAAGCATCGACCTCAACATTGGGAAAATGTGTCGACACAGAAGAATATAGTCGACCTCAAGTTTGTCTACACCAGCAGAATGTGTCGACACATTGTGATTGAGTCGACACATTATAGCAGTGTTAGAAGAAGATTGTGTCGACACCTGAAGGCTAAGTCGACACTTACTAAGTTATGATTCTACAACAACTGTGTCGACACACAGGACTTGTGTCGACACACTGAAGAGTCAAGACCAAGTTATTTTCAGAAGAAGCTGTGTCGACTCAAAGGCAACTTAGTCGACATCACTGAAGACTGTGTCGACACCAAGATCAATTGTGTCGACACAGATAGACAGATGGTCTCGACACTTTCTGACAGACTATCTCGACAACATGTGGTTCAAGACTAAGGCACAGGACTTGTTTGAATACTTGACAGCTGTGGGTTGCCACCGGTTAACTGAAGCTGTCAGACTTGTCAGAAAACGGTTAGAAACCGGATCAGCCGGTTACCATGAAGAAAGTCTATAAATAGACAGATTCAGAAGGAGAAAGTAACTTTTAAAAACATTAATAAGAATCAAAAAGTTGAGAAGGATTACAATCCAATTCATTTCAAGAAAGTGCTAGGCACTTAAGAAGATCTTCTCCGGAAGATCAAAGAAGACTATCTAAGGATAGATCAAAGAAGAGTTCTAATCAGAATTCAGAAGAATCATTCAAAGTGCTGGATAGAGAGAGATCAAGCCAAAATTTGAAGAAGAAGAAAGAAACCACCAGTGGATTCTCAAGAAGCTGTTTGGAAATCAACTCAGCTAAGTTCATATTCAAGAAGCTTTGAAGAAAGCTCAGATACAGTTGATTTCATCAGCTGATCAAGAATTGTCTTGGCCTTTTCTCTCTCAATTTAGGCAAGACAGTTAAATAATCTTTTCTATATTTCTGTAGGATCTGTTTACACAGATCTGAGTTGTAAGCCTGTGTTATAAAGGCTGAGTGTAGGAGTGTTGAACTCTGAGTGGTAGGGCAGTTTGCCTGAGTGTAGGAGAAGGGTCTTCTCTGAGTTGTAGGCCTTGGGGCAAGGCTGAGGTAGGGCTGTTGTGCCTGAGTTGTAGGAACTAGTTGGGTTCTGAGTTGTAGGATCTGTTGATCTGAGATTAGTGGAAGTTTGGCCGAATCTAGCATACTGCTAGATAGGTGAAGGGGGAAAGTGGATGTACCCAGACCTTGGGGAACCACTATAAATCATTGTGCAATCTGTGATGTTTTATTTTTTGTGATTGCTGTGATTATTGTGTTAGCCATTGAATTAAATTCTGCCTAAAAGTTTTTATAAAAAATTAGAACCTATTCACCCCCCCTCTAGGGGTTTAGGTTGTCTTGAAAGTAAAACTATCAGATATAGCAAGGACCCTATCCTTCTGTGGACTGGCCAGAGGGACCAGGTCAATCAAAAGGAAAGACATGAATGAGGAGGGAAAATTTCTGTCTGACATCGTTGGGAAGGCTCTAATATGCAAACCCGGATCCCACGACCATATTTCAGGGGAAATGTTCAAGACTCTGGTGGCAATCGTCTGCCGAAAGCGGTTCAATTGGGGAGCCATGCTCTTTGAAAGAATTAAAGACACACTCCGAACCCCCAGCTTTGGCAGAATCATCAGCCTCTATCTGAATCAGCTGGACAGAGATACATTCGACATGAGCAAAGGAGTGCCTCTGCACTATTTGAAAAGGATGGACGTAAGCATATTCGACCGGTGGGAGCGTCGAATAGGGCAGGTTGCCAGGGAAATAGACCAAGAGGAAGCATCTACGGCCGAGGACACCAGTGCTCCTGCACATTCTATGGCAGCACCCAGTGAAGTTCCTGACGCACTGATTGCAGGAACTGAGGGGGAGCCTGTACACTCTTCTGCAAACATCATCTCTGATATTTCTCAGATAGCTAAAGATGTTGTGGAGACTTTGCAAGAAGATCGTGAGGAGGAGGTAGCAGATGAAGTGGCAGATGTGGAGGAGGAAGAGGAAGGTGAGGAAGATATGAATTACCTGGGAGATGAGGTGGCTGATGAGAAGGAGGAGGAAGAAGTAGAGGAAGATATGCACAACTCTGCAGATAACCTGAGCACTTGGAGACTGAGATGGAGGAAGAAGTAATTAAGAGGGAGAAAGTGGTGGATCCTCGGGAGGATGCTGCTGTTTCATATGAGGAACAAGCTCCTGAGAGGTCGGATGCAGGAATGCAGGGGGAGCCCTCTCAGCAACCCTCTGTCCCCCCTGTGGACTCTATTCTAGTGTCCAGCTCTCCCAGTACTTCTGCTGGGGAGCCTGACCAGGGTCTGCCTACAGCTCCTCCACTTCAAGAAACCTAGCAAATCACACTGTTAATTTTGTCCAAGGGATGCTGGATGAGCTCAAGGATACGTTTGAGAAATCCCTCAATAAAGTGCTAAAGAGACTGAAGGACTCTGAGGATCTCATGCTCAAGAATGTGGTTCAGATCAACCATAAACTAGATGTGATGGAGAAGAGATTTGATGAAAAATATACAGAGGCAGGCACAGCCGTATCTCTTCTCATGAAAGTACTAAAGAAGAATACTGACGACCTGGGAGTAGTCAATAAAAATGCACATGTTGTGGCAGATAGCATACAAAAATTTGATGCCAACATGGTGCTTCTAAATGCAAATCAAAAAGGCCTGCTGACTGAGTTCTCAAACTCTCTGAAGCACATAGATGAGTCCCTGCACTCCTATGCAAACTCCATTGCAGTCGAAGCCAAAAAGGGGGAGGAAGAATATACTACTAAAATGACCGGGCTTCAGCAAATCATCATCGACAATTTCGACCAGTCTAATGTCTATGTTTATGACAGTTGCCGGTGGTAATCCTGCTCCTGAGACTCCTGAGAATAATACTGTAAATGATGAGGAAGCAAGTGTAGAAGGAGTTCCTCTAAGTGAAGCTGATACTCAAGGGGCTACTAGGGACAGTTCCAAAGCCAAATTGATGGCCATGTTTGACAAAGAAGCCCTAGCAAAAGCCAAGAACAAGAGAAAACTTCAAGAAGGGACATATAGGGAAATGCAAGCTGAAAAGAAGATCAGATTGACGGAGGATGATGTGAGGAACGAAAAATGGAGTCCTGTATCAAAGAGTATTATCTTGGACACATTTTTGTTACAGCAGAGGGGGCAAATAAATCGAAGTGATGTATATATCCAGTACGAATGGGAGCGGCACAAAGAATTTGAAGCCAAACGTAACATATTATTCAGGAACAACACCGTGGCAGATAAAGCACCTCCTCCCAGATATCATCCAAAGCCTAAGGAATATTTGAAAGGCAAAGCAAGAAATTCCTGGCTCAGAAGCTTAAGGATAGTCTTGCTAAGAAGAAATAGGCTTCGGATCTTTTCCGCCTCTTATTGCATATCAATTTTCTCACATTATCATATGAACAAGCCTTGTGGATTTATATATATTTATATGATTTCATGTTTAACTCAAGTATTGTTCTGCTTGCTTTTGTTTTCGTATGTCTTATTTATTCTCTGGATGGTGGTATTCATCTTAGCTAGTAGGATTTTGGCTTCGTCAAATAGGGGGAGATTGTTGGGTATTGTATCCACAATTACCTGGATTTGAGGAAGTCACCTGTCAAGCTAGGATGAATTCACAATGTATTTGATGAAATATTTCTAGTTGTGCTTGCAGCAATTCATTGCTAAGTACACATCAATGTCAGGGTACAGTGGGTCAATATACACGGTTCTGTGCAACGTAATCCCTCGTTGAGCAGATCAGTGTGTTGGCCTACGTGTACTCTCTCTATTGGGGTGTACTTAATTTCAAGTACAGGGCTATGATAAAGCAAGAGCAGACAAGGAGCAAGGATGGGCCAAAGACCAGCTCACGGGTTGAAAGACGAGAATCGTCTAAGTGTAAATCGTCGAGAATCACTATGTGATTCTCGCCGATTCGTCGAGAATCACTAGTGATTCTCGACGAGTCATCGAGAATCACTAGATGATTCTCGCCAGGTTGGGCCGGCTGTCTCGACGCAGTTAGAAAATCCTCTAAGGCAGATCGTCGAGATTCACTAAGTGATCCTCGCCGATTCGTCGAGAATGACTTTGCATTCTCGACGATTCGGCGAGAATCAAATGTGATTCCCACCGATTCTCCCCGACCTCTATAACCTGTGCTGCCAGAATTCACCAAGTAGAATTCGGCGAGAATCGTAAATGATTCTCGCCGATTCGTCGAGAATCACCTACGATTCTCGCCGATTTTGACTTGGGCAAATTTCCGACACTTCCTGGACCGGTCCAGGTTTCCAGCGGTATTTCGAACCGAACTTAGGTCTTTGCTTTGGTGGGGCCCACAACGGTCATCTTTATGACCTAATGTATAAATATACAGGTATTGGTGAACAGTAAATAGACAGACACGCGAATTCAAAAAGGAGAGCCGCCGTCGAGCCCTAGCTCTGCCGATCGTCTCTGTTGCCGCTCGTGCAGTGGTCACCGTAGCAGATCTCGATCTCCTCCAGATCCACGGTGACAGAAGCCAAGTCTTGCACAACGTCTCATGCGTCTAACCAGAGATCTTTTGTCTCTTGATTTGAGATAGGGAAATCCATCCCCGTCTGAATCGATCGATCCTAGTGTGACCGTTGGAAGACCTTGCCGACTTCGCTAAGAAGATTGAATCTCCAGTGCATCGCTGCTGTTTTCAGTTGCCGCCGCCAACATCGAGAGCCTTGCCGCCGCCCTTTGCCGCCGCCGGTCTCGGGGAGATTCTCTCCAAGAAAGATCAAGGGTCGTGGACTTTTTGTTGCCTATAAGAACAAGTAGCCTAACGAAAAGGGACACCTAGATCTTCAAGTTGTTTGTATTTCTTATACACTCCAGTCTCTTTTTCTTTGTAAAGGAACATTTGGTTCCTAGTTGTAGGGTTGGGTGCAACCCGTGTTGTGGGAGTGTCGACTCCTACGTGTGGAAGGGTTCCTTCCGATAGTGCAAGTATTGGATTTCAATCCTGTTGGTGAAGTGCCCGAGTCGTCCCTGGATTGGGAGATAGGTCGAAGGGGGAAAGTGGACGTACCCAAATCGGGGAACCACTATAAATTGCCTGTGTTATTTTCTGTGCTGTGTGGTTTGTTTTGATTCTGCAGGTACAATTTTAATTCCGCAAATACATTGCAAGTCACCTATCCCCCCCATAGGTAAAGCTAGTTGGCACTAGGTGGACTTTCAGTTCTCTCAAAGAATCAATCCTTTTCAATTTGAATGGTCTACTTACCATTATACTTGAGAGATAGTTTAAGTTATAATCAGAAATCTTGATAAGATAACGTCTTGTGTTTAGGATATAATGATTAAATTTTACTATGGTTATGCATGATTTAGTACTACCTTATTTGATCCAAAAAGGGGCTGAGATTTGGAGAATTAAACACAATGATGAAATATTAGTACTATCAACGCTTACATGATATAGTTGATTACTTGATCATAATGATGAACTATAACCTTGAATGACTCAATTAAGCAAAAGTCATTGTATTGGAACTTAAGAATTGAAACAAGGTAATATTTTGGTAAATAAGATTAATTTCTTGTGGTATGACATTTGAAATGTAAGGACTCAACAAAATTGAAAAGGGGTGGATGATGAGTTAAAATTATACACATATATATGACCCCTTAATTATGATAGCGTTAAGAACTGGGATACATACGATGATACCATTATAATCACTATTAGGAGGATTCATGACAATGATATATAGTTCTTGACTATCAAAGGCGTATACGATGAAATCACACGAGAAGTAATTAGTGATTAATAAGATTCTCTTTATGCCGGAATCGATTTGTGCTAGACCTCACCATTTCTGAAAAGATACACTTATAAAGTTATGAATTAGACTATATGTGAAAAACGATTGAGAGTCATTTGTACGAACATCAATATCAATAATGATCACTTGATGTATGCTCGAAAGGTGAACACACTATGAATTATGTATTACTGTTTAGGTTGAGTCGTGATAAGTCTTGAATTTGGGGAAAAGCAAAATGATAAATTTTCCATCACACCATGATCTCGGAAGATTGGTTAGCTACTATACATAATTTGAATGATCGTTGGTCGTAAGGGACTATAATCTAAATTGCGATTGAGAAGTATTTTGATTGATAATTGGCAGAGGACTTGGAAATGAGTTCTCACAGTTTGAAAGAAGAGTAGTCCGAAATATAATGAAAGTACATTTGGAAGAAGATTGTTACCTCTAATAGGTTTCTTATAATAATAGCCATGAGGCTTAACACAGGAAGAAGTGTCGGACACCTCTTTCTTGGGTTCAGGATATGGACCCCCCGGGGCACTTGGACCGGAGTGCATAGATGGTACGGAGGCTCATATTTGACTGATCAGGGACCGGATGCTGGAGGCTAGGAGTAGACATGCCAAGTATTACGATGCACGACATCGGAAGGTGGAGTTCCAGGTAGGGTACAAGGTATTTTTGTAGATACGTCTGGTGCATGGTGTTTCTCGGGTGCGGAGACATATGAAGCTTAGTCCACGATATATTGGGCCAGACTTGATCCTGGAACGGATCGGTCCCCTTTGGCTTACCGACTGCAGCTGCCACCGGAGTTGAGTACCTTACATGACATCTTCCATGTCTCTTCCTTGCGAAGAGCTCTCCTTCGGCCAGAGCAGCACATCACTACTACAGCCGGACCGGTGGAGCCTGATAGATAAGTTAGATTGGAGCCGATCCGGATTGACGGTACGACCGTCCGAGTGTTGCGGAAGAAGAAGGTCCCTCTCGTGAAGATGTTGTGGTCCAACCATGGGCGGGAGGAGCACACCTGGGAGCCGAGGGATCTGATGTTGGAGCAACACCCGGTATTATTCACATCAGATACATTTCAATTTATGCCTTAAGGATTCTTATAAATCTTGCAAGTAGAACCCCGTAGACCCGAACTTAAATTTCGAGGACGAAATTTTTTTTTTTGTTTATAGGATTTGTAACATCCCATATTACTTATAGGCCCCCTTAACTTAGATTGGGTTAGGCATAGGGTGGGCGTTAAGGGAAATTAGCTAGGTTTGACCCTAGGTAGTAGGTTGTAGCCATGTGGGGTCCACTATAGGACCAAAGTCAAACTAAGTCAAACTAGCCTAAAAAGGGATCCTAGCCACACCATGACCCCACCACATTGCCCTAACCCTAAAAACAATCTATGTGTACCCTAGGGAAGGTCATAGGGTAAACTATAACACCCATGTTGACCCTAGTCAACACTTTGACCTAATTAGCCAAAAATGACCCTAAGCTCTATTCCTTGGATTGGGTCCACCCAAACTAACCCAATGCCACCCAATGGGTCAAAGACAACCTATACCCCCATATGGAGGAGAAAAATGGGGTACATGCATGGATAATTTGATAATTTGCCTAGGAGGGAGAAATTGGAAAGAATAGGAGGGAGAATGAGATAAATTAAAATAATATGTGGTTTGAGCCCACTTGGGCCAATGCCACCAGCCCACACATGGGATGGCTGACCCTTGCTGCAATTTAGGAAGGATTGAATGGGGTGGGTCCTACCCATGCATGCATGGTGATGCAACCAAGGCAACCCACCACCTCCACCTTGGTGAAATCGCCCTTCCCCCTCCCCTTGATATCATCGCCCCCATATATCATCTCCTCATCTTCCTCCTCACTCCCCCCATTTCATTTTGATCCCGAGAAATAGAGAGAGAGAAACCTGTAGCTGGAAGTAAGGAACCCGAAAGAAAAACACCACCACCGCCGGAAATGGCTCCCCGCCGCTCCTCACGTCGCATGGTCGCCGGGAAGGTCCTCCCTCACCTCTTTCCTCATGCTATAGATCTTAGGAATTTTAGGGTAGGGTTTGAGCTCGAATGAGCCTGAACCAAGCCTTCAATTTCGCCATTAATGGCATTCTGCATGTTCTCGGGTTGGGTGGCGCCGCCTCCTACCGCCGCCCTAGCCGCCGGAAAAGGGAGCCCCCACCATCGTGAGGAGGGGGATGAAGTTCGCCGGGGGTTTCGCCGCCGGTAGCCATCGGAAAACCGCCCGTGAAAGCCCCAGTTATCGGGCTAGATTCCTGCATGCAAATGGAGAAGAAAAGCAATGGCCGTCGGATTGCTTTAGGATTAGTGCCATGCAAATGTTTTAAAATCCTGTATTATCTATTTATTTGAATAGTGTTAAAAATCTGCCCTATAAAAGCAGACCTTTTGTAGGTCAAAGTTAAGGCACCTGTGGCCCTTTTCATAAAAAGTGTTTAACATAAAAATTATAGGTATCTGAGTTAACTTTAATTTGATATATTACACATTTATTTTGGTTTAGTAGGCTGCCCTATAGAGCCATTTTTCTAGGACTGGTCCTAGGCTAGGGCAGAAATTAAAAGTGAAGCTCATGCCAAACCAGATGTCCACATGGCCTGAAATTTTGGGCATGTGTTATATTTGGGCATATCTACCACCTGCCAAAAATTGAGAATTTTGGGGACAACTTTGCCTAAAGTTTTTGTAATAACATCAAAAAGTAAATTAATAGAATAATTGGAGTTATATGCATCCAAATGGCCCCAAATTCTGGTGGCAGGTCCTTAGAGACATCATTGGTGCTTGGTAGAAATTTAAGCACAATTGGACCACTGCATGTTGGGTTAACCCACTTGCATGTGTTGGCTACTTATATTCTTGGGGTGCTATTAGCAAGAAATGGAATATTATGTATTTAGCCGAGCTGAGGCATCCAAAAATCATGGAATATATTCCAGTGATTCATTAGGGTAAAGTTCACTCCTAGAAATTAATTATGGTATTTTTGGGATCAAAAATCCCATTAATTGGAATTTTCAAAATATAGGTCTTTGTTGAAAATAAATTGGAAAAATAGATTTTGACCAAAGGAAATTCCCAAAATCTGTCAAGTCAAAAAAATGATGTTTTAATTTACTTAGGAAAATTTTATATCTCTGTTTGAGAACTGTTGGAGCAAAATACCTTGAAATTACTATTTACCCTTTTTGTATTTAATCATGAATTGGTGGAATTACAAGTTAGAAAATTGTAGAAATATTTCTAGAGTTGTATAATTGTAATATTAGTTTTGTAGATTTATTTCAGAATTTTTGGACACACTGATAATTATTAAGTTAGAAAAATGGCATTTTGGTAAATAATTAAGAATGGAAATTGATAGGCCATTACACTATAGAAGTTAATGAAACTCTGCCATTAGTCATGAAGTAATGATATAATTGCTTAGTAATTTTCCTGCAAATTTGGTTTATGTATTTCTTCTACTTCATTTGGAAACTGGTATTTATGAAGAATTTGTATTAATTATGGGATAAATAGAAATATTAAAAGGAAAATTATGAAATCTTATAGACAGCAATGTTTTATCCAAATGCAATTCAGGAAAATTCTCTTAGGTCAGTAGATTTTAAAAGATACCAGTTAATGTGTAAAAAGACATAGGGAATAATTTTAATGATTTAATTAGAGGCCTTAATGACCTAGAAAAATCATGAAAATCACCATGCTCATTTTATTAGTCCATACCACCCTAGGATAAATATTTGGGAGTTGATGGCCCAAGGAATTGGAAGTTCGATTTCGGGGTGGTATTAGGTCATGGGCTGCGCATAGTAAAAGTAGATTGTACCATAAGGCCCACCGGGGGATAGATCGACAATTGAGCTAGGGAACATGATTGGAAATATAACCCTGGTGGTTAGTGTCGTCTTAGTGACGAGAGTAAAAGTGTAAGTATTTGGGTAACCACTAGAGCTGAGGCCGGCGGAAGACCATCGCCCTTCCGATAATAATACCTTAAGTCATTAGGATAGTTCTAAAGTAACAATGAGAGTTGGTTGTGGATTATGGGTAAACATCAATTAAAAGTAATTATCCTTACAAAAGGGAACTTTGGGCTTGTCATCCCATTTTGGTTCCTAGTGCCTTCAAGACCCCTTCATTGGGCATACCTTGGGAAGTCCTGGGATTAACCCTAAATTACTAGGTATAATAATCGGTAGACAAGAGTAGTGTAATAGGTTAAGTAAGTTGTATATGTTCTCACTCATGCCGGGTTGGAGGGACTTGGAGTCTATTGACTACTTGCTCACCCGGGCAGATTTGGAGGGAAACGATTGGTTTACATGCTCACTCGTGCCGGGTTGGAGGGACTTGGAGTCTATTGACTACTTGCTCACCCGGGCAGTGTTGGAGGGACATGATTGATTTACATGCTCACCCATGTTGGGTTGGAGGAATTAGGACAGGTTGGTCCTGCGAGCTGGAGGCTCGAGTTGAAATAATTGCATGTGCATAAAGAGAATGGTGGTGGGTCATGCGGTACTGGGCCAATCGTCATACCGATGGCAGTACGGTGACTCGGGTGACGTGTATGGGTGGAAGGGACAGTATGTTGTTTAATACTGCGGTCAGGCAGACAATCCCTAAAGACGTGCGCCCGACCTAAAAGTCTGGCAGGCTGCTAGTAATTAGTACGCAGAGACTCTAGAGTGCACTTGTCAGTATACAGAGGCGTACAAGAGAGGTCTTGGCCTGGTAGTGTGTATACCCGCCTAGAAAGCGGAGAAGCCCGATCCGCTGCTGCCGGAGCCATGACGGCGGAACCTGAGAGTGATGCTAGCTCTCGAAAAGTGGGAACTAAGGTTTGTGTGCACAAAGTCGAGTGTGTGAGTTGCACTGCTTGTTCATGTCATACCCACCATATATATGCATATCATAATCATTCATAATAACTTATGACACCTAATGTATAAGTGGTATGGGACGCTTATACATTAGGACCTGCTAAACGACCCCTTGGTCTATAAGCTTGTGTGGGCAAGTTTATAAATTAAGGTTATTTCAATTTACATATATATATATATACTGCTTGTGATAACCGACACCCCAACGTATTAAGTAGTGTGGGACATTTTATACGATGGGAGCCTTGTAGAAGATCCCTTGACTTATGTGTACTCACATAAGTGAAGGTTAAATTCCTTTCTTACTTTAACTATTATAATATGTTTATAAAAATTATTAGCTAGGTTCCCCTGTTACCTGTTTGTTTTACTCTCCACTTTCACGTCCTTTCCTTTCTTCCTCCCCGCTCGGTGCCTAGGAGCCTGGGGGAAGGGTTGGGGGACAATAGGGCTTAGTCTAATAGACTAACGGTTTTCGAACCAAATCATATTAGGGGATCGTGGAGCCCAACATGGAGGAGCAGCCAGGAGACCGGTGCGATTGAAGACAGGGCAGCCTAGCTCAGGAGTACAGCCAGCTGGGACCGTGAGTCCCGACTTCTAGTAGTTGTTTTATTTTGCTTCCGCGTGAGAGATCTGTAGTGAGGATATTGATGTACCGGGCTTAAGCCCTCCATATTCATGTACTCATTATTGGACTATATATTGTTGTACTTCTCATTTGATTTATATGATTAGTACTGTGACTGTGGACTATGCTGTGTTTACTCTGTTTTATACTTCTGTTTCTCATATTGGCCAAACAGGTTTATGATCGTACTAGCCGGCAGAATCGACGACTTGCAGTGTCGACTAACCCGTGTGTTAGTGTAATCGTAAGGCGCCGGTTCTGGGCATAAGATCCGGGTTAGCCCCGGAGAGGGGGAAACGGATCCTACAGGTAGGGCTTTGAGGAAGCCTAAGAGATCCTCAGGGATCTGTGTTGTAAGCACTTTGAGTCAAGTTTTGGAGAAGATTGCCATGTCTAACACACTGTTAGAAATGTGTGAGGGAAAGTGGATGTACCCATACCTTGGGGAACAACTATAAATTCTGGTGTGCTATTCTTATTCTTGAAAGCTAACATAAAATCAATCACATAACTCACCAAAATCAAAAAGTAGTCAAAGAGATTAAAAAACCTATTCACCCCCCTCTAGGTGTATAGCTACTCTTGAAACAGAGACTTTCATCTTTTCTTTCTTAGCATGCACTTCCCATCTTCTTCCTTCCCCCGTCGGACGCCTTGAATGAAAGTGGAAACTATGTCCTGAGGTGATCCCGCTGTCAGGATCTCACCTAGATGGTAGTTCTAGATGTCCCTCGGTGGACGTTGTGAAGTATCTTGGAACTAAGTCCTGAGGTGATCCCGATGTCAGGCTCTCATCTAGCTAGCAGGTCTGTAAGGCCCTCGGTGGACATTGTGAAGTATCTTAGAACTAAGTGCTGAGGTGATCTCATTATCAGGCTCTCACCTAGCTGACAGGTCTAAAAGGCCCTCAGTGGATGTTGTGAAATATCTTGGAACTAAGTCCCGAGGTGATCCCACTATCAAGCTCTCACCTAGCTGGCATGTCAAGAAGGCCATCGATGGACGTTGTGAAGTATATTGGAACTAAGTCCCGAGGTGATCCCGCTATCAGACTCTCACCTAGATGGTAGGCCTGGAAGGCCCTCGGTGGACGTTGTGAAATATCTTGAAAATAAGTCCCGAGGTGATCCCGCTATCAGACTCCCACCTAGCTGGTAGGTCTGGAAGGCCCTCGGTGGATATTGTGAAGTACCTTGGAACTAAGCCTTGAGGTGATCTCGTTGTCAGGCTCTCACTTAGCTGGCAGGTATGGAAGGCCCTCGATGTACGTTGTGAAGTATCTTAGAACTGAGTATCGAGGTGATCCCGCTATCAGGCTTTCACCTAGATGACAGGTCTAGAAGGCCCTTGGTGGATGTTGTGAAGATCTAGGAACTAAGTTCTGAGCTGATCCCCCTATCAGGCTCTCACCCAGCTGGCAGCTCTGGAAGGCCCTTACTAGACGTAGTGAATCACTTTGGAAGGGGATGGTCAAAGGAGAATGATGCTTATTCAGAGTATGACATGAAAGACCTAGATGCGCGAATGGGGTCTGCATAGCGTAAAGACCCATTCATCAATACCCATTAAACAATACCAATTCAATAAAACCCACTCGGCAACCCCACTCGACAAACTAGCCTCTCTAAGTAAGTAATCGAGGTTCTATCACAAGACTCATCCCTTGAGCGCAAGGCCATTGTGGTCACTGCCTAAGAGTCTAAGGCAGGTGTGAATGCTCGTAGTTGAGGTCAAGTCTTCTCTAAGACACCCTTGGGGTGAGAACGATTAGGTCGCAGCCTAGGAACTAAGGGTCGGTGATGAGTAAATGCGTGGGAGCATTTAGGAATGGTAAGAAGCGAGAAATAAAAAATTAAGAACAATTGCCATTTCGGTAGAGACAAAAACTTAGAAGGTGTGCATATATTGTATCTCAAAAATAATGTTCTTATAATTAGGGGTCTCGCCCTTGGCATTAATAATCAAGAAAAACAAAATACAAATCATAAGCAAAAAGCAGAAGCTCTTTAGGAGGAGTTGTCGGGCTTCTCACTAGAGGATCCTTTGTTCCCGCGGAGGGGTGAGTCGGCATCGTTCTCACGCTAAGGATCATCATCATCCTCGGGCACGTCGATGGTAGTGAACAGCTACGGGAGAATACTGCGCGCAGTGAGCTTCTGACCGCCTTCATTCAAAAGTCCAACCTCTCACAACACCTCAATCACTTACTTGGTCACCCCCTGGACGTTCACTCCATCATCACCTCAATCTCGTGGTTGGTGTATTGATGTCATTTGCCCCTCTCGCCGTGGGTGGCAGGAAGAGAGATTCTTACAGGCACTTATTCTCAACTTTTAACCCTGTGATCTCGCGCTCAAGGATAGCCACCCCCACACGCAGCAGTTTGGCGTTTACGGAGTGCTATGGAAAGGATATTAAAAAGAGTTAGTATAAAATGAAGAGGGAATGCGAAAGACTAATGAATTTTCACTCACTCCTTGCGATGTGTAACTGGTGAGAAGCACCTCAAAGACCTCCAGCTGCTGTTTCAGAGAGGAAACCTCCACCGAGGCAAGATCCCATGACTTCTAAACGTCGCTTATGTTCTGCTCGAGATGGTGGATGTGGCGTGATGACATGTGCGTGATCTCGAGGGCACGGAGCTGGGCCCGCGCAGTCTCATGCGCGAGGGCCTGGGTTTACTCCTCGTTAAAAATGCTGACATTCTCCCGGCTGTACAACCCAAAGGCGAATGTGAAGGCCTCACCGCTGGTGGAATCTTGATCTATCCATGATGGGATGAGTATTGAGATGGAGGACCGATTAGCCTTGTGGTCCCATTGAAGAAGGGGTTGACCTGCCTCGTCCATGAACATCTCGCTGAGGCCAAAATTCCAGTGCCCTCTCGACACCGGTCCTACGGGAGCCTTCCCTTTTGCAACGGTGATCTTGGCAGGGATCTTGGCGGGGTCTTCGACGATGACTTTTCCCTTGGCAAGCTTTGATGTTTTCGCTTTCTTGGAGTACATTGGAGGAGGTGCGTCAGGCTTCCTCTTCGGGGCACTCGGTTGAGATGAAGTACCCGGCTCCTCCCTGTAGGCCACAGCCGCAAATTGTGTGAGAGACAAGCTGGGGGAGAGAGGCTCAGCTTCCTCATGAGGCTGGTGGAGGGGGACCTTTTGCTCACCTGTGCAGACAACAAGATTAATCTATACTAGTCTATGATAGGGATTCAAGAGTAAAGAGAATAGAGTTGTACCTTCTCCGACAAGAACGGGTAGGATTGAGTCAAGGCTCCTCCACAGGGACTTGACGTCGAAGATCTTTGTACTGAAGAATGGATGCAGGGGGGTCTCGTGGACCTCGCATGCGGTTGTCTTGTAAGTCACCTCATTGTATTAAAAATGTGAGAGGGGAACATTGCCGAAGTTCCCCGACACAAAGATGAACTTCTGGGGCCAGTAGTGGTTCTTGTTGGCGAGAATGATGGTCTTGATCGTCTAGCCTGAGAAGAAGACAATCCCGTTCTTGGCCCTGAAGTTGAACAGTTTTCGAAAGACTGAGAGGTTGACCTCAATCCTCTCCTCGCGCATGTAGCAGGAGAATGCTACCAAGATGGCGAAAGAGTTAGGATTGAGTTGGGCAGGAACCACTCTGAAATACAGGAGGGTCTGGCGCACCTCTAGCCATAGGGGGAGTTAGAATCCCACCTTGAAGTGCTCTAGGGGAATGGGGAGATCCCCCTCCGGCAGGAAGTTGACTTGTTAGAGCTATCTGGATGGAACGTAGCGAACCCTGGTGTTAGTGTTGGAGTTACCATGGTGATCTAGAAGTGTTCAAACATGTAATCTCACTGCCAACGCGATATGAGCCTGCAGGGTCGCACATAAGAGCATGTGGAGAAATTGGAAGATTGACTGTGTTGGTAAGGGTTACCAATCACCATACAGAATGGGGGGGGGTCAGGCAAATGTTGCCAAGGAGATTCGTCGAGAATCGCCGAGTATGACTCGACGACTCTCGACGAGTTCATCGAGAATGATTCGTCGAGAATCGTCGAGTATGACTCGACGACTCTCGACGAATTTGTCGAGAATCGAAATGTTTGATTCCCGGCGATTGGTGATACTCGACGAATCTATCCTCGATTCTCGACGAATCAACAGATGATTCTCGCCGAATCTGTCTGCTGATTCTTGCCGAATCTGGATCTGATTCTCGCCGAACCTGGAGTTCATTCCCGGCGAATGACTCTGAAACCCTATGCTGTGTGGTCTGCGGATAGCGATTCTTTTAGGTCTGTTTATACCTTTAGTATAAATAAGGACTTAGGGTTTTGGGAGGATATGCGAATGCGTGCTTTTCTCCTGTGGCCGGATAGAACCCGACGAAAGCATTCCACCGTGCTGATCTGCTGTATCCCATACCCCGCCGGACGGAAGAGTTCCGCTTCCGCCGATCGTTCGCTCCGCCGACCTACTTTCCTGCGATAGTCGCCGGTGTTGCTATTCCTGGCGCGGACCTAGCAGTCCGTGGAAGTGCAAGGTGCAGTTGATCTCCTTCCCGATCTTTCGTGCGACGAGATTCGGTGTTCTCCTGCTCGTGTGGATTTCTGCAAAGACGTAGACGTCATTCTACGTAGAACTCGCCACCGACAAGGACTCAAAGCTTGGAGCATCTCTGTTGAGTTTTGACTCAACACCGGAAAGGTAACCTTTACCTAGTTGTTTGTTAACTTTTTGATTCGACATTCATGGCCCGATCCCTATCTCTTTGGGTTGTTCTTGATTTTTATTACTTCCGCTGTGTCCGCAAGTGTTGTGCCATCCTCTAGAGAAACCCAATAGTAGTATCAGAGCCAGGTTTCAGCCATGATTGTTGTTTTGGAAGTTAGGTTGTTCTAGTGCGTGTAAACCTAGGAATTTAGAAGTGTTCTAAATGTCTAGATTTAATCCTGGATCATCAATTGTTGATGGTTTTCCAAGGGAAATCGATGGGCCCATAACCCACAGGTTAGGGGCTCTGCCCCTTGGAACCCCGCCAGGAACGTCTGGGATTTTGTATTAATTTCTAATTGTTAGAAATTGTTGTTTGCTTAGCAGTAACCGTCCCTCGAGTGGTTAATGAACCCATGTATTGTTTTGGATTTTGAATCCAACAATGAGAGACGAGCTTGTCTACTGGTTTAAGTCGAGTTTCCTTTGCCTTTGTCCAATGCATGTAAATCTGAAAATTTGGAAGAGTCCGGATGTTCAGATTTAGCCCTTCCTTCTATCAAATGTTGATAGTGCCATGTTGTGCACATAAGAGATGCATGTTGATTTTAAAAGTGTTTTTCTTTGGATGTGCACATTGATCAAATGTTGATCATGGTTAATTGTTAACCTATAATCAAAAATTCCCTTCATCAAATATTAAGTGTTCGGATGCCTTTCCGATGGATGACACTCTTCCTGCCTCGATCGATGAAGTGTGGGCTTGCCAAAGCAAGGTGCATTAATCTATCTTGGTAAGGGTGCGAGCGGATAATTGCGATATCCCACTGTCGACATCGGGTCCAACTTAACTAGGTGACCTCAAAGGTTGAGTTCCTAGAGGCATAGGGTTGGCATGCACCATATGATGGATGCAAATAAGGAGTTATTCACCAACCATACAAGAATTGCATGAGGATGCAATTGGCAAGCGTTGCCTACCTAAATAACCACATCGTGAGAGAAAAGCCAAAGCTGACTCATTGTGTTGGTGAAATACGGATCTTGTCCACTAAGAGAGTAGCTCGCATGAACTCTCCGAATTGATAGTGAGGGCCATCATTTCAAATAAAATAGTGGGAGTTTTAATTGAAGTCCAAATAATAATAAATTGTATTTTGAAATTTTTGTACTGATATTATTCTGCATGAATTCTTGTAGAATTCCATGGCAAGTGGTTCACACTCCACTCTGTCTCTGAGAGCAATCCTTGAGAAGGATAAGCTCAATGGGACTAACTACATGGACTAGTACAGGAACCTGAGAATTGTTCTCAGGCAAGAGCGAAAGCTCTATGTCTTGGAAGAAGAAGCCCCCAAGGTGCCGACCGGGAATTCTTCCCGTGCTGATAAGGATACTTATAAGAAGTATATTGATGACGCCTTAGACATCGAATGCCTTATGCTTGCCACCATGAACTCTGAGCTTTAGAGGCAACATGAGAACATGGGGTGCAAGGAAATTGACGAGCATCTCAAGAAAATGTTTCAAGGGCAAGCTCGTCAAGAGAGGTTTGACGTCACAAAAGCATTGTTTTAGTGCAAGATGGGAGTTCGAGACTCAATAGGGACTCACGTACTCAAGATGATTGGGTATATAGAGAACCTTGAAAGGCTGGGTTTTCCTTTGGGTCAAGAGTTGGCAACAGATCTGATCCTGCAATCGTTGCCGGACAGTTATGAGCAGTTTGTCTTTAACTACAACATGAATAAAATAGACAAGACACTGCCCGAGCTCCTAGGTATGTTAAGAACTGCCGAGATCAACATGAAGAAGGCCAAACCTGCCAGCCCCATACTGATGGTGCATAAGGGCAAGGGCAAGGCCAAGGGCTCTAAGAAGACGAAGGTGGGACATAAGTCATATCTTGAGCCCAAGTGTTCTGCACTAAAGAAAAAGAAGAGCACGGTGAAGGAAGGGAAATGCCACCACTATGGCAAGGCTGGTCATTGGAGGAGGAACTGTCCTTCTTACATTGAGGGTCTGCAGAAAATGAAGGGAGGTATGACTTCCGCTTCAAATATTTACGTTATAGAGATAAACCTTTCAGCTCCTTCATCTTGGGTATTGGATACCGGATGTGGTTCTCACATTTGTACAAATGTGTAGGAACTGGAAAGGAGAAGATTGCTGAGTAAAGGGGAGGTGGACCTGCGTGTCGGCAATGGAGCAAGAGTTGTTGCTGTAGCCGTAGGGGTTTACCGTCTTTCTTTTCGTAGTGGGCTTGTAATAGAATTATATAATTGTTATTTTATTCCGGCCATAACTAGAAACATTATATCTATTTCATGCTTGGACATGATTGGATTTTCTTTTATAATTAAGAACAACTGTTGTTCTATATTTAAGAATGATGTTTGTTATGTTGTAGCCAAATTGTTTAATGGTCTTTATGTTTTGAACTTGGACCATCTGATCTATAATGTAGAAAATAATAAAAGACTAAGAACAAATGACTCAAACCCTATATATCTCTAGCATTGTCGTTTGGGCCATATAAACGAGAAGCGCATATCTAAGCTCCATAAAGATGGACTTTTAGACTCATTTGATTATGAATCATTTGAGCGACGCAAATCTTGTTTGTTAGGCAAGATGACTAAAGCCCTTTCACTGGTTATTCTGAGAGGGCGGAGGATCTCTTGGGTGTTGTACATAGTGATGTATGCGGACCCATGAGCTCCATGGCTAGAGGTGGGTATTTCTACTTCGTTACATTTACTGATGATTTCAGTAGATACGGATATGTGTATCTTATGAAGTGCAAATCCGAGACCTTTGAAAAGTTCAAAGAGTTCAAGAATGAAGTAGAAAACCAGTTGGGTAAAAGAGTTAAAGCACTCCGATCTGATCGAGGTGGCGAATACCTGAGTCATGAGTTCCGTGATAATCTCAAAGAGTGTGGTATTGTATCACATCTCACTCCACCTAGAACACCACAACATAATGGTGTGTCTGAGAGGAGAAAGCGTACTCTGTTAGACATGGTACGTTCGATGATGAGTCATGCAGATTTGCCTGTTTCCTTTTGGGGTTTTGCTTTAGAGACTGCTGCAATGACACTGAATCGCGCTCCAACGAAAACGGTTCTGAAGACACCATATGAGATATGGACTGGGAAGCGTTCTAGTATGTCGTTCATTAAAATTTGGGGCTGTGAGGCATACGTGCGACGTCAAATGCCTGACAAGCTGGAACCCAAATCGGATAAATGATATCTGGTGGGATATCCTAAGGAAACGAAAGGGTATTACTTTTACCTACCGTCCAAGGGCAAAGTGTTTGTCGCAAGGACTGGCGTCTTCTTGGAGAGAGAATTCTTATCAAGAAAGACTGAAAAGGTAGAACTTGAAGAAGTTCAAGAACCACAAGTAGTGAATGAACCGGAATTGGATTCTGAGATAGGACTACAAGATATTGTAGCTAGAGAACCTGCTCAAGAAACACAAGTCCTACGTAGATCTGGTAGACCTAGATTTGAGCCTGAGAGATATGGATTTCTCATGTCTCAAATAGGTAATGTGTTGCTTATGGATCATGATGATGAACCAGTAACCTACCAAGAGGCTATGAATGGACTGGACTCCGACAAATGGCTTGAGGCTATGAAATCCAAAATGGACTCCATGTATGCAAACGAAGTTTGGAACTTGGTGGAACCACCTGAAGGGGTACGACCCATAGGGTGCAAATGGGTCTTCAAGAAGAATACCGACATGGATGGGAATGTACAGACATTCAAAGGGCGACTGGTGGCTAAGGGTTTCAAGCAAATTCATGGTATTGACTATGATGAGACCTTTTCCCCTGTTGCCATGGTAAAGTCCATAAGGATATTGCTTGTTATTGCTGCGTATTATTACTACGAGATCTGGCAGATGGATGTAAAAACGGCTTTCCTTAATGGAAACCTCCTTGAGGAAGTGTACATGACATAACCCGAGGGTTTTGTATCCCCAAATGAAGCCACTAAAGTATGCAAGCTGAATAGGTCCATCTATGGACTGAAGCAGGCTTCTCGAAGTTGGAATCTTCGTTTTGATGAGAAAATCAAAGAGTTTGGTTTCATCAAGAATGAAGATGAGCCTTGTGTTTACAAGCGAATCAGTTGGAGCATTGTTGTCTTCCTGATATTGTATGTAGATGACATACTATTGATTGGGAATGACATTCCTACCCTGAAAGTTATTAAGAACAACCTAGGGAACTGCTTTTCTATGAAGGACTTGGGTGAAGTGACTTATAGACTCGGTATTAAGATCTATAGAGATAGATCGAAGAAGTTGCTGGGTTTGACCCAGAGTACATACATTGAGAAGGTGTTGAAGCGGTTCAACATGCTTGAGTCCAAGAAAGGATTTTTACCCATGTCTCATGGTGTGAATCTCTCTAAGGACAAGTGTCCAAAATCTTGTGAAGATAAGGATCGCATGAAGTTGATTCCATATGCTTCGGCAATTGGATCAATCATGTATGCGATGTTATGTACTTGACTCGATGTCTCCTTTGCTTTGAGCATGACTAGCAGGTATCAGTCAGATCCCGGTGAGTGTCACTGGATTGCAGTCAAGAATATCCTGAAGTACTTGAGAAGGACAAAGGATGTGTTCTTGTTGTATGGTGGAGAGGAAGAGCTCGTTGTTAATGGTTACACGGATGCTAGCTTCCAAACTGATAGGGGCGACTCAAAGTCTCAATCAAGTTTTGTGTTTTGCCTTAATGGAGGAGCTGTGAGCTGGAAGAGTTCCAAGCAAGAGACAGTTGCTGATTCTACAACCGAGGCCGAGTATATTGCTGTAGCTAACGCAGCGAAGGAGGCTGTATGGATTAGGAAATTCATCGGCGAGCTTGATGTAGTTCCTAGTATTATTGGTCCCGTAGTTCTCCACTGTGATAACAATGGTGCAATTGCACAATCTAAGGAACCTAGATCCCATCAGCGCTCCAAGCACATACTTCGGCGGTTCCATCTTATTCGTGAGATTGTCGAACGAGGAGATGTGAACATTTGCAGAGTGTCGACTGAGAAGAATATTGCGGATCCACTAACAAAGCCTCTCGTGCAGAGAAAGCATGATGGTCATACTAGATCAATGGGTATGCGATACCTAAATGATCAACTCTAATGAGAGTCTTGTGGGTTGCATGTAAACATATATTCTGTTGGCTGTTTATTGTTTATTCATATGATGAATTATGTACCTAGATTTTTCTCTTACAATTAATGGCAAGTTTTTTTATTATGGTTTCTCTATGCGATAGTTAAATGTTAACATAATAAGTACCCTTAGAATGTTCGCTTCCATAGGACATCAAGTACGTGACTTGAATGTGAGAGCCTATGATTTATTTGAAGCATCATTCTTAAAAGGTCCCTGGTCGTAGTATCATCATAGAAACAAAGGGTGATGATGATACATTAAGACTAGCACGTGTGTTGACTGATGACCAGTTCTCATAGGTCATGATATTCTTATATCAAGTCATCAAATGCATACTTGTTAATGAACAAGTTATACTGGACAAACCTAACCTGAGACTACTCTGTGGATTGTTATCTAAACGTGTCACGAGTAGGTCTCAATTGACAATGGTGTTGTAGTCCTTTGACCTGAAGTCACAACATTCATCAAGTGAGGAAGAGCGTGCTTTGATGTCATCTAAAGTCTTCCTTGAGAAAGGTTGATGATAAGGGTGGTTGTTGGGCACGTTACGTATTATTTGGGTGTTTGTGTGTGAGCAGATATGGGATTTGTCCTCCTATATGACAGGAGTTGCATCCATGGGCCCCTTGATGAAACTGGACTGAGAAATGCATGGCCATGCTTGGTTGAGTCAATATATGATATTGGACTCACCATTCTCTGGAAGTCCGTTCTAGATCAAGAAACTTGGATTGAGCTATTATGAGGGTGACACGCTCCATGCCTCTAGGTCTTTCCGGATGTAAGGGACAACGGGACAAAGACAACGCTGGAACATTGTTCATAAAGGCTTATGAGTTATGAACTCTTATTGCTTGGGTAGCAATGATGCATTGCTAGATGCCGCTCATTGTTTGTGAGGTTATTGGTTTGATACTTTCAAGATCAAGTGGGAGACTATTGGAGTTACCATGGTGATCTAAAAGTGGTCAAACATGTAATCTCACTACCAACGCGATATGAGCCTGCAGGGTCGCACATAAGAGCATGTGGAGAAATTGGAAGATTGACTGTGTTGGTAAGGGTTACCAATCACCATACAGAATGGGGGGGGGGGGGGTCTGGCAAATGTTGCCAAGGAGATTTGTTGAGATTCACCGAGTATGACTCGACGACTCTCGACGAGTTCATCGAGAATGATTCGTCAAGAATCGTCGAGTATGACTCGACGACTCTCGACGAATTCGTCGAGAATCGAAATGTTTGATTCCCGGTGATTGGTGATCTCGGTGAATCTATCCTCGATTCTCGACGAATCAGCAGATGATTCTCGCCGAATCTGTCTGTTGATTCTCGCCGAATCTGGATCTGATTCTCGCCGAACCTGGTGTTCATTCCCGATGAATGACTCTGAAACCCTATGATGTGTGGTCTGCAGATAGCGATTCTTTTAGGTCTATTTATACCTTTGGTATAAATAAGGACTTAGGGTTTTGGGATGGATATGCGAATGCATGCTTTTCTCCTGTGGCCGGATAGAACCTGATGGAAGCGTTCGGCCGTGCCGATCCGCCGCATCCGGTACCCCGCCGGACGGAAGAGTTTCGCTTCCGCCGATCGTTCGCTCCGCCGACCTACTTACCGGCGATAGTCGCCGGTGTTGTTATTCCTAGCGCGGACCTAGCAGTCCGTGGAAGTGCAAGGTGCAGTTGATCTCCTTCCCGATCTTTCGTGCGACGAGGTTCGGTGTTCTCCTGCTCGTGTGGATTTCTGCAGAGACGTAGATGTTATTCTACGTAGAACTCGCCACCGACAAGGACTCAAAGCTTGGAGCATCTCTGTTGAGTTTTGACTCAACACCGGAAAGGTAACTTTTACCTAGTTGTTTGTTAACTTCTTGATTCGACATTCATGGCCCGATCCCTATCTCTTTGGGTTGTTCTTGATTTTTATTACTTCCGCTGCGTGCACAAGTGTTGTGCCATCCTCTAGAGAAACCCAACAGTTAGGTAGTTGGCGATGGTGGAGAGATACTCTTCCTCGGTCAACTTGTAGGGGGGAGCCATGATCAATAAAACCTTCCGTGCACCAAGTCCGGCCATCAGTCTCTCCCAATATCTCACGAATGTGTGGGGGGATATAGGGCTGTACAGGCGCATGGCTTCGAAGTCGCGAGTGTTCAAGGGAGAAAGACGAAGACTTAGAATCAAAACGATAGTAAATACGGTAGGTAGGGGTGTCACAACCCGCATTTTCACCGTCTTTAAATATATATATCAGAGTAAGGAAAAATGCGCGTCATGATGCCACGTCAACAGGGGATAACTTAGGACGCTCAAGAAAAACTTTTACTTGAAACATAAAGGAAGATTTCATAAATTAATTAGAGATAATCTAGTTTAAGTTAAATAGTTTGTCGTATCTCTCGGCTTAGTGGCTCATCAAGTCCACGGCAAAAATAGTTATATGCTGTGGAAAATAGTACTTTTATGAGATTAAACATCCTACATGATTGTAAACGTCTCCCAGGGAACAACACATAGTATGCAAGACCCTAGATTTATAATGTGTTTAGCTAAAAGTCTTTACGTTAACCAAAAAGTAGTGACTTAATTTTGAAAGAGATGACATGTATAATGTACTAATAATAGGGTTTTATAAGTAAAAAATATCTAACATGCAGTCCTAACATAAAACATCCCAGAGAGCAAGTAATCCAATTCTTCACAAAGAAAAAATTTAGCAGCTAGCAAGGTATCCAAAATCAACTATCCTGTGGGCGTCAACAACCTGACACGAACCCATATCAAGTAAAAGTATGTTTAAACTAGGAGAAACAAACTAAAACAACAAACTACCTCACAACGACGAGGTGAAAACCCACAACCAACACTGCTGCTCAGGAACTCCAAAACCAGCTCCACAACCTACTAAACCTCCAAACCTGAGGCATTCCAAACACAGAATACCTCAGCAAGAAGGTAGAAGCGGTGGTAGAAAAAGTATGCCAAAAGTAAACAAAGGTCAAAAGGGGTACCAACCCAAGACTAAACATACTGAAGTAAAGTACAGAACTAGAGTACTAAAATCGGAAACATAGAACTTACGTGAATCGTCACGTACAATAAATCGCACCAGATGCACAAGGCTAAAAGGGTGGAAAACATGATTAAATCATAAGAAAGAATACTCAAAACTTTATTAGCCGCATGTGAACAACTCTACCTGAAAACATAGGCGAGGTGGTCACTCATCTGGACACACCCTCACAGATATAATATCTGTCTAACTGCGGGGGAGACTCATACACTCCACCATTCACCACAGATGCCCAAACACCCGGTAGAGTTCCATGAGGTACTAATAAAGGAAACAAATATTGCGGAGGTGGTTTCGTCCACTAACTCCCCCAATCAAAAAAATCTAACAAAAATATATCTCAGTACTTGGCTCATCGGACTCTACTAAACATTTCTAGATTTAAAAACGGTTGATCAACTTTTAGGAAGGATTTACAATCCTAGATAAATTCTAACATGTCCTACATAATAGTAAAGGGACGGTTAAAAGAGCAAGATTTAACCACATCATCAAAACATATTCCGCTTTACAAAGTTAGACTAGCAAAATTCAAGAATATGGTAATACAAGTGGATTTAAAGCAAGATATTACTGATAACAACAAAAAGAAGTTATAAATTTCAGCGGATCATGAGAATGAAGGGAGAAAAAAGGGGAAAGTAAAACCACCACTTGCCTTGGTTTTGCCTGAAAAATTCTCCAAATCACTCTTTATCGCAGATCGGGTCAGAAGAAGACGGGAGGAGTCAAAATCTTAACAAAAATGGTCGAAATAGAGGTTAGGGCCAAAAACCCTAATGAGAAAACTCAATAAATGGGGAAAGTTTTACCCCGATGGCGTAGCTCTCGTTGAGAGTTTTCCGGATCTATATCCCGTTGAAGATTTTGAGCACCGGAGCACCGTCGGCGGCCACCGGAAGATTCACGAATGAGAGGAAGTCATCGTTCTGGTTTTGGTTCGGTCTAGAATTGAAGAAGAAGAATTTGTTTTAATTATTCTTAAGTATAAGAATATATATATATATATATATATATATATATATATATCTGTGTGTGTGTGTGTGTGTGTATATGTATATATATTATTATTTTTTGTCTAAACAGGAAGAAAACGGGCAATTTAAGTGCGGGCGCGCGGAAAATGAAAATAAAGGCTAAAGATGGCTCCAAATCGAAAAGTGCTCAACATGAATGTTGTAGATCTCGTCGAGTCGAACATATTTTATGTTAACCATTTTTTTTATACTACACCGTTTTGACCCTCAAAACGGCGCCCGAATGCAGACTAGAATGGAATTCTTGAGAAGGGCCTACAGTTCTCGAGAACATGCTCAGGATTATTCGAGAAGGATGACAGATTACTCGAGAACAAGTTTAGAATTACTCGGGAAGGGCCTAGGATTTCTCGAGAACAAAGAGCAAGTACTCGAGAATAAGAAGCAGGTACTCGAGAACAAGAAGCAGGTTTACTCGAGAAGAAGAAGCAAGTACTCGAGAAGACTAACAGCTAATCGAGAATTCATTTGCATGAACAGTGTTTTTTTGTCCTGGTGATGAATAGTGGATTTTGCAAATATACCCTTAATCAAACTATAAAAATGAATAGGAAATTGTATTTTTGAATAGTGCTTTAATATTATAATAATCATATTTATATTTTTAAACAAGGAAACACGAGTTCAGAACGGAGGCCCAAACGCGCGCCAAATTAAACGAAATTTGCACTGTATGTGAACACTGACGCTACGAACCCAACGGTGAAGGCAAAACCAAAATCCGACGAGCCATTCCCGAGATATTAATTTCTAAAGTTTACGACAAATGTAAATAATTCAAAACTACAAACACGCGTCGAGACTCCAAAAATGCTCGGATCGCGACGAAACTTGACGAGCAAGTCCAAAATTACTTAACTTAATTTTTCAATACAAAATTTTCCTATTACAACAAGAATTCACGAATCTGGCCGACTCAACCGAATAGACGCGAAAATGCCTTAACGGCGTTGCGCCGTCAACTTGACATTAAAAAGTAATGCCCTACACCATAACTATGACATTACCAAAACAAATAATTTTCAAAAAGTCGGGGGCCTTACAGTTACTCCCCCTAAAAAGAAGTTTTGTCCCGAAACTTAACACAACTCCAAAACCAAACCAAAACGAGAAAATCAAATACACTAAAAAGCATGGAGGCATACCAGAAACTAAGGGAAGAGATGCAGATTAAATTCCTTCATTGCCGACTTCAATTCCCACGTCGCGCTCTCGACGTCTTAATTTTGTCAGAGAACCTTAACCATGGGAATGGTCTTTCTCTGCAACACTCACTCTTGAGATTCCAAAACACGGACATGCTCTTCCACGTACGAAAGGTTGGGCATAATCTGGGGCACCGAGTCAAGGATTTTATGATCCCTACGAACACACTTCAGCAACTGGCTCATATGGAACACATCATGGACACCAGGGAAGGTAGCAGATAAATCCAGTCTATAAGCTGACACTCTGATGCGCTCATGAATTTGAAAAGGTCCCATATACCGGGGTCTAACTTGTGGTTCCTTCCAAACCTTTTAACACCTGTCATTGATGACTACTTTTAGTAATCATTTTTGGGGTAATTTAGTAGCCTAAGTTCCTAAGTTTATTTATAGTTTCTTTTATTTTATGTTTGTTTTGTTTTGTTTCTCGTTTAAATGTCTTCTATGTTAGGATTTTATAATTTCTAACTTTATTATGTGTTTTTGTTATGTTATGTTTATGTTTAGTTTTAATATGGTTGTTATTTTTTTTTTATGTTTTGTTTAATGTCTTATTATTGTTATATTTAGTCTTATTAAATTACATTATATTATGTGATGTTTAGTTTTATTTGTTGTTATTATTATGTTCAATATTATGTGTCTAATGTTTGTTTTGTTTTGTTTTACTTTGTAGGTTCAAGCCTTTGGTGGCCGGCCCCCAACATGGTGCAGCCCTTCAACTACAAGCAGCCCAGCCCCCTCCAAAGCATGCTACCCGAGCCCCCCATGCAAGATTTGGTGCAGCCCGAGCCTAATGCATGCAGCCCAAGCATTTGTGCAGCCAGCTCACTCCAACATGTGGCCGACCCTCTTCACCTAGCCCACCTCTCATGAGCAGCCCACTAACATCCCCCTTTCACTTGGCTGGCCACCTCCCTCTCCATTTACATTGAATATTATCACTATCATTAAATATATTACATGCATTGGTCGACCACTATTCCACCTCTCTCTCCATTTACATTAAATCCTCTTTCTCTCTTTCTCCTCTTCATTATTACATGCATGAATATCTCCAAACATTTGCCCCCCCCCCTCTTTTTCCCCTTCTACACACTTCCATTCATCCCCCCTCTTTATTTTATATTTTTGTTTTCATTCCCTTAAATACAATACAATGAATCCTCCCATTCTCTCTCCCCTCATTTAAAGTAATGCATGAACCTATCTCAAAGCTATGGCCGGCAACCCCCCTTTGTCCCTTCATATTTCTGATAATCTAGAACCTTCTCCCTCTCCTATAAAAGCCACCCCATCCCTCAAGCCAAAGGTAGAAAATTTTGGAGTGAAGTTTTTAAGTTATATTTTGAGTTGGAGAGTGGAGAGAGCTTGTGAGTTGTAATTTTTGTAATAGCTTTTCATTAGTGTAAGTTTTCATTTTCATGCTTTTTCTTCCATGTTATAATTTCCTTGTTATTGTAAGTCTTTTAATATATCCTTGTGTTCCCTTATTGTGTACTCTTCTCTTTTTTTATCAAGAAATGAAAATGTTTTTCTCTTATCTTATCTTGTCTTCTCTTTCAATTATGAGTAGCTAATTTTACTTGGCATTCGATCGTGAGGATCCATGAAGTGAGATGAGAGTTTATTTTCTTTCTTAGTTTTATTTTTGATTTTTCATGCTCGATCCTTCTTTGATTTATTTTGTGCCGACTCTGTATTTCCGGTATACTGTAGTAGGCTTTGGATCGTGAGGATCCATGAAGTGAGATGAGAGTTTATTTTCTTTCTTAGTTTTATTTTTGATTTTTCATGCTCGATCCTTCTTTGATTTATTTTGTGCCAACTCCGTATTTCCGGTATACGGTAGTAGGCTTTGGATCTCATATTTAAGTAGCCGAGAGGCTCGTGAATGTGAAAGATCACTCAAAGAAGGAATGAGTTCAACGCAACCCTAGAGATAAGATGATGTAAATCTTCCGGATTGGAGTCAAATCCAATAGTGCGGGTCACCTCGATAATGTGACTTTAGGCCTTTTTGACTTGAAAGAGATTTCGGTCAAAACGTCTATAAGTCAGGGGATTTAATACTCTAGCGAGATTATTTCCTAATATCGGATCCGTCACGGTCGAGTATGATTTGCAAATTTAAAACTATATCTTTTTATCCCTCTCATTTCATTTTATGGTGATTCATTGATCGAGTGCTATCTCTTTATTATAAGTTTTTCGTCTAAAAAATCATCTTTTATTTTACTTTTTAAAATTCTCAAATCCTAACAGTTTTCCGGTAGGATAATAGTTAAAGCGTGAGTAGCAATACTTGACAACCCCGAGTTTTAAATACGACCTTGATACTACGATTCGATAGGTACACTTGCCTGTTCGGGTTTTAGCCCATCAAGTTTTTTGCGTCCGTTGCCGGGGAATTTCTTCGTCAATATTTTGAAAACGCTTTCGCTATTACTTCTGCAAAAAAAAAATCTATTTTCTTTTATTATTATAATCAACTCACATCATCTTATTTCAACCCAACCTAAATTCTCTCGAAAAGGGTAAGGGGCTTTAAGCGCCACCATTTTACCTAGTACCTTGCGAATCCTTCACCGGGTAGCCATTGGGAAGTTCGAGAGCCAATCCATCATAAAAATTTATTTTCAAAAAAAAAAATCCTTTATTCTCTTTTTCTTTTTTTTTCAAGTTTTTATTTCCATTCTCCTTTGTTTTCTTTTCTAGTGCATGACCCGAGCGAATCCATCGCTACTTGTTGATTTAGACCCAGAAATCGAACGCTCCTTTCAGAGACAACTACGATTCGGGGCATCCACTTCTCAAACAGCGGTTGAGGATTCCTACGGCGATTGTAATTTTAATTTTGAAATGGGAGACCCTAACCCAGAAATTGCTCAGCAAAGGACCATGTCCGATTATGCTCGACCCAATCTGGAGGGGACTGAAACAAGTATTGTTCGACCTGTGATTGCGAACAATAACTTTGAGCTTAAGCCTAGCATCATACAAATGGTGCAGCAATATGTACAGTTCGACGGATTACAAGATG
This sequence comes from Platanthera zijinensis, assembly GCA_039513925.1. Lineage (NCBI taxonomy): Eukaryota > Viridiplantae > Streptophyta > Magnoliopsida > Asparagales > Orchidaceae > Platanthera > Platanthera zijinensis. Next base: position 75,611,959 of record CM077095.1, on the reverse strand, counting down.
AATATCCGAACTTACATATTGCTAGTTTTCTTGAAATCTGTGATACCTTTTAAATAAATGGTGTATCATACGATGCTTTAAGGCTAATACTCTTCCCATTCTCCTTAAGGACCAAAGCCAATCAGTGGTTGAGTTCTCTTCCAAGAGGATCAATCACTACTTGGAACATTTTAGTTGAAAAATTTCTTGCAAGATATTTCCCCCTCCCGCCAAAACTGCTAAGCTAAGAAATGATATAACTTCATAATCTCAAATTGCTTCTGAGACCCTCTATGACACTTGGGAGAGGTTCAAAGTGAAAGTCCACCTAGTGTCAACTACCTTCACCTATGGGGGGGGGGGGGGGGAATAGGTGTCTTGCACAGTCTTTTAGCGGAATTAAAATTATACCTGCATAATTAAACAAAACAACACAGCACAAAAATACGCAGGCAGTTACAGTGGTCCCCGATTTGGGTACGTCCACTTTCCCTCTTCAACCTATCTCCCAATAAGGGACAACTCGGTCACTTCACCAACCGGATTGAAATCCAATTCTCACACTAATGGAAGGAACCCTTCCAACTGAAGGAGTCACCACTCCTCCACCACGGGTTGCACCTAACCCTTACAACACAGGAACCAACGTTCCTTTACAACACAAGAAAAATTAGAATGTATAAGATACAAACTACTTATGGAGCGCTTGGTGTCCCTCTTCGTTCGATGTAGCTTTCTCGACGAAGACGAAGAGTACACGACCAAAGCGCTCACTTAGAGAGGATCTCCCCAAAATCGGCGGCGGCAAGGTTTGCGGCGGCGAGCTTTGTAGATCCAACCTTCGTAGCAAAGCTAGAAAGGTCTACCAACGATCACACTTGGATCGATCGTCTCAATCGATTCGGAAAGGGAAGGTATTCCTGATCTACAAACCAAGAGACAAAGGATCTCAAGATAGACACGTGAGACACATTGCTTGACTAAGCTTCTGTCATTGGGAGATCAAGATGAGTCCAAGATCAGCGGCGGTGACTTTTTCCCGTGCGGCGACGGTGTTCTGAGCGGCGACGGCGGCGGAAAGAAATCCGCGATACTCTAGGTCACGATGGCGGCTCGTTTCTTTTCTTGGTCTTCGCTGTTTGTTTCATTCAAAGTAGGATAGTATTTATACTGTATATTAATCCAATATGACCGTTGTGTGCCCCACCAGTAGAAACCCTAAGTCTGGTTCAAAACAGCGCGTGTATACTTGGTCCGGTCCAGCGAGCCGAGAAAATTTGCCTAAGGAAAATTCGGCGAGAATCATTTGTGATTCTCGACGAATCGGCGAGAATCACTTATGATTCTCGTCGAATTTCCCTTGGAAGCATTTTAGCCAGAGAGCTTGCCATCCGGTGTGAGTCGGCGAGTATCACATTTCATTCTCGATGAATCGATGAGAATGCGGAGTCATTCTCGACGATTCGTTGAGAATCACTCAGTGATTCTTCACTCAGACTCGACGATCCTGACTTTGCCTGAATTTCGCAATCGTTGAGTCAGCCGGATGCAGTCGGCGAGAATAAGCAAGTGATTCTCGACAATTCGGCGAGAATCACTTATGATTCTCGTCGAATCGGCGAGAATCACTTAGTGATTCTCGTCGATTATGACTTAGACAATTTTTCATCTTTTCTTTCGTGAGTAGCTTTGACCCATCCTTGCTCCTTGTCTGCTCTTGAACTATCTCAGTTCAGTACTTGAGAATAAGTACACTTAATTAGAAAGAGTGCACATAATCCAACACATTGATCTGCTCAACGAGGGATTACGTTGTGCAGACCTGTGTATATTGACCTACTGCACCCTTATATTGGTGTGTACTTATCGTGGAATAACTGCAAGCACAACTTAAAAATATATCATCAAATACATTGTGAATTCATCTTAGCTTGACAGGAGGCTTCCTCAAATCCAGGTAATTGTGGATACAATACCCAACAATCTCCCCCTATTTGAAGAAGCCAAAATCCTACTAGCTAAGGTGAATTACAGCAATCCAGATAATAATCACAGCAAGTCAAAAGAAGCAAGACATAGAGACATTAAAGCAAACAGAACAATACTTGAGTTAATCATGAAATCACATATATTTATATAGATATCCACAAGAAATGTTCAAATGATTAACATGAACAGACAAATAAGCAACAAACAAAGAGATAAGCCCAAGTCCTAAGTCTATTTTTCCTTAGCAATTTCATCCTTCAATTGTTGCGCCAAGTGCTTCCTGCTCTGTCTCTCAAAGTATTCTTTGGGCTTTGGATAGTATCTAGGAGGAGGAGCTTTATTTGCCACGATGTTGGACCTAAAAAAGATGTTCCTTTTAGCTTCATATGTCTTGTGCAGCTCCCACTCATACTGACTGTATATATCATTCCGATTGATTTCCCCCTTTTGCTGTAGCATAAAAGTATCCAAAATAATACTCCTTGAAACAGGACTCCATCTTTCATTTCTCACTTCATCCTCCTTCAATCTTACTTTCCTTTCGGTTGTAGTTTCCTTGGATGTCCCTTCTTGGAGTTTCCTCTTTCCATTTGCTTTTGCTAAGGCTACTTGGTCAAACATGGTACTGAGTGTAGCTTTGGCAATAACCTTAGCAGCCTTTTTTGTCTCAGCCTCACTGAGTGGAACTTCTTCAACACTTACTTCTTCGTCAGCAGCAGTATAAACCTCCTCCGGAGGGGCAACTGGAACGTGAATGCCTGAAGCCTGTTGTACTAACCAATGACAACTCTCAAAAACATACTTATTGGATTGATCAAAGTTGTCAATGATTATCTGTTGAAGCCCTGCCATCTTAGCTTTATAATCTTCCTCCCCCTTTTTGGCTTCGAGGGCAATTGAGTTTGCATAAGTGTACAGTGACTCATCGATGTGAGTTACATTCTTTGGAAACTCATTCAGCAGGGTTTGTTGATTGTTGTTCAGAGTCATCATGCTGGCATCGAATTTCTGGATGGTATTAGCCACAACATGCGCATTCTGATTAACCACTGTCAGGTCATCCGTGTTCTTTTTAAGTCCTTGCATAAGAAGAGAGACAGCTGTGTTGGCTGCTGTGTACTTTTCCTCGAACTTCTTTTCCATTACATCCAGCTTGTGATTAATTTCAACTATATTCTTTAGCATCAGATCCTCAGATTCCTTAATTCTTTTTAGCACTTTGTCTTGCGCTTTCTCAAAAGTAACTTTGAGTTCATCCAGAATTCCTTGAACAATGTTCACAGTATGATTCGCTAGATTAGCTTGCATTGGATGACCCTGAGGCATGCCTTGGCCTTCTCCTTCCGCAGATTCACTGGATGAGCTTGATACATGCACTATCTCCACTAGGGGGATAGGGGTAGCCTCTGTAGATTTCTCAGGAATGCTCAGCAGCCTTTGCTGAGATGACTCCCCCTCCATTTGTGCGCCAGATTTCTCATAATCTATCAGTGGAGCTTGTTCCTTAGATGGAACTTCAGCATCATCCTGAGGCTCCATCATCTCCACCCTTTCCCTCAAGGTTGTTTCATCTTCAACCTCATCATCCTCCTCATCAGCACCTCCATCTTCCATATCATTATTATCCAGGGCATCACTGTCCAAGGCCTCCTCAACTTCCTCCACATCCTCACTTTCTTTTGCCAGGTTCTCAACTGCATCCCTTGCTATCAGAGAGATGTCAGATCTAACATCAGCAGGAGCGGGTAGAGACTCCCCCTCAGTTCCTGCAGTCAGCAGATCAGGAACGTCACTGGGGTCAATGACGGGATATTCCAGAGTTCTATTGTCCTCATCCCTATGGGACTCAGCTGGGATTCATCTTGCGCTTCAGCTACGGCAGCTTGCCCTATCCTCCTTTCCCATCGATCAAAGACACTTGAGTTTATTTTATTCAGATAGTGTAGAGGAACTCCTTTACTCATATCGAACTTATCCCCATTCAGCTGATTGAGATATAGACTAATTATCCTTCCAAAACTAGGGGTTCGTAGAGTATCTTTTATTCTCTCAAACAACATCGCCCCCCAGTAGAATTTCTTCCGACAGACAATGACTACTAGGATCTTGAACATCTCACCTGAGATATGGTCGTGGGAGCCTGGCTTACAGATCAGGACTTTCCCGATGATATCAGACAGAAGCTTTCCTTCCTCATTCATTTCTTTCCTTTTGATAGATTTGGTTCCTCTAGCTAGTCCACAAAACAGAAGGGTCCTGGCTCGATCCTGTTCTTCCAGAAAATCCTCTTGATCAAAGCTGGAGAGCTGCAGATATCTTGATAGTTTTCCTGCTATCATCTTGATCCGATCTCCGGCAATCTTACTCTTGATTACCAAGTCCTCCAGACGTAGCTTTGCAGTAGCAAAGAATTCCAACACCTCTTTGTCCATAATTTTGCACGGATGCTCCAGGATGAAAGTGAGTCTGGCCTCTTCGAGCATGAGGATTATATTCCTGAATTCATCCGAGGCATGAGAGAATCCTATTCGAACCAATTCGCATCCAGTGACAAGGCTGGCTGAGGTTCTTGGAGCCATTTCAAACCTAAGTAGGAAATACCCAAGTGTCTAAACCTTATTAGTCACTCTAGTATAAAAGCTACACTTCAGACAAGCCACTTCAAAGAAGAGGAAACGTTACCCTAGTGCCGAGGGTTTGGCGGAGCGACGGCGACTGGATCGGCGGGAATCGACCGGATCGCCTGACGGGAAGAAGTCGAAGGAGAAGGTGCCGGAAGCCCTTGCGTCCTTGGGACTTGGTTGACGGAGGCACAGAGAAGAACTGAGGCGATCTAAGCTGCGAGCGACAGGAAACCTGGAAGAGCTCGGGATTCTTGCGATTTCGGGAAGTCGACGAAACTATGCGAGAAGCCGGAATGCGGATCGTCGAGATGTGAAGGGTCGGCGGGATTTTTTTTTGCTATTTATAACCTTGTGAACCAGTCGGGTTCGATGGGATTTTGACTGGGTTTTCTAATAGTGTCTTTCGTATGATTGAGGAGAGTTTGACGGGATTTTCTAAACAACTCCAAGTGGCATGTTAATTTTGTTACACCCGAGTCAATAACCGAGGCATATAGATATTTGCCTCCAAGTTATTTCTTGATTATGTAACCTCGATCGAGTTGAACACAATATAAGACCTATACTTAATTCTAGAGTAATTCTAGGTGAGAGATTGTAATCTTTTGTTACACCCATTGGCATACTCAAATGGGCTGACTTATGCCTATTGATATCATTATCAAATATATAAATGTGTAACTACGAAGAATTCTTCAAGTTGTACTTATGTGTCATTTAGTAGTTGCGTTCGTTCATAAGACGTATAAACATATATGTGTATGTGTTTTTATGTCTATATAAACATTTGCTTTTAGAGTATGAGATGACATATTTGTGTGGATATACGTATATATACATATATGAATACATTTCTGAGCATCAATATAATACAACTCAAGTATTGAACTGAATGCGTGTACCTGAGATCATAAAATAGATCATGCACATCCTCTATTTGAGGCACACCAGGCGTTCAATTTGAGTATGCTATTGTAGTTAGCACTGCTCTTATTCCAAATACTTATTCCATGTCATTCTTGGAACATCACATGTCTAGTTCCCCACATGCTTACGGGAACCTAGACAAACCTGCGAAAAAGAATTACCCTACCTTAGGAACCCAATATGTATTGGGTCCTAGGTTCTTGTCAGCATAAAATATCGAATGCCTTCCTACAGGAATCCTGTCAGGAAGGCTAGCTCTGCCCAGAGGAAGTGGACATACCCTAGCCCTTGGCACTGAGGGATTGTGCCAATAATCTATGGCAAAGTGACCCACCTTGCCACAGCACCAACACTCGTGAATGTTGTATCTCCGTTTCTGACCTGATCTGCTGACTGAGGTAGTCATGATCTTAGGTATAAATGGGATAGAGCCGGTTCTGCTCACAAATTTTCCTTTTCCACCGTGATACATGGGAGAGTGGAAAGAATGCATGAGGTGAGTGTCATTAGGCCTGGGAGGTGGTGCCTTCCTTTCAGTCAGCACACTTCCAGAGGGCCCATGGGTACTTACCACAGGTTTCCTGACCCCCCTTTCCTGTGTCCTAAGGTGGAAAGAGATGCAGTGAGAGCTGGTTCCTGCAGATTCATGATGGTTTGGGGTGGAGGCCGAGAATACGAAGGGTTTAGGATGAGCCTTGGGTATTCTCTCATGGGTAGCCATGTCAGCTCTTGCACTGTGGGTATTTCCACTTGAGGGCTGACCATTCTTGCAGTGACCATGGTTGTTCCTGTGGTCATACCTGAAAGCATGATGAGTGCCCTTCCTACTCGGGGTGGGGGGTCTGAACACAGTTTCCCCATTTCTCCAAGAATTAATAATTTGGGAGATCCACCCATTTTCTGCTTTTCTCTTGATAGCATCTATCTTGGAAAAGTTAGAAACTATCCTCTTCTCGGTCTCTAGACGACTCTCTAGATCCGATATCTTTGAGTCCTTTACCTTGATGGATTCCAGTTGGAGATTCATCAAGATCTTCAGCTGAGCAATCTCCTTAGCTTGTTCCTCAGCAAGTAAGTTGCTCGTCTGAAGGGCACTCTCAAGGGAATCAAGATTTTCAATCTTTTGATTGAATCTATCCATATCCCTTGCATCATAAGAGGGACAACCCTCTGAACTATTCCTGTCTTCAGGAATATCAAGAGGAGAGGGGCAAGATGAAGAAGTTACCTGCTCCTGGATTTGCTGTTCAGGGTTACCGTCAAGATCGGCAGAGACTGTTGAGTCAGCTTCATCAGAACTACTTTCCTCAACTTCTTCTTCAGTCTCTGACAAGGACACAGGAGCCCTGATACTGACAGATTGATCATGCCCTTAATCTTCAGAAATGACAACCCCCACATAGGCTTCATCCTCTTGCTGACAACTGGTCCCTGCTTTATCTGATCCCTCTATGAGGTCTGAGATGGTTTCCCACATGGACTTGGTCGTCCTACACTTTTCCACTCTTGAACGAGATATACCGGACCAGACGTCAGTGATGATCTGACGAATTAACTTGTCCAAGTTGAACAGTGAGAGCTCGGTCTCAGACATCTCTTCGGGACTCTTGGGGTTTGGAGATTGTTTCCTGGGGTGGAAGCCTTCATGGGAATGAAGGGACCCTCTTCCAAAATGAGTGATGCGCGAGGGTCAATGGCCTCCAGATGAAACATAACTCTCATCTTCCATGTGGGGTAATACTCCGTTGTGCAAGCAGGGAGTCTCAGAGGAGGGACATCAAATTCCAGCTCCATGCTTGAGTCTCGTCTTCTTCTTGACACTAGAACCGAGATCTTACTCAAGGTGTTAACCTTATTGCTGAGTAACCTACCTCTGATACTACTTGAAAGTCCACCTAGTGTCAACTACCTTCACCTATTGGGGGGGGAATAGGTTTCTTGCACAGTCTTTTAGCGGAATTAAAATTATACATGCACAATTAAACAAAATAACACAGCACAAAAATACGCAGGCAGTTATAGTGGTTCCCCGATTTGGGTACGTCCACTTTCCCTCTTCGACCTATCTCCCAACAAGGGACGACTCGGTAACTTCACCAACCAGATTGAAATCCAATCCTCACACTAATGGAAGGAACGCTTCCAACTGAAGGAGTCACCACTCCTCCACCATGGGTTGCACCCAACCCTTACAACACGGAACCAACGTTCCTTTACAACACAAGAAAAATTAGAATGTATAAGATACAAACTACTTATAGAGCGTTTGGTGTCCCTTTTCGTTCGATGTAGCTTTCTCGATGAAGACGAAGAGTACACGACCAAAGCGCTCACTTAGAGAGGATCTCCCCAAAATCGGCGGCGGCAAGGTTTGTGGTGGCGAGCTTTGTAGATCCAACCTTCGTAGCAAAGCTAGCAAGGTCTACCAACGATCACACATGGATCGATCGTCTCAATCGATTCGGAAAGGGAAGGTATTCCCGATCTACAAACCAAGAGACAAAGGATCTCAAGATAGACACGTGAGACGCGTTGCTTGACTAAGCTTCTGTCACCGGGAGATCAAGATGAGTCCAAGATTAGCGGCGGTGACTTTCTCCCGTGCGGCGACGGTGTTCCGAGCGGCGATGGCGGCGGAAAGAAATCCGCGATACTTTAGGTCACGATGGCGGCTCATTTCTTTTCTTGGTCTTCGCTGCTTGTTTCATTCAAAGTAGGATAGTATTTATACTGTAGATTAATCCAATATGACCGTTGTGGGCCCCACTAGTAGAAACCCTAAGTCTGGTTCAAAACAGCGCGTGTATACTTGGTCCGGTCCAGCGAGCCGAGAAAATTCGCCTAAGGCAAATTCGGCGAGAATCATTTGTAATTCTCGACGAATCGGCGAGAATCACTTATGATTCTCGTCGAATTTCCCTTGGAAGCTTTTTAGCCAGAGAGCTAGACATCCGGTGTGAGTCGGCGAGTATCACAGTTCATTCTCGACGAATCAATGAGAATGCAGAGTCATTCTCGATGATTCGTCGAGAATCACATCCTGACTTATCCAGAATTTCGCAATCGTTGAGTCAGCCGGATGCAGTCGGCGAGAATCAGCAAGTGATTCTCGACGATTCGGCAAGAATCACTTATGATTCTCATCGAATCGATGAGAATCACGAGAATCACTTAGTGATTCTCGTCGATTATGACTTAGACGATTTTTCGTCTTTTCTTCCGTGAGTAGCTTTGACCCATCCTTGCTCCTTGTCTGCTCTTGAACTATCTCAGTCCTGTACTTGAGAATAAGTACACTCCAATAGAGAGAGTGCACGTAATCCAACACATTGATCTGCTCAACGAGGGATTACGTTGTGCAGACCCGTGTATATTGACCTACTGCACCCTGACATTGGTGTGTACTTATCGTGGAATAACTGCAAGCATAACTTGAAAATATATCATCAAATACATTGTGAATTCATCTTAGCTTGACAGGAGGCTTCCTCAATTCCAGGTAATTGTGGATACAATACCCAACATAAAGAACTTTTGAGAAGATGCCCACATCATGCTCTGCCTGTATGGTTACAGGTCCAGACATTTTACAATGGGATAAATCAAGAAACTAAGCAAATGATAGATGTCGCTTCCGCTGGTTCTTTGGACCGCAAAACTCCGGAAGCCGCTCTTGAGCTTATCGAGGACATGGCGATGAACACTTATCAGTGTAAATCGTCTAGGACTCGCCCAGCTAAACCTGCAGGTATCTATGAAGTAGATTCAGTGACGCAACTGGCGATACAAGTGGAAATGCTGAACAAGAAGATTTCGGAGATGACTGCTGCCTCCACTGCTAAGGTATTTGAAAATGTGAATGCTGCTGCTACTGCCGAGCAGGTGGATTATCTGGGGAACATACCAAGGCCTGCTCAAAATAATTCTGCAAACAATTTTTCTGCCTTTTCAAATTTTTCTTCTCCGCCTTGTTTTAATTCTTCTTCAAATTCATATCATCCTGGATGGTGTAACCATCCTAATTTTTCTTGGAGTAATCCCACAAATGTCACACGTCCACCACACGATTTCACTCCACCACCACCACCACAACAAAACCAAAATCTTCAAAAAACTCTCTCTTTGGAAGAAATTTTATCTAGATATATAAGCTCAAACGATGCTACTATTAGAAACTTTATATGGTCGATGAAAAATTTAGAAAACCAGGCCGGGCAACTTACAAAGGCTTTTTTCGAGAGAACACCTGGGACTCTTCCCTCGAACACTGAACCTAACCCAAGGGAGCACACAAATGTGATTTCCCTTCGGAGCGGTAAGGTTGTTAACGAGCCCACCACAAGGGAAGAGCCAAAGGTGATTGTCCCTCCTACTGCCGGAAACAATTATCCCTATGGAAAATGAAAAATCTACTTCTAAAGGAAAAGATATTTCTGTTTTGTCCGATTTTGAAAAAGAAAAAGATGACGTTCAAAATGATGCTCTGGTTGTTGTAAAGGAATTTCCGCCACCTCCTTATCCGGCTCAACTTAGGAAAGAAAAGCTAGATAATCAATATCAACGCTTTCTTGAAATATTTAAACAAATTCATATTAATTTGCCGTTTCATGAAGCGATTAGTCAAATGCCTAAGTACGCCAAATATCTTAAAGATTTATTAACAAACAAAAAGAAATTGGAAAATCTTTTTCACGTGATGTTAAATGAAGAGTGCTCGGCGGTCGTTAAAAACTCTACTCTTCCTAAAAAGATAAACGATCCGGGTAGTTTTTCCATTCCCTGCGTTTTCGGTGATCTATTCGTTAAACATGCATTAGCGGATCTTGGAGCGAGCATAAATTTGATGCCTTTTTCATTGTTTAAGAAGCTAGGATTGGGCACTCTTAGCCCTACAAGAATGAGTATACAGTTAACCGATCGATCGATTAAGTATCCATTAGGTATCGTTGAGGATGTGCTAGTGAAGGTCGACAAATTCATCTTCCCAGTGGATTTTGCCATTCTCGATATTAAAGAGGACATGGAGGTCCCTCTTATCCTTGGTCGTCCCTTCCTAGCCACTGCTCGCGCAATCATAAATGTGAGTGACGGAAAACTTTTTCTGCACGTGGGAGATGCGGAAGTTACATTTGATATTAATAAATCTATGAAACACTCTTTACCAAATGATGATTCTTTTTTTTTCATTGATGACTTAAAAAGAAGACTCCTATATTCCTCCAAAGGATTTTGCATCCTCTTTTTCTGAACTTTCATCAAATGTTTTTGAAAACACTGTTATGTCCGTACAAGCAAAATTCGAAAATGACTCTGATTTTAGACAAAAGAATCTTTTTTTGAAAATAATAAAAATTTGAAAAATTATTTTGATAAACCACCCGACCCTGAAACAAAAATCTATCACGATAAGTACTTTCGCCACCATAAAAATGTTAAGCCAGACGATCAAGTTCTTCTTTTAAATTCACGTCTATGTATCTTTTTTGGAAAATCTAAATCTCGTTGGTCTGGACCATTTACGGTGATGGATGTTTATTCTGATGGAACTGTGCTTCTATCGCACCCTGATAAGGGTGACTTCAAAGTAAATGGGCATAGACTTAAATTATATTTTTCTAATGATTTTGTGTCTCCTACAATGGAGGATCTTGCCTTGGACTCTTAAATTTTTATGGAACATTTTTATTTTATTTATTTTTGGACTTATTATTATTATTATTATGAAACTTTTATTCAGACTTTAAATTATTGTAATAAAAAACATTCTTGGGAGCCTGCCCAAGTATTTTCTATTTTTTTATTTTTGCTCTTTCTCCCGGTGGCTCAAGTACAAGTTCATGATCACCGCTCCAACGCTGCTGATATCAAGATGGATCAAGTCAAACCTGCTGACGATCAAGTGCGCTAAAAAGCAAGCATGGGGGAGCGACATCCGCCTTCATCTCATAAACCCAGGGAAGTCCTGTTTTTTTTATTTACTTTACTTTCTGCATTTTCTTTTTCTCTCTTTCTCAGTCTCCTTCTCTTTTTTCCTTCATTGAGGGTAATGAAGAATTTAAGCATGGGGGAGGGTTTTATAATTTCTAAAAAATTAATAGAGTATTTTAATAGTATTGCTATTTATTTTAACTTCTTTAAAAAAAATCCAAAAAAATATAAAATACAAAACCCAAAAAAAAAAATTAGAAAAACAAAAATAAAAAAATGTGCTAAAATCTATTTGAAAAACAAAACTTAAAATTATTTTCTATCTTCATTTTTATGTTGCTTCTAGTGATGTGTAGGCCCGTACGGTTCTATAGTTCTATTTAGATTTCTTTGAAACGGTTTTCTAAACTATCATTTTAACATAGCTTAGTTTTACTAGTTTCTCTTTATTAAATATAGGCATTTGTTTTTACGTTATAAGTTAGCAATTTGTAGTTATGTCTTTTTATTCGGTCAAGTTGCTTACGAATGGTTGCTAGGTAATATTAGCTCTTTTTCATTTGTGGGGTAGTCTTTCTTGGTATCTAGAACTTATCCCAAGCTACTCTCGAAACATTTGCGTCGTTTTTACGTACTTTAGAAATGATTTAGGCCACCCTTCGACTAGTTTGAGCTTTTCTTACCCACCAAAAAAAATACCATTGCAAAACAATTTTGGGCCTTTTCCATGTTTTCTTTGTTTTTAGCTCCACCTTTCATTTCACTATTTTCACCAAAGCCAAACTTCCTTTCCTATTTTTCACACTAAATTTTGAGCTTAAAAATCTTTTTTTGTGAAGGGGTATTATTTTTTAAATGAAAAGGAAATTTTAAAGCCTATTTTTGGAGCTCTCCTTTATGAAAAAATGTTAGTATCAAGATGTTATCAAATTAAAAAAAGAAGAAAAAGAAAAAAAAAGAGAAAAAGTTTATTTGTGGCCAAATTATTAAAGTAAAAATTTATGGCCTTTTGTTATTTAAAGTACTTATCATTTCTCTTCATGTTTTATATTTTTGAGCTCAACCTTGGTTTAGTGTTTAAGCCCTCATGTTTATCCTTATTTTCATTTCTTAATCATTTACCTAAGCCAAGTCTTAACGCCTATTTTAAGTCCTATTGATCTTTAGAACGTAAATTCGCATAGTGGAGAAAGTGTGAATGAACAAGCCTATGGCCACCATCATTGATGGATTTCTTTGGAGGTTATCTTGAGGTGTTTAAGGGTTAATTTTTATCTAGCAACCTAGTACTTTATTAATGCGCCGTTTAATTAGAACCTCTACTTTTGTTTTACTTACTTTCATTTATTTTGGATGCCTTGTTTTAAGATTTAGAAATGTGTAAACTTTACTTATGTTTTAATGAGATATTTAGGTCTCCACTTTCAAGTTTTCTATTGTGCATTTCTCACCCCACTAGTAGATAACATGAAAATTAGATAGTTTAATTTTTCATGTTTTGGTTTTCTTAACTATGGAACCTAAAAAAAATGGCGCTTTTGCTTTTTCCTAGTTCTTTATTTCTATTTGCTTGAGGGCAAGCAAATGTCTAAGCATGGGGGAATTTGATGACTACTTTTAGTCATCGTTTTTGGGGTAATTTAGTAGCCTAAGTTCCTAAGTTTATTTATAGTTTCTTATATTTTATGTTTGTTTTGTTTTATTTCTCGTTTTAATGTCTTCTATGTTAGGATTTTATAATTTCTAACTTTATTATGTGTTTTTGTTATGTTATGTTTATGTTTAGTTTTAATATGGTTGTTATTTATTTTTTTTATGTTTTGTTTAATGTCTTATTATTTTTATATTTAGTCTTATTAATTTACATTATATTATGTGTTGTTTAGTTTTATTTGTTGTTATTATTATGTTCAATATTATGTGTCTAATGTTTGTTTTGTTTTGTTTTATTTTGTAGGTTCAAGCCTTTGGGGGTCGGCCCCCTACATGGTGCAGCCCTTCAACTACAAGCAGCCCGACCACCTCCAAAGCATGCTACCCGAGCCCCCCATGCAAGATTTGGTGCAGCCCGAGCCTAATGCATGCAGCCCGAGCCTATGTGCAGCCAGCCCACTCCAACATGTGGTCGGCCCTCTTCACCTAGCCCACCTCTCATGAGTAGCCCACTAACATCCCCCTTGCACTTGGTCGGCCACCACCCTCTCCATTTACATTGAATATTATCCCTATCATTAAATATATTACATGCATTGGCCGGCCACTATTCCACCTCTCTCTCCATTTACATTAAATCCTCTTTCTCTCTTTCTCCTCCTCATTATTACATGCATGAATATCTCCAAGCATGTGGCCCCCCCTCTTTTGCCCCTTCTACACACTTCCATTCATCGCCCCTCTTTATTTTATATTTTTATTTTCATTCCCTTAAATACAATACAATGAATCCTCCCATTCTCTCTCCCCTCATTTAAAGCAATGCATGAACCTATCTCAAAGCTATGGACGGCCACCCCCCTTTGTCCCTTCATATTTCCTATAATCTAGAACCTTCTCCCTCTCCTATAAAAGCCACCCCATCCCTCAAGCCAAAGGAAGAAAATTTAGGAGTGAAGTTTTTAAGTTACATTTTGAGTTGGAGAGTGGAGAGAGCTTGTGAGTTGTAATTTTTGTTATAGCTTTTCATTAGTGCAAGTTTTCATTTTCATGCTTTTTCTTCCATGTTATAATTTCCTTGTTATTGTAATAGTCTTTTAATATTGCCTTGTGTTCCCTTATTGTGTACTCTTCTCTTTTTTTATCAAGAAATGAAAATGTTTTTCTCTTATTTTATCTTGTCTTCTATTTCAATTATGAGTAGCTAATTTTACTTGGCATTCGATCGTGAGGATCCATAAAGTGAGATGAGAGTTTATTTTCTTTCTTAGTTTTATTTTTGATTTTTCATTCTCGATCCTTCTTTGATTTATTTTGTTCCGACTCCGTATTTCCTGTATACGGTAGTAGGCTTTGGATCTCATATTTAAGTAGCTGAGAGGCTCGTGAATATGAAAGATCACACAAAGAAGGAAGGAGTTGAACGCAACCCTAGAGATAGGATGATGTAAATCTTCCGGATTGGAGTCAAATCCAATAGTGCGGGTCACCTCGATAATGCGACTTTAGGCCTTTTTGACTTGAAAGAGATTTCGGTCAAATTGTCTATAAGTCAGGGGATTTAATGCTCTAGCGAGATTATTTCCTAATATCGGATCCGTCACGGTCGAGTATGATTTGCAAATTTAAAACTATATCTTTTTATCCCTCTCATTTCATTTTATTGTGATTCATTGATCGAATGCTATCTCTTTATTTTAAGTTTTTCGTCTAAAAAATCATCTTTTATCTTACTTTTTAAAATTCTCAAATCCTAACAGTTTTCCGGTAGGATAATAGTTAAAGCGCGAGTAGCAGTACTTGACAACCCCGAGTTTTAAATACGACCTTGATACTACGATTCGATAGGTACACTTGCCTGTTCGGGTTTTAGCCCATCAGTCATCGGAGAGACTTTCAGAAAAACCATGTCCCAAACGTCAAACTTCAGATCGACCCTTCGTCGATTAGCATACTTCTCATAACGCTCCTGTGCTACACGGAACTTCTCCCGAATATGAGTCACAGCACAATTCATCTCTTAAAGGGCTTTCGGACCTAGCAGCGGTCTCTTACCAACTTCAGCCCAAAATAAAGGAGTCCTACAATGCCTTCCGTACAAGGCCTCAAACGGGGCCATCTGTAGACTCTCTTAGTAACTATTATTGTAAGTGAATTCCATGAGTCTGAGGCACTCATCCCAAGCACCACTGTAATCCAATATGTAACACATGATCATATCTTCCACGATCTGATTAACTCGCTCTGTTTGACCATTTTTTTTGCGGATGATAGGCGGTGGAATACCTCAAATCGGTACCCAACCCCTCCTGTAAACTCTTCCAAAAGCAAGATGTAAATCGAGAGTCTCGATCTGATACAATGCTAACAGGCACTCCATGTAATCTGATGACCTCATCAAGATATAACTCAGCTATCTTTTTCATAGAATACCCAATCATAAAGGGAACAAAGTGAGCACACTTTGTCAATCTATCGATTATCACCCAAATAGAGTCGTGCCCACAGGGGAGATTTTGATAGACCGGTGATGAAATCCATTGAAATACTCTCCCATTTCCAACTTAGAATATCAAGCAGTGTTAATTTACCACCAGGCCTTTTATGTTCAGCCTTGACATGCTGACACGTATAATATTTCGACACAAATTTTGCTATATCGCTCTTCATTACAGACCACCAAACAATTTGCTTTAGATCTTTATACATTTTGGTGGAACTAGGATGGTAGGTAACATTAGAACCATGAGCTTTATTGCAAATCTTATCTCGAATGTCACCAAAAGCGGGAATACAAATCTATCCCGATATTTAAGAGTATCTAACTTATCCAAAGAGAAATCAGGTAGCTCTCCCTTTTAGTTCTATTCCAGATGCAATAAATCAGGGTCATCCTTTTGGCGCACTCTTATAAGGGAAATCCAAAGGGCTCATCTGCTTCCAAACTAGCAGGCACAGTACTATTCCCAACTTCAATGTCCATCAACAAGAATACTTCCACCAAGGATTGCACAGATATATTGAAAATTTTGGCAGTCTTTCTACTCAAGGCATCGGCCACTACGTTAGCCTTTCCTGGATGATAAAGGATCTCGACTTCATAATCGGCCACATACTCTAACCACCTACGCTGGCGCAGATTTAGCTCCTTTTGAGTGAAGACGTGCTTCAAACTCTTATGGTCTGTGTAGATCTTGTACAGTGTGCCATACAATAGATGACTCCAAAGTTTCAGTGCATAGATTACAACATCAAATTCCAAATCATGCGTAGGATAGTATCTTTCATGAATCTTTAATTGTCATGATCCGTGCGTGATCACCTTTCCTTCTTACATCAAAACACAACCAAGTCCAATGTGTGATGCATCCACATTCACAGCGTACTCGACTCCTTTAGTAGGTAAAGTTAAAATTGGAGCATTACACAATCTCTTCTTCAACTCTTGGAAAGCTTCTTCACACTTATCTCTCCAAATGAACGTGGTGTTCTTCTGTGTAAGTCTAGTCAGAGGAGCAGACAATACAGAGAACCCTTCCAAGAATCTTCTATAATAACCAGCCAGATCTAAGAAGCTCCTAATCTCTTTAGGAGTAGAAGGTCTCTTCCATTCCATCACAACAAAAATCTTGGTCGGGTCTATAGAAATACCATCCTTGCACACAACATGGACCAGAAATGACACGTGGGGTAACCAGAATTCGCACTTACTCAACTTGGCATAGAGTTTGTGCTCCCTCAGGGTTGACAAAACTAAGCGCAAGTATCGAGCATACTCCTCAACACTGCGGGAATATACGAGAATGTCATCGATGAACACAATCACAAAACAGTCCAAGAAATCTTTGAACACTCTATTCATTAAGTCCATGAAAGCAGAGGGTGCATTTGTCTGTCCAATATACATCACCCAGAACTCAAAATACCTGTGTCGGGAATGAAAAGCCATCCGTGGTATATCAGCCTCACAGACCCTCAACTGGTGGTATCCTGAACGAAGGTCAATCTTCGAAAACACGGCGCACCCCCACAACTGATCAAATAAATCATCAATCCGAGGCAACGGATATCGGTTCTTGATGGTTATCTTATTTAACTCCCGATAATCTATGTAGAGCCTCATGGAACCGTCTTTCTTCTTTATGAACAAAACTAGGGCACCCCACGGAGAAGAACTCGGCCTAATAAAACCACACTACAACAAATCATCCAGCTAAGTGCGCAACTCCTCTTACTCACGTGGATCCATACGGTATAGTGCTTTAGCAATAGGGCGAGTACCTGGCTTGAGGTCTATCACAAACTCCACCTCTCTCTCAAGAGGAAGTTGATGTAGGCTTGACCATTTGGGGGTTGTCGAGATGGACGCAACTAAAAACTAGACTCTCTAATGCGTCTGCTATATCAAACAATAATAAAACGCAGCAATCTATTCTCGTACGTCCAAGAAATATTAAACTAATACGTTGGCTTTCTCGGAGAGGAATTAGTACAAGCATGTGGCGTGCGTGTTGGAGATGACAATAAAAAGTCCATGTACTTGAGCATTAATACAAACATGAGGGGTGCATGAAAGGGAAGAGAGCCTTAATACAAATTCAGATTTTTCCATGAAAAGGACCCATATATGATTTCAGATTTTAACACAACTTCAGATTTTAACAAGCAATTTCAGATTTTCCATGAAGGTGAATTAGCCAAGCCCATTGACATTAATCGCAAGCTTTCACAATCATAATCGAAGAGGTCCCGGACTAAAGCAATGATTCAAAATAAGTCCGAGTTATCCCCACATTAAACAACAAAAGGGTATTCCTCCAATCTAAATTTATATGAGAAAATCGGACAAATTTAGTTTTAAAATCAGATTTTCTAAGACACAAATAATATCAATATTCCGGATGAGAATCTCGGCCTCATTCTCCACCATAACCTCACCAATATTAAGAAGAAAATGCACAAGCAAGAGGGAGAGATTACCCCAAAATCTGAGAACAATGTTTGAGATCTAGTAGAGATAATCCCGCTTCCACGGATGCCGACGGAACCACTCCGGATGGAGACGCAAGCTACCTTCTTCGGATCTCGGCGGAGGGAGTCCTTTTTTTGTTGAATCTTCAATAGTGGGGGGGAATGAAAGCTTGGGGGGCTGTCCAATATTTATGGAGAGGAGGAGAGGGTTTCGGCCTTGTGAGTGGAGGGTGTTGAAGAGGAATCGGCAAGGGGAAAGGTGGAGGGCTGCTCGGTTTGGAAGAGGGCTGGTGGCTGGGCGATTTTGGAGGGAGGAGAGAGGAGGGGGTTCCACGAAATGAGAAGAGGAGGGGAGGAGGGGTGGCCGGCGGCCACAAGAAGAGGGAGAGAAGGAAGGGGGCGGCAGCCCAAGGAGGAAGAGAGACTAGGTTTCAGAAATCTGAATAGGGTTTTTTTTTCATCAATTGTCTAAATGAAAAGTTATAACACAAAGCCTTATAAAGGCTCACAACACCAAGGCTATATGCAGCCCAAAGTTTGGCTGAACATAGGCCATAATACATGAAATAAACACACACTAAAACACATAAGATGACACCTCATTTCTAAGAAAATAAAATACATAAAACTAAACAAATAAAATATATAATTATACATTTATTCTTTGATTGGAATAAATATATAACCATATATTTTTAAGCTTCGGCGACGGCGGCGGATAGAGCGGTAGCACTCCAAGTCTTCACGTTCGGCGGCCAACTTGCGACAACGGCCATCATCATCTTCAAACAAAATGTCGCGGAGGCGACCCGCAACATCAACTAGTAAATCTCGAACCCATGGCGGAGCGACGTCGCCATCAATCCTCCCCCGCTCAAAATCACTCATCACCGATGAGTGGGCCGAGAGAGAGCGACGGAAGAAGGAAGAAGCACCCGGAGGCAAATCTGGCCTGAGTAGCCATGTAGTAGAAGAGCGGTCATCATCCACCAAACAGAACCTGTCAAGCACAACAATAGCAGCAAGACTTTCGAGGAACCTCGAAAGGGTGTCAATCAAAAGAAAAATAACTATTGTCTTACCATCCGATGCAAGAACCGAGGAATCCGAGTGGAAGAGAGACACGACAGAACTCACACTCCCCAACCCAAGAGAATATATAGTGGGAGGTAGAAACGTCATAGAAAGCCACTCAGGTGGAAAAGAGACGTGCAATATAAAATCCGGAAAATTGAAAAGAGGTGAAACACCCCATGCATCGCAAAAATCCAAATAAAAAACGTCAATTCCGAAATTCTCGTTGGTTATAGAAAGGTTGGCGTTCCTAAATGTTATTTTATTGACGGCATCAAAAGACATCCGCTCGGGGACTAACCAGACCAAATCCAAATCATCAGCTCTAGAATAGGACGCTCTCAGCAGAGAAAGGAAGTACGTGCGATACAATGCAAAATGAACAGCTAAAGTCATCGACATGGGCAAAAGAGGATCAAAAGTGTAAACAGTAGTGGACACCACGTCAAGAGGCACAATCAAAAGAGGTTCGTTAGCTACCGCAATCGCAGACATACATGATGACGTATACTCAGAAAAATATTCTATCATAGAAAATGCGTAGTCAGATCGACGTAGTGTGGTGTACAGACCGAATATGAAAACTAGTAACTCATCCATGCAAATATGTCGGGACAGTCCCAAAGATGGAGAAACGAAATCAGACAACGCATACAAACTCGGACTAGGCATAACAGATTCATGTCCTAACATAGGTGCTAGTCGGAAAAAAGGATCAGGGGGGAGGGCCGATAAAATCAAGTCCGGTGACAAAATCAAATCAGATGGGTCATCAAGACCAGTGGAAATCATCAGGGGAATGTCATCCGGAATATCACCATAAGAGTCATCCGAAAATGCCTCTCCCACACAAGGTAAGTCTACCAATACGTCATTTCCCTCGTCAGCTAACTCTTCCCACGACGAGGGGATGTCATCAAAATCAGGACAGGGGGTAGGACAGACCAAATCCCGGGGAAAATCAGACTTAGCTTGAACTTCAAGCAAAGACGATACAATCAAAGAACTACCTCCCGGGTGCTCACTACTAACATCATCCCAAGGGGCCTCGTCCAAAGCAGTCAATACATCTACCAGCTCGGGGTCATCAGAAGACTCCACAATAATCATGGGACTGCTTCCCGGGTGCCCAACACTAATATTAGCCCAAGTTGACTCTTCGGATCCAGACAACGCATCCACCAGCACGGATTCATCAGAAGACTCCTCAATAATCAAGGGATCCGGACCAGTACTATAGGCAAGGGATAAAGGGATAATCCCAGGGGAGGATATCTCAGAGGAGAAATCCTCATCCAGATCACTAGGATACCCAAGATCATCAGCGTCACTAAGATCGTCAGAAATATCTAAATCGCCCTCAGTAGTGGGCTCAGTCAAGGACACAGACGCAGACTCAATAGGAGAGTCAGGGACACGATCAAATAGCTCGGTGGGAGTCTCTAAAGGGCCTATGGGTGTAGTCGGAATAATACACTCAGTAGGGACAAGATCAGGCACGCCTCTAGACTCACATATGGTGTTCGACGGGATGTCGATCGTAATAGGAATACTCTCACCCCGTGGGCTCATGGCAGTCCTATCAATCACATCTACCGAACTCAGAACAGGCGAACTAAGCTTCTCCTTTACTCCAAAGGTGGGTTTAGGAGAGCTAGGGGTAGCTCTACCAACCCGAGGCAATGGTCTAGTACGAGGGAATAAGAGAGGTCGATAATCAGAGGGGGGACTAGTGCCCCGGAGAGAAGATGTCAAGTCATCCGACATACACGCGGGAGCGTACTGGTCGGTGAGGAGATTCTTCATGACAAGCCAACAGACAACTCTCCCAACGCGTTTCACTTCGCTGAGCCAGAAGTGTTTGGCTCGACCCAACAAATGCATGTTCGCCACATAGACCATGGTGTAGCCCTGTAAACGCTCATGCTCGAAATAGAGCTCCATGTCATCTACCCAACGAAGGAAAATCAGGGGACCTCCCAACCCATCGTAGGTGGGGGCAACGCTCCTGGAAGGGTAAGACACGACATCAGTCAATTGGTCGGGATAATGATTAGGCTGACGGTAAGGCCAAGGGGTATGGTGCCCAGGAAGGTGGAGGTTGGTGTCCTCTAATTTGGGCAGTCCATTCCTTAATGTAATCTAGTTGATGTCTCGTCCCGTGGCGGGAGGCATCAACATCATAAGCCATGACTCGTGTGGGTGGAAGAGTATACTCTAGACGGGTCGAATGCATGCAAAAGTGTAGAAAACAGTTTTGAAAAAGACTTAGAAAAAAACAGATTTTGAAGGGAAAATTGGCCTAAAGCTGACAAAAATTACGACGAAATATTTTATACCGGAGTCGATACTAGCCTAAAGCAAGATATTATTTAAATTTAATACTACTAAGAGAGTGAAGAAAAAGCAGAAATTTTCTTTTTTTGAAAAAAATTAAAATTTCAGATTTTAGCGCGCTATTCGCAGGCCAAAATCTGTATTTTTTTAAAATGCAGGAATTTGATGAAATTGCTGAAATTTTTTTTTTTTTTGATTTTTTTTTTGCTGAAAGTGACTAACCAAGATGACAATAAGAAACTAACAAGCCTACGAGAGAGAGAAGGATGGTGTCGATTGAGAAATCGGCAATAACCTCCCTCTGATACCAAATTGATGTAGGCTTGACCGTTTGGGGGTTGTCGAGATGGACGCAACTAAAAACTAGACTCTCTAATGCGTCCGCTATATCAAACAATAATAAAACGCAGCAATCTATTCTCATACGTCCAAGAAATATTAAACTAATACGTTGGCTTTCTCGGAGAGGAATTAGTACATGCTTGTGGCGTGCGTGTTGGAGATGACAATAAAAAGTCCATGTACTTGAGCATTAATACAAACATGAGGGGTGCATGAAAGGGAAGAGAGCCTTAATACAAATTCAAATTTTTCCATGAAAAGGACCCATATATGATTTCAGATTTTAACACAACTTCAGATTTTAACAAGCAATTTCAGATTTTCCATGAAGGTGAATTAGCCAAGCCCATTGACATTAATCGCAAGCTTTCACAATCATAATCGAAGAGGTCCCGGACTAAAGCAATGATTCAAAATAAGTCCGAGTTATCCCCAAATTAAACAACAAAAGGGTATTCCTCCAATCTAAATTTATACGAGAAAATCGGACAAATTTAGTTTTAAAATCAGATTTTTCTAAGACACAAATAATATCAATATTCCGGATGAGAATCTCGGCCTCATTCTCCACCATAACCTCACCAATATTAAGAAGAAAGCGCACAAGCAAGAGGGAGAGATTACCCCAAAATCTGAGAACAATGTTTGAGATCTAGTAGAGATAATCCCGCTTCCACAGATGCCGACGGAACCACTCCGGATGGAGACGCAAGCTACCTTCTTCGGATCTCGACAGAGGGAGTCCTTTTTTTGTTGAATCTTCAATAGTGGGGGGGGGGGGAATGAAAGCTTGGGGGGCTGTCCAATATTTATGGAGAGGAGGAAAGGGTTTCGGCCTTGTGAGTGGAGGGTGTTGAAGAGGAATCGGCAAGGGGTGGAGGGCTGCTCGGTTTGGAAGAGGGCTGGTGGCTGGGCGATTTTAGAGGGAGGAGAGAGGAGGGGGTTCCACGAAATGAGAAGAGGAGGGGAGGAGGGGTGGCCGGCGGCCACAAGAAGAGGGAGAGAAGGAAGGGGCGGCAGCCCAAGGAGGAAGAAGAGACTAGGTTTCAGAAATCTGAATAGGGTTTTTTTCATCAATTGTCTAAATGAAAAGTTACAACACAAAGCCTTATAAAGGCTCACAACACCAAGGCTATATGCAGCCCAAAGTTTGGCTAAACATAGGCCGTAATACATGAAATAAACACACACTAAAACACATAAGATGACACTTCATTTCTAAGAAAATAAAATACATAAAACTAAACAAATAAAATATATAATTATACATTTATTCTTTGATTGGAATAAATATATAACCATATATTTTTAAGCTTCGGCGATGGCGGCAGATAGAGCGGTAGCACTCCAAGTCTTCACGTTCGGCGGCCAACTTGCGACAACAGCCATCATCGTCTTCAAACAAAATGTCGCGGAGGCGACCCGCAACATCAACTAGTAAATCTCGAACCCATGGCGGAGCGACGTCGCCATCAGAAGTCCTGGAAGGCAATCACGAAATACATCTTGAAAATCTCGCACCACCGAGATATCCTCAAGACGTGGCGTAACAAAAGCTATTTCCAGAGCAGAAATAGAAATAAGATACGCCTCGCAACCAGAGTCTATAGCTCGACAAGCACGCACCGTAGAAATAATGAGGGAACCCTTGTCCTTAAATCCATAGACACTCATGGGTTGGTCGTTGTCCATCCTGAAGTCTAGTCGCTTTGCCATGCACTATATGACCGCATCATACTTGGACAACAAGTTCATGCTCAAAATCACATCGAAATCCGACAGATCCAACAACATAAGATCCGCAAAGGCTAGGAAATGACCTAGACAAATAAGGCATCTTTGAATTCCTTGATTTGATATCAGCAGATCTCCAGAGGGAAGCTTGACGTTGAAGGAATCTTCTAACTGATCCACTTCCAAATGATGTCTATCTACAAAACTCCGTGCTACAAAGGAATGGGTGGAATCCGAATCAAAAAGAACACGCGCCCACCGATTCCGCACCATAAACTCCCCTAAAATCGTAGCATACATAACTAAACGAATGAAAACTATATCAAACAATGGAGGGTAAAGTTAAACTAGCATCTAACCTGATATCACTTGGGTAGAGGTCTGAGCTTCCTCTCTGGTCACCATATTTAGCTTTCCTTTCCCATTGTCCTGGTTTGGTGGCAGCGGCAGAGCCCAGAGCGGGGCAGGCTGTAGTGGAGACTGAGCCTGGGGGCATGAAGACTTCAGGTGCCCCTTCTGACAGCATTGGAAGCAAGCTTTATCCTTCGACCAGCAATGACTCACATCATGTCCCTTCCTTAAATAGAATGAGCACATCAGCTCTCCCTTGGGTATGCCTTAGATGGCGAGCACCTGCTGCTGCTTCAGAGTGGCAGTCCTCTTGAAACACCTCTCATAAGGGTGGCCGGATTGACCAGAGAAGCTACATATTTCTCAACTTTTTTTTCAAAGAAGGGTAAGATGCCCTAGAGCTTCCATCCTCAACACCTTTCCTCTTCTCTTTTCTCGCCGTGACACCTCGATTCTTGGCATTTTCAATCGCCTCAACCTTCAGAGCGGCTTCCATTGCCACAACATAACTTTTAGCTCTATAAGTATATACCCACTGTTGGACATCGCTTCTCAGTCCTCCAAGGAAACATTTCACTCTTCCCTCCTCTGAAGCTACCAAATCAAGACAAATCGGCTCAATTTACTAAACTCAATCTCATATTCACTCACCGTGAGCTGTCTTTACTTCAAATGCAGGAAGTTATTCATCAGATGGTCAAGCTAGACCGAGGGTAAAAACATTTTCAGCAGCATCTTCTTAAAAGATTCCCACAAGCATCCTTCATTTAGGCTCTCCTTTTCCCGAATCCACCAGCTCTTTGACAGGAATTTTAACTGATAGGCTGCAATCATTACCTTCTAGGATTCTGCAATCCCCGAATACGAGAACATCTCCTCGATAGCGAGGATCCAATCATCCAAAACCATGAAGTCGGCACTCCCATCGTAAGTGGGACGTACCCATCGCTAGAAATGCGAGATAAAATTAATCTCTGGCAGTAGCGTCACCGGGGGCACCAGAGGAGCAGGGGCATTGGGTACGGCTCGATCCACTTGCATGCATCGCAATAAAGTCTGAATTTGTGATTGCATCGCAACTACTTGCAAGCCTCGGCAAACAATAAAGTCTGAATTTGCGATTGCATCGCAACTACTTGCATGCCTCGGCAGAGCCTTGTTGCTCTGGCACAAACTCTCGATCAATGCATCGCTCTGCGCACCTGACGACTCACCCTCCGACTGTGGAGTTGACCTCATCGCAACACGCTTTGGCGGTATTTCTAAAAAGCAAACGAGCAACTCATCAAAATCCTAGATTACAACTAAGCCACACAACATTAGTTCAGACCATACTTAAAAGACACTTGCTTATGCTGCAACTTGCTCTAGGATTTTATAATGATGTTATGTCCTACTTAGGATGATATCCTCTCATCCTATTGACTCTTGCACCTATGATATGAATGCATGGATTCTTTATTCTAATTTAAAATCATGTGTGTACATGTGTCATCATGTAAACCTTAACTTAGCACGCGTGCTTATGCGATGATATGCTATGTATGTAGTGCTATGCATTCTAAAAAGGCCTTAATACATGTTATGAGCGGTGCACACATGAAATGTTATGCATCCCATACTACATAACATTGCATGCAACGAGAAAATAAAATGTGCTAATGGGCACCCATGTATTTGTGGTTATGCATCCCATACTACATAACCGTCACATGTTGCCACCTATGGTGGATCCATATACAAACACATATTATGCATCTCATACTACATAATATACCTCGTATACTTCTTGTCATGCTATGAGTCTAGTGACTATGCTTCAACTAAGATGTACTGATGACACATCGGTGTGTGTATGCAATGAAAGAAAATAAATCTACAACAGATTGGCTGGTTCGACCAACTTGTCAAACCAACCTCCCTCCGATACCAACTGTCATAACCCGCATTTTCCCCACCATTAAAGATATATCAGAGTAAGGTAAAATGTGCATCATGATTCCACGTCAGCAGGGGATAAATGCGGACGCTCAGGCAAATCTTCTACTTGACACATAAAGGAAGATTTCTTAAATTAATTAGAGATAATCCAGTTTAAGTTAAACAGCTAGTTGTATTCCTCGGCTTAGTGGCTCATCTAGTCCATGGGGAAAATAGTTATACGCTGTGAAAAATAGTTCTTTTATGAGATTAAACATCCTACATGAGTGTAAACGTCCCCTAGGGAACAACTCATGGTATGCAAGACCCTAGATTTATAATGAGTTTAGTTAAAAGTCTTTACGCTAACTAGAAAGTAGTGACTTAATTTTGAAAGAGATGGCATGTATGATGTACTAATAATATTGTTTTATAAGTTAAAAATATTTAACATGCAGTCCTAGCATAAAACATCCCAGAGAGCAAGTAATCCAATTCATCACAAAGAAAACAACTAGCAGCTAGCAAGGTATCCAAAATCTACTATCCTGTGAGCGTCAACAACCTGACACGAACCCACATCAAGTAAAAGTATGTTTGAACTTGGAGAAACAAAATAAAATAACAAACTACCTCGCAACGGCGAGGTGAAAACCCACAACCAACACTACTGCTCAGGAACTCCAAAACTAGCTCCACTACCTACTAAAGCTCTGAACCTGAGGCATTCTAAATACAGAACACCTCAGCAAGAAGATACAAGCGATGACAGAAAAGTAAGCCAAAAGTAAACAAAGGTCAAAAGGGTACCAACCCAAGACCAAACGTACTGAAGTAAATACAGAAGTAGAGTACTAAAATTAGAAACATAGAACTTGCGTGAATCATCACGTAAACCAAATCGCACCAGATGCAAAAGGCTAAAAGGGTGGAAAACATGATTAAATAATAAGAAAGAATACTCAAAACTTTATTAGCCACATGTGGTCAACTCTACCCAAAAACACAGGCGAGGTGGTCACTCATCTGGACACACCCTCACAGATATAATATCCGTCTAACTGCGGAGAGACTCATACACTCCACCATTCACCACAGAAGCCCAAACACCCGGTAGAGTTCCACGAGGTACTAATAAGGGAAACAAACATTGCGGAGGTGGTTTCGTCCACTAACTCCCGCAATAAAAAAAACCCAACAAAAATATATCTCAGGACTTGGCTCATCGGACGTTATTAAACATTTCTAGATTTAAGAAACAGTTAATCAACTTTTAGGAAGGATTTACAATCCTAGATAAACTCTAACACTTCCTACATAATAGTTATGGGACGGTTAAAAGATAAAGATTTAACAACATCATCAAAACATATACTTCTTTACAAAGTTAGACTAGCAAAATTCAAGAATATGGTAATACAAGTGGATTTAAAGAAAGATATTACTGATAACGACAAAAAGAAGTTATAAATTTCAGTGGATCATGAGAATGAAGGGAGAAAAAAAGGGGAAAGTAAAACCACCACTAGCCTTAGTTTTACTGGAAAAATTCTCCAAATCACTCCTTATCGCAGATCAGGGCAGAATAAGACGTGAGGAGTCGAAATCTGAACAAAAATGTCTGAAATAGAGGTTAGAGCCAAAAATCCTAACGATAAAACTCAAGAAATGGTGAAAGTTTTAACATGATGGCGTAGCTCTCGTTGAGAGCTTTCCGGATCTATATCCCGTTGAAGATTTCGAGCACCGGAGCACCATCAGCGGCCACCGGAAGATTTACGAACGAGAGGAAGTCGTCATTCTGATTTCAGTTCGCTCTAGACTTGAAGAAGATGAAGTTGTTCTAATTATCCATAAGTATAAGAATATATATATATATATATATATATATATATATATATATATATATTATTATTTTTCTATACAGGAAGAAAACGGGCAATTTAAGTGCGGGCGTGCGAAAAACAAAAAAGAGCCTAAAGATGGCTCCAAAATGAAAATTGCTCAACATGAAAGTTTTATATCTCGTTAAGAGGAACAAATTTCTTGTTAACCATTTTTTTATTCGACACCGTTTTGACCCTCAAAATGGTGCCCGAACGCAAAATGGAATGGAATACTCGAGAAGGGCCTAGAGTTCTCGAGAATATGCTCAGGATTACTCGAGAAGGATGGCAGATTACTCGAGAACAAGTTTAGAATTACTCGAGAAGGGCCTGGGATTTTACGAGAATAGAAAGCAGGTACTCGAGAATAAGAAGCAGGTACTCGAGAATGAGAAGCAGGTTTACTCGAGAAGAAGAAGCAGACTACTCCAGAAGACAAACAGCTACCGAGAATTAATTTGCATGAACAATATTTTTTTGTCCTGATGAATAGTGGATTTTGCAAATATACCCTTGATCAAACTATAGAAATGAATAGTAAATTGTATTTTTGAATAGTGCTTTAATATTACAATAATCATATTTATATTTTTGAATAAGGAAACACGAGTTCAGAACAGAGGCCCAAACACACGCCGAATAATACGAAATTCGCACTATAGGTGAACACTGACTCTACGAACCCAACGGAGAAGTAAAAACCAAAATCCGACAAGCCATTCCCGAGAAGTTAATTTCTAAAGTTTACGACAAACGTAAATAATTCAAAACTACAAACGCGCGCCGAGAGTCCAAAAATGCTCGGATCGCGACGAAACTTGACGAGCAAGTCAAAAATTACTTAACTTAATTTTCCAACACAATTTTCCAACGCAAAATTTTCCAATTACAACAAGAATTCACGAATTTGGCCGACTCGACCGAACAGACACGAAAATGCCTTTACGGCATCACACCATCAACTCGACGTTAAAAAGTAACGCCCTGACGCCATAACTATGACATTACCAAAACAAATAATTATCAAAAAGTCGGGGGCGTTACAAGGGGACTATTTATAGAAAAACTCGACAATGTTGGGGTTCCCTAGGCGCCAGGGGTGCAGATAACAATTCCATCATCTTGACGCCTAGTAATCCGTCCGGCCTGTCGCCGCTCCTCTCACCTGCGAATGGCAAATGCCTCTAGGAATGACCCTTGTAAGTAGAAAGCACAGCGGGAGGGTATACAAAAAAAGATAGATACAATGCCGGTGTTCAGCATTCGGCAAAGACATCAAACTTTTTGCAAAGTGAAAGCGTTACTTGAAATATTAAATGGCTACTCGCCATGAGAGAGCAAGCCTAAGTATTTCTTTATTACAGAGCAGAAAGATACTTTTGAAATAGATAAGAGAATGGAAGACTAGGGAAATATGAGGCGAGTGTCGACGGACTCAGTACTGGATCCACTGCCAATAGCCTCAGCCTTGCCTCCCCAACTGAAAGTTCACCTAGTGTCAACTACCTTCACCTATGGGGGGGGAATAGGTGTATTGCAGCGTATTTGCGGAATTAAAATTGTACCTGCACAAGAAAACAAAACAACACAGCACAGAAAGGACACAAGCAATTTATAGTGGTTCCTGATTTGGGTACGTCCACTTTCCCCCTTCGACCTATCTCCCAATCCAGGGACGACTCGGTCACTTCACCAACAGGATTGAAATCCAATCCTTGCACTATCGGAAGGAACCCTTCCACACGTAGGAGTCAACACTCCCACAACACGGGTTGCACCCAACCCTACAACTAGGAACCAAATGTTCCTTTACAATGAAAAAGAAATTGAAGTGTATAAGAAATACAAACAACTTGAAGATCTAGGTGTCCCTATTTGTTAGACAACTTGTTCTTGTAGGCAATGAAAAGTCCACAACCCTTGATCTTTCATGGAGAGAATCTCCCCGAGACCGGGGGCGGCAAAGGGCGGAGGCAAGGCTCTCGGTGTTGGCGGCGGCAACTGAAAACAGCAGCTATGCAATGGAGATTCAATCTTCTTAGCGAAGTCGGCAAGGTCTTCCAACGGTCACACTAGGATCGATCGTCTCGATCGATTCAGACGGGGATGGATTTCCCTATCTCAAATCAAGAGACAAAAGATCTCTGGTTAGACGCGTGAGACGCTGTGCAAGACTTGGCTTCTGTCACCGTGGATCTGGAGGAGATCGAGATCAGCTACGGTGACCACTGCACGAGCGGCGGCGACGGAGGCGGAGCAGGTTCGTGAATTAGGGTTAGTCGGCGGCTCGGCTTTCGTATTCTATTTCCCTGAAACCACTATACACAAATACCTGTGTATTTATACAATAGGTCATGGAGATGACCGTTGTGGGCCCCACCAAAGCAAAGACCAAAGTCTGGTTCAAATAGCTGCAGGTAACATGGACCGGTCCAGGAATTCGGAAAAATCGCCCAAGGCAAAATCGGCGAGAATCGTAGGTGATTCTCGACGAATCGACGAGAATCACTTACGATTCTCGCCGAATTCTACTTGGCGAATTATGGCTGCACAGGTTATAGAGGCCGGGGAGAATCGGCGGGAACCACTTTTGATTCTCGCCGAATCGTCGAGAATGCAAAGTCATTCTCGACGAATCGGCGAGAATCACTTAGTGATTCTCGACGATTCTGCCTTAGAGAATTTTCTGACTGCGTCGAGACAGCCGGCCCAACCTGGCGAGAATCATCTAGTGATTCTCGACGTCTCGTCGAGAATTACTAGTGATTCTCGACGAATCAGCGAGAATCACTTAGTGATTCTCGACGATTTACACTTAGACGATTCTCGTCTTTCAACCCGTGAGCTGGTCTTTGGCCCATCCTTGCTCCTTGTCTGCTCTTGCTTTATCATAGCCCTGTACTTGAAATTAAGTACACCCCAATAGAGAGAGTACACGTAGGCCAACACACTGATCTGCTCAACGAGGGATTACGTCGCGCAGACCCGTGTATATTGACCCACTGCACCCTGACATTGGTGTGTACTTAGCGTGGAATAACTGCAAGCACAACTTAAAAGATTTCATCAAACACACTGTCTATTTACCTTAGCTTGTTCAGGGGCTTCTTCAAATCAGGTACATTGTGGATACAATACCCAACAATCTCCCCCTATTTGAAGAAGCCTAAACCCTACAAGCTAAGGTGAATAGAGCATATAGGAATGAAAATCATAAACTTAAAATTGAGTTGAGAGAGATATTCATTACCAATTACTTGAGAGCAAACTTGGGGCCACCTTAGCCTTAGCCGAGAGGGTAATCTCCCCCTTTTCAGCTTCTGCAAATCTGGGTCTGGTGCATTTGACACCATGCTCCCCCTCAGTTCTTGCACCTATGCTTACACTTGAGTTCCTGGCAGATGCTCCCCCTAGATGCACGAGCCAGGAGCTTCTGGAGTCTTCATTCCTCATAGTTGAGCATCCCCAATTCAGTTTTGAAGAGACTGAACTTGGCCTCGTCTAAGGGCTTTGTGAAAATATCTGCAATCTACTTGTCCGTGGGGACATAGCAGAGAGAGATGTCCTTGTTCTCCACGTGCTCCCGAATGAAGTGGTAGCGCACTTCAATATGCTTCGTTCTGCTGTGCGATACCGGATTGTTGGCAATAGCAATTGAACTTGAGGAGTCGCAGTACATTGGTACTTCCTTGAACTGGAGGTCATAGTCGGCTAACTGGTTTCTTATCCATAGGAGTTGTGCGCAACATCTGCCAGCCGAGATGTACTCAGACTCTGCAGTGGAGGTTGCTACACAATTCTGCTTCTTGCTGTTCCATGAAATAAGCCTTCTTCCCAGGAATTGACATGTCCCGGAAGTGCTTTTCCTGTCATCCCTACTCCCTGCAAAATCAGCATCTGAAAAACCTATTAGCTCGACATCATTATTTCTCGGGTACCACAAGCCAAGATTGGGGGTACCTTTAAAATATCTTAGAATTCGCTTTGCAGTGACATAGTGAGATTCCTTAGTGTTCACCTGATATCTGGCACAGACACATGTGGAGAACATGATATCCGGTCTACTGGCAGTAATGTAGAGCAGGGATCCAATGATGCTTCTGTATTTGGTTTCGTCGAAAGGTTTACCTTTCTCATCCTTATCCAGAGACATAGTGGATCCCATTGGAGTCCTCATAGAGGTTGCATTCTCCATTCCGAATTTCTTGAGGAGTTCATTTGTGAACTTCGTCTGAGAGATGAAGATTCCATCCTCAGACTGTTTCACTTGAAGTCCCAAGAAATACTTTAGCTCTCCCATACTGCTCATTTCAAACTTTCCTTGCATAAGTTTAGAGAACTTTTTGCAAAGATTGTTGTTCGTTGAGCCGAATATAATGTCATCGACATAGATTTGCACCAGCAAGATCTTGCATTTGACTTCCCTAAGAAACAATGTCTTATCTATTTTTCCTCTAGAGAACTTGTTCTCAAGAAGAAAACTAGACAAGGTCTCATACCAAGCTCGAGGAGCTTGCTTTAAACCATATAGAGCTTTATTGAGAAAATATACATGATTAGGATAAGTAGGATTGACAAAACCTGGGGGTTGAGCGACGTATACTTCCTCTTTCAGGTCTCCGTTCAAGAAGGCTGATTTCACGTCCATTTGATAGACAGTGAAATCCTTTGTGTGATGCATACGCCAGGAACAATCTGATGGCCTCGAGCCTTGCCACTGGTGCAAAGGTCTGGTCGAAGTCAATCCCCTCCTCCTGTCGGTAACCTTGAGCCACTAGCCTGGCCTTGTTCTTTATGATGACACCATGTTCATCCAGTTTGTTTCTGAAGATCCACTTGGTGCCAATCACATTCTGCTTTTCTGGTCTGGGAACCAGCGTCCAAATGTTGCATCGTTCGAATTGATGCAATTCATCTTGCATGGCCAAAATCCATGCAGCATCTTTGTTCGCCTCGTCGAACTTCTTTGGCTCAACTTGTGACAGGAAGCTAAGATGCAAAATCTCGTTAATGGTACCACTTCGAGTTCTGACCCCATCACGAGGATCTCCGATGATCTGATCTCTAGTATGATCCCTCACGTGTCTGAGCTCAAGAAGTCTGGCGTCAGGAGCTTCGACTACTTCTTGGGCATCTCCTTCTTCTAAAGGATTTGCACCATTTTGATCTTCAACTTCTCCGATCGGCGTTGATGCGGAGACCTTGACGTATTTTGGAGTTGCATCTTTCTCGAGATCATCCAGTTGTAACTTTTCGAGTCTGGCACTTGCATCTTCAGGAAGACAACTAGAAGTCTTGCAATTAAGCAAACTTCCTTCATCAAATACAACATTTATTGATTCCTCTACCACTAGGGTTTTCTTGTCGAAAACTCTATAAGCCCGATTATGGATACTATACCCCATGAATATGCCTTCGAAGCATTTTTCACCAAACTTAGTACGAGGGTACTTCCCATTATTCAGTACATAGCATTTGCAGCCAAAGATCCTCAGATAGGACATGGTTGGTTTCTTGCCTTTCAGTAGCTCATAAGGAGTCTTACGATGGCTCTTGTTGATCAACGCCTGGTTTTGTACATGATAAGCCGTATTGACAGCCTCGGCCCAGAAGTATTCTGGGTGAGAAGCGTCATTCAACATTGTCGTGCACGCCTCAATGAGTGTTCTATTCCTCCTCTCCATCACTCCATTTTGTTGAGGAGTGCGAGGGGAGGAGAACTCATGAAAGATACCAAGCTCTTCACAAAACTCTGTCATAGCCCCAGACTCAAACTCTGTTCCGTGGTCACTTCTGATTTTGACCACTGAGCAGTTAAGTTCGTTCTGTATCTGCTTGACAAAACTGGTGAAGATGTAAAACGTATCAGACTTGCGCTTTAAAAAGAACACCCACGTAAACCGAGAGTGATCATCTACAATCACTAGAGTATACGACTTCCCTCCTAAGCTATGAACTTGCATTGGACCAAACAGGTCCATATGCAGAAGATAAAGACATCTGGAGGAGTCTTTGTCTGGGATGCCCTTAAAGGTAGCCCGAGTCTGCTTGCCCATTTGACATGTCGGACATGGACTATCTTTAATGCACTTAATAATGGGAGCATCCCTTACTAAGTCTTTGAAAAACAGCATATTAATTGTCTTGTAATTAATGTGTGCCAATCTCTTGTGCCATTGTTCACAAAGAGATGCACTGCCTTTTGCAACGAGGCATACTGGGGTAGAAGAATCTAAACTAAGAAAATCTAAACAGAAAATATTTCTGCTCCTAATGCTAGTTAATACAGTCTCCGAAGAATCACATGATATTATCAGGCATTTATCCTTGCAGAAACTTAACGTCATACCCTTTATCACATAACTGGCTTACGCTGATCAGGTTATGATTTAACCCTTCAACATAAGCTACGTTAGTGATAGAGAGTATACCGTTGGAAATCGTACCGTAACCTCTAGTGACTCCCCGATCAGATCCCCCAAATATGACTTTGGGTCCATTCTCGACTGGAGAGTACTCCCGCAGCAGGCTTCTTGTCCCGGTCATGTGACGGGAGCATCCACTGTCCAAATACCAAATAGGAGTTTTGTTGGCCTTTGGACATTCCTGCAAAACAAAATTAATTTGCCTTAGGAACCCAATCGTACTTGGGTCCTAGATTTTTCGTTAGCATACTCCCCCTCGGTTGGTTAGCCCTACGAGAGGTCGGCCTCACATTGTCAACATGAGGAGTCTCGATATTCCTCGGATTAAACCAACAATCCATGGCAAAGTGACCAATTTTGCCACAACACCAGCAGTCAAACCTGTTATACCTCCTCTTGGGCGCCTGCTTCACCCTTGAAACGTGGGGTTCAGCCGGAGCTGAAGACCTGGAGGTGGAGGCATCATGATGACCACAGTCACATGACTTCTTCACCTCTTGGCTTTTCAGTGTAACAGGCTTGGCCTTAGGTGCCTGCTTCCTATTATGGCCGCTAGAGAATTGACCATAATTTTCCAAGTGGATTTTCTCATAAGGTGCCTTGAAGACACTCTCACTGAAGTTACGGGGAAAGGTCCACCCATCATACCGGCTCTTCGGCTTTGCAACCGAGGGCCTGAAGTGATGGCCATATGTTGACTCAAAGTCATGTTGGTTACAGGGAAAGCTAGGCTTTCTGAACTCAATATGGCTGAGTGGGGCCTTTCCTTTCTCAGCAGCAGAGGCTTTCTTTGCAGCCTTATTCTTCCTCTTGTTCCTGTTTCTCCATGATGAGGAGCTAGATACCCCTACATGCCCCAAGCCAGCTCCTTTGGCCTGAGCAGAGAAGGTATCAACTAATGGAAGAACAGTTTTTGGCATGGAGAAGCTCTTGACGATCTTCCTTTCTGCCGCAAGTAGTTCTTCCAACTTGTCGACTTCCTCCTGCTTAAGATCAAGGATCTTAAGAGACTCTGAATGCTTTGAAGTCAGGTCCAAGTGCTCCTATCGGAGGGAGATCAAACTGGTGATCTCTTCCCTCAGGGATACACTCTCACCTTTAAGGAATTTAACTTCCTTTTTCTCAGCCTTCAGTTTCTTTCGACATTCCACGAAAGTATTGAGCAGAAGCTCATACTAATCGAGGAGCTCAGCTTCACGGGCAGAAAGGCTATCCTCAGGGTCATCATCCTGAGACTCAGGATCAGATTTAGAGTCGGAGAGAGGGGTGTGAGCTTTTACCTTCCCAGTAAATGGGGGGCAATCTCCTTCCGAGTCACAGCGACCCATTAGCCCAAAGTAGGCTTCCTCGTCATCGCTGGTGTCTGATGTGTCAGATTCACTCAGCGTCTTTGGCTTCTTCGCGATGTAACTCCTCTCCTTCTTCTTGTCTCTTGAGGACCTGTGCTCCTCTCCCTTTCCCTTTTCCCTCTTGCCTTGATGGCAGTCGGCCACGACGTGTCCTGACTTGTTGCAACCAAAGCAAATAATGTCAGATGAGCGGTGTTTGTTCGGTTTGGAAACATACCTGTCAGAAGAATAGTTCTTCTTCTGATCCCTTGAAGAGGAGCCGTTTCTCTTTCTCTGATTCCTCAGCTTGAGGAACTTCTTGAATTCCCTTGTGATAAGGGATAAGTCTTCCTCAGACAATTCTGAGCCGGAGGAGCTTGGCTCAGAGTCTTCCTCTTCATCCTTCTTCCACGCACGGGAAGAGGCAGTACCCTTGCCCTTTCTGGAATGAATGGATTTCAGGGCCACCGTCTTTTACTTGGCCGCGGCTTTCTCTGCTTCCTCTTCAGCCTTCCTTGTGTTCAATTGAAGCTTATAGGACATGAGCTTCCCGAACAGAATCTGAGGGTCGGTTTCCACAAGTCTGCCAAACTCGCGGATGGCGCAGATCTTTGTGTCCCATTCCTTAGTGAGGGACCTAAGGAACTTATCATTGAGTTCACCGTCAGTGAACACTCTTCCATATCCTTTGAGTGCATTGACGATCTTGAGGAAGTTTTCGAAGGTAACTCCGATCTCCTCCTTTGGCCCTTGCCTGAAGGCCTCATATTTTTGATTGAGGAGGGATCTCTGATCGTCCCTCACTTCATCTGTGCCCTCCATTAGGACAATCAGACAGCTCCAGAGATCCTTGGCTGTCCTACAGTTGCAGAAGTTCTGCATCATAGAGTCATCAACTGCGCTTACCAGGATGTTCTGAGCTTTCTTGTCGAGTTCGAACAACACCATTTCGTCCTTGTCCATTTCCGAAAGTTTCTTGGGCACTTTCTTGGTAGGATCAATGGTGGAGGCCTTAGTGGGAATGTAAGGTCCCTCCTCCACTATCATGAAGAGTCGGGGGTCGACTGTTTCCATGTAGAATCTGATTCTTTCCTTCTAGATAGGAAAGTTCAGTCTGGTGCATACTGGGATTTTGCCGGAGTGCTTGAGTCCGTCCATGGAAGATATCGGTCTTCTTCTTAACACTGGTGGCAGGATTCTACTCAAGGTGTGAACCTTTTTGATGAGGAACCTGGCTCTGATACCACTTGAAAGTTCACCTAGTGTCAACTACCTTCACCTATGGGGGGGGGAATAGGTGTCTTTCAGCATATTTGCGGAATTAAAATTGTACCTGCACAAGAAAACAAAACAACACAGCACAGAAAGGACACAAGCAATTTATAGTGGTTCCCCGATTTGGGTACGTCCACTTTCCCCCTTCGACCTATCTCCCAATCCAGGGATGACTCGGTCACTTCACCAACAGGATTGAAATCCAATCCTTGCACTATCGGAAGGAACCCTTCCACACGTAGGAGTCAACACTCCCACAACACGGGTTGCACCCAACCCTACAACTAGGAACCAAATGTTCCTTTACAATGAAAAAGAAATTGAAGTGTATAAGAAATACAAACAACTTGAAGATCTAGGTGTCCCTTTTCGTTAGACTACTTGTTCTTGTAGGCAACAAAAAGTCCACAACCCTTGATCTTTCTTGGAGAGAATCTCCCCGAGACCGGCGGCGGCAAAGGGCGGCGGCAAGGCTCTCGGTGTTGGCGGCGGCAACTGAAAACAGCAGCTATGCAATGGAGATTCAATCTTCTTAGCGAAGTCGGCAAGGTCTTCCAACGGTCACACTAGGATCGATCGTCTCGATCGATTCGGACGGGGATGGATTTCCCTATCTCAAATCAAGAGACAAAAGATCTCTGGTTAGACGCGTGAGACGCTGTGCAAGACTTGGCTTCTGTCACCGTGGATCTGGAGGAGATCGAGATCAGCTACGGTGACCACTACACGAGCGGCGGCGACGAAGGCGGAGCAGGTTCGCGAATTTAGGGTTAGTCGGCGGCTCGGCTTTCGTATTCTATTTCCCTGAAACCACTGTACACAAATACCTGTGTATTTATATAATAGGTCATGGAGATGACCGTTGTGGGCCCCACCAAAGCAAAGACTAAAGTCCGGTTCAAATAGCTGCAGGTAACATGGACCGGTCCAGGAATTCGAAAAAATCGCCCAAGGCAAAATCAGCGAGAATCGTAGGTGATTCTCGACGAATCGGCGAGAATCACTTACGATTCTCGCCGAATTCTACTTGGCGAATTATGGCTGCACAGGTTATAGAGGCCGGGGAGAATCGGCGGGAATCACATTTGATTCTCGCCGAATCGTCGAGAATGCAAAGTCATTCTCGACGAATCGGCGAGAATCACTTAGTGATTCTCGACGATTCTGCCTTAGAGAATTTTCTGACTGCGTCGAGACAGCCGGCCCAACCTGGCGAGAATCATCTAGTGATTCTCGACGACTCGTCGAGAATCACTAGTGATTCTCGACGAATCAGCGAGAATCACTTAGTGATTCTCGACGATTTACACTTAGACGATTCTCGTCTTTCAACCCGTGAGCTGGTCTTTGGCCCATCCTTGCTCCTTGTCTGCTCTTGCTTTATCATAGCCCTGTACTTGAAATTAAGTACACCCCAATAGAGAGAGTACACGTAGGCCAACACACTGATCTGCTCAACGAGGGATTACGTCGCGCAGACCCGTGTATATTGACCCACTACACCCTGACATTGGTGTGTACTTAGCGTGGAATAACTGCAAGCACAACTTAAAAGATTTCATCAAACACACTATCTATTTACCTTAGCTTGTTCAGGGGCTTCTTCAAATCAGGTACATTGTGGATACAATACCCAACACCAACCTCGGGGACACTCGTGGGTAGTACGCGCTCATGGTGGTCAGCTCCTGGTGGACAAATCACATCTGGTCCCTCGCTCGCGCGATGTGACTTTCGGGAGAGGTCTCTTCACACCCGCCTCGTTTATGCTCCATCTCCCCGATGTGGTACGAGTAGTCCCTCTTAAGAACATTTAATTTTCACTCAGTGGCTGCCCGATGCTCATCTGCCTGGCTGGCGGCTTCCCGCTGCCTCCAGATAGGCTTTGCTAGGACCTCCACCATCCGATCCTTCATTATATCGGCGTCTCTAGGTTCACCAAGTAAATCCGCAAGCTAGTTGGGAGAAGGTGGAGGTAAGAACTCCTCATTAGCATTAAGACTGGTTGTCGTTACCCCCTGATAACTTAGCGAGGAAATTCAGCCTTTAATAGGATCAATTTTGAGCGAAAAGGGGAAAGGCATCCTTATTTACCTGGCATAGGGATGGATCATTTGACTGGTTGATGGCAAGAAGGACCAAGTATCCCCTCAAAAGGACTCTTGGAGAGGACTGGCGCGATTTCCCCAGTCCCGGACGGTACGACGCTTGCCCCAAAGGATGGATCTCGACTGGTTGAGAGGTGTTGGTGGCCTTTTTGGTCGAAGGCTGAGAACCTGACGCGAGATCGTGAGGGTTCTTGGTGGCCGGGATCTTGAGCATTGGACTAACCAGATCTGTAGTCCCGAAGGGAGGGGCTGCAAGGAATAAAGTGAGTGGAAGAATTTAAACTATGAAATGCGAGAAGTTAACAAGTCAATTAAAGGAGCGAGTGAGGGTTTGACCTGGGAAACTTGAGGAATAGTCTCCTAGACAAGATGTTCATTACCATGGGAGGGTCGGGACTCCTCAGCATTCGCTAGGGGAACCCCAACATCGCTTTCCGTCAATGATTCATGCGAATGGACCAATTGCTGAATATCATAGGCTTTTTGGGTTATTGACAGGGTGGAGGTGAGTAAATTACCTTCGACAAGATGGTGAGGTTCTAACTGTGAGGCATTGGGGTCAGAGAAGCGGACACATCTGCCGTGAGGTTCTGTCGAATTGTCTTGGCCCTTCTCGGTCAGTAAGGCGAATCCGCAGGCCTCTTGGACGAGATCCATTGAGTGTAGCATCTGGTGCTCTCTTGCGTAGTAGCAAGACGGTCCAACATCTCTTGCAAGAGAGGCTTGGAGGTCAACTTGGCAAACATCGTCGGAGCGGTGAGAGCTCAGGGGATGAATAATGGATGAGCAAACAATATCACGTTAAGGCCTGGTCTTGGGATATATATAGAGTCATGGAGGGACCCACCAAAGATTCTCTTCTAGGTCAGCAAGCACTCACCGAATATCGGGGGTTTGTCTTTTCTTTCCGAGCATAGAACTAGCTCAAAAAGAGCGGGTGTTGGGTCCATTGATCATAATGACCTAGATTTGAAGAAGGCCCACTAGATAATTGTATACACATAATTGTATATGATGCATGCTCTAAGTTCAATGTATACAGCCTATTTTTTGTTACACTAATTTGACAGGCAGTCTGAGTCACTATGGAAGATGGACTCAAGACAGGATGCTGGCAAAGTAGAAATCTGGCTAAGTCCAGAAGCATTGAGTGAAGGAAGTTCACTCAACGCCAAAAGGCTGAGGGCGTTGATATGAGCTCAATCAGTCAAAACCTCAGTATTGCAGACAAGAAATCTGTCTAAGTCCAGAAGCATCGAGTGAAGGCAGTTCACTTAATGCCAAGAGGCTGAAGGCTTTGACAAAAGCTAGAGCAGTCAAAGCCTCAGTGTTGTAGACAAGAAATTTATCTAAGTCCAGAAGCGTCGAGTAAAGGCAATTCACTCAATGCCAAGAGGCTAAAGGCATTGAAAGAAGCTCATGCAGTCAAAGCCTCAGAGGTGCAGACAAGAAATCTATCTAAGTCCAGAAGGATCGAGTGAAGACATTTCACTCAATTCCAAGAAACAAAAACATTGACAGAACTCCATGCAGTCAAAGCCTATGTGTTGTAATATAAGGAATATGTCTAAGGATAGAAGCGTTGAGTAAGCTAGTTCACTCAATGCCTACTCGATTGGATTTAAAGATTAAGTATAAAAGCATTGATTGTTGAAGATTCACTCGATGCCTCAAGGTATAGAAATCTGCTAAGTGTTTCTACGTTGAGTGACAATGCTCCACTCAATGCCTAGGCAGATTGTTTGATATTTGCTAAGTATAGAAGCTCTGATTCATGGTGACATCATAAATAATTTGAATATGGTGGGTTTTGTACACTAGATGACAAAAGGCGCTGCTTGCCTTTAGTACAACATTAAATGCAAAAGATGTGTTGTAGTTACCAAATACAATGGTCCATGCTGCACAAAGAGCCGTTGGATGGAGGGATACAAAAGTAGAGTCCCAAGAAAGAGAAGGATACTTTTTGGAGACAGAGCTTTTGCGGTCATCTTCTTCCTTTCGACGAAGTGGAAGATTGCCAAGTAGAAGTTCTTTTTTAGATCAGAAATTATTTTCTGAAGAACGAGAAGCAGTGCAAACTTTAAGCTGCTTCTCATCTTCAAGTCCTAAGATCTAACCTCTACTAAAATCTAGGCTTGAAGAGGTAGTGCACTGCAGTTACTTCTCAGCACAAGAAAAACAATCCTGAAGATCTATCCTTGGTGTTGTGAAGAAGATAGGGTTGAGTATACTTAGTTCAGAAGGCAGACTCAGAGGACACTTTTCTGAAGTAAGTCAACAACAGCAACCTTACTCATTTTGTAGGATTAATCTTGATTTGAGTTGTAAGCCTAAATTATAAAGCCTTGAGTGGTAGGATCCTATGGTAGATCTGAGATAGGGTCTGTGTGCCTGAGGTAGGATCATTCTTGATCTAAGCCGTAGGAGAGTTAATCTCTCTGTGTGTAGGGCTATCTTCCTAGCCTGAGGTGTAGGAATTTTGATTAAGTCTGAGGTTGGTGATCAGAAGATCACTGAGTTGTAAGAGTAATATTTACTCTGAGTTGTAGGGATGTGGCATGAGGTAGGACTTGGAGGAAGTCTGAGAGATCCTGAGGGATCTGTGTTGTAAACTTTTTGAACCGAGATTGGAGAAGATTGCCTTGTCTAACACACTGTTAGAAAGGTTGGAGAGACAGTGGATGTACCCATTCCTTGGGGGAAACACTATAAATGTTTTGTGTTCTTGAAATCTAGCTAAATAACTTAACACTCAACACACTAAATAAAGAAAGTAGTCAAAAAGACTAAAAAAACCTATTCACCCCCCTCTAGGTGTATAACTATTCTTGAAACAAAGACTTTCAAGTGGTATCAGAGGGAGGTTGTTCAAAAAGGACTTAATAGTCTGAACAGATCTCCAAGAGTAGCTGAATATTTGCTCCATGGGTTCAGGTGAGAACCACAAGGGCTTCCATGAAGCTTCCTATATGCAGGAAGGAAAATTTTGGGATTTGGAAAGAGAGGGTCAGGAGATTCATGGAAGCCTCAGACCCAATGATTTTAATCATAATCCAAGAGGGACCTTTCACTCCCATAAAGATATCTGTCCTGGATGCAAATCTCCAAACTCCCAAGAAGTACTTTGAGATGACCAAGGATGAGGTCATCCTGACAACCATGGACATGATGACACAAAATATCATTGTCAGTTCCATAGATGACTCGACCTTCCAGAACCTTATCCTTTGTAAGACATCCAAGATGAAAGTGAGGGATAGATATACTTTACAC
Organism: Platanthera zijinensis; assembly: GCA_039513925.1. Classification (NCBI taxonomy): domain Eukaryota; kingdom Viridiplantae; phylum Streptophyta; class Magnoliopsida; order Asparagales; family Orchidaceae; genus Platanthera; species Platanthera zijinensis. The sequence goes on along the minus strand of CM077095.1, from coordinate 75,569,832 downwards.
TAGAGGGGGGTGAATAATGTATATTAAAAACTTTAATTTATTTTTGTAGCGGATTTAAAGTAAGTGATATATATATATATATATAAAGAAGCAATCACAACACACAAATAAGAAGAATAACAATCACAGATGACACAAGGAAATTTATAGTGGTTCCCCAATAAATCTTGGCACATCCACTCTTCTACCACCATGGTAGGAATTCACTACAGGTTTTTGATCAGGTGCCCTGCCACCAAAAGGTCTATTTTCTAAGGGAGATCTAGAAGCCCTTTAAGTTTTGATCAGGTGCCCAAAAACAAATCTTAAGTCTTTTGATCAGGAGACTTAGAAATGAAAAGATAACTTTTGAAGAGAGTTAAAAACCCTGTACACAGTTTATGAAATAAACTAAAAAGATGATGATGTCTTCTCTATCAAGCTTCTCTGAGAAGACTAGTGGATGTTGTAAGAAAAAGGCTCCCCCTGATTTGTGTAGAGATTATGATCAGGAGAGGGAGACATTTCGTCAGGGTGTAGGCCTTCTTGAAAAACTTCACTGTCCAGAAAATGTTTCTGAGAGATTTGAAGTTGAATCTCAGAATGAAGATTTGTTCTTCTGGAAGAAGCTTGAAGCAGAATATCTTATTCTCTGTAAAAATAAATCTGTACTTTCTAATAGTCTAATAGTCTAACCCTGAGGCAGAAAACATTTGTTAATATATTAGGAATGCCAGAGAGGAATTCAAACATTTGAATTCATTAATTCTGAAATGGCTAAAGCATTCCTTGAGATTTGTAACTGCCTAGGAAATTGATTAGAAATAAACTCTGTGAAAAATTCATAATTAATGCGGCTTGGAATGGCTATATTCATTAAGAATATTTAACATTAATTATCAGAGTGTAACTGCCTTAAATAAATCATGAGAACATTCTGCCTCTGAATAAATATATCTGCCTAAACAATGCAAGGAATTCATCAAACTAAGCAAACCTTTCGTCGACCTGAGCTTGGAATTCGTTGAACTAAATATGTCATTCGTCGAACTGAGCTTGGTTATCGTGGAGCTAAACTACAGAGTTTAGGTCAGAGTTTGTCGACCAGAGCTTAGCATTCGTCGAGCTAAACTCAGAGAAAGAACTCTGAGTTCGTCGAGCTGAACTCGACGTTCGTCAAACGCAGCTCTACTTTTGTCAAATGGAATTTCTGCTATCGTCAATTTGCATTTCTGCAAGAATTCCTTCCGAGACAATAACCCTGGAAATATCCTATAACCCTAGACTATACAAAGTGGGTCAAGCTAAACATCCTAAACAAAAGATAGTAATCCTAGGACAAATAAGTAATAGGGTTCCACTAATCTCTCCCTATTTGGGTGAGGATACAATTCAAAATAGAAAAACACAAAGCATAAAATTCTAGCAGAAAAACTTTCAGCAGATATATAATAAATTTCTTTGAGAGTACAAAAAATAAACACAGTTTAAAGAACATAAAATCAGAATTAATTGTCTTTCTTAGAAGCATCAGAGAGAGAATCTGAAGATGGTTTAGTAAAGATCAACTTCCTGTCAGGATCTACAGCTTCCCTTTGACTCATCTTCAAATCCTAAGATCCAATGATCTTTAGAGAGGTAGTCCTTGGCACAACCGCCTCTGGATGCAACCTCATGTACTTGTCCACATTGAACTAGTTCTTTACTTTGTACTTGTCAAGCTCCATCTATCTGTAAGAGGACATGGTGGAGAAATGTGAGGTGTCCTTTCCTTATGCTTTAGCTTTCTTTATTTATGATAGAGCAACAAGCTCATTAAATCTAGCCATTCTGAAATTTGGATCCATTTCTGGATCATAAACTGGTGAAGGAGGCTTCTCTTGATCTGATTGTTATGAACTGCTTTGTCTTGACTGTTGGCTTTTTTACTTTGTTTGCTATTACTGACTGCTTTGAGAACCAGACCTTGAAGGTCTGTCTTGAGAGGGTCTAGAATGATGAGAAGAAGTAGGCCTTTGAGAAACATTTCCTGCTGCTCCTGCTGCTGGAGAAGGAGGAGGTACTATCCTAGTTTTTGGAGGTGAAGAGTATCTCCTCATCTTCTTCCTGTTCTTTTATTCATTCTTAGAGAATATCATCCAGTTGGGAAGATCTGGAGTGAGGGGGTATTCCATGCAAAATGTAATATGGAATATCTGCATTAGAAAAGGTTTAGGAGCAACCTTTCCTATAGCCTTCTTTTTCTTGAATTTCCTTTTCTTAGATCCAAAATCTTCGTAGTCATCTGACTCTTCATCATCATCAGATTCATCCTCTAGATGATCATATAAATCATCTAACTGTTTAAGAAATCAGACTGATCAGGAACTTGAACTTCAGGCTGTGTATGAAAAATATCTGTATCAACTTATATATGTACATTGTCATCTTCTTGTTACATATCTTGAAAAATAATATCAGCAAAATTGGGCATTGGAGATTCATACCAATGTAAAGGTAGGAGGGGAAGACACTTGCTCTATAATATCCATTGAATTCTAAAAAACTAAAGGCTGAGAGACTAGAGAAATGATAGAAGAAATAACTAAAAGGCTGGTCCTTAGTTGTTCTAAAACTGAAGGACTAATAGGAGCAGTATAGCATACTATAGATTTAGAAAGATTAAGCTCAACAACTGGAGAATAACTATGCAGAGTATCAAAATAAGATAATAAAGAATACAAGTTGACTGTGGGATGAATAAAGGCATCACCAACAATAACAACTTCTGGAATTACTGTTACTGCTTCTTCAACTGAACTGAGCATCTCTGTATCCGAAAAAACAACTGCTGCTGCTGGACTAACTAGAGAATCTACTGCTAGAACGGATGGAGCTTCTTCATAAAACATCTCCCCTTGCCTAGATCTAGGGAGACCTGAATCTAGGCCCCCAGTAGAAGATACAAAGGAGGAAGAGGATAACTTAGAAGATAGATCAGCTTATAGAAGTATCAAGAGGATCCACTGCTTCATCTATCAGCTTCATGAGAGTTGTAGTGATGAATTAAAGAATGTTGGAAGTAATGGAAGAGAAATCAATATACATAGACTCAGGTGGAGCCTGAGTAGATGTAGAGAATGGAATTGAAGAAGAGGGAATGGAACTGTTTGCACAGTTTGAGCAGAGATAGAATGCTTGAGTAATGGATGTAGGGTTCATAATAGGAGGAATGTCATCAGGAGTGGCATCAAGAATGATCTCCTAGATGGGTGAGTGTCATGGAGATACTTGAGATGGAGTTGAATGTGGTGGAGATGAATATAGTAGAGAGAAGCGAAGGAGGAGGTGAGAGTAGTTGAGATGAAGGTGGTGACAGATGAATGAGTGAATCAACATGAAGAGTAGATGATGGAACTTCTTTAGATATAGAAGGTTGATGAGATGGAGATAGTGGCCTAGGAGAATGATGTGGAGATGGTAGGAGAGAAGAAATATGAGGAGCAGAAACTTCTGCTGGGGTTGGGAGAGTGGCTGTAACAGCCCTTGTGCTTTCAGAAGCTATCCTATAGGATTCAACCCTGGATGGCTTTTGAATCACCCTGTCCCACTTTTTGAACAAAGCAGAGGTAATCTTTTTGGATGTATTGATATGCATAGTCTGAGAGACCAGAACTTCTGGACATTTTGTTTGGAGGAAAATACCTAGAATTCTGCCATAACTAACATCTTTCTTATTAATCTTCTTTTTAATTGAATCAAATAAGATTGTCCACCAGTTAATGGTTTTCTTATCAACAAAACCACACATCAACAGAAATTGGTGCCTTGCGAACATAATCATGGGCTGAATGTTTGCCCAATAGAACCTTACCGACCACATCGACCAAAAACTTATACTCTATGGAAAAGTTCTTTTTCAAGAGATGGTTAGGGTTTCCTTGAGAATGACCCAACCTATCTAGCATAATATCAAATTCTGAACTAGACAATTCAATATCATCTTCTCCATTGATGAAACCAAAAATTTCAGATAAAGTTTCAGGTGTTAGAGAAACCTGATGTCCTGTGACTGATCCAGTAATAGTTATAAGGTCTTGAATCTTTGCAGTATAGACCCATTCCTTAATTTCCATGGCGGGGAGCTTGTTTCTTACGAAAATAAAGTTTCGCAGATGTTGCGCCTTGAATAGTTGCAAAATAACCTAAAAAATTTGATCTGAATGACTGAAAGAATCCATGTCTATATCAAATCCTGCATCAAACTTCATTGTTGTGAGAATTCCCTATGAAACCGCCATTTTCCTGCAAAACAGAAAAGATCAAGCGCAAAAGAAGGGAAATGGAGAAAGCGCAGGATAGAGTTCGATGAAAACCTAATTATAAGTTTTCAGAAGTCAAAAAGGCGAACTTTGTTGTACGAAAAGCAAAACATCGAACTATGTTTGATGAAAATTTCTTAAAAGAAATACATTTTGTCGATCTCCGGTCAACGAAAGTTTTGCTAAAGAAATATATTTCGTTGAGCTTTGTTCGACAAAAAATACTTGAAACTAATCAGTCGATATCCGTTCGACGAAAATTTCACAAAGATAGTTCGTCGATCTCTGTTCGACGAAAGGTGTCCAATTCATCGAGCTCAGAACAAAAATCAAATTAATGACTCTCTACTAATCATGCCTAACTTATTTAAGAAGATAAGATGTTTCTTTTCATCTAAGGGTTTAGTGAAAATATCTGCCCTTTGTAAATTAGTAGAAATGAAACCAATATTAATTTTATTTTTGTCTACATTATCTCTAAGAAAATGATGTCTTATTTCTATATACTTAGTCCTACTATGATAGACTAGATTTTGTGTAATTGATATTGCACTTATATTAGCACAAAATATGGTTGAATTATTTAAGTTGTATCCATAATCTAGAAGCTAATTTTTAATCCACAGAATATGTTAACAATAACTACCAGCTGTAATCTGTATTCAGCTTCAGCAGTTGAAGTAGACATATAAGTTTGCTTCTTGCAAAACCATGACACAAGACTATCACTAAGAAACTGACAAGTTCCTGATGTGCTTTTTCTATCAACTCTACATCCAGCATAGTCAGCATCTGAGAATCCAGTTAATTCAAATTCTGACTCTATTGGATACTAGAGTCCTAGATTTGAGCAACCTTTTATATATCGTAAAATACTTTTTACTAAAATTAAGTGAGATTCTTTGGGATTTACTTGAAATCTTGCACAAATAAAGGTAACAAACATTATGTCCGGTCTACTAGCTGTTAAGTATAATAAAAACTCAATGATGGTCCTATATATTTTCTGATAAATAGGTTTTCCATGTTCATCATTATCAATAATAGTTTTAGAGGGCATGGGTGTTTTCAAAGCTGAGGTATCTGACATCCCAAATCTTTTAATTAGCTCTTTAACATATTTATACTGGGATATAAAAATATCATCAGGAATTTGCTTCACTTATAAACCAAGAAAGTAGGATAGCTCACCCATGCTACTCATTTCAAACTTAGAATGCATTAAGTCAGAAACCTTTTGTATAGTTTGGAATTAGTAGAAACAAAAATTATGTCATCTACATATATTTGAACTAGTAAAATTTTAGATTTATGATGTCTAATAAATAATGTTTTATCTACTATGCCCCTACTAAGTTTATTTTCTAGAATAAAACTAGCAAGGGTCTCATAGCAAACTCTTGTAGCTTTTTTAAGACCATTAAGAGCTTTATTAAGTCAAAAAACATGAGAGGAGTGAGTTGGAGAGATAAAAACTGGTGGTTGTTCTACAAAAACTTTCTCTTTGAGCTCTATATTTAGAAAAGCACTCTTCACATCCATCTGATATACCTTGAATCTCTTGAATGCTGTAAATGCAAGAATAATCTTGATAGCCTCTAATCTTGCAATAGGAGCAAATGTATGATCATAGTCTATGCCTTCCTCCTGTGAATATCCTTGAGCTACCAATCTTGCTTTATTTCTTACAATGATTCCTTGAGCATCTAACTTATTCCTAAAGACCCACTTGGTTCCAATGACTAGATTGTCTTTGGGTCTTGGAACTAAGTCCCAAACTCTACATCTCTCAAACTGATTGAGTTCCTCTTGCATAACAATGATCCAGTGGTGATCTTGTTCTGTATCTTTGATGGATTGAGGTTCAATCTGAGAAATAAAATAAGCATGCATCTAATCTTGATTCAATTGATGCCTTGTTTGAACACCAGCTGATATGTCTCCAATCACTTAAGATCTAGGGTGATCTCTAAGTGTGAAAAGATCAACAGCTAGAGTTGGTTGTTCAACTATTTGTGGTGCTAATTCCTTTGGTGGAATTTCATTAGCCACAATATTTTCAGCATAAATTTCTAAATTTTCTTCATCACCGTCATCATCAACAATCTATTGAGAAGGATGTACTGTATCTTCTTGTGTTAGGATTAATTCATCCATTTTCTCACACAAATTTGGTACCTGAAAAGATTCTATGGTAGAGATATTTCTCTCTTTGTAAAACATATTAGTCTCATCAAAAGAAACATGCACAGATTCTTCCAATGTAAGGGTAGATGTATTAAACACTCTGTAAGCCTTGCTGACTTGAGAGTATCCATGGAAAATTCCTTCCGTAGCTTTGGCTTCAAATTTTTTTAAATGTTTCTTATTATTGTTATGAATGTAACACTTACAACCAAAAACTTTAAAATAATTTACTTTAGGTTTCTTAAATTTAAGTAATTCATAAGGAGTCTAACCCTTTAGTTTATGTATTAAACTTCTGTTAAGGACATATTTTGCTGTGATTACTTCCTCTACCCAAAAGGATAGGGGCAAGTGAGCATATGCAAGAAATGTTCCAGTAGATTCAATTAGGGTTCTATTTTTCCTTTCAGCTACCCCATTTTGTTGAGGAGTTCTAGGAGCAGAAAAACAATGCATGATACCTTCCTTATCCTAGAATTCTTTCATCAGAAGAGATTCAAACTCAGTGCCATGATCATTTCTAATCAATGCAATCTGAGTAGAGTACTCAATCTTGATGTTCCTAAGAAAGTCTGTAAGAACTATAAAGTTATCTGACTTATTTCTAAGAAAGAACACCTAAGTGGATCTAGAGAAATCATCTATAATATTTAAGGTATATGACTTTCCTTCCAAACTTTGTACTACAATAGGTCCAAAAAGGTCCATATGTAGCAAATACAAAATCCTAGGTGAATCACTCTTAGAAATGGATTTACAACTATTTTTTGTTTGCTTGCCTAATTGTCAAGTCGTGCAGAGTCCTTCCTTCTTATAAGAACCAGAAGGTAGTCCTCTAACAAGGTTGTCCTTAGATAGTGTAGCAATAGTCCTAAGGTTTATGTGTCCTAACCTTTTATGCCATAATTCGTTTGTTTTACTAATTTGATTAAATAGGCAAATTTTTGAATTAGCAAAATTAAAATTAACTAAGTAAATATTACCGTGTCTATTTCCAGTTAAAATAATTTTGTTTTTAATCAGAAGTAATAAAACATGATGACTTATTAAAAGATACCTGATAACCTTCATCACATAACTGACTTATGGAGATGAGGCTATGCTTGAGACCATTCACATAAGCTACCTTCCTGAAGGTAACTACTCCAACCTTGACATGCCATAGCCTTCTGTCTGTCCATAGTTGGAGTCTTCAAAAATGACTTTTTGTCCAAGCTTAACTTTTAAGTCACTCAGGTTTGCTTTGCTTCCTATCATATGTTTTGAGCAACCACTATCCAAATACCACAGTTCCTTTATGGTAGGATAGTTCCTTTCCTATACAAAACAAAATTAGATGTTCTTGACCCAGGTTACCTTGGGTCCTAGCTTTCTTTCATAATGATAATTAGAAATGTAAGAATATTTTGGTTAATCCTTATAACCAAGTGGATGAAATCTCTTAGGAGGGATGATCCACTGAGTAAGAGGATTTAAAAATCTTTGCGTTTGATTATAATTTTGAAAAGAATTAAATTTTTTTTTGAAATTCTGGGTTCGATGAATTATAATGAGTTCGTCGAGCTGAGTTAGACCAATGGGAGTGAGTTCATCGAGCTTCATTCATAGAATGATAATAATCATTTTCTGTGTTCCACATTCGTCGATCGCAGTTCGACTAATCATTTTGATTTCATTGAGCACCATTTGAATAATTATACCTAAATTTTTCATTTATAGTTCATCAAGCTCTGTTCGACGAATGATGATTACTTCGTCGAGCTCAGTTCGACGATTTATTTTGAACATAATTTTTCTGAAAATTTTTATTTTGATTTTGTTTATTCTTTTGTAAAACTTTAGTGGTTTTTTCTGTAATTTGTAATACTTCTTTTCCTTTGACAGAAACAAATTTTATAGGTGTAGATAAAATATTTTTCTGTAACAGATGAAGTTGACTTGATGAAGCTCCCAAGTTCTAGTTTGCCATTTAGCCTGGCATTAACTGTGCTTGTGATATTCATCAGTTTATGCTTCTCCAATTAAGGGATTCTTCAAACTTTTTAGCCTCAGATAATGTGTTTTCTAAAGATACTATTTGTTTAGAAGCAATTCTCAAATCATCTTTAAGTTTTATGTTTTCAGAAGATAAATTATCTAATTCAGTTATTTTCTCTCTGAGAAGTTTTATTTCCTTCTAAGATTTTATTAAATCTTTACATAGTAATTTAAAATCTATTTTAAACTGATCTAAAGTAAAATCAAAAGAAGAAATTACGTGATCTTCTTCAGATTATGATTCAGACTCAGAATTGCTGCATGATGCATTGATTTCCATCAAGTAGACTTCCTTAGCCTTTGCTTCTTCTTCATCTTTACTTATGCTAGATGAAGACTCATCATCTGATTCACTCCAAGTTTCAGCTACAAAACCTCTCTCCTTCTATTTTTGTTTACCAAAAGAGGGTTTGTTGGAGTGTTTCCAGTAGTCTTTCTCTTTCTTCTTATCCTTCTTTTGATTCTCAGGTCATTTTGGATGAATATGTCCTGGTTTCCTGCAACCATAACACACAATTTCTTTAGTGGGTGTTTTGTCATACCTTTGTTTGTCATTATTTTCGGAAGATCTTCTCCTGAAGTCTCTTCTTGCCATTTTGTAGAATCTCTTAGCCAAGAGACCTATAAGATATTCATTCTCTAAAAGAACTTATGCTTCTTCTGTTGCTTGGAAAGCAATATTTTCTTCTTTCCTTACTAAAGGTGAAGTCCTTTGTTCAGCTTCCCTTGTTTTGATGAGCTGCTCGTAAGATTTGAGCTTGCCCAATAGGGTCTCTGTTGTAATCTCATTTTAACTTCTGGCTTATTTTATTGGACAGATCCTTGAATCCCATGTGTTAGGGAAACACATGAGGATCTTATCATTGACTTCTGTCAATATGATGTCCTTCTACAAGGTCTTCAGTTCATTGATTATGATACTAAGTCTTGTGTACATTTCAGCTAAAGATTCAGATTCTCCCTTTTTGAAGTTCTCATATTGAGAGATAAGGTGAGATCTTCTGTCTTTTCTCTCATCAGTAGATCCAGCAACCATTGTATTGAGGGGGTTCCAGATGTCCCTTGTTGAAGTACATTCAATAACCTTTTGGAAAATGTCATCTGACATTGTTTGAGCTAAGATGTTCATTGCTTTTGCATCAGCAATCTTTTCTTTCTTCTAGGCTTCTGTCCATTCTAGAGATGGTACAACACTGGTACTTGTTGTTGCCACTAGTAAAGGTGGACCTGTCAAAATGGAGTTGTAGATATCTTCATCAATAGAGCTCATATATAGTTCAATCCTTATCTTCCATAGTGCAAACTTATTTAGATTGCACACAGGAGGTTTGGTTCTTGAATATTCCTTATTCTGTGCCATGATAAATTTCTAGGTAAAAATATAATCTATCAGATCTTATGGTTCAGGTGTTAGCCTGTAAAACAAAAGAATCAAGCTCTGATGCCAATTGAAAGTGAAGGATAGATCTACTTTACACTAGAGGGGGGGGGGTGAATAGTGTATATTAAAAACTTTAATTTATTTTTATAGCGAAATTAAAGTAAGTGATATATATATATAAATAAGCAATCAAAACACACAAATAAGAAGAATAACAATCACAGACGACACAAGGAAATTTATAGTGGTTCCCCATTAAATCTGGGTACATCCACTCTTCTACCACCATGGTAGGAATCCACTACATGTTTTTTATCAGGTGCCCTACCACCAGAAGATCTATTTTCTAAGGGAGATCTAGCAACCCTTTGAGCATTTGATCAGGTGCCCCAAAAAAATCTTAAGTCTTTTGATCAGGAGACTTAGAAACCAAAAAATAACTTTTGAAGGGTGTTAAAAACCCTGTACACGGTTTATGAAATAAAATAAAAAGGTGATGATGTCTTCTCTGTCAAGATTCTCTGAGAAGACTAGTGGATGTTGTAAGTAAAAGGCTCCCCCTAATTTGTATAGAGATTATGATCAGGAGAGGGAGAGGGAGACTTTTCTTTAGGGTGTAGGCCTTCTTGAAAAACTTCACTGTCCATAAAATATTTCTGAGAGATTTGAAGTTGAATCTACGAATGAAGATTTGTTCTTCTAGAAGAATCTTGAAGTAGAATACCTTATTCTCTATAAAAATAAATCTGTACTTTCTAACAGTCTAACCATGAGGCAGAAAACTTCTATCAATATATTTGGAATGCCAGAGAGGAATTCAAACATTTGAATTCATTAATTCTAAAATGGCTGAAGCATTCCTTTAGATTTGTAACTGCCTAGGAAATTGATTAGAAATAAACTGTGAAAAATCCATAATTAATGATGCCTGGAATGACTATATTCATTAAGAATATTTAACATTAATTATCAGAGTGTAACTGCCTGAAATAAAGCTTGAGAACATTTTTCCTCTGAATAAATATAACTGCCAAAACACTGCAAGGAATTCGTCGAACTCATCAAACCTTTCGTCGACCTGAGCTTGGAATTCGCCGAACTAAATATGTCATTTTTCGAACTGAGCTTGGCTATCGTCGAGCTGAACTATAGAGTTGAGGTCAGAGTTCGTCGATCAGAGCTCAGCTTTCGTCGAGCTAAACTCAGAGGTGGAACTCTGAGTTTGTCGAGCTGAACTCGACATTCGTCGAACGCAGTCCTGCTTTTGTCGAACTGAATTTCTGTTATCGTCGATCTGCATTTTTTCTTGAATTCCTTCTAAGGCAATAACCCTGGAAATATCCTAAGACCCTAGACTATACAAAGTGGGTTAAGCTAAACATCCTTAACAAAATATAGTAATCCTAGCCAAAATAAGAAATTGGGTTCCAACACAAGAAAATGTGGGACTCCCTCATTGTCTACATGGAAGGAACAGAAGAAGTGAGGGATAAGAGAAAATCCCTCATAAATCAACAATATGAGGCCATTAAACAAGGAAAAAAGGACTCCATAGCAGAATGCTATGAAAAGTTCTTCATGATAGTGAACAGTCTAATCACCTATGGAAGACAGTTCACTAATTATGAGCTGAATGACAAGTTCTTGAGATCCATAAATAAGGAATAAAATATAAGATATAAGTTGTCTACCTAAATAACCTAGAGGGGGGTGAATAGGTGAGATGTGCGTCTAATGTGGAATAAAATATTTAGCAACTAGCACAAATAAGTAAGCAAGCAATCACAGAGATGACAAGAGATTTATAGTGGTTCCCCGATCTTGGGTACGTCCACATTCCTCACCGATCTAGCAAATCACTAGACTTGGCTACTCCACTATCTCGGATTGCAAACCAATCCTACACCTCGGAACCACGTTCCTACAAAACTCGATACCAAATGGATCTACACTAAGAAGATATAACTTCCTACCACTCGGAGTAAAATCTCCTACATAGAAAATTGTTTGAGGAAAAATACAAACAAAATAACACAGATCTAGATCTTTGGCTTTGTCTTCTTCGTTGAGAGCTTTTGGCTTGGACAGAAAATGTTGAAGAAGACTTGACAGAAATCCACGGATCTGAGATCTGGAATCACCACGATCAAATAAAAATATCAGAGATCGATGAAGCACGAAGTGATCGGATGATTCTTCTTGAGTCTGGATCGCTTGAGAGTTAGAGATCGGTAACAGCGGTTGTGAGAATGACGATCTAGAGTTCTTTCCGAAACCAGTAATGGCGGCCGAGAGAATTAGGTTTTCGGAATTTTTCTCTTTCTTAATATTCACTGTATTCTATATATAAAAAATTGTTCATAGGTCAAATTGGAAACGACCTATTTATAGGCGAGCTGCAACGGTCATAATAATCTTTAATGACGATATGTAGACCAATCAGAAAAGAGTAATTCAAAATAACCATTGAATCTGGACTTAGAAATATTCCAGGAAATCTGAACCAATATACTCGAGAGAAATGATATACTCGAGTGTAAGAGGTCTGCTACTCGAGTGGATAAGAGAGGAATATACTCAAGTACAAGGAGAGAAACTACTCGAGTATCTTAGGAAAAACTACTCGAGTGACTAGAAAACTACTCGAGTATGAAAACCAATCTACTCGAGTACTAAGTCACTTACTCGAGTATATCAGGGAAGTACTCGAGTATGCGGACTTGGAAAATTTCAGACTGAATACAGAAAGCTCTACTCGAGTATAATACATAACAACTCGAGTGACTAACCATCTACTCGACTATAAGATATCACCAACTCAAGTATAAAGAAAATCTACACGAGTATAAGCTCATATACTCGAGTATACAGAGTCTTCTCGAGTATGTCCAAGGATCTACTCGAGTACTAAGTCACTCACTCGAGTATGTGAAGGATACTACTCGAGTATGTGGACTTAGAAAAATTCCAGACTGAAATAATCTTCAATACTCTATAGTACAAAAGTCCAAATGCATGTAGATGAAGTGTATTCCAATAGAGAGGCTATAAATGAGTCAACACCTTTGATCACACAATGGGGAATTACATTATATGGTCCTGTGTTTGGTGACCCAGTATAGACTGACATTGGTCTACACTTGGCAATAAGGTCCTGCATACATACAACTCAAACACAATATCAAATACAACTTAATTCATCTTAGTTCAAGGTCTGACTTCCTACAAATCTGAGGTATTGTGGAGAAAATTCCCAACAATCTCTCCCTATTTGTAGAAGTCACCACACTCTACACTAAGGTGAATTACTTAGAGTAAAAAGAACAATGATAGCATATATCAATGATAAATAAAGCAGTAAACTACTTAGCAAAGAAAAAATAATTATAAGGATAACCATAATCAAAATTATATATAATAGAAATTTCCATTTCCACATCATCATTCACTCAAGGATAAGCTTCTCTATACAATCTTTCTCTTTTTAGCTTTTGTCTCTCCAAATAACTGAAAGGTTTAGGAAAGTAAGTTCTGGGCCGTGGAGGAGCAACTGGATTATTGTATCCCCATCGCTTGTCATGCAATCTGATTTTTATCTGGGATATATCATAGGCTTTCCATTTAGAGTAATTATAGAACTGGTCTTTATTTTCTCCAAAATCTGTCACCAACTTCAAGGTTTCAAAAATCAGAGACTTTGAGGTAGGACTCCAGACTTCTGCATGCACTACTTCAGGTCTTTCCTCTAAAACTGGGGTTGGCTCTCTCCTAGGTAAAGAACGGCTGGCAGAAGCACCGTCACCATACTTTCTTTTCCTTCTGGGAGCACTCTGATCAGCAGGTCTTCTAGAAGAGGAAGCACCTTGAACAAAGTGTCCCTGAGAGCTACCAGGAATATCATCTTTCCATACATCAGAATAAGATAGAGGAGGCTCAGATATCTCACCAGCAGGTCTAGGAGAGAAGACTGGCACAGCCTCTGAAATGTTAACATGAACCTAAGCATCATAAGGAGGATTTTCCTCAAGAGGATCTAGACTTTTGGGAATGATGGTAGGATCAAGCTGGAAATTTTGGAAATTCTGATTGTGCACCCAGACTGAAGTATTATATATATATAATTTAACTGACTGAAGTCTGGCTAGAATATCTGCTTTCATTTCTTTAACTTTTTCATCCAAAGTAGCTTGAGACTGGGCAGAGAACTGGGCAGAGATTTTTTTCAACTTGTCCTTTCACTATTTTCTCCCCCTTGTTGATTTCTACAGATAGCTGAGCAATAGCTTCATCTCTGAAAGTTCCAACTTCCTCACAAACCTTCATAACGTTTGCTTCAGCCCTTTTGTCCAACTGAATTTGATTGTATGCCACTGTTTCATCTTGGTTCCTTACTTCACCTATACTAGTCATAGTATGGTCTATTGCTTTTCCACCCGGCTGAAACAGTCTTCTTAACTCATCAGTATTGGCTTGAATTTCTGCAAAGTCTCTACTCATCTCAATTTCAAGAGTAGAGACCTTATCTTTTACTGATTTATGAGAATAATCAAAGTAATTTCTTTGTTCTAGGAGCATCTGCTCAATCTTACTTATAATATCAGAAGAATTTGAGGGAGCAGAGGCTGGAGCAAAGTATTAAATAGGGGCTTGTGGAACAGGGACTACCCATGGAGGAATTTCTTCAATCATAACTGAGCTTACAGCTCTCTTTGTAGGTACTATCTTAACTGAATCTTCTGGATTTATGAAAGAAGGGGGAGTGAAATTCAGTGTCCTCAGAGGTGGATCAACATGCTCTGGGCCGATATCCTCGTAATTGGACAGGAGGATATTCTCATGCTTATCTGGGTCTTCAGCAGGAGACTGAGTAGGGGAGGGAGAGGGAGAAGGGTCCTTTACAGGAATCTGATCTTCAGGTAGTGGATGCTCAGGAGAGACAACAACTAATTCTACTGGAAACAAGGGATCATCTGATCTTAGCTCTACAATGAATCTGTCAATATCTGTAGCAGTTGAGAGGATGTCCTCTTGAACTTGTACATCTGAGAGAATATCTGCTGGAGGAGGGAATGGATCTCTGATCTGAGGTGGCTGAGATGGAGATTCTGAATTCTGATGCTGAGGGCTAGATGAAGCAGGCTCCCCCTGAACTATTACCCCCAAGGTGTCAATAGTTGGATGTAAAGGAGGAGAGGGAATCCTGTCATCTGAAGCACTAGGTTCTCTAGGGATAGCTTCTTTGATAACAGGAGCTTTGGATGCTTGAGCAGTGTTCTGAAGTTTGATCTCATATCTCTGGATAGAAGAAATTGAGACCTTTTTCATGTGGTGGAGGGGAGTTCCTTTGGATAAATTGAAAACATCGAGATTAATCTCATGGAGGAGTAGAGAAATAATCCTATAAAAATTAGGGTGTTTTACACTATCCTTGATCTTGTCCAGTAGCAACTTTCCAAACTGGAACTTCTTTCGGCAGACGATAGCTTGCATAATGTCAAACATATTCCTGGAAATCTCTCAGATCGAATAGGTTTTGCACAAAATTACTTTAGAAATTACATCCACCAGGAATTTCCCTTCTGAATTGAAATCTTCTCTGCTAAAGGAATTGGCTTCACGGTCTGCTCCACAGAATAAGCTTGTTCTGTCAGAATCTTCAGTACCTAAGTCATCCTCTTCATTTACCACCGGCAGTCGTAACAGAGTAGTTATGGTGGTCTTGTCCAGGCAGATTTTTACCCCTTTCACCTTGGATTCCAGTACTTTTCCATTTCTCTTTATCTTCATATTATTGTAAAATTCTTAAACAGCGGGAAGAAGAATCTTACACGGAAACTGCAGGAGGAAGGTGAGTCAAGCAGTATCGAACAGTATCAAGAGATTACGGAAGTCATCCGAGAGGTCTACTATCCCTTCAGGAGCAAGTTCTGAGCCGATTCCAATCTTCGAGGAGAGAGCCATCACCAAATTTCTGTAGAACTGAAACGGGGAAGACGAAGCTCTGCGAGCTCTAGAAGATGAATCGCCGACGGCTTACTCGAGAGAATGGAAACCGTGGAAAGGATTTTCCGATTTTTCTATTTATATATAACCCTAATTAGGTTTAAGGAGGTATTTAAAATTTAAATCATACATGCGAGGGAGCGGCAAAAGGCTCGGTGTACGAATATAGAAAAATAAAATTTTCAAAGTTCTGTAATTTCCGTATACTCGAGTATGTAAAATTTGTAATCGAGTATATTTTTTTACTCGAGTATGTAAGTTTATCTACTCGGGTAAATTACCAAGTACTTGAGTATGTGATTACACTTACTCGAGTATATCACTTTGAAAGTTATTTTTCTTGGAGGAAAATTTTTTTACCTTCACCGATTCCTTCAACTCTGAGCCTTTGAATGAATTCACCATCACTATTCTTCTTTGTTGAGCATCCCGAGTTCCGTTTTGAAGAACAAAAACTTGGTCTCATCCAGCGGTTTATTGAATATATCTGCAACTTGCCTGTCTGTGGAGACATTTGTAGATCTATGTCTCCATTCTCCACATGCTCCCGGATGAAATGATATCGAAGCTCTATGTGCTTTGTTCGGCTGTGGGAGACTGGGTTGTTGCCGATCGCTATTGCGCTGTACGAGTCGCAAAACAGAGGAATGTTCTAGAACTTCATGTTGTAGTCTTCAAATTGATTCTTGATCCACAGAAGCTGTGTACAACAACTTCCTGCAGAGATATACTACGATTCAGCCGTTGAGATGGCTACACAGTTCTGCTTCTTACTGCTCCAGGAAATAAGTCTCCTTCCTAAGAATTGGCAAGTCCCGGAAGTGCTTTTCCTGTCGTCTTTGCTTCCTGTAAAATCTGCATCTGAAAATCCAATCACTTCACTATCATTACTTCTTGGGTACCATAAGCCAATATGTGATGTACCTTTAAGGTATCTCAAAATTCGTTTTGCAGCAATATAGTGAGATTTCTTAGAGTTCACCTGGAATCTAGCGCATACACATATTGAAAACATTATATCTGGTCTACTTGTGGTAAGGTAGAGCAAGAACCCAATTATGCTTCTGTACTTGGTTTCATCAAAAGATTTCCCTTTCTCATCCTTGTCCAGAGACATAGCTGAGGCCATTGGAGTTCTCATAGAGGTTGCATTCTCTATTCCCAATTTCTTAAGTAGCACTTTGGTGAACTTGGTCTATAAGATGAAAATTCCATCCTCAGATTATTTCACCTGAAGCCCTAAGAAATATTTATCCTCTCCCATACTGCTCATTTCAAACTTCCCTTGCATTAGTTTAGAAAACTTCTTGTAGAGGTTGTTATCCGTAGAGCCAAAAATAATGTCATCGACATAGATTTGAACAAGCAAAATCTTGCCTTTTATTTCCCTAAGAAATAATGTCTTGTCTATCTTTCCTCTTGTGAACTTGTTCTCAAGAAGAAAGCTAGACAGCGTCTCATACCAAGCTCGAGGAGCTTGTTTAAGACCATATAATGCTTTCTGCAAATAATAACAATGATTAGGAAAAGTTGAGTCAACAAAACCTGGCGGTTGCTCTACATACAGTTCTTCCTTTATGTCACCATTCAGAAAGGCATACTTTGCATCCATCTGATAGACGGTAACGCCCATAAGTGCATCATAAGCAAGGAATAACCTGATCGCCTCCATTCTTGCCTCTGGAGCATACGTTTGATCGAAGTCGATTCCTTCTTCTTGACGATAGACCTTGGCAACGAGTCTTGCTTTGTTCTTTATAATAGTTCCATCTTCGTCCATCTTGTTCCGGTAGACCCATTTTTTACAGATGACGTTCTTACTCTTGGGTCTAGGAACAAGTGTCCAAACTTTGCAATGTTTGAACTCATTTAACTCTTCTTCCATGGCTAGAATCCAAGATGCATCCGAGTTTGCTTCCTCAAACTTCTTAGGTTCAACCTGTGATAAAAAACTTAAGAATAAATTCTCGTTAGTTGTTCCTCTCCAAGTCCTGACACCATCCCGGGGATCTCCTATGATTTGTTCCAAGGGATGATCATTAAGGTGTCTGAGCTCTAGAGTCCTTGCATCTGGGATCTCTTTAGCCACTGGAGTTGCATCTTTAGCTGGGATGAATTCTTCATCTTGATCATCTACCTCTCCAATCGGGGTTGTAGAGGTGATCTTGATGAACTTTTCATCTTTATCTTCAGTACGTTCATCAAGGCTGAGTTCCTATATCTTTGTTCCTGCAACTTCAATGAGAACACTAGAAGAGTTGCTTTGTAGCAAACTCGTCTAATCAAATACAATGTGTATCGATTCTTCTACCACCAGAGTTTTTCTATTAAATACTCTATAGGCCTTACTATGGCTACTATAACCTACAAAAATACCTTCAAAGATTTTCTCGCTAAACTTGGTAGTGTGATACTTACCGTTGTTAAGTACGAAGCACTTACAGCCAAAGATTCTAAAATATGAAATAGTTGGTTTCCTGCCTTTTAGAAGTTCGTAAGGAGTCTTATCATGGTTCTTGTTGATGAGTGCTCGATTTTGCACATGATAAGCGGTGTTGACGGCTTCAGCCCAGAAGTACTCTGGAAGTGAGGCATCACTCAACATAGTCCGACAAGCCTCTATGAGTGTTCTGTTCCTTCTCTCAGGTACTCCATTTTGCTGTGGAGTGCGAGGAGAGGAAAACTCATGAAAGATACCATGACTTTCACAGTATTCTGTCATGGCCCCAGACTTGAATTTCATTCTATTGTAACTTCTGATTTTGACTACGGAGCAGTTGTATTCATTCTGGACTTGCCTAACAAAATTAGTGAAAATATTGAAGGTATCTGACTTGTGTTTCAGAAAGAACACCCACGGAAAGCGCGAGTAATCATCCGCAATAACAGACGTATATTCCTTACCTCCCAAACTTCTAACTTGCAGGGGACCGAACAAGTCCATATGAAGAAGCTGTAAGCTTCTATTAGAATCCTTGCCTATAATGCTTTTAAATGAACTCCTTGTTTGCTTGCCTTTTATACAAGCATGACAAGGGCTATCCTTAATGCACTTGACATTAGTGTCATCACGTACTCAGTTCTGAGAGAATAGTTTATTAATAGTTTTGAAATTAATATGTGCTAGTCTCTTGTGCTATTGGTCAGCAAGAGATGCACTACTTTTTGCTAAAAGACATACTAGTGTAGAGGAGTCAATACAGATGAAATTTAAACAAAAAATATTTATGCTTCGAGTGCCTAATAAAATAGTTTCCATGTTGTCAACCAATTTTATCAAACACTTGTCAGCATGGAATTCAACCACGTATCTTTTGTCGCATAGTTGGCTTATGCAGATGAGATTGTGTTCCAATCCTTCAACATAGGCTACATCCGAAAAGGATACGTTACCGTTAGTAATCATACCGTAGCCTTTGGTAATTCCTCAGTCTGAACCTCCAAAGATGACATTTGGTCCGTTCAACACCGGTGAAAAGTTCTGGAGTAGGCTCCTTGTCCCGGTCATATACTGAGAACATCCACTGTCCAAATACCAGATTTGCATTTTAATGGCCTTTGGAAGTACCTGCAATTATAATCACTTAGCCTCAGGAACCCAAACACGTTTGGGTCATTAGTCTTGAGTTAGAATACTCCCCCTACGAGTATAAGCCTCATGAGCTGTCATTCTCATGTTGCTAACTTGAGGAGTTGCAGCATTTCTAGGATTGAACCAACAATCTATGGCAAAGTGACCAACTCTACCACAGCACCAACAGTCGAATCTATTGTATCTTTGCCTTATAATATCCTTCTTGACCTTCTTGAGAGGAGGTACAGTAGGGGTAGCATTCTTGGAGGAAGAAGCTTCATGATGATGACAACTACATGAAGTCTTCTCCTTCATAGGCTTTTCTACAACAGGTTTTACCTTTGGTGCCTTCTTGATGTTATGACCATGAGCATAAGGTCCATAGATCTAAAGTTGAATCTCTTCATAAGGTGCCTTGAAGACACTATCTCCAAAGTTACAAGGGCGAGTCCAACCTTAGTACCTTGACTTTGGCTTCTCCGGGATCGGCCTAGTGAAGTGTCAATAGGTGGACTCATAGTCAAATTCTTTCGCAGGAAAGATAACTTTCTTGAACGAGACTGGATCCAAAGGAGCTTTCCCTTTTTCCTCGGCCAATGCCTTCTTGGCATCCTTATTATTTCTCTTGGCTTTGTTTCTCCTAGAGGATTTACTAGGAGCACCTTTGTGGCCTAGACCAGCACCCTCCGCCTTAGCTGAGAATTCAACAATCAGAGGAAGTACAGTCTTAGGCTTAGAGAAACCTTCTACAAGTTTCTTTTCAGCCGAGAGTTGTTCTTCTAACTCCTTGATGATTTTCTCCTTAAGGTCAAGGTGCTCAAGAGGCTTGTTATATTCTTTAATAGATTTATTGAAGTCTTCCTTGAGAGAGTCAGTCTTCGAGACTTCCTCTCTTAAGGTGCTCTCTGTAGTTTTTAGAGATTTTATCTCTTTAGCTTGAGTTTTCATGACTCGGCGACATTTGTCGTAAGCCTCGAGTAACTCCTTATATTGTCCTATGAGTTCAGATTCATCCTCAGAGGGATAGCCCTCTTGCTCATTATCATCATCAGATTCTGAAAGAGGGGTGTGAGATTTTACCTCCCTAGTGAACTGGGGGACTTGTTCATCATCAGTTAGAGCCATTAGCACAAAGTAGGCTTTTTCCACTTCTGCACTCAACTCAGATGAGTCGGAGTCACTGAGGGTTTTTCCCTTCTTGGCTAACAGGATCTTTTCTGTCCTCTTTTTATTTTAGGACTTCTTCTCTTTTCTTTTGCCACCCTCTTTCTTCTTGTGGGGGCAATCCGTAATGACGTTACCTGGCTTATTACAGCAATAACAAACAATGTCAGTCGAATAATGTTTATTCGGTTTAGAACCATACCTGTCGTGGCTGCTTGAGCCTTTTTTATGGCGATCACCATCATTGTGTGATCTTCTATAGGAGGCATCCTTGCCTTTCCATTGCTTCTTCTTATTTAAGAATTTCTTGAACTTCCTTGAGAGTAGAGAGAACTCTCCATCAGATAGCTATGAGCTAGAGGAGCTTGGCTCAAATAATTCTTCTTCATCAGCTTCAGGAGTTGGGGAAGGAGAGCTAGCCTTTGTCTTTCTTGAGCTATCTGCCTTCAGAGCGACAGACTTCTCCTTGGATGCAGACCTGCTCATCTCTTCTTCAGCTTTTCTTGAGTTGATTTGAAGCTCGTAAGACATAAGCTTTCCGAACAGATTCTGCGGGTCCGTCTCGGCTAACCATCCGAACTCCCGAATGGCGCATACCTTATTATCCCATTCCTTGGTCTGGGATCTTAAGAATTTGTCATTCAGTTCCCCATTTATGAAGACTCGGTTATAAAATCTTAGGCCATTGACTACCTTGAAGAAGTTCTCAAAGGTATCAGCTATGGCTTCCTTGTGACCTTGCCTGAAGGCTTCATACTTCTGATTTAGAAGGGATCTCCGATCATCCCTAACGTCTTCAGTGCCTTCCATCAGAGTCACCAGGGATTGGCAAATCTCCTTGGCAGACTGGCAATGAATCAGATTTTGCAGCATCGAGTCATCGACTGCACTTGCTATAATATTTTTAGCTTTCTTGTCCAGGGAGACAAGTGCAATTTCGTCCTTATCCAAGTCCATCAACTTCTTTGGTACTTCTCTGGTTGGATCTATTGTAGATGCAATCATAGGAACATACGAACCTTCTTCAACAATCATGAAGATCTGAGGGTCCACTGCTTCCATGAAGAATTTAACTCTTTCCTTCCACATAGGAAAATTGTTCTATGTGCATATAGGGAGCTTAGCAAAATCCTTGGTCTTACTCATGCTTGATACGTCTCTAAAGACAACTTGGAAAGGATCAGATCAAGGTGTTAACCTTTTAACGATAAACCTCCCTCTGATACCAATTGTAAGATATAAGTTGTCTACCTAAATCACCTAGAGGGGAGGGAATAGGTGAGATGTGCGTCTAATGCGAAATAAATAATTTAGCAACTAGCACAAATAAGTAAGCAAGCAATCACACAGACGACAAGAGATTTATAGTGGTTCCCCGATCTTGGGTACGTCCACTTTCCTCACCGATCTAACAAATCACTAGACTCGGCTACTCCACTATCTCGGATTACAAACCAATCCTACACCTCGGAACCACGTTCCTACAAAACTCGATACCAAATGGATCTACACTCAGAAGATAGAACTTCCTACCACTCGGAGATAAATCTCCTACAAAGAAAATTATTTGAGGAAAAATACAAACAAAATAACACAGATCTGGATCTTTGGCTTTGTCTTCTTCGTTGAGAGCTTTCGGCTTGGACAGAAAATGTTGAAGAATACTTGACAGAAATCCACGGATCTGAGATCTTGAATCACCATGATCAAATAAAAATATCAGATATCGATGAAGCACGAAGTGATCGGATGATTCTTCTTGATTCTGGATTGCTTGAGAGTTAGAGATCGGTAGCAACGGTTGTGAGAATGACGATCCAGAGTTCTTTCCGAAACCAGTAATGGCGGCCGAGAGAATTAGGTTTTCAGAATTTTTCTCTTTCTTAATATTCTCTGTATTCTATATAAAAAAATTGTTCATGGGTCAAATCGGAAAGGACCTATTTATAAGCGAGCTGCAACGGTCATAATAATCTTTAATGACGACACGTGGACCAATCAGAAAAGAGTAATTCAAAATACCCGTTGAATCTGGACTTAGAAATATTCTAGGAAATCTGAACCAATATACTCGAGAGAAATCATATACTCGAGTATAAGAGGTTTGCTACTCGAGTGGATAAGAGAGGAATATACTCGAGTTCAAGGAGAGAAATTACTCGAGTATCTTAGGAAAAACTACTCGAGTGACTAGAAAACTACTCGAGTATGAAAACCAATCTACTCGAGTACTAAGTCACTTACTCGAGTATATCAGGGAAGTACTCGAGTATGTGGACTTGGAAAATTTCAGACTGAATACAAAAAGCTCTACTCGAGTATAATACATAACCTACTCGAGTGACTAACCATCTACTCGAGTATAAGATATCACCTACTCGAGTATAAAGAAAATCTACTCGAGTATAAGCTCATATACTCGAATATACAGAGTCTTCTCGAGTATGTCCAAGGATCTACTCGAGTACTAAGTCACTCACTCGAGTATGTGAAGGATACTACTCGAGTATGTGGACTTATAAAAATTCCAGACTGAAATAATCATCAATACTCCATAGTCCATAAGTCCAAATGCATGAGATGAAGTGTATTCCAATAGAGAGGCTATACATGAGTCAACACCTTGGATCACACAATGAGGAATTACATTGTATAGTCCTGTGTTTGGTGACCCACTATAGACTGACATTGGTCTACCTTGGCAATAAGGTCCTGCATACATACAACTCAAACACAATATCAAATACAACTTAATTCATCTTAGTTCAAGGTCTGACTTCCTACAAATCTGAGGTATTGTGGAGACAATTCCCAACAATCTCCCCCTATTTGTAGAAGTCAGCACACTCTACACTAAGGTGAATTACTTAGAGTAAAAAGAACAATGATAGCATATATCAATGATAAATAAAGCAGTAAACTACTTAGCAAAGAAAAAATAATTATAAGGATAACCATAATCAGAATTATATATAATAGAAATTTCCATTTCCACATAATCATTCACTCAAGGATAAGCTTCTCTATACAATCTTTCTCTTTTTAGCTTTTGCCTCTCCAAATAACTAAAGATTTAGGAAAGTAAGTTCTGGGCCGTGGAGGAGCAACTGGATTATTGTATCCCCATCGCTTGTCATGCAATCTGATTTTTATCTGGGATATATCATAGGCTTTCCATTTAGAGTAACTGTAGAACTGATCTATATTTTCTCCAAAATCTATCACCAGCTTCAAGGTTTCAAAAATTAGAGACTTGGAGGTAGAACTCCAGACTTTTGCATGCACTATTTCAGGTATTTCCTCTGGAACTAGGGATGGCTATCTCCTAGGTGCAGAATGGCTGGCAGAAGCACCGTCACCATACTTTCTTTTCTTGCTTGGAGCACCCTGATCAGCAGGTCTTCTAGAAGAGGAAGCACCTTGAACAAAGTGTCCTTGAGAGCTACCAGGAATATCATCTTTCCATATATCAGAATAAGATAGAGGAGGCTCAGACATCTCACCAGCAGGTCTGGGAGAGAAGACTCGCATAGCCTCTGAAATGTTAATATAAACCTGAGCATCTGAAGGAGCATTTTCCTCAAGAGGATAAAGACTTTTGGGAATTATTGTAGGATCAATCTTGAAATTTGGGAAATTCTGTTTGTGCACCCAGAGTGCAGTATCATATATATAGAATTAAACTGACTTAAGTTTGGCTAGAATATCTGCTTTCATTTCTTTAACATTTTCATCCAAAGTAGCTTGAGACTGGGCAGAGAACTGGGCAGAGATTTTTTTCAACTTGTTCTTTCACTATTTTCTCCCCCTTGCTGATTTCTACAGATAGCTGAGCAATAGCTTCATCTCTGAAAGTTCCAACTTCCTCACAAACCTTCATAATATTTGCTTCAGCCCTTTTGTCCAACTGAATTTGATTGTATGCCACTATTTCAGCTTGGTTCCTTACTTCACCTATAATAGTGATAGTATGGTCTATTGCTTTTCCACCCGACTGAAATAGTCTTCTTAACTCATCAGTATTGGCTTGAATTTCTGCAAAGTCTCTACTCATCTCAGATTCAGGAGTAGAGACCTTATCTTTTACTGATTTATGAGAATCATCAAAGTAATTTCTCTGTTCTAGGAGCATCTGCTCAATCTTACTTATAATATTAGAAGAATTGGAGGGAGCAGAGGCTGGAGCAAAGGATTAAACAGGGGCTTGAGGAACAGGGGCTATCCATGGAGGAATTTCTTTAATCACAACTGAGCTTACACCTCTCTTTGTAGGTACTATCTCAACTGAATCTTCTGGATTTATGAAAGAAGGGAGAGTGAAATTCAGTGTCCTCAGAGGTGGATCAACATGCTCTGGGGATATGTCCTCCTCATCGGACAGGAGGATATTCTCATACTGATCTGGGTCTTCAGTAGGAGACTAAGTAGGGGAGGGAGAGGGAGAGGGGTCCTTTACAGGAATCTGATCTTCAGGTAGTGGATGCTCAGGAGAGACAACAACTAATTCTACTGGAAACAAGGGATCATCTGATCTTAGCTCTGCAATGAATCTGTCAATATCTGTAGCAGTTGAGAGGATGTCCTCTTAAACTTGTACATCTCAGAGAATATCTGCTGGAGGAGGGAATGGATCTCTGATCTGAGG
The DNA here is from genome assembly GCA_039513925.1 of Platanthera zijinensis. NCBI lineage: Eukaryota > Viridiplantae > Streptophyta > Magnoliopsida > Asparagales > Orchidaceae > Platanthera > Platanthera zijinensis. The sequence goes on along the minus strand of CM077095.1, from coordinate 75,544,561 downwards.
TGGCTGAGATGGAGATTCTGAATTCTGATGCTGAGGGCTAGATGAAGCAGGCTCCCTCTGAACTATTGCACCCAAGGTGTCAATAGTTTGATGTAAAGGAGGAGAGGGAATCCTGTCATCTGAAGCATTAGGTTCTCTGGGGATAGCTTCTTTGATAACAGGAGCTTTGGATGCTTGAGCAGTGTTCTGAAGTTTGATCTCATATCTCTGGATAGAAGAAATTGAGACCTTTTTCATGTGGTGGAGGGGAGTTCCTTTGGATAAATTGAAAACATCGGGATTAATCTCATGGAAGAGTAGAGAAATAATCCTAGAAAAATTAGGGTGTTTTACACTATCCTTGATCTTGTCCAGTAGCAACTTTCCAAACTGGAACTTCTTTCGGCAGACGATAGCTTGCATAATGTCAAACATATTCCTGGATATCTCTCAGATCGAATAGGTTTTGCACAAAATTACTTTAGAAATTACATCCACCAGGAATTTCCCTTCTGAATTGAAATCTTCTCTGCTAAAGGAATTGGCTTCACGGTCTGCTCCACAGAATAAGCTTGTTCTGTCAGAATCTTCAGTACCTAATTCATCCTCTTCATTTACCACCGGCAGTCATAACAGAGTAGCTATGGTGGTCTTGTCCAGACAGATTTTTACCCCTTTCACCTTGGATTCCAGTACTTTTCCATTTCTCTTTATCTTCAGATTCTAGTAAAATTCTTCAACATCGGGAAGAAGAATCTTACACGGAAACTGTAGGAGGAAGGTGAGTCCAGTGGTATCGAACAGTATCAAGAGATTATGGAAGTCATTCGAGAGGTCTGCTATCCCTTCAGGAGCAAGCTCTGAGCCGATTCCAATCTTCGAGGAGGGAGCCATCACCAAATTTCTGTAGAACTGAAACGGGGAAGATGAAGCTCTGCGGGCTCTGGAAGACGAATCGTCGATGGCTTACTCGAGAGAATGGAAACCGTGGAAAGGATTTTCCGATTTTTTTATTTATATATAACCTTAATTAGGTTTAAGGAGGTATTTAAAATTTAAATCATACCTACGAGAGAGCGGCAAAAGTCTCGGTGTGCAAATATAGAAAAATAAAATTTTCAAAGTTCTGGAATTTCCGTATACTCGAGTATGTAAAATTTGTACTCGAGTATATTTTTATTTACTCGTGTATGTAAGTTTATCTACTCGGGTAAATTACCAAGTACTTGAGTATGTGAATACACTTACTCGAGTATATCACTTTGGAAGTTATTTTTCTTGGAGGAAAATTTTTTTACCTTCATCGATTTCTTCAACTCTGAGCCTTTGAATGAATTCACCATCACTATTCTTCTTTGTTGAGCATCCCGATTTTCGTTTTGAAGAACGAAAACTTGGTCTCATCCAGCGGTTTAGTGAATATATCTACAACTTGCCTGTCTGTGGAGACATATTGTAGATCTATGTCTCCATTCTCAACATGCTCCGGGATGAAATGATATCGAAGCTATATGTGCTTTGTTCGGCTGTGGGAGACTGGGTTGTTGCCGATCGCTATTGCGCTGGACGAGTCGCAAAACAGAGGAATGTTCTGGAACTTCATTTTGTAGTCTTCAAATTGATTCTTGATCCACAGAAGCTATGCACAACAGCTGCCTGCAGAGATAACTCTGATTCAGCCATTGAGATGGCTACACAGTTCTGCTTCTTACTACTCAAGGAAATAAGTCTCCTTCCTAGGAATTGGAAAGTCTCGGATGTGCTTTTCCTGTCGTCTTTGCTTCCTGCAAAATCTTCATCTGAAAATCCAATCAATTCACTATCATTACTTCTTGGGTACCATAAGCCAAGATTTGATGTACCTTTAAGGTATCTCAAAATTCGCTTTGCAACAATATAGTGAGATTTCTTAGAGTTCACTTGAAATCTAGCGCATACACATGTTGAAAACATTATATCTTGTCTACTTGCGGTAAGGTACAGCAAGGACCCAATTATGCTTCTGTACTTGGTTTCATCAAAAGGTTTCCCTTTTTCATCCTTGTCCAGAGACATAGCTGAGGCCATTGGAGTTCTCATAGAGGTTACATTCTCCATTCCGAATTTCTTAAGTATCTCTTTGGTGAACTCTTGAGATGGTGAACTCTGCATAAGTTTAAGCAGAGGTGAGACATCACGACATAGATTTGCAACATCTTGCCTTTTATTTCCCTAAGTAATGTCTTGTCTATCTTTCCTCTTGGCTTGTTCTCAAGAAGAAAGCTAGACTCTATGCTCGAGGAGCTGTTTAAGACTATTCTTTCTGCAAATAATAATAATGATTAGGAAAAGTTGAGTCAACAAAACCTGGTGGTTGCTCACATACAGTTCTTCCTTTATGTCACCATTTAGGAAGGCAGACATTTTGCTGTGGAGTATAACCTGAGAGTCTTTCCTCTGAGAGGAAAACTCATGAAAGATACCTTGACTTTCACAGTATTCTTACTCTTGTCAGGAACAAGTGTCCAAACTTTGCCCCAGAGAATCCAGGATTGAATTCCAACCTGTTAGAAAACTTAAGAATAAATTCATTGCCTCTCCACTGACACCATCTGATTTTGACTACGGAGCAGTTGTATTCATTCTGGATGAATTCTTCATCTTGATCATCTACCTCTTTACGGGGTTGTAAGGTGATCTTGATGAACTTTTCTTCATTATCTTTAGTGGTTCATCCAGGAATTCCTATTCTTTGTTCCTGCAACTTCAATGGCACACTATCTGACTTATGTTTCAGAAAGAACACCCACGCTTTTCTCGCTAAAGTGTGTGATACGCCGTTGTTAGTAATCAGCCAAAGATCCGCAATAAGGAGTCCAACGTATATTCCTTACCTCCCAACTCACTTCTATGACTTGCAGTGGAGTGAGAGGAGAGGAAAACCGAAAGATACACTTTCAGTATTTTGTCATGGCATATGAAGAAGCTGTATTCAGTTTCAAAATATGAAAATAGAATCCTTGCAGAAAGAACACCCACGCAAAGTATAATTCTAACCAACGTTTTCCTTACCTCCCAATTCTAACTTGAACCGAACAAGTCCTTGAAGAAGCTTTTTCTATTAGCTTGACTTTTATACAGGCATGACAAGGGATGTCCTTAACGCACTTGATATTAGTGGCATCACGTACTAAGTTCTGAGAGAATAGTTTATTAATAGTTTTGAAATTAATATGTGCTAGTCTCTTGTGTCATTGGTCAGCAAGAGATGCACTACTTTTTGCTAAAAGACATACTGGTGTAGAGGAGTCAATACAGATGAAATTTAAACAAAAAATATTTCTGCTTCGAGTGCTTGATAAAATAGTTTCCATGTTGTCAACCAATTTTATCAAACACTTGTCAGCATGGAATTCAACCACGTATCCTTTGTCGCATAGTTGGCTTATGCTGATGAGATTGTGTTCCAATCCTTTAACATAGGCTACATCCGAAAAGGATACGTTACCGTTAGTAATCATACCGTAGCCTTTGGTAATTCCTCGGTCTGAACCTCCAAAGATGACCTTTGGTCCGTTCAACACCGGTGAAAAGTTCTTGAGTAGGCTCCTTGTCCCGGTCATATGCCGCGAACATCCACTGTCCAAATACCAGATTGGCGTTTTAATGGCCTTTGGACGTACCTGCAATTATAATCACTTAGCCTTAGGAACCCAAACACGTTTGGGTCCTTGGTCTCGAGTTAGAATACTCCCCCTACGAGTATTAGCCTCATGAGTGGTCATTCTAACGTTGCTAACTTGAGGAGTTGCAGCATTTCTAGGATTGAAACAACAATCTATGGCAAAGTGACCAACTCTACCACAACACCAACAGTCGAATAAGTTGTATCTTTGCCTTATAATCTCCTGCTTGACCATCTTGAGAGGAGGTCCAGCAGGGGTAGCATTCTTGGAGGAAGAAGCTTCATGATGATGGCAACTACATGAAGTCTTCTCCTTCATAGGCTTTTCCACAACAGGATTTACCTTTGGTGCCTTCTTGATGTTATGACCATGAGCATAAGGTCCATAGCTCTGAAGTTTAATCTCTTCATAAGGTGCGTTGAAGACACTCTCACCAAAGTTACGAGGGCGAGTCCAACCTTGGTACCTTGACTTAGGCTTCTCCGGGATCGTCCTAGTGAAGTGTCCATAGGTGGACTCATAGTCGAATTCGTTCGCAGGAAAGATAAATTTCTTGAACGAGACTGGCTCCAAAGGAGCTTTCCCTTTTTCCTCAGCCAAGGCCTTCTTGGCATCCTTATTCTTTCTCTTGGCCTTGTTTATCCTAGAGGATTTACTAGGAGCACCTTTGTGTCCTAGACCAGCACCCTCCGCCTTAGCTGAGAATTCAGCAATCAGAGGAAGTACAGTCTTAGGCTTAGAGAAACCTTCTACAAGTTTCTTTTCAGCCGAGAGTTGTTCTTCTAACTCCTTGATTATTTTCTCCTTAAGGTCAAGGTGCTCAAGAGCCTTGTTATATTCTTCAATAGATTTATTGAAGTCTTCCTTGAGAGAGTCAGTCTTAGAGACTTCTTCTCTTAAGGTGCTCTCTGTAGTTTTTAGAGATTTTATCTCTTTAGCTTGAGTTTTCACGACTCGGCGACATTTGTCGTAAGCCTCGAGTAACTCCTTATATTATCCCATGAGTTCAGATTCATCCTCAGAGGGATAGCCCTCTTGCTAATTATCATCATCTGATTCTGAAAGAGGGGTGTGAGATTTTACCTCCCTAGTGAACTGGGGGACTTGTTCATCATCAGTTAGAGCCATTAGCCCAAAGTAGGCTTCTTCCTCCTCTACACTCGACTCAGATGAGTCAGAGTCACTGAGGGTTTTTCCCTTCTTTTGCTAACAGGCTCTTTTCAATCCTCTTTTTATTGTAGGACTTCTTCTCTTTTCTTTTACCACCCTCTCTCTTCTTGTGGGGGCAATCCGTAATGGCGTGACCTGGCTTATTACAGCAATAACAAACAATGTTAGTCGAATAATGTTTATTCTGTTAAGAACCATACCTGTCATGGCTGCTTGAGCCTTTTCTATGGCGATCACCATCATTGTGTGATCTTCTATAGGAGGCATCCTTGCCTTTCCATTGCTTCTTCTTGTTCAAGAATTTCTTGAACTGCCTTGAGAGTAGAGAGAACTCTCCATCAGATAGCTCTGAGCCAGAGGAGCTTGGCTCAGATGATTCTTCATCATCAGCTTAAGGAGCTGGGGCAGGAGAGCCAGCATTTGTCTTCCTTGAGCTATCTGCATTCAGAGCGACAGACTTCTCCTTGGATGCAGACCTGCTCATCTCTTCTTCAGCTTTTCTTGAGTTGATTTGAAGCTCGTAAGACATAAGCTTTCCGAACAGATTCTGCGGGTCCGTCTCAACTAACCTTCCAAACTCCCGAATGGAGCATACCTTATTATCCCATTCCTTGGTCAGGGATCTTAAGAATTTATCATTCAGTTCCCCATTTGTGAAGACTCGGCCATAAAATCTTATGCCATTGACTATCTTGAAGAAGTTCTCAAAGGTATCAGTTATGGCTTCCTTGTGACCTTGCCTGAAGGCTTCATACTTATGATTTAGAAGGGATCTCTGATCATCCCTAACTTATTCAGTGCCTTCCATCAGAGTCAACAGGGATTGCCACATCTCCTTGGCAGACTGGCAATGAATCAGATTTTGCAGCATCGAGTCATCGACTGCACTTGCTATAATATTTTTAGCTTTCTTATCCAGGAAGAAGAGTGCAATTTCGTCCTTATCCAAGTCCATCAACTTCTTTGGGACTTCTCTGGTTGGATCTATTATAGATGCAATCATAGGAACATAAGGACCTTCTTCAACAATCATGAAGATCCGAGGGTCCACTGCTTCCATGAAGAATTTAACTCTTTCCTTCCACATAGGAAAATTGTTCTTGGTGTATATAGGGAGCTTAGCAAAATCCTTGGTCTTACTCATGCTTGATACTTCTGTAAAGAAAACTTGGAAAGGATCAGATCAAGGTGTTAACCTTTTAACGATAAACCTCCCTCTGATACCAATTGTAAGATATAAGTTGTCTACCTAAATCACCTAGAGGGAAGTGAATAGGTGAGATGTACGTCTAATGCGAAATAAAAAATTTAGCAACTAGCACAAATAAGTAAGCAAGCAATCACACAAATGACAAGAGATTTATAGTGGTTCCCCGATCTTGGGTACGTCCACTTTCCTCGTCGATCTAGCAAATCACTAGACTCGGCTACTCCACTATCTCGGATTGAAAACCAATCCTACTCCTCGGAACCACATTCCTACAAAACTCGATCCCAAACGGATCTACACTCGGAAGATAGAACTTCCTACCACTCGGAGATAAATCTCCTACAAAGAAAATTGTTTGAGGAAAAATACAAACAAAATAACACATATCTGGATCTTTAGCTTTGTCTTCTTCGTTGAGAGCTTTCGGCTTGGACAAAAAATGTTGAAGAAGACTTGACAGAAATCCACAAATCTAAGATCTGGAATCACCACGATCAAATAAAAATAGCAGAGATCGATGAAGCACGAAGTGATCGGATGATTCTTCTTGAGTCTGGATCGCTTGAGAGTTAGAGATCGGTAACGGCGGTTGTGAGAACAACGATCCAGAGTTCTTTCCGAAACAAGTAATGGCGGCCGAGAGAATTAGGTTTTCGGAATTTTTCTCTTTCTTAATAATCTCTGTATTATATATAAAAAAAATTGTTCATAGGTCAAATCGGAAAGGACCTAATTATAGTCGAGCTGCAATATTCATAATAATCTTTAATGATGACACGTGGAACAATCAAAAAAGAGTAATTCAAAATACCCGT